>CM055881.1:19287593-20487593 GCA_029582165.1 Portulaca oleracea
TTTGAATGCACCAACGGCTAGGATAGCTTGGATATGTGTATTGCTGGCCTTAGCTACCATCCATAGGTAAATAATCCATCAAATAGATGTTAAGACGACATTATTAAATGGTGAACTAGAAGAGGAGGTGTATATGGAACAACCCAAAGGGTTTGTAGTTGAAGGTCAAGAAAAGAAGCTATGCAAACTTATACGGTCCTTGTATAAACTTAAGCAAGCACTTAAGCAATGACATCAGAAGTTTGATGAAGTAGTGCTTTCAAGTTGGCATAAAATCAATGAATCAAATAAGTGCATATATTATAAGTTTGAGAATAGTAAAAGGGTGATTATTTACCTATACATTGATATGTTGATCTTTGGCATCGACATAGAGCAAGTTAATAAAACTAAAGAATTTGTATCCTATAAGTACTCTATGAAGAACATGGGTGAAGAGGATGTAATTCTTGGTATTAAGATTATTAGAAATAATGATGAAATAAGTTATCTTAAGAGCATCACATTGAGAAAATTTTAGACAAGTTTGGAGGTAAGAATATAGCTATGGTAAATACACCTTACGATTCAAGTAAGAAATTACGGAAGAACATTGGCTCTCCGGTTGATCAACTTGAATATGCTAAGGTGATAGAAAGTCTCATGTATGTTATGACAAGTACAAGGCCAGACATTGCATATGTAATTGGCAAGCAAAGTAGATATACAAGTAATTGGGGCAACATGCATTGACATGCTGCTTGGAGAATAATAAAGTATCTAACCGGTACTAAAAGTAACCAACTTACTTATAAAGGAGATCCTACGGTATTTAATACGTCCGAAAGTGCACGGTGTACAATGTAGTATATCTAGGTTGTTCTCTCGAGGACTTGCTCAGTCTACGCATAATACTATCTCACTACAAAGGATGCTAGGTCGTCCAAAGGGTTGTTATTTTTGCGATTCCCTAAACTAAAACTAAAAAAGCGATAAGCTTTTAGGTTTTTAACTGATGATTAAGGGAATTTAGGGGAGTCCACTCTAGTTAACTAATTGATTAGGTGTTAATTATAGTACAAGGTAATATTGATTGTTTCGGGGTCTACAATCTTTCTAAAGCCTATCACAACAATCTTTCGATCTGGGATGAGTTGTAGTGATCAAACTAAACACCTATTCTCATGGCTATTTAATTCTATCAAATATAAGAGTAGATTACAACATGACCTTAAGTATGAACCCACTATTTCTAATTGTGTGCTATGTGTATTTAATCCTTGTTAATCAGATTCACAATAACAATCTTTCGACCCGATATTAAGAATCTAAACCAAGTAAAAGGTGATCAGTCAATTCCTCTGACATACAAAACACAAAGATTAAACAATTAGATTAAAACCTCATACTGAAATCAAACACCGTAAATCAATTAGTTAACATCGAGTTTATCCCCTAAACAATAAAACTAACTACTCATGCTTGATAAAAACTAACATAACATAGACGAAATCTGAACTACAAAGCATAATGAAAACTAAACCGAATATCCAAAGTGTCAAATTCGATCTCCTTGTGTCACCCAAGTTGATCTTGTTCTTCCCCTCTTCCATTCCTAAAACTATGAAAACGATGGAAGGAATTAAATCCCCAAAGGGAGAAAAACTAGGGAAAAGTCTAAAACTAAAGTTGAGTCCCCTAGTTGGCAGCGATGTTTTCTTTTTTAGGTTGGCGAAGACGCGGTTGGCGACCAAGGAGGCTTAGCCTGCATCTCGGATCTTTTCCGCGGGTGCTTGTTCTAGCTCAGTCGCGCCCTGCGTCTAGTAAGGTACAGCCAACACCATTGTTTAGCGCTTCTTTAGGCTTGGGTTGTGGCACGTGTTGTGGGCTGCTCTTCGTTTCACTTTTTTTTCAACTCTTTTGTTCATTTTTCTTTCTCTCCAATTCTCTTGGTTTTTGATGGAATTTTCCTTCAAATCTGCAAAACTTACCAATTTCTAAACCAAGGGAAGAAATCATGATATAAAAATACAAGAATATATTTCGTAATTAGGAAAAATATAAAGTTAGAAACCTAATAAAGATTATAAAATATACACATATCAGCATTAGAAGGATACTCGGATACAAATTGGATAAGTGAGAAAGAATATTACTCTTCTGTTACAGGATGAGTGTTTCTTTTAGGAGGTGGAGTGATTTCTTGGGGATATAAGAAATAAGCTTGTATAGCCGACTCGACTATGGATTCGGAACTAATAGCATTATATGCTTCATGTAGACCTGTCAATACGGGTGGGCGGGCGGGTTACGGGTCGATCGTATATCAGGTTCGGGTAAAAACGGGTCGGTGTATTTCGGGTTTGGGTAAATACGGGTCGGGTGTATTCCGGTTTCCGGCGGTTTGGGTCGGGTTTACGGGTCATGACCGCCCTTTTTCTCAGTCACTTACAATTAATAAAATTAATTACTAATTAGTCAAAGACACCTATGTAATGTACCATTCCATTCCATGTTCGACCACCACGATATGTCATAGTTGTATAGACATATTACTATACACCTAAGGGACAAAATTTGGCAATCTTCAAGTCTACAAGTATTATGCGGTTTACGTCAACAATCCACGAATAACAGTACTTATGAAATATATAGGGTTTTGGGATGCTAATATACTGAACTTTTAGGTTATTGGACAATAATGCATTGAACTTTGACCTTGGACAATAATACACTATTTTACTGAAAGAGAGGAGAGAGGCGGGATTGCAGGAGTTTGAGGGTTCACTGAAGAGTGAGTGAGTGGCAGTGTTAGGGTTTTGTTTTGGTCATTTCTTATTTGATTATTTCATTTTATGTCTCTCTCTACGCATAGCTTTCCAAAGCCACCCAATATTTTACTTTTGGGCCTTAATTTTCATGAAATGGGCCCATTTTTTTGTACAAGGCCAAAGTAGACAAAAACTTAAAATTAAAGTGTCTGACCCAACGGGTCGACCCAGACCTGACCCGTTTTTTACCGGGTTCTTTGGGTTGGGTCATTTTCGGGTCCCGGGTCGAAATTTCGTGTTCAAAACCCATTTTTTGTGGGTCGGTTTGGGTCGGGTTTCCGGGTCGGGTCGAGAGTTGCCAGGTCTAGCTTCATGCAAAGAAGTGGAATGGTTAAGGAACTTACTATTGGAAATACCACTTTGGTATACGCCGATGACATCTATCACAATTCACTGTGATAGTAAATCTACTCTTGATGTTGTGTTTAGTCATGTTTACAATGGCCAGTCAAGGCATATTAGTTTACGACACGCCTATGTTTATTAGTTAATCAAAGATGGAGTAGTGACTTTAAAGTTTATCAAGTCAAAGAGAATTTAGTTGATCCTTTAACCAAATCTCCACTACTCGCAACAAAGACTCAACTTTACAATTGGTGTAAACCGAATCTCTAAAGTTCAAATGAGTACGGAGTTGTCAAAAGTAGTAGGAAGTATCAATATTTTAAATCCCAAAGTCAAAGTCAAGGGTCAAAAGTCAACGTGCATGGATCATGGGATTGCATGGAAAAGGAGGGAAAAATTTGGCTCGGACGCTGATTTGAAGAGGAAGGCCGCCTGGCCGTAGATCCTACCTCACACAGATTGCCATGCTGATAATTGTAATCCTGGTCCAGGGAATAGAGGAAGGCCGTCGAGCCTTCCTATTTCCTGGGCTAGGGGCGCGTGTGAATTCCGGGCTAGGCCGAAGGCCTCTGGAAGAGAGGAAGGCCGTCGAGCCTTCCTTTTTTTTGCGGGCTTTTTGGCGGTGCTGAGCTTGCCTTGGAAGCGGGCAAGGCCTAGTGCCCTTCTTATTTTCTTTGATTAAAGCCTAATTATTTTTAGCCTAATTTTCCCATGTGAAATTTATCGGCACAAAATTCAGTGTCTACAGAGAGCCCTCACTTTGATCGAGTCTGAATAGGACGAAGGTCAAAGTGGCCTAAGATGTTGTCTGCTTGTCGTCTGTCTTGGAGATGGATGTCATCGGCGCTCTTTTATGTGGCGACTGGATGACGGATGCAATCGGTGTTCTTTTATGTGGCGACCGGAAGGTGAATGATATCGGTGCTCTTTTATGTGGCAACGGAAGATAGCTGATGCCGGTGCTCTTTTATATGGCAACCAGAAGATAGTTAATGTCAGTGCTCTTTTATGTGGCAACCGAAAGATGGCTGATGTCAGTGCTCTTTTATGTGGCAACCGGAAGATGGCTGATATCAGTGCTCTTTTATTTGGTAATCGGGAGGTGGATGCTGTCGGTGCTCTTTTATGTGGCGACCGGAAGGTGGATGCTGTCGGTGCTCTTTTATGTGGCAACTGGAAGGTGGATGAATGTCAGCCCTCTTTTAACAGCAGATGGAAGATGATGTCCCGGTTTTCCCGGTGTTGGTGATGGCTCCCTACACAGAAACCAAAGCAGACTGTCCGATCATTTTGAACAATGGCTGGAGATATAGAGAATTACTTGTCTGGAAGATTTATTGTAGCTGATCCGAACTCCCTTTCTCCTTTGTTTCTATCGATGTCCCAGTCTTTCCCGGTGTCGATGATGCCTTATGGATTTACCCGAGGCGGATCGGATTTTCCTGATGTAGATGATGCCCGACAGATTTTCCCGAGGTTGAAGATGCCCAACGGATTTTCTCACGGCGGATTGGATTTTCCCGATGCTGATGGTGACCAACGGACTTTCCCGAGCCGGATCGAATTTTTCCGATGTTGATGATGCCCAACAGATTTTTCCAAGGCGGATCGGTTGATGATGCCCAACGAATTTTCCTGATGTTGGTGACGCCCAACGGATTTTCCCGAGGCGGATGATAGTGTCGGTGGCGTCCATGGCAACTTTTGTGGCTTCGGCAGACTAGAAGATCGCCATGAGGATGAGCTTTGGACGATAGTTCGCTTGAACTTGAAAGAACTCATCTAGAGTGTGATTAGAACTTCCTCTAATCTTGCTCTTGATGATTAGCAGTCGAGTCTGAACATCTGTGTGAGATGAATTTCTTTGATTCTCCCTCTTTTCTTGACAAGGATACATGCACCTGATCTTTTTTTTCTTCCTATTTTTGAATTTTTTTCCCAATTTGCGCTAAACTTCAGAACTAAGCATAAGCTGGTATTGAAGCTATAATACACCTCATCTCTTATTCATGTCGGAGCTATTTAGACCCTAAGTACCTGGGGTCTAAGTATTTCCTACATGAGTAAGAAAAGTGTATTATAGCTACAATATATGTCAGTTTTAACCCGAGTCTTGAAGTTTGGCACTAATCGAGAGAGCAATTCAAACATGGCAAGAAAAAGAAAAAGAAAAACGGTGCATATGCCTTTTTTTTCATCCCACAAACTTTAAGGTCCTTTTGTATTTTTCTCATAAACTTTAAGGTCCCAAAAATTAACAATAAAAAACAAGGGTCCAGAAAATAAAGTACCTTATACTTCGGGGTCTAAAATGTGACCTACCCACCATTGACGTTGGGCAACAGAATTTGCAAAACAAAATTTTCTTTATGTCAATTTCGTTGATCAGTGGATGTAGGACCCCGGAAAAAGTGACCCTCTTTCCGTGATGTGCTACTTTAACGATCGGAAGCCGACTAAGGTTACCCCCTTAAATAAAGATATTTTTGCTTTATGAAATTCATTTTCGGGGGTAACTTTTTATTTATTCAATAATCAACTTTTATTATTCACATGTTTGAAATTACATCAAATTAATTTTACAAATAATTTATATAAAGTTCGATTCGAATCCGAGCCAAATATGAGTCTTATGGATCCACAAGGCCCAACAGAAACTATCCGAAAAAAATCAAAGGCCGCATGGCCTATGATTTTTTTTTCTATGGTATTTTCTCTTGGTTAGGCTCCGGATCGGAATATGGACATATGTAAATTATTTTTTATAAATTCTCTCGGCGTAATAAATATGCATGTTGGATTATAAAAAAAGTGGTCAAAAAGAAAGTAAAAAGTCGCCAGCCGATTTAAGGAAACCGACGAACCGAAAATAATGAAAAATGACTCCGGTCTACAAACCCGAATTTCAAGTTCGTGGGCAAGGTTACGAATTTGAGAATTAAAATAATTCTCAAATATGCCTGTTAGAAAACAGACTCTACTAAAATCAAACTTGAAATGAAATTGAGCGGGGAGAACTGTTAATAAATTTCACGAAATTATTATTCGAACATGCAAATGAAAATTAAAGAATGACGGTTTTTATAAAATGAATGTACAAATAACACGTTTACATGAAATAAACTACATTATTGAAACTTAAAGGATGAACGAACCTCACTTGAAACTTCGGTAGGATGGATTGAAGATCAAACTCCTTATGATGACCCTTGACCGTGACTTGAATATGGCTTGGAATGAAGATTATTCGGTGGTGGATGTGGTTTATGATCGGTGTGATGATGGTATGTATAATGGTTATGGATGATGATTATAGATGATGGAAGAGAATATGAGTATAGTATAATGAGAGTAAGGAAATGGAGAGAATAAGGATATAGGATGATGATTATAGAGAGAGTAGAGAATGGTGGAGAGAGTATAGAATGATGAGAAGTTGGTGATGATTTGATGATGGGAAGAGTTAATGAAATGAGTGAGAATTAAGGTGGTATTTGTAGTGGAAGGATGGATGGATGGAGATCGGAGATGAGGGATATGATCCAAAGGATCATGTCCTCCAAGCCAATAGCAAGGCCATCGGCGGTTGCTTCGGTCAAGGGTAAAAAGTCAACGAGTATGGACCATGGGATTGCATGGAAAAGGAGGGAAAAATTTGGCGCGGATACTGATTTGAAGAGGAAGGCCGCCTGGTCGTAAATCGTCCCTCACATAGATTGCCACGCTGGCAATTGTATTCCTAGTCCAGGGAATTGAGGAAGGTCATCGGGCCTTCCTATTTTCCTGGGCTAGGGGCGTGTTTGAATTCTGAGCTAGGCCAAAGGCCTGTGGAAGAAAGGAAGGTTGTCGAGCCTTCCTTTTTTCTGCAGGCTTTTTGGCGGTTCTAGGCTTTCTTAGAAGCGGGTAAGGCCCAGTGCCCTTCTTATTTTCTGTGATTAAAGCCCATATATTTTCACCCCAATTTTCCCAAGTGAAATTTATCGGTACAAAATTCAGTGTCGAGAGAGAGCCCCCACTTTGATCGAGTCCGAATAGGACGAAGGTCAAAGTAGCCTGAGATTCTGTCTGCTTGTCGTCTGTCTTGGAGATGGATGTCGTTGGCGCTCTTTTATGTGGCGACCGGATGACGGATGTTGTCGGTGTTCTTTTATGTGGCGACCGGAAGGTGAATGATATCAGTTCTCTTTTATGTGGCAACCAGAAGATAGTTGACGTCGGTGCTCTTTTATGTGGCAACCAGAAGATGGCTGATGTCGGTGCTCTTTTATGTGGCAACCGGATGATGGCTGATGTCGGTGCTCTTTTATGTGGCAACCGAAAGATGGCTGATGTCGGTGCTCTTTTATGTGACAACCGAAAGATGGTTGATGTTGGTGTTCTTTTATGCGGCGACCGAGAGGTGGGTGCTGTTGGTGCTCTTTTATGTGGCGACCGGAAGGTGGATGCTGTCGGTGCTTTTTTATGTGGTGACCGGAAGGTGGATGAATGTCAGCGTTCTTTTAACGGCAAATTGAAGATGATTTCCCGGTTTTCCCGGTGCTGGTGACGGCTCCCTACATAGAAACCAAAGCAGAATGTCAGATCATTTTGAACAATGCTGGAGATATAGAGAATTACCTGTCTGGAAGATTGATCGCAGCTGATCCGAACTCCCTTTCTCCTTTGTTTCTATCGATGTCTCAGTCTTTCACGGTGTCAATGATGCCTTACGAATTTCCCCGAGGCGGATCGAATTTGCCGGATGCAGATGATGCCCGGTGGATTTTCCTGAGGTTGAAGATGCCCAACGGATTTTCCTAAGGTGGATCAGATTTACCTGATGCTAATGGTGACCAACAGATTTTCCCGAGCCGGATCGAATTTTCCCGATATTGATGATGCCCCACGGATTTTTCCAAGGCGGATCGGTTGATGATGCCCAACGAATTTTTCCTACGTATCCGATGTGGAATCAGGCCAGGCGTAGTTCATAAGGTACAACTTCAAAGGATTGGTGCTTCGAGGCGGGCTTGGTGAGGCAGGTTTGAGAACAATTTGGAAAGTTTATGAATGGTTTTTTGGTGTGTGTGACTATTAGCTTCGTCTCTAGCTTCTCACCCTCTTTTTTTTCTTTTTTTCTTTTCTTTTTTTTTCTCTCTTTTTTTTTTTTGCACTTTCTTGTTCCTTTTCTCTCCCTTTTTTTTTGGCATGCTTCAAGATATGAACTGTCCAAACGGGGTTTACTCTCCCAGCACAGGTTTTTCCATATGCAAACAAAGTGCTTAAGGGACATGAGTGTCGTATGTACCACTCATGCCGACCCATGTTGGTGGACCAACTAGGAACTCTCTCTTTTTTTTCGACTCTCTTGTTTTCGCCTTTCTTCGTCATGGGGTTGACTCATGTTCGCCTTTCATCACAACACACCTTTTGGCTTTAGGGTAGATATGGATTGGTCATGAGGAGAATGACCAGATTGGTCGAGGCTAAGGGTTTTCAAACTGTGACTGTTATGAGTGATGCAAAGAGAGATGATTTGGTGAAGGGAAATTTGCGATGGAGATGAAGGTTATAAGCAAGGGAAAATATTGTGAACGAATGGGAAGGTAACAGATGATACAGAAGCTGATGTGGGTGGTGAGGTGATAGCTCCTTTATCCTAGGCACATTTTGTTCAAGCTGCTAGTCTAGGAGCATAGAGATATCAACTTTCAAGAGACTGATGGTTTTTGGTCTTCTCTCCTTTTGCCTAGCCTACTCGATGATTGCAGACTGGCTTCTCTCTTTTTTTTTCTCTATTTTTTTTAAACCCTGGATTCGTAAGATGACAAACGTGATGAACGGAAGGGTATATGAAGGTGATGATAGATGGATATGTCAGACTTGGATGTTAAGCCTAACGAATGGGTGAAGGAGCTTTTCAACTCAAGTTAAGAGCACAAGCACGAGATTCTCAAACAATCAAATAGATGCATCTTATTGAATTCAAAAGACAAGCATATCAAAGACCGACTCAATGTCACCCTTAATTGAGTCTGAAAACAGGATGCTCAACATAATTAGGACCCTAGCTAACTTCTCAGTCCTCTTCGTGCAATATTGCCTTGCCTTATTGACTTCTCTTGTAGGCTTTCTGTGCTGCTTTTGGCAGAGGCAATTTCCCTAACCGGATCATACCCTCAATCTTATTTTTCAAGGTCCAACACTTCTCGGTGTCATGTCCCTTACACATGTGATAGTTGCAGAATGCACTTTCATCCCAGCTTGGGTATTTCGTTTCTGGCTCTAGTCTTGGTAAAGGTAACTTAATCAGGTTTTTTTTCTAAAGAGATGAGCCAAAGCATCGACGTAGGTGGTGTCAAGTGGGGTGTAACGGTCATACTTTGGTTGGATTCCTGACTGAATTACATTAGTCTCAATGCTCTTAGAAGGGTGGCTGGGCGAACCAGTAGCCCTCCTCTCAGGACTGGAATTCTTCCACTCTTGGGCGGCGACCTTCTCACTGTTTATGGTCTCGAGTTTGACACAAAGGTCCTTCAAGTAGTCTAAGTCCTTTATCACATGGTATCCCAAGTGTCGAGCCAGGCTACTTTTGAGACTCTGCTTGAATGTAGTCAGTTGCAGGCGCAAAGGTATCGTCTCATTGATGTGAGACAGCTTGGTGTGCCACCTTTCGAAGTAATCCAGGAAGGGCTCATCTTCCCTTTGCTTCATTGTGGTTATGTCCTCCATTGTGGCCTGTTTCTTCTGGATACGGCTGTAGTGATTGATAAAGGCCTTACACAACTCGGTCCAATCAGCCTTGACTTGAGATGTTAGGGCATGGTACCATACTTTGGCTTCTCCATCTAGGGTGGATGGGAAAACTGTAGAGTACAAGTCTACATCAATCTTGTTGAGAGGTGCCAATCACATGAACTCCTCCACGTGGTGAGTGGGATTCTCAGATGGCTTGAAGTTGATATTAGGCACCTCAATCTTGTCAGTGATTTTCATGACAGGGTAGATAAGGCACATCTGTGTACTTGTCAGCAAAGGCTGGCACAGTGCTCATCATCTTGGTGATGCTCTCTAACTTTTTCTCTAAGGCCTTAACAGTTGGGTCCTCCATGAGCTTTGGAATCTCCGAAGTAGTTTTGGGCTTCCCTTTGAATGATCTTAAGCCCCCAGACTTATCTCCTGCAGGTCTCTTGGTGAGTTCAGGCTCAGATTCGTACCGATGGACTTTCACCGCATCATCATCTCCTTCATCGTTTAGGCGCAACTTCTCATTGATCTTTGTGATGGCCTGCAGCATGCCATCCATTACTTGTTGTTGCTCATGGAACCTCTTCTCGATCTTTTTCTCCTGTTGGAAGGAATTTGCAAAGACTAAGCTTTGCATCTTAGTATAAAGATCCTCTAGCTGCTTGGAAATGTTGGCTTCAGCGCCTTGGACAGGGATCTCTTGGAATCGTTCTTCAGCCATGATATGGACTCTGACTCGAGTGACGGATGGATCACGGTTTGGATTCGGGACCAGTCGGCTGGTATGTGAATCTCTGATGCGGGCCCGGAGTTGATCTCCTATCTTGCCTGTATGGAAATTTGTTAGTGACTCGATAGTTGACTCTGACACTTTCTACCTGATGCATGTATGTCCTAGAAGACCTATATGAGACCCTATTGACTTGACGCCTACATGATGACACTTACAAAATGACTCACCCACTTTTTGGGAATGCATGACCTAACTCTATATGGGCTATACAACATAACATTATAAAATGCCAAATAAATTCAATCATAGTGAGTGGATCATAAGTTGAAAGGCACAAGTTAGTGTTTTTCATTTTCGGATGACCCCAATCCACAGGCCGACCGTTTTAAAGAGAATTCGTAACTTGGCCCAACAACTCAGATGGCTTTAGCTATGTTAGCTATTATGCGGACTAAAATAATGTTCCACAAGACCGATGACCCATTTTTTTAAGCTTTATTTTATTTTACCCTTTTTTTTACTCAAGTAAAATGCATATTGTAAAGGACTGAATAAAACCAGCTATAAGCGAGTTATAATTAATTTATAAGCTTAATTTATAAATCTGATATGGTTGGGTCTAACAAGGGGCCGACCATAAATGCGATAGATTTAATAATTAAATTTATAAATTAATTTACTCAAACTTAGTGACTATTATGCTGTCTATGACGCAATCCATTAACTTTGTTGGGACTTTAATTAGATTTTTTTGGACATTTATTAAGAGAACTTCGTAAAGGGTCATATAATATCATCTAAAGTGAGTCAATTTTTATTTATTAATCAAAATAATCAACCCTTGTACATAAATGGGCTCTTCCACTGGGCTAGCCATAATGCCTTTGGGTGAGGTGTTGCTCATCGGACTTCAAGGAAGCCTTGGAGTATAACATGGGTGAGAGGAGAGACCAATTGCTTGGCGATGTAGAGTGCATCACACAAGTAGTGGTCGCCCGCTCTCGGGTAAAATCCTAGGTTACCTAAACAATCGCTTTTGTGCTTCCGTGTCAAAAGACCCGGAGAGTAGCCTTGTATGCAATATGCCTAAAGAATAATAAAATCGTGAAATGAATAAACTTTCTCCCTTTTACAATTTCAAAACAACTTGACTTTTTCAAGTTTTACCCTCTTTTTAAGTTTAACTCCCCAGTGGAGTCGCCAATATGTAGGACCGCGGAAAAAGTGACCCTCTTTCCCTAATACGCTACTTGAACGTTCTGGAGTCGACTAAGGTTGCTTAATCCTTAAATAAAGATATTTTTGCTTTATGAAATTCATTTTCGGGGGTAATTTTTTATCTATTCAATAATCAATTTTTATTATTCACATGTTTGAAATTACATCAAATCAATTTACAAATAATTTTACATAAAGTTCGATTCGAATCCGGGCCAAATATGAGTCTTATGGATCGACAAGGCCCAACAAAAAATATCCAGAAAAAGTCAAAGGCTGCATGGCCTATAATTATTTTTTCTATGGTATTTTCTCTTGGTTAGGCTCCGGATCAGAATATGGACATATGAAAATTATTTTTTATAAATTCTCTCGGCGTAATAAACATGCATGTTGGATAATAAAAAAGAAAGTAAAGAGTCGCCAGCCGATTTAAGGAAACCAACAAACCGAAAATAATAAAAAGTGACTCCGGTCTACGAACCCGAATTCTAAGTTCCGGGGCAAGGTTACGAATTTGGGAATTAAAATAGTTCTCAAATCCGCTTGTTAGAAAATAGAATCTACTAAAATCAAACTTGAAATGAAATTGAGCGGGGAGAACTTTTAATAAATTTCACAAAATTATTATTCGAACATGCAAATGAAAATAAAAGAACGACGGTTTTTACAAAATGAATGTACAAATAACACGTTAACATGAAATAAACTACATTATTGAAACTTAAAGGATGAACGAACCTCACTTGAAACTTCATTAGGAGGGATGGAAGATCGAACTCCTTATGATGACCCTTGACCGTGACTTGAATATGGCTTGGAATGAAGATTATTCGGTTGTGGATGTGGTTTTTGATCGGTGGGACGATGATATGTATGATGGTTATGGATGATGATTATGGATGATGGAAGAGAATATGAGCATAGTATAATGAGAGTAAGGAAATGGAGAGAATAAGGATATAGGATGATGATTACAAATAGAGTAGAGAGTGATGGAGAGAGTATAGAATGATGAGAAGTTGGTGATGATTTGATGATGGGAAGAGTTGATGAAATGAGTAAGAATTAAGCTGGTATTTATAGTGGGAGGATGGATGGAAGGTGAGGGACATGACCCCTTGGATCATGCCCTCCATGCTAATAGCAAGGCCGCCGGGGGTTGCTCCGGTCAAGGGTCAAAAGTCAACGAGCATGGATCATGGGATTGCATGGAAAATGAGGAAAACAAAATTGGCGCGGATGCTGATTTGAAGAGGAAGGCCGCCAGGCTGTAGATCCTTCCTCACACAGATTGCCACGCTCGCAATTATATTCCAAGTCTAGGGAATTGAGGAAGGGCGCCGGACCTTCCTATTTTCTTTGTTGGGGGCGTGTGTGAATTCTGAGATGGGCTGAAGGCCTGTGGAAGAGAGGAGGGCCGTCGAGCCTTCCTTTTTTCTGCGGGCCTTTTGGCGGTGTTGGGCTTGCCTTGGAAGCGGGCAAGGCCCAGTGACCTTATTTTCTGTAATTAAAGCCCAATTTTTTTTAGCCCAATTTTTTTTTTTTGTAAGAAAAAGTAAGGAGCTTTTTATTACGATAACCCACCTGGGGAAAATAACGAATACCATAAAATGAAAACAACAAGTCCACACTCTAACGACTCAACAAATACACAACCTCCAAAATAGAATTATCCAACCAAATTCTCAAAAACCCAATTGTGAACACAGCTAGCCTTTGTTTTCCCCAAAATTTGCATAACTAAAATCGATCTAACCTTCTGAAAATAAATCTGCACAGATGGTAATTGATTTTTATGCTTCTTCAAGTTCCGAGCTTCCCACACTGTGTAAATGATTGCTGAAAAAACATCCCCCACAACAGGTTTCCAAATTTTTGGAGCTTTGATGTTCTTCCAATAAGTAGCCCATTGTTGCATAGTCTGAAAGTCGTGTTTCAGACCCAGTTTTGAACAGACTGTTACACGCAGCTCTCTAGCAAAAGAACATTTCACAAACAAGTGATCAATTTCTTCTTCCTCTCTACCGCATAAACAACATAAACTGTTGACTGTGAATCCATGTCTTTTCAATCGTGCAACAACTGGGGTCTTTAAATGCACACAGATCCAAGATATAAAAGCATGTCTGGGCACAGACAAAGGAGATCATATGAGTTTTGCCCAAGCAAAATTAGCATCCCCCATTAGCTCCCTATAATAATCTTTCACTGAGAAAATGCCATTTCTCCCCCATCTCCACACACCTGAATATGACATCCTCCTTTTACTTCCTCTTTCATAGTACATACTTTCCTCCAATACCTGCAAACCTGTCCAGTGGGTTTATAATCCCACCAAGACTTGCGCTTAATGTATTTTTCATGAACCCACTTGATCCACAAACCATCCTTGAGCACAGCTATATCAAAAACAAATCTAGCTATATTAGCTTTGTTCCACCTCAGAGGATCCTTAATGCCAAGCCCCCCTAATTTCATTGAACGACACAATGTGTCCCACTCAATCAAAGGCACTTTCTTGTATTCTACTTCGGCTGACCAAATGAAGTTTCTGCAAATATTTCTCACTTGATCCAAGACACCCTTAGGTAAAAGGAATACCCTGGCCCAGTATCTAAATATACCCATCAAAACAGACTTAACCAGAGCAATCCTCCCCACATAAGATATAAGTTTAGTCGACCATGATCGTACTCTACTAGTTAATTTTGCTACCAAACTTGAGCAATCCACACTTGACAGTCTACTTGTAGTAATTGGAATGCCCAAGTATGTGAGAGGGAATTTACCTTGATTAAATCCAGTAATGTTGCAGATGGTTTCCATTGTATCAGCATCGCACCCAACACAAACAACCTCAGGCTTCTCTTTATTTACAAACAACCCTGTGACTGCAGAAAAATGATCAAACTGTCTAAGAATTGTTGTCACAGAACCAGAATCAGCTTTGCAGAATAGGATCAAATCATCTGCAAAAAGAAGATGATTCAATTTCAGCTCCGAACACCCAGGGTGATACTGGAAATCCTCCATGTATTGTAATTGTCTCAAGCTTCTTGATAAGTATTCCATTACCAAAACAAACAATAAAGGAGAGAGGGGATCCCCTTGTCTCAAACCCCTTCCCCCTTTAAAGTATCCATATATCTGACCATTCATCTGTATAGAGTATGAAGGAGTAGCTACATACATCATTATCCACCTTCTGAATTTGATGGGAAAATTAAACGCTTCCATCATCTCTTCTATGCACTCCCAATAGATTGAATCATACGCTTTCCTTAGGTCCATTTTAATAATACATCTCGGTGATATATTCTCCAAATGGTACCCTCTAGCAACCTCTTGACAAAGAAGTACATTATGCACTAACTCCCTGCCTTTCACAAAAGCACACTAGCTTTGATCAATCAATAACGGTAATACATGTTTCAATCTTTCACAAAGAAGCTTTGAGAGAACTTTGTAGATTACATTACAGCACGAAATTGAACGGAAATCCGCAGCTCCCTGTGGGTTTTACTTCTTTGGAAGAAGAGTCAAGTTTGTGGCATTAATGCAACTTAGCATCTTCCCTTCTTTCAGGCTGTCAATTACAGCGTCCAACACCAATCCCCCAATCATATTCTAATGATATTTATAGAACGAGCTGTTAAATACATCTGGCCCCGGTGATTTATCACTAGGAATAGAGAATACAACTTGTTTAATATCTGCAGAAGAGAAATCCCTAATTAATCCACATTGCTGCTTGATATTTAGAGTATACCCATTCTGAACAACACCTTGGATCCACCTTCTCTTGAGTATACTGTGATATTTTCGAAGCAAAAATTTGAAATCAACCCAGGCCCCATAACTTGCCCACTTGCGACCGTTATTTTAACGGTCGCTCGTGATGTTTAACGGTCGCTGCGGGCGACTGTTAAAATTATAGTGCGACCGTTAACTAAATTAGCGACTGTTAAATTAACGGTCGCTCGTTAACAGTCGCACGAGAAAAACTGGACCGTTAATTTAACGGTCTCAATTTAACGGTCGCAATTCTCATGTTATGTTGTAGTGATACCGCTGTTACCTAAGTAGTTTTCTTATAATATTGCACCATTACCTCAGCCACACTATCAAAACCTGCGACCAATTCTCCATTTTCATTATGAATAGTATATACATATGTATCCAATTGTCTTTGTTTCAGCTTGGAGAAGAAAAACCGAGAGCACGAATCACCCTTCTAGATCCACTCTTGCTTACTCTGTTATCGCATCAATTTGAATGCAGAATCCAAAATAACTTCATGGTGGGCTCTTTTTTGCATCTCTTCCTCAATTAAGCTAGTATTCTGCAAATCCCCTTGTAATCTGCTCTGCAAATTTTCAATCACAATCCTACTTCTCGCCACTTGCTCATAAATGTCCTGGAATTTATGTGTATGCAATTTCCTCAGAGGGGTCTTCAAACTTCTCAAAAATTGGACTAGTTGAAACATCTTGCAACCCTCTCGCTGAACTCCACAAGCATCCTCAACAATGCTCAAATAATCTGGGTCTAACTGCCACATTTTACAATATCTGAACTTGGATTTGAGACTGGGAGTATCATGAAAAGATAGTTTAATTGGTGCATGATCTGAAATTCCAAATGGAAGGAATTCAGTATGCATAAATCCCATCGAGGAAGACCAACAACTATTTGTGAAACATCTGTCTAATCTGCTCCAAGTATGATGATTAGTCCAAGTGTAATATGCACCATAGAATAACACCTCCTGTAATGAGAAAACTTCCAAACATTCCTTAAAATCCACAGTCTCAAAGTGTTCTATCTTCACTCCTCAAATTCGATATTCCTCACTCAAAACAGAGTTAAAATCTCCCAGCACCATCCAACCATCGTCCATATCTGCTGCAATTTTTAGCCCAATTTTCCTAAGTGAAATTTATCGATACAAAAGTCGGTGTCTACATTGGAGTACCTTATTTTTTTTTATTATATATAATGTTTAATTATTTTAGGAAAATAAATTATCTATGAATAGTTTTTGCAGTTTTTATGAATGTTTCATTTTGTAATTTCTAATTTATGACATAATTTTATTGTTATATTTTAGCTGTCTTTGTATATGATTAAATATTGACTATTAGATATCTCGTGCATTGCACGGGTTTAGGACTAGTAAGTGATAATAATAATAATAATAATAATAATAATAATAATAATTCCATTTGGTAAGCTTCAACTTTTGCCTATTTCAAGTTATCACCACTTTTTAAATTATTCCAAGTGGTAGACTTATTTTGAAAATTATTCCAAATAGCTGGTATGTTTATTTTGAAAACTTTGAAAATTATTTCAAGTTTTCAAGCACTTTTAAAATTATTTCTAGTTATGAAACACTTTAGATATTATTTCAAGTGAGTTGATTATGAGATTGATAGGGAGAGTTAAATGAAATTGAGAGAGGAGAAAGTTTTAAGAACAATATTTTAACAACGGTACAAGAAGAAGCTCATGAGATGAAATATTTTTCAAAATAAGCCTACAATTTGGAATAGTTTAAAAAGTGGTTGACAACTTAGAATAACCAAAAGTTAAAACGTACCAAATGAAATTTCCCTAATAATAACAAATAAATAATAATAGTTAATAATTAACAATAACAAGTTCACCGAAAAATGCTTTAAATATTAATATTGCTTAACAAGTTTATGGAAGGTAAATTGTAAAGTAGAAATGTTAGGGTGATTTTATTAATGTCAAAAATTTGAAAGGAGATCCGTACAAAATATTCTAATTGGAAAAGGTCGATCTATATCATCCAAAATGGGTTAGGACTCTATTTGGAATGCCTGAAAAAAGTCAAAGGCATGTCCCATGCAAACATGCAAACATGACAAAACCCGACACTAATGAAGATAGTTAGGCTGTAAAGCTTTGACAACTTTAATTGCCAATATTCATCAACTTATGAAGCTATCATCAATCTTATGCATGCGACAAACGAGAGGATGGAATGTGTATAATTTCGTATATATCTATTTGCTGTAGCTCGTGTTATTGAATTGTCAAGGATTGTTTAAATTTGGGCACTTGTCGTATTTTTATTCTTTTCTCACCACCCATGTTTTCAATGCATATTGATAATTCTAGTCTCGCCTGTGTACGACACGCGCAGATTCAATAATTATAAATATAAATTTTAATATATTAATATTAAATAAAAATTCTTTCCATAATATAAAAGTTAAACAATATTTAATTTTATATTTAGTTTAAATTCTAGTTTAATATAAATTAAAATTAAATTTTAATTTATTCAATAGTCAATTATTTGTCTATGAAAAATACAATAGACATAAAAACTAATTAAATATAATTAATATAATTAACTGAAATAAAAATATTTTGTATAGACTTTTTGAAATACCCGCGTCAAAAATAAATATTATTTGTATTATTCAATATTATTTGACTCATTAATAATTTTTAAGGAGACACAAACCATAAATCTAAATTTTCATTTTTGTTTATATCCTTTCATTGAATAGTTCCGTTGGACTTTTGTAATACTAGTACTATTTTGAGAATTTATAGTCTTGGACAAAAATCAACAGCGTTAACTTTTATAATAAATTATGGGTCCTCACGTGTCGCCTTGTAGGCTATTGTCAGACGCATAGGATTAGAATCCTGGAGTTATTAATACTACTTTCGGTCAAGGTAGGAAAAGGAAACATGATTTTTTTTTTTTTTTTGGTCGATTAATTCCTGAGCCTGATTATGAATACCCCCAACTTATTCAATTAATCGCAAAGAGCTTGGTATACGTTGGTAGCCGGCATCCAAATTTAAGATTGTTAGGAAGGAGGTTCTAGAATCAATGGAGTAGGAAGAGGCAAATTACAATGCATATCTTAGGAAGATTATTTTATTAATCAAGTTGATGCATATCTTATGAAGCATAATGCATATATATATATATATATATATATATATATGTCAACGATGGTAAATGACATGTTGAGTTATGATAAGGATGAGGATGATTAAATTGATAAGGTTCGGAGGTGATCAGCAAGAAAAAGTAAATAACGATAGCAGAACTATTGGAAAATTGGATTTAAATAATCTGAATTTTGGGTCATAGTAGATTTAATAATCTGATCTTTAAATTTGGTTCTGAATAATATGAACTTTGGGCCCCTTGGATTCTAGTAGCATGTCACCGAGTTAAGTTCAACATAAATCGGTGGCGGGATGACGTGGTGGCGGTGATATGTGCTTGGGCATTTTAGGTATGTCATGCTACTGCTGACACGCCATCCCACCATCGAGTTAAGTTGAACTTAACTCAGCTGCATGTTACTAGAATCCAAGGGACCCAAAGTTCTGTTTATTCAGATCAAATCTAAAATTCAGATTATTAAGTCTATTATGGCCCAAAGTTCAGATTATTTAAATCTAATTTCTCATTATATTAAGGGTCTTTCACTAATTCTTTTCTTATTGTATGTAATTCCTTTATAGTATCAATATTTTTGGGTATATCATGATTAGTATGTGCACATATATTGATTACTAGGTCTCAAATGAGTTATAGGTGATCCTGTTTTCAGAGTTGATAATTTGATTCGACTATTCCATATAAGTGGTGTAATGCTTTTTTAGTCTTCAATTCCTTCATGCCAAAATACTGTTTTATAAAGTGTTTTTCCGTAAATTAATTTTATTAAATTGGGTTGACATACGCGCTATTGTTTAAAGTATATTTTATTTTGTTATAATTATGTTTGGAAGGTTGTTTTAACTACACATTGACGTACTTATGTGTTTACAAAGTACTCCCTTTCATATTAATTTTATAAGTTGTGTTTATAGTTTGTCCTTTATACACAAAGAGAAATTTTATGACAATTTACCAACATATTTGTAAAGTATTCGTTATGATTAATAGTTTTGGTATTTTTCGAATTAATTGAACCTTTTGTTTGCTTATATGACTTTATGGGTCTGATTCATTGTTATTTGAAACTACTTAACTGGGTACTATTTTTTATGATTTGATGCTCAAGTTACTGGTTTTGTTTTTGGTCTATGTCTTCTGCCTTAACCAGTTAAGGTATGCACTGGACATGTCGATCGTCTTATATTCACACTATTGTGTATTTTGATATGTGTATCTATACTCTGTTGAGCCCGATTGTGTCTATTACTCTTGGTTACCCATGCCATTGGGCCAGTAGTGGCTTTTTGTTGCCCAGTCCATTGGCTAGTAGTGGTCTTACCCCCAAATTGTGTTTTGTTATATTGTGTCATTCTAACAGTAAATCATTTATGAATATTATTTTATATTTTGAGGTTTTTAGGTCAGTAAATTGTTTACAAAACTGGAGCGTTACCGTCGCGTGGAGGATGATGATTAGCTTGAGTTGAAGAATGGAATCAACAATCAACAAGAATCATGGACACCCAAAGGAATGGATATGACCTTGGGTAAGGAGAGTCCACAACCCTAGGCCTAACACCCCACCATGATTATCATAAAGGATAAACCACCAAATAATCACTAAAGAAATGACTTGAATCACCACCAAATTGATTGGATAAAGATAACAAGGTTTGAGAGAAAACTAGGGAAAACCCTAAAATGCAAAGCATAACATTCATAATCTGCAAAACTGTTGAAAACACGCTGGGAGGGGGGTATTTATACAAATAAGGTTTGAAAATTAAAACACAGCGTTTTAACTACGAATCACGTGCAGGATCAGTGGTCGTCGCAGGCGGCACGGGACGGTCGCGGGCGTTACCTACCAACGGACGCAGCAAACTGCTCCAGTGTAGCGTAGGGTCGCGGGCACTACACTATGGTCGCGGGCGCGACGGACAGATGGGATGGCGGCTGTCGCGAAAGATTCGCAATCAGCAACAGCAGTCGCGGCGCAAGACTAGTCGCCGCGGGCGCGACAAACAGTAGAAAGGGTGGGGGCGGCTGGCAACGTTCTCTGGCCCCTTGACAGCGTTTTTCCGTTGGCGTGAAAGTGGGAATCCTCTGGAAAAGACGATGGCAGCGGCCTCCAAGGCACTAGCAGCGTTTCTCCACAAAACCCAGCCAAGGCCCTGCCTAGCGCTGCGTCGCGGGTGCTACCATGGGGGTAGCGGGCGTTACACCCACAGCCTAGGTGGTAACGGGCGCTACCTGTGGTGTATCGGGTGCTACCTGCCTACTGCCAAGGCTACTTTGTTCGGCTCTTCTTTCAAACCCACTCCCGGACCCAATGTCATGTGGCTCCTCGTCTCGGGACGGCGCGGTACGCTCCCGAGTCCCCCGGGGCTGGAGGAACAAAACCCGAGCCTCCTCGTTTCCCAACATTTGATGACTCGCCATAGCCTTGCTCGCTTAATACTCACCACCCCACCCTTGGAGAAGGTGTAATGGTTCTTGAAAGTGAGCGGTTTAGCGGGTTTATCGCGGGAATGCCGGGTCGGAATTTCAAGCCTGGCTAAGGGAGCTCGGACCTGATCCCGACATGGTCCAGAAACCCAACCATGTTTTGTAATTAAATTGTTATTTAACTCTAGCCTAGCCTATGTTTTATTCAGATGCCTAACCCATCTAAGGGAGTGTTACGCTACTTGCTACACTTTCGAGCACATCATTTCATCTTCCTTTTTTATTTTCAGATTATGATTCTTGACTTTTTGGTATTGTTGGAGTTCCTTATGATATGACCGTAGCGCAGCAGAAATGTAATGAGATGGGATTTTGAGTAGGATTGGTGTTTTCTATTTTCTACTCGATGGCTCATTAAAGTTGTAAGACTTTGTTATGACTTGTCACAACTTCCGCTATATAGTTAAGTATAATGTCTAGTAGACTTTTCAATCAAGTATTCTTTGTCCAAAGCTAAGTCTATTTTCGTCCCTTGGTTTGTTTCTATCTTGAGCCTTGCATGGCTGTGGGACTTTGTCCTACAGGTGTGCTGCATTTATTACCCCTTGGTTCGGGGCGTGACACTTTTCCTAAAATATTTCATGTGAATACAAGTGTAAAATAAATGTCATTGTTATTTAATAACTAATAGTTTATGATACACATTGAAACTATGTTGCAAATAGGCAAAACATAGTTATATGGATTAGCTTTAGATATTGTAGAAACATAGCTAAAGGGTCTTTGTAATCAAATCACTTAACATACAAACTATTTGGTGTATCTAAAAGGTTGTATTTCTGTGTATAATGAACATGCGGCATGGCATGTTGGGGAATACTTGCTTGAGTTGATGAAGAAGAAGACCTTGAACACGGAAACCAACAATGGAGCTTGAACACAAGATACGGACTTGGGTAAAGGAGGATTCCACCACCGAGGACTACAACTCCACCAAGATTAGATAAATACTAGCACCACTAATCCATACAAGAATTGACTTGTTAACACCACCACGATGAATTGAGGCTAAAGTAAGAACAAGATTTGAGAGAGAAGGTCTTGGAGAGATACCCTTGCTTTTCAGTATTAATAGCCAATGGAATGCCTCTTCCTCCAATGTTAATGGTTATAAACATTGGAGCGGAAGAGGGAAGACAAAAAAATTACAATTAAGCCACCCATTTACACGTGCATTAGGAAAAGAAAGGAAAACAAATAACGCTGAAAATTACAAAGAATGCGTCGGCATTTCAAGGGGCGGCCAGCGCCTCTTCTAGCGTGGAACGCGCCTCAACCAGAGGCATTAGGCATTTTCTAAAACAAGAGGCGCGACCAATGCCTCTTTCTGGGTGAGACTTCGACAAAGGGGAGGAGGACAAGGGAAGGCACTGCTTGCGCCTTGGAGGCGCGACCGGCGCCTAGCTCAAGCCTCCTTTTTAAACATTCCTCGGCTTGCTCTCCCAATCCGGTCCAAAATAACCCCACTCCCTTGGTGTTAGGATCCAAAAGGCCCTCAGGTATTGGTGACACGTCCCGGGCCTCTAGAGGGGCTCGAGGCCTATCCAAAGGATGACTGAGATGATCCTAAAGGGCTCGGAGTCAAGAGGAAATTGAACCTCCATGTTTAGGTAAGTGGTTGCAACCGTGTTGGTGCGGGAAACAAGCGAAGAGTAAGGTACCCAAGCCTCTTCAGAACAATTATAAGTTTAAGGAAGGATTTTTGGACGCTAATATACTCAACTTTTGGGGTATTGGACAATAATGCACTAAACTTTGAGGGGTGTTGGACAATAATACACCCGAAAAGTTTTCGAAGGGGCTGACTTGGTGATGATTTTACGTGGCAGACCCAGAAGATGAATAAGCTAAATAATATCTAAATTTATGACATGTCAACTAATTTAGACATGCAAAAGTGATTTTATACAGCTACAACAATCTTTCAGCGGGAACCCATTTAAACAAATGTGATTTTATTTTTTTTTTTTTTACTCTTTTCAAAGCTGATTCTCTTTGCTTATGTGTAGATTAGCTGACATGTCATAAATTTAAATATTTTTGGACCAATTGATCTCCTCCACCTGTCATATAGGTGACAGGCTTAAAACGTGTTACGTCACTATACTGTAAGTGTACGGGTCTATGTAGTATAAAATTGTCGTTCTCTCTCAGGGACTTGTGTTCAACTATACACTAAACTAGTTCATTACAAAGGATGCTAGGTCGATCAAAGAGTTTGTGGGGTAACGAATCAAAATATTAAACTAAGAAAGCAAGAAAGATCTAATCTTTATGGGTTTTATCGAATGATTAAGGGAGTTTAGGGGAGTCCACTCTAGTAACTTAATCAATTAAGCAGTGATTCTAGTTTAAAGTAATATTGGTAGTGTCGGGGTCTATAATCTTTCTAGGGCCTTTCACAACAATCTTTCGATTTGAAGTGAGTTACAGAGATTAGACTAAACATCCTATTTTCATGGCTATTTAACCTAATTAAAGATAAGAACCGATTATAACATGACCTTAAGCGTGGATTATTATTTCTAACTATTTTCTACGCCTATTCAATCTTCGTCTTTCCAATTCAAAATTCAAACTTTTGTCATGTTATCAAGAATCTAATACCAAGCAAAAGGCGGTTAGCCAAATTTTACTATGATAAACAAAGCACGGATATCAAACAATTGTATTAAAACCAAAAACTAATATCACACAATATAAATTAATCAAGAAACATCGAGTTTATCCTCTAAACGAGGAATCTAGGTACTCATGATAATAAAAACTAAGAAAACGAAAACAAAAACTGAATAACAAAACATAAGAAAAATAGAAATCAAACCGAACATCCGAGTCGCCGAATTTGATCTCTTCTTGCCACTCGATTTGATCTCCTTCTTCTCCTCTTTTGTTCCTAATCAACTAAACGGCTCCCGAAGGGAGGAAAATACAAAGAACCCTATTCTAAAATTTGGTGGAATAAAACTAATAAATTCTTCGATGATGAATAATAGAGGCTGAGGGTTTTTATTCTCTAATTCTCTAATAAAACCCTAAAGTAGGATGATTGCCTCTGAATGATGCGCGGAGGACATAATTTAATAAACGAGACGCACAAGACGCTGCCGAAGGATCGACACACGCTGCTCGTGACTCACGTTATGATCTCGCTGCCATGGGCGCTGCCAGCGGGGCAGCAGCCGCTGCCAGCGTGTTACTCACTTTTAAAAATTGTTACCTAAACTAACACCTATTGTAACATTTAATCATTAAGTGTTATAATAGGACTCTATAGCAACATTTATTTTTAAATAATTTTTTCCTTTATATTTTTTTAAGAGTTGAAGCTTTACTATGGAACATTTCATAATTCCTCTTTTTTTTTTTTGTGCTCTAGGCGCCAGGCATGTATAGCAAAATTTCATTTTCACAGCTAAATAAAATTACACTGATAAACAACAGTCCAATTCTCAATTGAACACACGCCTAACAAAACCACCGATCCCTAGAACACTTCAATATCTCTTTGAAAAAGTCTCCAAGTTGATCTGGTAAGGGTTCCCAGCCCCCGCCTGCTCATTGGCAGTCGCTGTTGAAGAAACGAAAGTTGTTGAGTCGCTCGGGTAGGGTTAGGGTTTTCAATATGGGGAGAATTTCAGTATGAATGACTGAACCTTACTAGGGTTTTTGCACATCAAAAGGGAAGAATTGCATCGATTCGATTGGAATTTTGAAATGTTCTATAGTAAAGCTTCCACTCTTAAAAAAATATAAAGGAAAAAATTATTTAAAAATAAATGTTGCTATACAGTCCTATTGTAACTTAAGTCATTTCTAACTTAAGTCAGTCGGCTAGAGTTGTTTTTATGCTCGAGCTCGAGATTATTAGCTAACTTAATTTCACTCTTTATTTTTCTTCCAACTTTTCTTTTCTTTTCTTTTCTTTTCTTTTCTTTCACTTTCTCAACTTTTTCTTTTTCTTTTTCTTTTTCTTTGCTTTCTTTCTCTTTTTCTTTTCTTTCCTTTTTTTCAAGATTTTAGGGATGTCGGTTTGTTTCGGGAATTTCACCAGCCTTCGCAAAGGGTTACCCTCCCAATTCGAGTTACTCCATACATAAACATTGTACTTAAAGGGCATGGGCGCCATCCACCCACACCAGCCCTTAGTGGTGGAACCGACATTATGCAATTAATTAAGACGAGCAAGAGCATTGAACAAGTCAAACTATCCAACTTTGGGTAAGAAAATCACAATCAGGGCGTGCAAGAGTGAGGACTATGCTTTCACATTCCATGTCAAGGTCTAATAAAGGTAAATCAGGGCAGAAAACCTTCCTAAAGCCTATCATTGTTCATATCGGCCACTTCTAAATGATTAAATTGGCCAATTAGACAACTACCTGCACGATTGTGAATGAAAGCATCTTTTAAAGGAAAGGGAAGCACTTTAGGGGGTTTTCACAACATTTTCCCCTTTTTTCTTTCATTTTCAACGAAAAGTTTTCAAATTTTAGGCGAAAAAAAACTAAGAACTAACAAAATGCTATGCTAGGTGATCTACCCTTAAACATAGATATCTCCCCTCACACTTAAAACACCACAATGTCCTCATTGTGGGAAGGGTGTCACATAAAAGGCAGAAAACCAACAAAAATCATATACACAAAAATAACTAGCAAGTAAAAGTGGGGCAACCCGAGCCCAAATGGCTCCAACAACAAAATAATCCCAACACGATCACTCAAAGGGGCTCGCCACCCAAAAGAAAATCAAGCATGTGAAGAGGATCAAAGAAATATACACATTCAAAGAGAGCGAAAAGAAGTTACCTCGGGGTCTTCAATTACAACAACTCGATCCGCGATCCAAAGAACATAACACTTTAGGGTAGAAATAATCAAGCAAACCATCCTAGGTATGAATGTTCACATGCAAGACTAAAAGAAAAACAAATATTTACAAGACACTAGTCAACTAACGAACTAAAGAAAAACTATTCACTACATATACATTGATAGGAACTAACCTCAACCCCGAATCTCACCATTTGAGGCGGGAATTAAGGATGAAGCACTTACCAAACTCGGTCCTACGAATGATAAGAGCATGTGGGTTACCACATTATAGCAGGTACCACTTAAGCTAACTAGCTAAGAGCTCATTAGTAAAAGTATTCATCACAACATTATTGGTTTTGCTTTTACTCCTGCTGTTTTGAAGTAATTAATTGCTACTCAAGTTTTAAAAATTACTCCCTCTGCTCAATAATTTGTAGCATTTGAAAATCACGGGGTCAAACTTTAAAAGTTGAACATAAATTTTTCGATAGATACAATAACTCGTTATATAAAATTATTGATAGTATATTCATTACAAATATGGTAAAAATATAATATTACAAGTGATAATAAAATACCATATGAAAAATTACCGATCAAAAGGTATCATTAAAGACTTTAATAATCAACTACTCCGTAAATGATAAATAATATAAAAGGGGAATAAATCTCCATTTAGAAGGATGGTAGACCCATCCATTTATTATCACAAGCAAATTAATTAGTATCTGACCATGTGACTACCTAATTTGTCCATCTTAAACCAAGCGGGGGTTGAAACCTTCATTAACCTCTCAAAAGGAAAATTCCAACTTGCAATGCTCTTTTGGTAGGAAGCCCCTCAATCTTCCATTATATAACAAAGTGTTTATGCAAAAAATCTCAAAACCCATCCCCCTTACATCATCTTGCTATTTTTCTCATGCAAAAAATCTCTCCTTACCAATTTCAAAACAAAAACGTCTAAAAGACAAAATAGTCAAAATGGAAAGCACAAATTTTCTAATAATAATCAAATGGGTAGTCACCCAAATCCAGTTTTTTGACATATTTCTAGCACTTTTTGGTCTTTTTGTGTTCGTTTGCATCCGTGAGAGGCTCACAAACAAAGGCCCAATGCTATGGCCAATCGTTGGCATAATCCCCTCATTTGCACTCCACTACCATGAGGTGCATGAGTGGAACACTAGGGCTTTGGAAAAGAGTGGGGGAAGTTATAGAATTAGGGGCTTGTTTGGTGGGTTTGAGGGGATTATGACTTGTGACCCTCTTAAGATTGAGTACATCCTTAAGACAAACTTCAAGAACTTTCCTAAGGGGAAGTACTACCGGGAACGGTTCCGAGAGCTCCTCGGTGATGGCATCTTCAACTCCGATGATGATCAGTGGAAGGCACAACGCCGAATCGCTACGTCAGAGATGCACACTACTAGGTTTGTGGAGTACTCCTTGGGGACCATGCAGAGCCTTGTCCATGACAAGCTGCTTAAGGCACGTTCATTATGTTTCTCAGTCATATTTTTTTCCCTATTATTCGTCGTCAAAGGTAACACCGAATATAAATGTGTACAAAGTTCAAATTTTATAATATGGCTACAGGCTACTATAAAACTAATCTGGCTAAAAAGAAAAAGCATCATGCAATGTAGATTTGGATTAGGTCAAATATGAATACATGTTATCGTATCAAGGCATATGAAATTAGGATGCGAATCTGTCAAATTTGAACATAAATAAGGTAAGGTTGCATGCGTAATTAAAAACGTTTTAGTCATTTTCATTTCACATATCTATCATATATTGCGCTATTAAATAGAAATTTTAATTATCTTTAGATTAGAACAAATATTTCTACTTTTATATTGGATCCTGTTTGCGGTATTGATAGAACCTTACTCAAATCTAGTACGTAGATAATTAAGTTGATCCTTGCTCATTTCTTTCGTGGGGTTGAGCTTTTACTACATTGGTTTCATATTGTTTGTCTCTTCATAAATATCATACGGTGTTCAATATCTATTTTTGATTGATTATTTTTTATAATGTGTTCTGTGAAAAAAAAATAGACGACGTTATATTCTTACAGTAGTATTTTTCGTTAAGAATCTAATAATACTATAATAGATATGTTGAAATTAACAGTCAAAATTTTTAAAATTTGACTAATATATATTAAGATGACAATTAGTGTAAAATGGAGAGAGTACACGTTACTTTTTCACAAGTTTAATTGATGAGACACGGGTGAGCCTCCATAAGTCCACTACATTAAATTGAGAGCAACTCCCATGTAATAGTACATTTTGTACATATTTTTTTATTAAGAATATTTTCTATATGTTCTAAAAAAAAGAATATTTTCTAAATAAAACTTTATTGTAGATGTGAGTTAATTTAATTAATTATGTAATACTAAGTAACATTTTTATAATGTACTCCCTCTATTTTATATTAATTGTCATTTTGGAAATTGTTGAGTCAAACTTTAAAATGTTTAACCATAAATATTTTAATATATACAATAATTTGTTAGATAAAAGTACTACCATAGATTTGTTACGAAAAATACTTTTCTAAAAGTATAATCTTGCTATTGTTAATAAAATATTATATAAAAAATTATCAATCAAAGAGTAACATTAGATGTTGTGACAGTCAATAAAATGACAATTAATATGGAACGGATGGATTATTTTGTCAAAAAATAACATGATATTCTTATGATTTGTTATACATCTAATGATAGCACATTCATATAATACAACATTAGAAATAATGATCAAAAGTTTTAAAATTTGTCTAATCTATACATATATATATATATATGAAGATGACAATCAACATGACACGTTAATTTTTCACAAGTTCAATTAATTAGACATGGGTGAGCACCCATAGGTCCACTACATTAAATTGAGAGCAACGTACGTCGCATATAATAATTCTGTTTGTGCATATTTTTTATTAAGAAAACTTTCAATATATAGTTTTATCGTAGATGTGAGTTAATTTAATTCATTACGCAATTATTATGTAATTAATTGGTATGTATATATTAATACTCCAATATGTTTGAAGGTGATAGAGAAGCAAGCGATGACAGCAAAAGACAAAGCCATAGACCTTCAAGAATTACTCCTCCGTTTTACCTTCGACAATGTCTGTGTGGCTGCGTTTGGGGTTGATCCAGGCTGCTTGGCTTTGGACTTACCGGAGATCCCCTTTGCCAATGCCTTTGAAGAAGCAACCGAATATTCCCTCTTCCGATTCTTGGTGCCACCCTATGTGTGGAAACCCATGAGGTTTTTCAACCTAAGCAAAGAGAGAAAGCTCAAGGAAGCCCTGAAAATCGTGCACGAATTTGCTGAGACAACCGTCAAGAATCGAAAGGCCGATATGACTAAGCCTAGGGGCAAACATGACCAAGCTCCTTGTGATCTCTTGTCTAGGCTCATAATGATGCAAGATCACCAAGGCACATGTTTTTCAGACAAGTTCCTTAGGGACTTTTGCATAAGTTTCATCCTAGCTGGCCGCGATACTAGCTCTGTCGGCTTGGTTTGGTTCTTTTGGCTCTTGTGTGAGAACCCAGATGTAGAATCCAAAATCATGCACGAGATCATGGTGGTTTTGGGAAAGAGGACTTGGAAGAACTCAAAGGATATTAAGTCATTTGAAGAGGTTATTTTCAAGCTAAAAGAATTGGACGAAATGGTATATCTACAAGCCGCGTTATCAGAAGCTCTAAGGCTTTACCCTTCGGTGCCTATAGACTTTAAGCAAGCTAGAGAAGATGATACGTTCCCCGATGGGATGAGAATTAAAAAGGATCGTAGGGTTTTATACCATGTTTACGCGATTGGGAGGATGGAGTCGGTGTGGGGGAAGGATTGCTTGGAGTTTAGGCCTGAAAGATGGCTTAAAGATGGTCAATTTGTGAGTGAAAATCCATTCAAGTATGCTGTTTTTAATGGGGGTCCAAGGCTTTGTGTGGGGAAGAAATTTGCATATATGCAAATGAAGATGGTAGCTGCGTCAATCCTTTTAAGGTATAAGGTGAAGGTTAAAGAAGGGCATGTTATTGCTCCTAAGGTTACCACCACTCTTTACATGAAGCATGGCTTGTTAGTCACCTTCCAGCCAAGGCAATTAGCCCTTTAATTGATGAAGCTACATCGACTTCAATATATGATATACAAAATGACCACTGTGATAATTTATTACAGTACTGTTGCTCGTTTGCATTTCTGATATAGACGTGCAGTGGATCTGCTTATATATATTTATCTGAACTATATCTAGGTTATAGTAGGCTCAAAAGGGTACTTCAATATTCCTTGTATAATATAAGGTCATTTACTCTTAGTAGCTCTAAGAGTACTCTAATGACTATCAATATGTACTTGCTATTTGAACCTAAACTTTGTATGATTTATGCAATAGATTTGTTAATATCGTTCAAATATATTATTCAAATAATTACAAGGTGATTCAGTTTTTTTGGAAAAAAGTTGAAAGGCAAAATCATGAGTGAAAGATCTTTAGAGGGCGGGTGAATAGGGTTGATAAAAATTTCAGCACACTTGACAAGGATATTAGTAACAAATCATGACCTTGGTCAAGATATATTCTACACACAATTTAACGAAATATACTTGATAATATTGAAAATTAAGCTCAACACGCTACAAGAGGAATTACTACAAATCAACTCACTATCCAAGGTTGATGACCTCGGAGCAGTTACAAAAGAATGATCTTGCCAACTATGTTGGCCTAGGATCAGTTACAACAGAAGATTTTCACCAACCACGTTGGTGTTTGCTCACTCATAAAAACTTAACACTCAATCACTACTACAATGTCTCTCACTAATTACGTAGGCTAAACTCTCACCAGAATTCCTTTACTGGCTACAAAGACATATTGGCTACTAATTCAGAAATCTCACACTTGATTTCTTACAAAGCATTTTTCTCCATTTTCTCCTTCCAATTGATATTTTGCTTGCAGATGTAGGTGTGGATTGTATAGCCTTCCAAAATCTTGTCTCTTCCTCGTGATTGATTCACGATCGCCTTGATTTGCAATGACAACGACCAATTTCCTTTTCATAAGTGATTCGTTGATTCATTTCCATGAATAGTTCTTGCGTTGATTTCCTACAAATATAAGGCAACCCAAATCAGCATCTATGGATTTAGGCAAGTAATTGGATTAGTGAGTAAGGTAGGAAATCTTCCCTTTCTAGGCACAACAATTTTGGCTTTCATAACAAAACTTCATTTGATGTCGTCCTTGGTGAAAATGTAGGCAATTTTGTTGCCCATATTCTGCCACAAGGTTATTGTACCTACAGAAAGGAAGGGTGTTTCTACAATCTCTCCTTTTTTTGTATGAAAGGCAGGATTCCAACATAAATAACCAAACATTCACAATAGCTAAATAGCATATAATCACCCAAAACGCTGAGGTTCCTGGCTTAAGTACAGATCAAAGTTATCCAAAGTTATCTCCCCTTTCTCCTTTTGTGCAAAAAATGTAAAAAGAACAGAAAATGTTTAGCTGCTAAAAAGTTTATGGAATAGAACAACCAAAGAGGATTCAGATAGGGAGACAACAAAGGAGACAATAGGGGAATCATTAGTCGGGGCCGCCAGAGAAGACGGATCTACAACAGTGAGAGGGTTGGTCGACCGAGAGTGCGGTAGTCTCTTGAGGCTTCACCATCTCCTTCAAGGAGGAAATAGTATCCTTGAGCTCGATGACAACATTTGCTAGAGCAGCGTTAATAGCTTGGAGAGACTTTTTCTCTAACTACAAGAGCTGGATCTCCGTTTGGAGTGCAACAACTTGCTTTCGCAGTTTGTCAATTGCATCCTTGGTGACAACAACTGAGGATGAGGCTTGGGACATCTTGAGCTCATTTGAGTGACTCCACAAGCCATCGCTTTGTACCTTATACTCGAAAGTCTCGAGGGTAGTGAGGTTGATCAATGGGAGGGCCATGTCTATTTTCTCCTCCAAGGGGAAAGGGGTGTGGAAAGCTTTGAAAATCTTGTTGAGGAGATTGCAGTATGGGAAGGGTCCAGATATGTTTGAAACAGCTTTGGTAAAGTGATAGATCTGAGAAAGAGTTCACCGAGATCTAGGTGTTGCCCATCAAGGATGTTGAGGAGAAATGTAGCTCTGGCCTCATTGATGGTCTCCTTGGAAGTGCCTTGGGAAATGATGAAGCGAACTAAGATGTAGTATAGGAAGTACGGTTCGGAGAGAAAAGTTGTGTATTGGGGATGCTTATTATTAGAGGGGCGATTAAACTTGGTTAGGAGAACTTGGCGAGGGTTGGAGTTGATTTGGTGGGGTGGTTTGACTGGGTCAGGAGAAAGATGCAAGATGCGCTCAAGTGTGCTGGGGTTGAGATGGATATCACGATCTAGAACTACTGATTTGAACGAGGGTTTGGAAGGATTGGTGGCCAGGTCTTCCAAGTTGGCAAAGAAATTATGGATAAGGTTAGGGTAGGTGAATTCATCACATTCAAAGAATACTTGACACTCGAGGTCAGCGAGGGTGGACAGAAAGAAGAATTTTGGGTCGCCAAGTGCATTGGTAGCAGCACACTCACAATACAGAAGGTCAGCGAGGGTGCATTGGTCAGCGAGGGTGGACAGAAAGAAGAATTTTGAGTTACAAGTCATAACAGTGTTCGAATTTTTAAATAAAACTCCAGAAGGTAGTTTATCATAAAAATGAATATCAATAGAAATTTTTTTTGTTTGTTGGTTTTCTTATGACCGTTTTTTGTTTCTAGGCCATGGATGCATTACCGAAGGATGCTCCAATTACCATTGATTCTGGTGGAGAAACAGTTGATGTCAAGGAGCCAAGAAAGTGTACTGTTGGGGCGTATAAAGAGTTAATTACATTTACCCTACTTGACATATGCGGTAATAATCTTTGCACACCCGACATTTGGGAAATAATTTTCACCCTACCTGACATTTAGTGAAAGTGATTTTTAGTGTTAGAATCCGGTAACTTGTCATCGGAAATGGAAAAATACAATAATACCCCTATATCACTATGTAAAATTACGATGCTGCCCTTTAATTTGAGAAGGAAAAGACTATGTTGGAGAGTATAAGACAGACATGGTGGTTTGGGAGGGGGACCGGGGAGAGGAATCAGTGGAGTGGTTGGGTTTTAAAATACCATAACAATTAATACTAAGGGTACAAAAGTCATTTCACATTTAATTGAAAGTCAAAGGAAATAATAACAAGGGTATAAAGGTCACTTCATATTTAGTTTTTTACAGTTTACCAGAAAAGTCAATAAAAAATCAATTATAACATATCTAAGGGGCTTTAAATTTATGACCACTTAAATGTCAAGTAGGGTGAAAATTATTTCTCAAATGTCGGGTGTGCAAAAATTATTACCACATAAGTCAGGTAGGGTAAATGTAATTAACTCGGCGTACAAACCATCCATTGCTGTTAAGGGTAAGATTTAGAAACGTCAAAGAAAATTGACTTCCAATGTTTGGGAAAACTTTTCTTTTATGGACCCAGATGAGGAAGGTAATCTGTGGTGTAAGTGTAATAAGTGTGGGCAAGTTTATAGTGCAAACAGCAAATATAGGGCAGCTTTTGTTGCATTTTCAACATGGTTCTTTGACTAATAGGCGAGTAGAATTTAATGTTGAAATTTTTCGTGAGTTGTTGGCTATTAGTGTTGTGAAGCATGATTTACCATTTCAGTTTGCTGAGTATGATGCTATTAGAAAGTTGTTTGTTTACTTGAATCCGAACGTAAAAGTCTTTTCAAAAAACACAATTAAGGGTGATGTGATGAAAATGTTTGCAACGGAGAAGGAGAAATGAAAGAGTTCTTGCATTCTATTCCTGGTAGATTTGCATTCACTTCTGACTGTTGGACTTCACTCAATACTGATGGTTATATTTCACTCACCTGTCATTATATTGATAATAATTGGGTCTTGAAAAAGAGGATTCTAAACTTTTCTTTCATGCCTCCACCACATAATGGTGTGTCTCTAGCTGATAAGATTTTGTTGATGTTGAAGGATTGGGATCTTGATAAGATGATTATGTGTTTGACTTTGGATAATGCTTCTTCCAATGATATGTGTGTGGATATGTTGAATAATCGTCTAAAACTTATTTGTAGTGGAGAATATTTTCATGTTAGATGTTGTCATCCTTAACTTGATTATTAAGGAGGGGTTGAAAGATGTGGATGAGGCTCTGACTAAAGTGAGGGAATGTGTTAAGTATTGTAAAGGTTCTCAAGTGAGAAAGAAAGGGTTTCTTGAATCTATTAAGGTGTGTGATTCCATTTATAGCAAAGGGCTAAGACAGGATGTCCCAACTAGATGGAATTCAACATTTCTTATGCTTGAAAGTGCTCTTTATTACAGGAGGGCGTTCAGTCACTTGGAGGTTGTTGATGGAAACTTCATTCACTGCCCTAGGTCTGATGAGTGGGTTAAGATTGAGAAAATGTGTGGTTTTTTGAAAGTTTTTTATGAAGTGACTTGTGCTTTTTTTGATTCCAAATATCCTACCTCCAATCTTTATTTCCCTAATATTATGAGAGTTAGATTGGTGTTAAAAGATGCAATTGATGGTGAAGATGTTTTTATGAGGGACATGGCAACTAGGATGTTTACCAAATTTGAGAAATATTGGGCGGAATTTAGCACAATCATGGCAATTGCGTGCATCTTAGATCCTCGATACAAGTTTCACTTTGCAGATTGGGCTTATAGGCAAATATATGTTGGAAATCATGAAGTTCAATTATCGACATTGAAAGATAAATTGTTTGCTTTATATACTGAGTTTGTTAAGACTTCGGGTACTCCACCATCATCATCTATGCCTACTGCTGCTTCCAATCACTCTTCTAGAATTGAAGAAACTTCCACTGACATCTTATTTGAGGTATGGTTGTTTTAAAATTAAAGTAATTTACTAAATCATTTTTTTTTAAATAACAAGTTGACATTTTTAATAATAAGCCGACTTTTATGTTTTTCTATGTTAAAGGACTTTGATAATTATTCAATTCGAGTATTTGCTTCGGCATCTAAGTCTGATTTGAAATTGTATTTGGAGGAGAAAAAGTTGCCCCGCGTAGAGAACATGGATGTCCTTAGCTTCTGGAGTACTAATCAGTTTCGCTTCCCTATTCTCTCTCAAATGGCACATGATGTACATACCATTCCACTATCTACTGTGGCATCTGAATCTGCTTTTAGTGTAGGACGAAGGGTACTTGATGCGTTTCGCAGTACCTTTAAGCCAGAAACTGTTGAATATATTATATGTCTTAGAGATTGGGTATTTGATGACGAAGGTGAATTTTCTCCTCATTTAGTAAAAATTGTTTCTTTTTTATGTTTCTATAATCATTCGTGATTGTTAATTTAAGCTGATTCATTTTTTTTCTTTTATATTATTTAGATATTATTCAAACACAAGTCTCATTGTGTGGAGAAGTTATGAAACTCAACATGAATGAAAAAAGTGGTGAAAATGCATCCATGAAAACAAGATCATCTAAGGGGCCTGTTGGAAGTACGGAAGCTAAGGATGCTTGATGGCTCTGCTTTTTTTGCTCAAGTAGAAAAGTATTAACTAGTAAGAGTCATTAGTAGTTAATTTCTCAAGTTGTCCATGGTATTTGAAATAAGGCTCCTGCCAGGTAGAGTTAGGTTTTTAATTTATCTACAATGTTTGAAGTGTGGTTTTTTTGCTTAAGATATAGGAGTAGTAGAGTCTAAGTATTAGTATTACTACTAGTAGGAGCATTATAGTAGTACTACTAAATTTGTTATACTTGTTATTTGAAATATAAAGGGAATTAATATTTTAAAATGTTGATTTGATACCTTTTTAACTTGGTAAAATGTTAAATTGTCATAATAATTCAATGCAGATCTTAACAAGTAAACCCAACCTGATATAAACATGATTAAGTTAAGTGGGTAAACGGGTTGGTATCAGTCAACCAGTTTAAATTTTAGTCAGGTGCAGGTCAGGAATTTTCAACCCATTTATTAAACGGGTCGGGTTAGTGTTGGGGTATTTTCAACGCGTTTAATATTGACACGAACATGAATAACACCCAACACAACCTATTTGACACCCCTAGATAACCTTGTGTAGGCTATTGTTCAAATTTGCGAGGTGGGCACTTGGTGTATTCTCATTACCTTGGTGACTATCTTCCATTGGTGCTCATTATTGTCATTTCCCATTACCGGATTCACTCCATCTTCCCCCACAAAAAAATAGCCTCGCGAAATCTCCACAAAATTTCCCTAGCCACAAAAGAATCCCAAAGCCTCACCCCAACAATCCCCTTAGACTCCTCAAATGGCCTCATCGTCTAGTCAAATGAGCGAGCAAAAATTTCCTCCTCAACCCATCTCCCCTTCCAAAACCACTCTTGATATGACTGTTCAACATATCTTAGATAGCCAGGAAGTGATACAACGTCAAGTGAGCAATTTGAGCTATGCCGTAGAAAAATTGCAAATTGGTTCCTTGAGAAAGGTTTGTGATGTTTATGGGATATCTTATGGAGAATATCAAAAGTCATATGTTAAAATCGTCGTCCTACTTCTACTCATGGGCCTAGAGTTGGTGATCCTCATGATTGGAGGAAAGAGAAGAAGGCTCAATCATGGTCTTCTAGCAAGGGTGGTGCTCACTCTCGGTATGAGGTTCCGCCCGAAGGAAGTCAATCTTCCAAGCCATTCAAACCATTTATTGAAGCTCACGTGGATGATGTGGAATACCTTAGAAAGCTTAAGAGTAGAAAATGTTTCAAGTGTAGAGAGTATGACCACTACCAATCTCAATGCCCTACCAAGATGGTTGAATCGCCCCAAGCAAGTGTGATGGATGGTTCAGAATCCTTTAAGTCTATTGTTGAGACTCAAGTTCAAAAGGAATAGGTCTTTGATCCCCAGGAAGATTCTCAATGGGAAATTCTCTTCCATACCCGATGCACCATCAACGATAGAGTGTGCAAGATGATCATCGATAGTGAGAGTTGTACGAATGTAGTATCTACTACTTTGTTGGGGAGAAGCTTCAATTGCCCATTCTAGCTCATCCCCAACCTTATAGCTTGCAAGGGCTTAAAGATGGTGGTCATCTTCAGGTATCTTAACAAGCCTTGATATCTTTTTCCATTGGTTCTTACATAGATAGTGTTCTTTGTGATATCGTTCCCATGGATGCTTGTCATTTGCTCCTTGGAAAACTTGGCAATATAATAGGCATGCTATCCATGATGGTCATGAGAACACTTACTCCTTCTTGACCAGAAAATGATGGACTGTGCTCACACCTCTCTCACCTACCCAACTCCATGAAAATCAAATCGGGGTGGGAAGTGATAAGATAAGCCTCATCCACATGAGTGAAACATGGGATGGGAGTGCTTTGAGCGAAAGGAAACCACATTTGACTCTATTTTTGTGAAATGGTAATCCTACTGAGGTTGGGAGATCCATAGTTCCTCAAAAATTTCCTATTTCCCTCCCTTGTCCCCCACCTTCACCCGAAAGGCCTCCTATTGAACTCCACAACATGATTGCAAGTGTTGAGTCATGTCCAACCATGCCCGAACCACAACTTGGAGGCGAAATGCATGTCGGTAAGCTTGCTTCCTCCCGCATCGAGATTGACCATAGGAAGAGGCATCTTCTAGCGGCCTTGACCTTGACATCTCTTCTAACGACTACCTTGTGGCCTTCAACAAAATGATGAGTGTTAGGCATGTGAAAGTCCCTCTTGATGGCGAGTTGGTCCCTTTTTCCTTCCGAAATTGCTGCACTTTTACAAAAGGGTTGATGAATGTCACTTTGATCCGGCTAATGGATTTTATTGAGTTGATTTTACGTGAGCGGTCGGTTGGATTTAAACTCCCAAGAGTTGAGGGCAACTTTTCTCCAACAAGGGGAGTCTGAACCATATTTCCTAAGGGACTGGGTCTAAGCTAGTTTTCCTTTAAGTCAAGCTGGATCGCTTTTGAAGTCCCAAATTGATCGTCTAGGAAGCATAGGGGTGTTTTGGTAATTACACAATGGTCGGGATGGAACCGTGGAGTGGGTCCAAGCTAGTTTCTTATATTTTGTGTTTTGCACGTTGTTTAGTTTTTGTGCTTTTTCTTTCGTTCGCAGGGAGGGAAACTGGGTAGCCCATGCTTTTGCTTACCTACAAACCTATGAAGTCCGGCGTCGAGTTTGGATGGACGATAGACTATTATTGTTCTGGTTATAAGTGACATTGCCGATTTAGCGATTTAATAATTTTTACAATATTTCTTATAAAGAAAAGGTTTCACAAAATTCATTCCTTAAGATTGAACCTTTAAGAATATTTATTTCTTTCACGAGTTTCATCCCAATACATATTACATGCATCTAGAGTATGTACTCCTGGTAGAACAATTATGTTATTGGGAGTGAACAACAGGGAGGTATGAGTGAATAGTTGTACTATTGAAAGTGAACAACAAGTATATATATGAGTGAACAATTATGCTATTGAGAATGAACAATGGTCAAATCTGGAGCACATGCTCCAAGAGCATGTAATAAATTGCAATTTCCTCCCGTAGAGGTCACCCTAAAGGATGACCCATTTATTCTGGCAAAAACAAAAAAAAAAAAAAGGATGATCCATTTAAAAAAAAAAAAAGGCTCGCGAAACTTTAAATAATTTTGATTGGTTTCCTACAGGCTACTGCTCAATTGCCCCTTTCTTCTGCTCCAAGAAGCCTACTTTGGCTTGGATTATAACAGGAACCATTTCTCACCTTCACTTCTCCATTTTATCGCTCCCCAATCCTGATCTCCGACTCCTCCTTCTTCTTTCTCGTGTAAGTCGATCTCTGCCATCGCCATTCTTACTTGTTTTTGATTTGATGATTTTCATTGACATTTGCTTCTTCTTCAATTTTCTTTTAGGGTTTTAGAAATTGGAACATTTAGAAATTATGACGAATTCGGCAATTGAACTTCCCGCGAAGGGCGGATTTAGCTTCGATTTGTGCAAGAGGAATGAAATGCTGATGAAAAAGGGTCTCAAGGGTCCCTCCTTCTTAAAAACGGGTACCACAATCGTCGGCCTTATTTTTCAGGTACATTCGGATTCGGATGCAGATATTTTTTCTATCTCGATTTTCAACAATACGGTTTTTTGTTGATTTTCGAATTACTTGTCTGTTTAATTTGATTGTTTTCTACATGAAAAATAACTATTTGTTTTGTACGGACGCTGTGCTTAAATTTCTTTGATTAGGTTTTGTAATATGAACTGTGTAAATCTTCTATTTCTGCGAGTGGGATTTGGCATTTGTACAGTGAAAGTAGGCTAGAGTTGGGAAAAAATGGAATTTCAGATGGGGATTTTCTGTTGAGTATGTGTGGTTTGTTGCACATTAGGCTTTCTAGTTATTTCTCTCAGTACAGACAACTAACTACTAAAGTATTAAGTCTTGTTAAACTATCTTGAAATCAAATGTGGTTTCAGTTCCTTCCATCTTATTTCTGGAAGGCTTCTTTCTATGTAGTCATTCCTAACATAGTAGAGTTAAATAATGTCTGTGCCATATAACTTTGAATTTTTATCAGTTTTGCCGCTGAACTTTTAAATTTGTCAAATATGTCATTTATGTTAAAAAATTTGTCAAAAATACCACCAGAGACGTGTCAAAATTGACAAAAACTCAAAGTTATGTGGCAACAAATATGCTTCAACTCAACAAAAATACATCTGTTCCCCTTAGCGGGTCTCTTCTTTTTCATTCTCAAGAGTAACATTAGCTGTTTAAGGGGAGCACATGCATTTTTGGTTTCAGATAGTGTATCCTAGAATGAATAGTCATATTGCAATACATAAGAGTAGTTGACAGGTTACCCTTATGTCATTAGGTTTTGATTATCTAAATTGGTCTTGCATTTTTCAGTCTAGTACATATGGTAGTAAGATTTAAGGATGCTTTGTCAATTGATTATAGGATGGTGTCGTTCTTGGAGCTGATACAAGAGCCACAGAGGGTCCAATAGTTGCTGATAAGAATTGTGAAAAAATTCATTACATGGCACCAAACATTTACTGCTGTGGGGCAGGGACTGCTGCTGATACAGAGGCGGTAACTGGTAAACCTGAACTTCAATTTTCTTTGTGTAATAATGCTAATAGCTGTGTCCTCAACTTGTGTGATAGGTTTCATTTATGTGAATACTTGTATGGAGATGAGTATATCCAAATACTCATTGTTTGGTCATGGAATGATTCTGTCATTTTTGGGTAAACAAAATGCAGTTGCAACAATAACGTACCTCAGTATAGTCCGATTAATGAGAGAAAATGCAGTTGATGATCCAAAATGTCATTCTATAGGCAGTTTCTTTTAAGATGTTATACTCCTTCCATCCCTTTTTAAATGTCACACAAACCAACCTTGCAAAACCAACGTACCTTGGAAATAGTGTGAAAAAATTATATATAGACAAGTATGCCCCTCATGAAGAGAGAGAGAGAGAGAGAGAGAGAGAGAGAGGAACAAAGGAGAATTTTAAAAGGTAAATTAAAAATCACTTTCATTAATTAACGGTAATATGGGTATTTTAATTATTGGAAATGTAAAATTCACAAATAAAAAGGGACATGATAGTTAGGAAAATTGACACTGATTAAAGGATGGAGGGAGTAGTGTTTTGTTTATTCTAGATGTTTTTAGTTAGGGATTAAGGTTTCTTATGTGAACCTACTTTAAGGTGAAGCTTACTCTTAACCTCTTTTTTTTAAAAAAAAAAAATTGATGATCGGTTGAGGATGGAGTATAATGTAGTGGAGTTAGTTTTGGTTGATAATTTTTCTTCCTACCGCCAAACCTCTTTTAAATGTCTTAGTGGTGGCTTTGTTGAATTATATGTTCTGTATTTTGACTTTGTTTCTGGAATTGGCGGGATCTTGAGAATGAGCTTAGAGATATAGAATTAATCAGATGGTAAATTTCTTTTATTTCGTCATGTCATAGGGGATGGTTGGGTATTCTGTAACGAACTTTGCTAAGTCATTACGAACTGTAGATAGGGAGGAAGCACCAAAGCATTGAATGAGAAGCTAAGTGGAGAGATTGCTAGGGCTGAGGGGCAGTGTGTAGGATATGAGTGGTGTAACTTGTTGTTCCGTGTGTGGAGAATGGAGAGGGCCTGGGGGTAGTGTAAAGGAATATAGGATATTGACATGATAGATTCTAATCAGGCTCTTTTTTTTTAAAAAAATAAAAATTATTATACTTTTTGTACTCTCATTTAGGCATATGCTTCACATAATAAGCTTCTGTAACATAGAATATGCTTTTTACTGTTAGGGAGGGTGTAGGTAAAACTTGCCCCTTGCCATTTGATTCATTTGTGTAAACTACGATGCGGTTAGGCGTTTCAGTATTGTAAACTTTGTTTGTTTTAGTATCCATTGTGCTGCTTCCCTGCTTCTAAGTTATTACTTTTGAATTCGTGTTCAAAAATCACTATTGTTGGTCTTTGGAGATGACCTCTTTGCTTGTCACTTGTCTGGGATAAGATTGTGTACAACTAGGTTTCCCTTATCCATGCTTCAGTTGAATTAATGATAGATGGTGCTTGTCACAGAACATAAAACTACCTGTTTTGAGTATTCTAGTTTATGGTTGTTGTTCCAATCCTATGTTTCTTTATGTAGATATGGTGAGTTCACAACTGAAGCTTCACAGATACCATACTGGTCGTGAATCAAGGGTTGTTACAGCTCTCACCCTTCTGAAGTCCCATCTTTTCAAGTAAGATATGTAATGTCTGACCAATGAATATGATATAGCACAAATAGCTCTAAAAAATTTGCCTGTGTGACCTCATTATTTTCCCCTTTTGGGATGTGATTCAGCTATCAAGGTTATGTCTCAGCAGCGCTGGTGCTTGGTGGTGTTGATGTTACTGGGCCCCATTTACACACTGTGAGTGACAGTTCAGCTATTACGATGTAACAGCACAAGTGCGCAACTTTGCATATGGACTGAACACGTGATTGTCATTGCGCAGATTTACCCCCACGGGTCGACGGATACTCTCCCTTTTGCAACTATGGGATCTGGTTCACTTGCTGCAATGGCTGTTTTTGAGTCAAAATACCGTGAAGGACTCACTGTAAGACTGCTTTCTTTTCATGATGTCATTAGATTTTGTCTTTGATCTGTTGGCAGAACTTGGTTCTGATTGGATGAAATATAGTAGCTTGCCTAGGATATTTGTGACCCTTGTGGCTGTGTGAAGGTAATGTTTGTTTTCCTTTGAACTATCTGACAATTGCCTGTTTTTGTTTTTATCCTTCCAGAGGGAAGAAGGAATTCACTTGGTATGTGAAGCTATCTCTTCTGGTATTTTCAATGACTTGGGAAGTGGAAGCAATGTGGATGTGTGTGTCATAACTAAGGTTAGTTATTCTCTTCTCTCTCAATCAGATTCTTATTCTCTATTGTCATATACCCTCTTGTTTTCTCCTCCCCATCCTGTTTCATACCTTCCCAAGTATTCTAGTACAAGTTCCTTTTTGTGATATTTATTTTTGGTTTGTGCAGGGCAACGTTGAATACCTCAGAAATCATGTTTTGCCAAACCCCCGTACTTACACAAGGGAGAAGGGATACTCATTTCCCAAGCCTACAGGTAAATAACTTAACCAAAATATAACCAAAATATAAACCATGACAATGCTTAGTTCTTAGCTTACTTGCCCAATCTTAGGAGTATTATCCTGATTTTTCATTGCATTTTTTTTTTGGACATTTTGCTGGTTGCTAATCTTAATTGATTATGGGACACTACCTGAAAATTATCTTATTCCTTGAGGTTTAGGGTGGTCAGATATATGCCATCATACATCTCATAGAAACTTGGAAGGGTTAGAGAACAGTTGTAGTTTTTGTCATTCTGCATGACTCTGAGCCTGTGTTCTCAAACCTGGACAGAACCGGCCGGTTCGACCTGTTCAACCGGAACCCACTGACTTGACTGGGCTCAGTGGGCTGGTTTACATGTTGACTCGCCTTGCTGGTCTAACCGCTCTAACCCGTTGAAACCGGACTGTCCGACTGGTTCGTTCAAACTGGGTTTAAACCGGTTTTAGGTGTTATATGAATATGCAATGCTGATTTTTTCCCCCAACCCACCCTCTGTTCGCCGCACCTGCATCTGCATGTCCATTGAGTCAACTGTACAGTTGCAAACTTGCAGATCTGCAACCCTATGGCATGACGGAGGGGATTAACAATAAGGATGAGACATAGATTAGGAGAGTTGAGGAGCAACAGAGGAGAATTGCAGAGAGAGAGAGAGAGGGGAGCTAGAGAGAGAGAAATAGGAAAGGTGAGTTGAGTTGAGTGTTTGGGGTGAAGTAGTAGCAAGCCATCATCCTAACTAAACATTACGGCACGGGCAACCGGTATTTATTTATAATTTTTACTTTTTAACCTTCTACTTTTATACACTGTCTCCTGAATTATGAATCGACCATCATGCTATAGACCTATGGTCAAAAAACTTGCAATCCATTAGGACCATTATACTTTTTATAAGAGGCACCAATATTTTTTAACCTTTTTAATTTCTATATTTTTATATTCCTTATCAAATTTCATGAAATAATAACTTTTTTAATTATAAAACAGTTGGAATAATAGGTTGGGCTACAACAACATTCTTTAGAAAATTTATTAATAATACAGTTAAAATTTTTTTACTCGTGACTAGGTCATGTCAGTTTTAATTGGTTCAACTAGTAACCCGAGTCAACAGGTCCAACTTGGTCAAACCGTCCAACCAGTTGATCCATTGACCCACTGGGTCCACTGGTTCGGTGATCGGTTTGGGTTTGACAACATAGCTTTAAGCCTTTGAGAGGTGGTTAGTAGACGTGATGAATGTGTTACTGCAACAATCATTTCTGGTCAAGATTCACAATTACTGATCTCTAATGCTGTATGGAACTTGTGTCTGCCTATATACACTAAACCGATGCTTGTGACGATTGTTTTGCAGAGGTCCTGATGACCAAGGTAATTAAATTGAAGGAGAAGGTGGATGTTATTGAGGGTGGTGATGCAATGGAAGAATGATCATGCCCTGCTTTTGTCACTTCGTCTTGATTGTGATAGGAATTTCTGTTTTAAGGATGTTGTAACTTTATTGGAATTTCTAGCTCTGTTGTTGCAAAAACAATTTTGTTGCCCCTTTTAGTTTCTATGGTGGCATTTTGGTGGTGTGCGGTTTGTCATTTGTGGAGGTCACTCTCTCTTTCGCTTTGAGGTGTATTCTAGCCCTAAAAGCTCAAATATCTAGTGGACATTATTGATTAACATTTATTTTTCCATATTTCAAAGCTCCTACTAACGAATGGGGAACCAACACATAATAGCTTGACAATAAAAAAGAGCCAACAAGAATATCATAATATCGATAAACTTTTAAGTCTTTTGACTTTCAATAATCGAAAAAAGAACCTACAAGAATATCATAATATCTATAAACTTTTAAGTCTTTTGGCTCTCAATAATCGAAAAAATAAAAAATTAAATCTTAGAACAAAGCTATCAGAAAGCCGAGTTTACAAACTATAACTTTCTAGTTGGACTTTAAAAGCTTAAAAGGAGTGTAAGGACTTGGAAATGAGGAATAAAAAGGGTTGGTTCTCTTGTAATAAAGTTCAAGAGCAATTCTTTAAAAATTCATAACTTAAAAACTGGACTTCTTATGAAGGGTTTTTTGCTGAAAATAATTCGAAATTGGAGGTCATTGGCTGAAAATAATCTAAACTCACTTTTTGGCTGAAAATAATCCAAATTTTTAACCTATATACTCAGACTAAACCAAAATTGATTTCCGGCGTTGGAATGCTGATTGGGCAGCCTGAGCACATAGCACATGTTTCTTTAATTGATTTTGGTTTTGAATTTTTTTTAAGCTTATGTAGACCCCAACTCACTTAAACTTATAATGACATGACAATTGATTAAAAATACTTTAACATAATAAATTGAATCAAAGACAATCAGAACCCTACATTTTAGTGTAATAATTATAAGGGCTCTATATTTTGAAAAATAACTATCAGGTACCTATATTATAAGGTAATAATTTCTGGGCGACAATTGAAATTTTAATATTTGCACTTTAGTCCCTGCTTGGCTTTCAGTTTTATTTTTGGTCCTTAGTGGTTAAAAACGCTATTTTAGCACATTAATAATTTCGATTACTATAGTTTATATATTCCTGCTTTATTTTTGGTCCTTTTCCATTTGGTATCAGAGCCACGAGTCAAACTTCACTAATTATAATTAGTGAATTTAAAAACCTATTAATTAAGTAATTAATGATCTCATCCAATTGTCCTTATCCCGATTTTCCTCATATCGTCCATAATCCAGATCAGACAAGCGAGGTAGGAGCTCAACTAAATTCTATCTTTGATTTAATTTTAGACCTTAAAAAGGATTTAGAAGCACTTAGAAGTGAAGTAAGAGTTTTAAACAAGTTTGCTCATACTTCCCATACAAGTTTGTTAAACGATTCAAGACATCGAGTGCTTGAGTATAAAAGTTTAAGTAATACCAATACTACTTATAAAAATAAATATCCTTTCCAAAATCAACAAAACAAAGTTCATTTTCCTTTGTATTCTCTAAAGAAAAACGCACTGGAACTTGTTGAGGCTGCTAAAAGAGAAGAAGAAGAATCTCCTAATAATCAAGAAAGAGATGACGAAGGAACTTCAAACTCTTAGTTTGAAGGAACTCCATGGGTTATTCGAAATAGAACAAGAAGGAGCAGCTCTTAATAATATTATGACTATTATTGCCGAAAAACAGATATTGTTAGAAGAAGAGGTTAATAATGAGATTAAAGATGTCAATTATGTGCTAATTGAAGAAGAAATCTACCAACAAATGAACTTAATCAAATTAGAAGATATGGAGGCTATAACTCTAGACGAGATTAGAGAGAGATTGAGCAAAATATCCGAGGGAAATGAAGTTGGGGAAGAACTTGAAACAAACCAAGTCCATGTAATACCATTACCTCAAAACTTTGGTGAATCTAGCCGTAGTAATAATAGATATTTCCAACCAAGAAATAATACAACTGGACGAACTAAGCCATTTTCCTTTAAAACCTTATATCAACCTCTTCGTGAAGAAGTAAGTCTTACTCCCCTAAGTCAAATTGAGTACATGTTAAATCTAGATGAAGTCCATAATAGGGAAGAAATATTTGAACATTGGAAGAGGGGTATGAGTAGTGTTGTCAATCTAAATGCCAACTGGACATCTGAAAACTTTCTAAATTATTTAGAACACAATTTTTCAGGAACCGTGGCAGATTAGTATGATTCTAGTTCTGAAGAGGCTAAAGCTATATTGAGAGCAGTAGAAAATCCTACTGAAATGTTTAAAGCCCTGTGCAAAGAAATTTCTATGGATTTTATTGGCGTTAATCTAGAAATGGAAGAAAAGATAAGAGAATATCAACAAAAACTTGTTAATATAGAAATTCTAGATATGAGATATCTAGAGCATTATATTAATGAGTTTAGTTACTTTTATTATAAAACTGGCCATAACCCTACGAAATTGGGTATATTTTATGATAAACTACCTTATCCTATAAATTTCATTATCCAAGAGAAATTTGAAGAATGGTTGAAAAAGAATCCTGAACATACCGATACTCTTGGTATGAGATGTGCCTTTATAAGAAGATGGGTCACTGATCAATGCCTAAATATCAAAAAACATCAGACCATGAAGAAACAATTCCTATTCTGTTGGGATACTCCACATAAATGGGGAGCCTTTGAACAAAAAAGAGGTTATAAGAAAAAGACTTTTAATAAACAAAGAGGTGAAAAACTCAGGAGAAAGCAATATACCAACAAACGAACCCCAAAGAAAAGAAGATTTTTCAGAAAGAGTACTTATTGCCCCACAGGCAAAAGTAATTGTAAATGTTGAGCGTGTGGTGAAGTTGGTCACTATGCTAATGAGTGTAAAAACAAGAAAAATCATAAGTTGATAGAAACTTTAGGAAGATTTGAGTATGACGAAATAACTGAAGAAGAAGCCTTTGAGCTTGCCTTTAGCAATAACAAAGGTATTGTTGAATCGTCATAAATGGTGAATCTGATTCCGATTATGAAGATACTAGTCATATGATGGAAGGTATTCAGTAAGTTTGGCAGACTTACAAGGAGAGGCATTATAAGAAGATGGGATACTCCATGAAGAAACAATTCTTATTCTGTTGGGATACTCCACATAAATGGGGAGCCTTTGAACAAAAAAGAGGTTAGAAGAAAAAGGCTTTTAATAAACAAAGAGGTGAAAAACTCAGGAGAAAGCAATATACCAACAAACGAACCCCAAAGAAAAGAAGATTTTTTCAGAAAGAGTACTTATTGCCCCACAGGCAAAAGTAATTGTAAATGTTGAGTGTGTGGTGAAGTTGGTCACTATGCTAATGAGTGTAAAAACAAGAAAAATCATAAGTTGATAGAAACTTTAGGAATATTTGAGTATGACGAAATAACTGAAGAAGAAGCCTTTGAGCTTGCCTTTAGCAATAACAAAGGTATTGTTGAAATCGTCATAAACGGTGAATCTGATTCCGATTATGAAGATACTAGTCATATGATGGAAGGTATTCAGTAAGTCTGGCAGACTTACAAGGAGAGGCATTCATAGTAGATGATGAAAATCATGGTGAAGAAGTTAAAGGTGATTGGGTAATTCCAATTATTCAAAAGGATATGATCTACAAAAAATCCATCTTTCAGTTAAAATCAAAATATGTTTGTGAAATGATGGAGGGAGACTAAGAGATTAAAGATTGCGAGTATGACGTTGGAGAAGTAAACCTAATCAATTGGGATAATATTCTGAGGCACAACAAGGATAGAAAATATAGATATATCCATGTAGGAAGTGTGCAAATCCAAATAACTCCATTACAACATTACGGCAAGGATATAGATCTTTATGCATTGCTGTGTGATATTATGCACAATAAATTTCACAATCAGATTATCACTGGCATAAAGACTAATTTACGTAATGGATCAGTTGGATTCAACTGCAGACCGGGATATTATGTTAGACTTAAAGACGACTTTGCCAAAAAATTTTTATCTCTAAAGATAAAAATCGTGGGTATGGATATAAAACAAGGTGGTTATCCACTTAGGGTATTCTGGAAAATTATCTACAAGTTAGATAATACCATAGATTCAAAGACAAAAGTTACTATGATAGAAGCTAAAAATTTTGAAAGTCCTGAACCTAAACAGAAAATCCAGAGGATAAAATCAAATCCTCAAGATATCAGGATAGAACGTTCTTGGATTGATAGTTTCTCTAATCCAACCAAAATTGGCAAGAAAAATGTTATTAAGATTAATGAAGATGGTAAAATCACCATCAAACCTCAATTATTAAGGAATATGAGTACTAGATCTGATTGGGGAGAAAGATCATCAGTTAGAGATAAACTAGTATCAAAAGATGATGATACTGTAAGTATGACTTCAGAAATGAGTAGAATGAGTTTCGATTCTGCAAGATCTTGTCTAGATAAAATAGCCAGTCTAGATAGAAATATCATTGGCTACAAAATGGGACTATAAGTGAACCTATATATGAGGATGAACTAGCTAAAGAAGCGCCAGAACTGAACATGCATATAGAAAATCATTATGAGGTCACCAAAACCAACCCCAATAGCATCTATATTCCTATAAAAGTATGCATCAAAGGAATTGAAAAATATGAACTATGTGCATACATAGATAGTGGATGTTCGGTATGCTTTGGCAGGAAGACACAGGAAAACAGCAAAAAATCCTTTGCAAGTGAGAATTGCGGATAATAGTGTTATGACCCATAGTGAAGCTATTGAAGGTTTAACTATAGAAATGGGAGGAGTCAAGTGTGTAATTCCAATACTTTGGGCAACAAACCAACCATCACATGATATGATCATTGAAAATAACTTCCAGAGATTATATTCTCCTTGTACCCAAACCATTCAACAAATTATCTTCACAATAGATGGTCACTCAGAGTACCTATTAAAAAGCTACAACAGACATATACCCACCAAACAATAGATTTTTCACGCAACCAGCGTGGTGAGAAGGTAGTGTCAACTCAAAAAGAAGTAGCATTGACTATTTCACTTCTAGAGTTATCTGTTAAAGAATAAATTGAAAAAAATAAGAAGAGTTATGCAAAGAACTCTATTCTGAAAACCTTTTAAATTTTGGGATAAAGATAAAACCTACGCTACTATCAGTTTCACAGATCTCAATACCATTATCAAGGTTAAAAAGATGGTGTATACACACCAAGATATCCAAGAATTTAAGGAATAGATAAAAGAGCTTTTAGATGAAAAGTGGAGAGGGGGACGATGCGGAAGCCTAGGGTTTATAGCAATTATGTGGATGATGGAAATCCACCCATAGAACTCATAAACACAATAGAGTTTTTGGGTTAATGGAGATAAACATGAAATTAAAAGATATGGACAATTCTAAAAAGATAAATCTCACCAAATTGAACTTAGATGTTCAAACACTTGCACAAGGATCTCTCACAAGCAAAGAGTATTGAATCACCCAAGAAATCTCACAAAGAGTGTAGGATAACCACCCACTCACAAAGAAGAGAAATCACAAAGCAACTTCTATCCAAAGGATTAGCTTTCATTGCAATAGGGTTTGAAAACTCACAATTACAAACTCTCTAATTGAGAGGAATTTTCTTGAGTCTAGCTCCTAAACATTCATCATCAAAAACTATCTTGAAAAACAAGCTAAAGAGGTATTTATACTAATGGGGGGTAAAACAGTAAAAACATAACGTTTAACACCAGAGACACGCGCAGGCAGCAGCCGAACAGTGGGGGGTTGCGGGTGCCACGGGATTTGTCGCGGGCGCGACGGAAATCGGGCACAACAGCGTCTTCCGGGCAGAATAATGACTCGGGCGAGTCACAAGACGACTCGGGAGTAACTGTCTTCTGGGTAGCTTTTCCCTGCCGACTTCAAACGCGCATTACTTCTTCATCCGAACTCCGTTTTAGGCCCGTATGATATCGATGGAAAGCGCTCGGTGTGTACTTTAAGCTTCCAAGATTTGAGACCCATAGAAGTTATATTGGAGGAGTTATGATCAAAAGCGTGAAGGCATGCACATTTCTAGCCTTTGAACGCCTTCACCGCCTTGTGTTTATTCTTGCCGATGTTTCCGAAGCCCCTTAGAAGGCTCGGGAATGGTCCGATAGAGACGAACCAAAAGTGAACCGATCCCCATACGGTTCATACTCCCCTTCTTCGAAAAGAGTTGCCCTCAACTCTTGCGGGTTCAAAATTAACCGCATACCCGTGCAAACCCAAAAGTATGTATTCTAACAATCGAAGTAGAGTGATGCTCATCAACCTGTTCTTCTAAAAAATGTAGCAATTCCGACAGGAAGGAGGGGCCAAGTAAACATCATGAAGGACCTGAACACGTCTAGCACCCATCAACTTGTTGAAAGCAACAAGGAATTCATCACATGAGAGTTCGGCGTCAAGCCTAATGGAAACAACCTTTTCCTCGTTCGATCTCGATGTGGAAATAATGGAGCTCGGGGGATTTGTTAAGGATGTGTCCTCATGCAACTCAACTCCATGGTGAGGCTCGGGAGCGATTGAGCACGACTCAACACTGGGGAACTCTATACGGAGTTCGATAGGAGTTTTGGGTAAGGGTGAGGGACAAGGGAGGGAGGTTGGAAATTTCTTTGGAGCTAAGGTTCGCTCAACCTCACTAAGGTCACTTTTTCGCAAAAGTAAAGCCCGATATGACTTTTCTTTGCTCAAAGCACTCTCATCCCGTGTTTCACTCTTTTGGAGGTTTCTCTTCTCACTTCCCACCCCGACTTTTGGTGTATTAGTTTCGAAAGGAAGTAAAGGAGTGAGTTTGAGTTTCTTTTCTCCCATACGGATAGTGTAAGTGTTCTTCCAACTGTCGTGGATAGCATGCCGATCAAATTGCCAAGGTCTACCAAGTAGTAAATGGCAAGCATCCATGGGAACAACATCACAAAGAACACTGTCTTCATAAGAACTAGCGGAGAAAGAGACCAAGACTTGTTGGGTTACCTCGAAGTCGCCGCCATCTTTTAGCCCTTGCAAGCTATACGGTTGAGGATGAGCGGAGACCGACAATTGGAGTTTTCAACCATGCAACTCAACTCCATGGTGAGGCTCGGGAGCGATTGAGCACGACTCAACACTGGGGAACTCTATACGGAGTTCGATAGGAGTTTTGGGTAAGGGTGAGGGACAAGGGAGGGAGGTTGGAAATTTCTTTGGAGCTAAGGTTCGCTCAACCTCACTAAGGTCGCTTTTTCGCAAAAGTAAAGCCCGATATGACTTTTCTTTGCTCAAAGCACTCTCATCCCGTGTTTCACTCTTTTGGAGGTTTCTCTTCTCACTTCCCACCCCGACTTTTGGTGTATTAGTTTCGAAAGGAAGTAAAGGAGTGAGTTTGAGTTTCTTTTCTCCCATACGGATAGTGTAAGTGTTCTTCCAACTGTCGTGGATAGCATGCCGATCAAATTGCCAAGGTCTACCAAGTATTAAATGGCAAGCATCCATGGGAACAACATCACAAAGAACACTGTCTTCATAAGAACTAGCGGAGAAAGAGACCAAGACTTGTTGGGTTACCTCGAAGTCGCCGCCATCTTTTAGCCCTTGCAAGCTATACGGTTGAGGATGAGCGGAGACCGACAATTGGAGTTTTCAACCATGCAACTCAACTCCATGGTGAGGCTCGGGAGCGATTGAGCACGACTCAACACTGGGGAACTCTATACGGAGTTCGATAGGAGTTTTGGGTAAGGGTGAGGGACAAGGGAGGGAGGTTGGAAATTTCTTTGGAGCTAAGGTTCGCTCAACCTCACTAAGGTCGCTTTTTCGCAAAAGTAAAGCCCGATATGACTTTTCTTTGCTCAAAGCACTCTCATCCCGTGTTTCACTCTTTTGGAGGTTTCTCTTCTCACTTCCCACCCCGACTTTTGGTGTATTAGTTTCGAAAGGAAGTAAAGGAGTGAGTTTGAGTTTCTTTTCTCCCATACGGATAGTGTAAGTGTTCTTCCAACTGTCGTGGATAGCATGCCGATCAAATTGCCAAGGTCTACCAAGTAGTAAATGGCAAGCATCCATGGGAACAACATCACAAAGAACACTGTCTTCATAAGAACTAGCGGAGAAAGAGACCAAGACTTGTTGGGTTACCTCGAAGTCGCCGCCATCTTTTAGCCCTTGCAAGCTATACGGTTGAGGATGAGCGGAGACCGACAATTGGAGTTTTCAACCATGCAACTCAACTCCATGGTGAGGCTCGGGAGCGATTGAGCACGACTCAACACTGGGGAACTCTATACGGAGTTCGATAGGAGTTTTGGGTAAGGGTGAGGGACAAGGAGGGAGGTTGGAAATTTCTTTGAGCTAAGGTTCGCTCAACCTCACTAAGGTCGCTTCGCAAAAAGTAAAGCCCGATATGACTTTTCTTTGCTCAAAGCACTCTCATCCCGTGTTTCACTCTTTTGGAGGTTTCTCTTCTCACTTCCCACCCCGACTTTTGGTGTATTAGTTTCGAAAGGAAGTAAAGGAGTGAGTTTGAGTTTCTTTTCTCCCATACGGATAGTGTAAGTGTTCTTCCAACTGTCGTGGATAGCATGCCGATCAAATTGCCAAGGTCTACCAAGTAGTAAATGGCAAGCATCCATGGGAACAACATCACAAAGAACACTGTCTTCATAAGAACTAGCGGAGAAAGAGACCAAGACTTGTTGGGTTACCTCGAAGTCGCCGCCATCTTTTAGCCCTTGCAAGCTATACGGTTGAGGATGAGCGGAGACCGACAATTGGAGTTTTCAACCATGTAGGTAGAGGCCAAGCTGGTGCAACTCCCACCGTCGATGATGACGTTGGCTACCTTCTCGCCGACGGTGAACCGAGTTTGGAAGATATTCTCCCGTTGAGAGTTATCCCGGGAATCCTTGGTCAAGATAAAGGATCGCCTAGGAGTCGAACTCTCCCCTTCTTGCGCGTGAACCTCAACACTAGTCTTTGGAGCCTCCGGTGTGGCTACCTCACTTGCTTTGAAGCTTTCAACCATCTTTGTGGGGTATTGGGCTTGGTAGTGACCATAAACCCGACATGTGAAGCATTTTCTACCCTTGAGCTTCCTGAAATATTCCGCACTTTCCTTATGAGCTCGGGAAAATGGTTTGGGTAGCTTGGAAGTTCGACTTCCCTTGGATGAAGCCTTACTCCAAGAGTGAGCACTTCCCTTCCTAGAAGGCCATGAAGTAATCTTCTCCTCCATTCTCATACCTTGAGAACCACCATGTCGACAATCATCAAAATACCTCGAATAACCACTATGGTGAGTTTTAGGAGACCGAGTTGAAATGTCACGATCCATTTTCAATGACTCTAGTTGTGTAGGGGTCGTAGCGCGGAGTAAGTCACTCATTCGACATTGCACTTCCAGAGCCTTCTCTTCGATATGTTGAAGAGTCTCCTTGAAGGTTGGTTTGGGTTTGGGTTTGGGTTTAGGGGAAAAAGGGACATCATATTTGCCCGAAGCATAGAACATGGAGGCCATTTTTGGAGCTTGGTTTTCTTGTGGGGTGTATAATTTGAGCGGATGGAGGCTTAAGTTCTTTGTAGCTAGGAAATTTTGAGGGGGTTTTTTGCGAGGCTAGTTTTGTTGAGGAAAATGGGGTGAAACCGGCAAGGAGAATGCACCAAGAAGAACAAACCCGGATGGCCACACAACCATCACCAATAATATCCACCAACAAAACAACAACTAACACAACAAATCCTCACAATCATTTCATCGAACACCTTCCGTGCACAATTTCCAACTTTCACCACAAAGCTCCAATAATACTTCCAACCATTCAATAACAATCAAGAACGATAATCACACCCAACAACAATGGATGACGCAGGGAATGGGGGTACCCAAATTTCTCAACAATATCAACAACACCAAGAACACCAAAAATTACCACCAAATATCAACAAGACAATTTCGGGCACAAACAATAAATATCCAACAAACTATGAGTTCTATGCCTAGCTTTGATACCAAATGGAGAGGGGGACGATGCGGAAGCCTAGGGTTTATAGCAATTATGTGGATGATGGAAATCTACCCATAGAACTCATAAACACAACAAACCAATTTTTAGAGTTTTTGGGTTAAAGGAGATAAACATGAAATTAAAAGATATCAAAAAATTGCTTAGGGGTACCCTAACTTTTGGTGAAATGATTTTCTGGTACCCCAACTTTTAAAAACTAATTTTGGGGAACCCTAACTTTTAGAATTAGAAATAATTAGGTGAATTTTCGGCTAATTATTTGAATTCAACGGTGAGTTTTAGGCGGGAAATTGATTAAGTGGTTTTGTGGATTGAAATGCCCTTTGTTTTCGTGGACGAAAATGATTTGAATCAATCGGAGTTTCGCCGGAAATTCACCTAGTAATTTCTAATCCTAAAAGTTAGGGTACCCTAAAATTAGTTTTGAAAAGTTAGGGTACTAAAAAATTGTTTCTTCAAAAGTTAGGGTACCTCTAAGTAATTTTTTGAAAAGATATGGATGATTCTAAAGAGAGAAATCTCACTAAATTGAACTTAGATGTTCAAACACTTGCACAAGGATCTCCCACTCACAAAGAAGAGAAATCACAAAGCAACTTCCACCCAAAGGATTAGCTTTCATTGCAATAGAGTTTGAAAACCCACAATTACAAACTCTCTAATTGAGAGGAATTTTCTTGAGTCTAGCTCCTAAACATTCATCATCAAAAACTATCTTGAAAAACAAGCTAAAGGGGTAATTATACTAATGGGGGGTAAAACAATAAAAACATAACATTTAACACCAAAGACACACGCAGGCAGCAGGCGAACAGTGGGGGGTCGCGGGTGCCACGGGATTTGTGGCGGGTGCGACGGAAATCGGGCACAGCAGCATCTTCCGGGCAGAATAATGACTCGGGCGAGTCACAAGAGGACTCGGGCGCGACTGTCTTCTGGGCAGCTTTTCCCTGCCTACTTCAAACGCGCATAACTTCTTTATCCGGATTTCGTTTTAGACCCATAAGATATCGTTGGAAAGCTCTCGGTGAGTACTTTAAGCTTCCAAAATTTAAGACCCATCTGAGTTATATTGGAGGAGTTATGGTCAAAAGAGTGAAGGCGTGCACATTTCTAGCCTTTGAACGCCTTCACCGCCTTGTGTTTATTCTTGCCGATGTTTCCGAAGCCCCTTAGAAGACTCGAGAATGGTCCGATCGAGACGAATCAAAAGTGAACCGATCCCCATATGATTCAAAAATCTTATCAGGGATAGCAAGAGTAGACATACAAATCCTGCGTTCATAGTTAGAAATCATGTTGAAGAGAAAAGAGGAAAAGCTAGAATGGTCATCAATTATAAAAAGCTTAATGATAGAATAATCTTCGATGGATACTATATTCCAAACAAAACAGTTCTCTTCAATAGAATCCAAGGAGCCTTATGGTTCTCTAAAATGGATTGCAAGAGTAGCTATTGGCAGATAAAAATGGACGAAGAAAGCATTCCTTTAACAACCTTTAGTGCTCCTCAAGGGCATTATGAATGGTTAGTCATGCCATTTGGTCTTAAGAATGCACCTCAAATATTCGTGAGGAGAATGGATAAGATCTTCAAAGATCTTAGTCATTGTTGTTTGGAGTATATTGATGATATCCTTATTTTCTCTAAAACTATTGAACAACACAAGGATGATCTCTTTGCAGTAACTCAAAAGTGCATCAATCATGGAATAGTCCTTGGAAAAAACAAGTGTGTCTATGCTGAGCAAGAAATATAATTTCTTGGATTACAAATTAAAGCTGGACAAGTCATTCTGCAAAAACACATCCTAGATAAAATAGAAAAGTTTCCTGAAAAAATTGAGAATAGAAAACAACTAGAAAGATTTTTAGGATGTCTCACCTATGCATAAGATTTTATCAAGGATCTAGCAAAGCTGAGAAAGGCTTTGCACAGAAAACTTAAAAAAGATGTTGAGTGGAATTGGACTTCAGATGATTCATTGCTTGTAAGGAATCTTCAAAATTTATGTCAAAATCTTCCTGTCCTTAATTTGCCTAACAAAGAAGATGATTTGATTCTTGAGACAGATGCTAGCAATGAGCACTGGAGCGCAATACTCAAAATCAAAGAAGGAGAACGTCTCTACAAATATTGCAGTGGAAGTTTTAATAAAGCTGAATGCAATTACACTACCATGGAAAAAGAAATTCTTGCTATCATAAGAGGAATTGAAATTTTTTTAATCTTTTTAGCCCCAAAAGAATTTCTAATCTGAACTGATTGCAAAGGCATTCTTGGCTTTGTCAAAAAGAATTTATCAAATATGCAAGCGCAAGGGAGACTCTTGCGTTGGCAATTATGGCTTAACCAGTTCTCTTTCTCTATTGAACACATAAAGGGTTCGAAGAATTCATTAGCAAACAATCTGACGCGAGAATTAGCCAATGGAATTCAACATGGTGAATGTCTCGAGCCGACAAGCGGATGAAGCAAAACGTCGGTTACCCGAATTAGGGTTTTTTGCATTTTGGACCCTGAATTTTAGGGGTATTTATATTCTGAACCCTTTGTTTTCAACGTTAACTTTTTGGACCCTAAAGTTTGTAGTATGAAAAAAAAGGACCCTAAAGTTTGTGACCTGAAAAAAAAGCCCATTTCCCATTTCTTTTTCTTTCCATGTATGAATTTCTCTCCCAATTGACATCAAACTTCAAGACTGAGGTTAAAACTGATATTAAAGTTATAATAAACCTCTCTTATTCATGTTGGAGTTACTTAAAACCATGTATTCAGGGGTCTAAGTAGTCCCGACATGAATAAGAGAGGTGTATTATAGCTTCAACATTAGCTTTAACCATAGTCCTAAAGTTTGACGTCAATCAGGAGATAAATTCAAACATGGGAGGAAAACAAAGAATGAGATAGGGGCCTTTTTCTTCAGCCCACAAACTTTAAGGTCCTTTTTTATTAAGCCTACAATTTTTAGGGTCTAAAAAGTTAATGTTGAAAACCAAGGGTTCAGAATATAAATACCCCTAAAGTTCGGGGTCCAAAATGCAAAAAACCCCCCGAATTACTAGGAAAGGTGTCACCTCCTGGTAGATTCGTTCTAAGTAATCTAAGAAAAAATAAAAAGAAAAGATGCAGGTTTATTTTTAGTTATGTTGAATATCTGATAGCCGAGAAATTTAGTCTCGATGAACTTCGGATTAGTTATCTCGAAAGTTGTTATGATATTCAAAGTGTTATTACAAGAAAAGCTCAGAAAAATTGGTTTCATGAGTGGTATGCAGCGGTCATGGATCCCTTGAGATATTATAACCATGAAGTCTGGAGAGCTTGGGGAAAAAGAATTAGTTTCTTAGGTTTTTTCAAGAATAGGAAAAGTACATTTTTGCCCTAATACTACCCCTCCAGACGATCCAATCATGAAGGCTTGGGAATATGGTATGGTGAGAGAATTTTGGACTAATGAAGGCCACGTTGTCCCTAATCCAGAAGGAACATTATTTCCAAGATTTACAAAATTCCAGAAATTTGTATTTAGAAGGGTGTGCAAAATCCATTCACCAGAAGTAAGAAAAGTTGCTGGATAGCCGATTACTTTCTATGAATGTGTTAATATTGAGTACAATGGAGATAAGATCAGTCCTGCTCATTATCTGATTAGAGTCGAAGATACATCTGGAGGATATCTTACAAAAGAAGAGTGGTTTCCAGAAAGAAGAGAAAAAAATAATTCATCCTTCAATGACAAGAGCAACTAGATTTTACAAGTTAATGCATCATCTATGGATGGATATTGATAGAAGATATAGGGTTATCCATTGTGGTAACACTACCTTCACTTATCCAAGGAAGTTTGACCAACTTGTTGATCTTAACGGAGCTAAATCTGAAGATGTATATGAATATTTGTTAAAAATCGGAGCTGGAGAATTCTTATCCGCATAAGGAAAATCTTATCTTCAAGAGCTCTTTGATGAATACAATCCATGAGAGCAGGATAAGGGAGAAGATTTCAATCTGTACAACTTGAGAGCGTAGAGCATCTTTGGCAACCCCACAAACATTATGACCTGCAAGTTACTGTGGTACCACTAATAAAAAAGAGTGGTTGTTATTTAAAGTCTGTACTATTGAGTCTGTAAGAGTCACGTGTTTGTACTGTAGACATATGTATCTGTAATAATGGTACTGATTCACTGAAGCCACTAGGACATCCAAGTTGTGTGAAGCTCTTCTATAAAAGGGGAAGTGTGTGTTGAAGGCACGATCATTTGAGTAGTCTTGATCAAAGAGAGAAATTGGGAGTCACCATTTCTCCATAAGCAAGCTTCTCTGATGATCTTAGAAGTCTAGTTCTCATTAAGCATTTCCATTGTAATATTTCCATTTTCAAGCTTTCAATAAAAGAAGTTTCCCAGTAGGGAATGTTATCCAATTGAACCTTATGCTTTAAATATTATAATTTCTTGATTAAAGTTCCACTATCCTTTAAAAACTAAATAGACTGAATTAGTGACTACGGTCTGAGGTAGGAAACGAAACAGATCTGTGCTGTGCTTGATCTAAGGTTGGCGGGGTTGAGATTAGCCATCTCTGTAAACTGGAAGCTGAAGAATAACAGAGATACAACACAACTAAGTTCAGGTAACGGTCGAAACTCACTAATTAAGTTTAATTAATTTTGCTAAGCATGGTGGGCCTATAACCACAAAAAATATAATATCTAAGGTATAAGTAGTAGATTGTGATAATTAGTACCATTAAAGTCATTATAAAAGAGTTAAGAGTGTTTATTTGAGCTTGTTTGCATAAAAACCTTTAAAAAAAAATTAGATATTTGCAAAAAGCTCCCTGTTTGAGGCCCTTCTCTATAAATATAAAAGTTTTTTGCACCTTGTAGTAAGTTTCTGCTAAAAAGGGAGGCCCTAATAATTATTACTGCAAAATAGAAGGCACCTGGAAGCATTTTGTGAAAATAAGAGGCCCTTAAAATAACTACACCAAAATAGGAGGCCCTTTTAGTCTTTATTTCAAGTCTTGCAACCCTAAAAATTTAAAATTTGACCCAACCCTAACTGTTTGCCTTTTTTCTAATTCCTTTCAGTCTTCTCTCTCCTTCTTCGTTATCTTCTGTAGACCCGGGTCAGCATTCCGAAGCCGAAAATCGATTTCGGTTTAGTCAGAGTAAATAGGTTAAAAGTTTGGATTATTTTCAGTCAGAAAGTGAGTTTGGATTATTTTCAACCAATAATCTCCGACTTCGGATTAGTTTGAGCCAAAAACCCTCTTATGAATGTGTACGACTGTATGAGTAGTCTATGGAAAGTTTGAAGTGTATACTACAACTTCTTTTTTTTTTGGAGAACGTGTATACTACAACTTTTATGTTGGTCACAAAATCGAAAATGTTGGGAAACACTAGAAAGTGGCTATGAAAAAGGCTTCACAAAATAAACCTCAAGTTGAATAAGGTCAGCAACCCGACTTTTAAGGGTTGTACTTTTCTACCCCAACCTTCGAACGATACCCAAAAACATAATTTGGAAAGCTTGAAACATCTACTACAACTTTTATGTTGGTGATTTATGGCAATATAGTCTCCCCGATATCGTAAAATAGCCACGAACCTAGTAACTTAGCCACGTATACAAATTGAACTTCCAATTTAAAACCATCGTAACTTAAGTTATACCTGTCAAAATAATAAATTTTAAAGTCAAATGGAAGCTAACACTTAAGGGTACTAATCTACATGATAATTTTGGTCATGGGGCATTCCCATCGTCCTAGAAAAAAACAATGCACAAGTCTTAGCTTTAATTGACATCTTTGAACCCTTTTTGTCATTGATGTCATTTTCCAACATTTAGACCATTTTACAAACTTGTTCTTTGTTGATAAACATCCCCAAAACAGCAATACATTCCACAAATATACTCATGTCAACTCATTAAGAGAGTAAATACATAGCCCAATTCACACTATTTCAACAACAAACCTGCATGATTTCACTTGAACTTTTACACTAGCATTTGGATAACTCCACTTAGGCCACTTAGAATCATAATTCATCAACATATACACATAAGGCAGCAAGGAAACCTTCAGTTTTTGAGTACTACATGCCAAAATACTACATGCATCCCCAAAAATTATGAAATTCTCCCAACACCAAACAATATTTTGACTTTAATCTTCACTTGAACACTCAAATTTCACTACTTCAATTAGCCAAAACTCCAATCACACCACACATAACATAATTTGTGTTCTTTCTCCATTATAAATGGAAAAATTAAATCTTACAATATTAATTTTCTATTTAACGTAAAATTCAAGTTGAAATTTATTTTGTCAACTTTCTCCATTATAAATGGAAAAAAAAATCATCATCCACATGGACAAAAATACCAAAACAAACGTGGGTCACCTAAACGCAAAATTAGTACCTCTGTTCCATATTATTGGTGTTCTTTGAAAATTATGCAGTCAAATTTATAAAATTTTGACAATAAATTTCTCAATATATATATTGATTTATTAAATAAAATTACTACCATTATATTTGTAATGAGAAATACTATCATAAAAATATAATATTGTCATTATTAATAAAAATATTCTATAGAAAATTATCAACAAAATGTGACATTGTGATAAAGACAAATAATTGATAGCAAAATCGGCGTGGAACTTTCTAGTTAACTTGTGCAAAACTGTTACGTAAGGTGCTCGATCTGATTGAGTTATGCAAAACTGTAGTGAACTCCTAGTTGAAGTATTGGGAGAAAAGACCCACAAGGCGTCCATAGATGGTCGATGTGGGACCTCGATATGCATGTGCTAGCACCACTGAGTGAATAGATCAAGCATATCTCTATGCAACTCGTGCGGTATACGACCACCATCAGGCATGTCAAACAAAGGCATCGCACATCTTTCCCACTCATGGGTCCACTGAAACAAAAAAATACAATCATTAGGACAAAATAGAAAAACCAAAAATCGTAATTAGTGCGCGGAAATGAAAAAGAAACTCACAAAATCCATAAAGGGATGAGTCTGGTGGTCCGGGGACATGTTGCCTATAGTGCAGCTGCCGGACAGTATGATACGACATGTACAACTCAGTAACATCAAAAGCATGAATGTAACGACAATAAGTCATCTGATGACAGTGAAAGGACCGTATGGACACCATACGACTTGCTACTCAGCAAGCCCGTCTATCACGCGTTGATGCTCCTAAGGAGTTCTAGGGAACGCGACTCACACCTGACATGCCACATGGTCGCCCGGGGACCGTTCACATGATGTGGGGGGGGGGGGGGTGTGGCCTAAACTAGGGGAAATGTTTGTAGATCCACACCTGGAGAAGCATCAAAGAGCCCCCAATCTTCCCGGTCCCGGCCTTAGATGCTACACCCAACTGTCTACACAGGTACACTAATGCCACTGCACCCCATGCAACTGAGTTGACACACTCAGTGCTCCTAAATGTATGTGGACGCACCCTATTCCTCGACTTGTCCACCAACAGGTGTTACCCAATAGGCTCAAGTACCGTGCCCGTATCTGGAGAAGCCTTGGCCGTTGAGAGGTACGTATATCCCTCAAGTCACTGTCTAGTATGCCTCCCTTTTCATAAATTTTCTTTCGTCTCAGCTCCTTAATTTCCATAGGAAACAAGGACGTGATGTAACTGTTAATCATGTCCAAGTTAGGAAAAAGAGGCGAAGTCCCTTCAGCCAGAGTCTAATAAATTTCTCCACATCATGAGCATGATGGCCATTTCACCGAAAGGTAGGTGAAATTAGTTTGTGTCCAGCTGCCACCTCTCCATAAATGTAGTGATCAAAGGATCATTGATGTAATCGAACATGAAGTCCGCGATACCCTATATGGAGCTGGGAGTGATCGCTCCCATGGAAGAAGGATGCATCAACCTCGTCATGTCCCTCAGTTACCAGAGTGTCAACTTCCTAGTCAAGCACTCTATTACCTCAGGCGAACGCTCCCTACCCTCCCAAATAAACCGAGCAATATGTCCCCCATAGCTCGGTATGATTAAATGTGAAGTGGGACCACTAGACATTGGCCCAGTAATTTTCTAGTCCTCATGATCCTGACCGCTCTTAGGCTTCCGGCTAGAACTCGACCCACCCTCACCAACCCCGGAACCCTGTGCGCTCTTTTTACCCGAGGCAAATCTACCGCCACGACTTCTCAGCTGAACGTAGTCAACCAAATGAGCATCCATCTCTGCCTCGGTGTGTTCGTATTCCCATATCTCTTCACTACCCGACGCATGCAGAAAGCTTCCTAGCTCCGCAACAAACGAATCGAGCATGAAGTTGTCGGATGACTCTTGTCGTTGCATCATACGCAACATGGATCGACCATAAGCTTCAGATGAAGCTGCTAGTAATGGTTGCTCATGAGTTAGGACATACACTGCCACGGGTAGCTACCTCAGCTCGACGACGTGCAGATGCCATCTTCCTTTGATGGTGCAGGTCACCTTCCTCTTCCATCATACTAGATTTTTTTAATCTTAATCCAACCTTACCCTTACCCTTTATTCCTTCTTCATACATTTTGCTAAACCTGCAAAATATTACTATTGATGGCGACAATAATAATAATAATAATATTATTATTATTATTATTATTATTATTATTATTATTATTATAATTATTATTATTATTATTTTAACAAAAACTTTAAAGCATAAACCCTAACATACTCGAGTAGCTGCTCCATGAATGTTAAGCAAACTTACTAGAATCGTTGTGATTTGCATTTTTTTTTCTCTTTTGAAGTAGCACATCTTATGTTATTATATGATTTGAGCGTACTTAGTTACTAACTTAATTAGTTAACTTAATTAATGACATGTCTCTAAAAAAACTTTGGCTCTGTTGTTGAGAACAAAGTGCAAAAGTCTACAACTCATCATATGCTTGCTAAATAAGATTACAGGTGTAGATGCATTCTTGATACCAACCACTTATAGGACGAATAACAAGGAACTCAAGTTTTGATTTCCTCGATATTCGTTCTATAAGTGGTTGGTATCAAGAATGTATCACCACCTGCATTCTTATTTCGCAAGCATATGATAGTTGTATATGTAGGATTTGGAAAATTTCCATTCGGGGAGATTGTTTCGGATGTGCTACTCAGGTGATCGGGAGCCGACTAAGGTTGTTTAATCCTTAAATAAGGATATTTTTATTTTCAAAATTCGTTTTCGGGGTTATGAAACTTTATTTATTTACAAATCCGTTTTTTATTATTTTAATTATACGAAATTGCACAAAATATTTTAATAATGATTTGATACCGGCCCAAACACTAGATCCAGGCCCAAGAAGGAACAAGTGGGCCACCAGGACTCGTCAAAACCTGCAGGGGTTTTGACAATTCCTGGACTGAGCCTCTTGCTTCCTCGGCCCAGAGAAATGTGGATTGAAATTGATAAAACCCATGGGTTTTATCAATTTCATAAAACCCGCATGGGTTTTATCAATTTTGGGCCCATTTCTCTTGGGTCTAGCCTTGAATTGGTGAGAGAGATGTATTAAATCATTTTTTAAATTATTTTTATGCAAAAGCGAATATTTTAAATAATTAAACGGATTGCAAAAAAGAATTAAAGAGTCGCCAGCCGATTTAAGGAAACCGACAAACCATAAAATAAAATAAATAACTCCAATCTACGCAACCCGATTTCTAAGTTCGGAGTTAAGGTTACGGATCCGAAAATTATAAGAACTCTCGAATCTGCCTGTTAGAAAACAGACTCTACTAAAATCAAACTTGAAATTAAAGAGAGCGGGGAGAAGTTAAATGAGTTTCACGATGTTATATTATTCCGAACACGCAAGATTAAAACATGATGTTTTCTTTACAAAATATGTACAAGTAAAGGAATTAAAACATAAATTATATGATGGAATTCAATAATAATAACGAAAAACAAACCTTGTTTAAAGGTGATGGATGAGATGAAAGATCCCTTGAATTGGCCTTGACTTGGAGCTTGAATGGAAGAATGTTTATGAGGATGGTGAGAAGGGTGGTGTAAGAATGATGATATGATAAGAATGATTATAAGAGAATTAGAGAGGGAGTATGGATAATGGAGTTTTGAGAGAGTTTGGGTAGAATAGTGATAATAGTTGGTGAAATGAGGGTGGAATGGAAGGGGTATTTATAGGTGAAGGGATGGAGGTTTTGGAGGGAAATGGTGGGAGACATACCCCAACAATCATGCCCTCCGATCCCTATCCATGCAGAATCAAAACCCATGCGGGTTTTAGGGGGTCAAGGTAGGTCAACCCACGTGGGGCTATGATCAAGGGATCTGCATAGGAAGGAAAAAAAGGCGCCAGAAATCATAAAACCCAGGCAGGTTTTATTTCTCCCTCACACGGATCGCTGACGTGGCTGGCCAAAACGACGCGTTGCTGCCGAGTTTGAAACCCCCGTGGGTTTTGTTTGCTCTCTTAGGTCGGATTTGCTTATTGGGCCTGGGAATTAATTAAACCCGCAAGGCTTTTGAAAATGGCTAAGTGCAACTTCGAACGGCCATAACTCTTTCATCCGGACTCCGATTGAGGCAATTGAAAAGGCATTGGAAAGCTTATGATATGCACTTTACTTTTATCAAAAGAAATAGGGCCAAAAAGACTTGTGGAAAAAATGGGATTCGAAATGGTGGGCATATGTATGTTGAAAGGGTGGAAAATGAAGGCTTTTTGTGGTGGGTTAACCCGGTAGCTTTTGATTGAGGAAGGCCCATTGGATTTTCTTTCATGCTAGCCTCTTTTCTTGTTATGCTTGATTTGTACACTTGTCCCGGTACAAAATCCGGTGTCTACAGTATATAACAATTACGCACTATCATAGCCGAATTTCTTTTTAGAGACATGCCATTGATCAAGTATATGCTAACTCAAAAAAATAAAAAGTACGTTTAGTATCGAGTTCACAATCACTATAATATCGAAAAGATAACCCTAATAAAAAGGTTTCCCATAACCAATAATGTAAAATCGACCCTAACCTGCATAATCACAACAAACCTACCTAAACATAATCGCTACAATTACTTATTTTATTTTTTAAAACCCTAACCCTAAACCCCAAGCCCTAAAACCCTAAACCCTAAAACAATAATATCAACATTAATGACAATAATAATAGCATTGGTAATAATTTAAATATAAATGATAATAACAATAATCACAATAACAAACAATCACTAAACAAGAAACACTAAATAACAATGATAATAATATTGTTAATGTTAATATTAATATTTTAATTAATAATATTATTAATAATATTAATATTAACATTATTGTTATTATTATTAAATAATAATAATAATAATAATAACAATAATAATAATATTTTTAATAATGTCAATATTAATATTATTATAATTATTAAATAATAATATTGTTAATATTAATATTAATATTACAATTAATATTAATATTAATATTAATATTAATATTAATATTATTAAAATTATTATTAATGTTAATGTATTATTAATATTTGCAGTAACATTAAATATAAAAAATTCTAAAAATTTAGGCTAGACGCCCCCGGATGGCACCTCGGACTTGGCTGGGATGCCGCCAAATGGCTCCTGGGTCTTGGATGAGACACTATTTAGTGGCGTCCAAACCTTGGTGAGGACATCGCTAAATGGCGTCTCAAATAAAAACTTCAAATGCCTACTACAAATTAATCGTTCTAGCATAATTTCATTTTAAAATCATTCAAAAATTTTAAATTTTTAACACTGATTCAAACCAAAAATTTACCGATGAGGTAGCGAATATTTTGCGATCGCGACCTTTGCTTTTGGTGGTGGCGACTCGGGTGACTTATTTTCTGGCGACAGCCGCGGCGGCGTTGGTGGGGATGAGGCGGAAGGTGGGTGTCTCATAGAGAAATTAGTGGGAGAGTGTGTGGAGTATCAAAGGATTTGAGAGAAGCGTGGGGTATATTTGGAACTTTTGTGATAAAAAGGGGCGACATTAGCAATATGGCGGTCGACAAAGAGAATTCAGGTAAGGTAAAATTTTCGAATCAAACGGACATATTGAATTTGATGTAGTTATTTGCAAATTTTCTGAATTTAGTTTATGAAGAGTCTCAAGTCAAGTCTGAGGACCTCATCGCAGCAAGCTCCGAGGACCTCCAGCGCCAGCATTAGAGATTTTGTTTGAAAGATTGACAAAATTAATTTAGGGAAGTATCTTCTAAAACCCTAAATTATATTCTCTCATATTCCTTCTGAATTGATTCAATAACCGTTGTTTCCATTATTTCCAAATATCAAAATTATGGGAAGTGAATCAAGGATATCAAGATTATATAGAAGATTATGTAGATAATTCAAGAAAGGAAACTATCTCCTCCAAGGGAAAGAATTCGTTGCTGCCTCAAACTCTCCAATATATATACTACCGAATATTTCTCTTGTAAAGCGTGGATTTCTAAGCAAGCAAATCTGAGTAGGAACTTGGTGTGAGAAAGTTCTGAGTGTAGGAATATTGTGTTGATATTCCGAGTGTAGCCACAATTGTAAGTGGTGAGTTTGTGTGTAACCAGTGAGCACACTGGTGAGGACCTCTAGGGTCGAGTATTTGAAGTGAGGAAGAAGCCTCACGTTGAAGTTATTGTCTATGTCTCTAACTGCCTCTTCTGTGAGGCCTCAAGTACAGAAGACGACTGCAAAGTCTTCTGTCCCAGTAAGCTATTTGAGGACCTCACGGTCTTCACCTAAGCTGAGTTGTGACCTCCTCTGTTCTACGAACTTTTGTTTGAATAATAAAGAAGTATCTTTCATTTTGTAAAAGTGCTATTAACCTTGTTGTGTTGTTAAAAAGTGCAGAATTTTCTATATAACCCTATTCACCCCCCTCTAGGCTTATTTCAATTAGTATCAGAGCAGGCCTATAGATCTCAAGAGTCTAACAACTCGTGGTAAAGATCATGGCCGGCCTCAACACAACTCCTCAAGGACGCTCGTGGACAAGAGCTCCACTCCTCACTGGTGAAAATTATAGAATGTGGAAGAGGCAGATGGAAATATTCCTCAGAGATCAGGATGAGGACCTCAGGGTTATAGTCACTGAAGGAAATTTCCCCACTCCTTCAAAGAAGAACACCGCAAATCAAGATGTCCCAAAAGAAAGATCTGAAAGGACAGTTGAAGAACTCAAAAGTTTGGGAAAAAATATTCGTGCTCTAAATTTGCTATATTGCAGCTTGAATTCAAATGACTTCGAATGTGTTTCTAATTGTGAAAATGCCAAACAGGTTTGGGACTATTTGGTTACCTCATACGAAGGCACAAGCCAAGTTAAGGGCATCAAGTTGGACATTTTTGTCCAGAAGTATGAGGCATTCAAAATGGAAGAAAATGAGACTATTGAAGAGATGTTCAAAAGATTAAGTATTATCACCAACCACCTCATATCTCTGGGAAAAACCTACCCAAATGAGGAACAAGTTAGAAAGGTCCTTCGATGCCTACCTAGAAGAAAATGGGGTCCAAAAGTCACAGCCATTGAAGAAGCTCAAGATCTCAAGGCCCTTAAACTGGAGGAACTCATTGGAAAACTATTGGCCTATGAGATCCAATTGAATGACCTCTCAGAACCCAAGGAAATTTCCCTCAAGGTAGTATGTAAATCTGATAGTGAGTCAGATGATAATAAGGAGGAAGATACAATGGCAATAATGGCTAGAGGTTTCAGAAGATTATACAAGAAAAATTGAACCTTTCGAGGATACATCAAGGATGGACAAAACAGAAAAGCAACCTCAAAAGGTAAGTCTTCATTAAGAAAAGATGCTGACACATTTACTTGTTTTGTTTGTGGCAGCTCAAAACACCTTATGAAGGACTGCCCTCACGCCAGAAGAAACAAAGACAAGAGAAACAGTCGACCTCAACGACATAACCATGAGGCAATGATGGCAATATGGAGTGATAGTGACTCCAGTGAAGGCCACAGTGAGGTAGAAGAAATAACAAATGTATATCTGATGGCAAACACAAGTGAGGATCAAGATCCAACCTCATCTCATGACGAGGTAAACATTGATGACCTCCTTAATCTTTCACCATTACATCTTGCTCATAAGTGTATGTATCTTTTTAAATACTCTAAGTCCTTGATAGAAAGAATCAAGCACCTTACCAACCACGTTCAAAGTCTCAGTGATGCCATAGAAAGCCTGAACTCTCAAAATGACCTCCTGTTCACAGAAAGCAATAGACTGTCTCTTGAGGTCAAAGACTGCTATAAAACCATCACTCAATTATCCAATGAGGCAGTCACTAATTCCCATCCTTACCAAAGCAAACCAGTCTCCACAACCCCCTCTTCTCAACCTCGGACCAAAATTCCTACAAATCATCCTCCTAGAGGACCTCTCCTTTCCACACCCAATACACCACCTTTCAAAAACTATCGGTCCAAAAGTCCTCCCTTCCATACCAACAAAGGACCTCTCCTTCTTATCCCAAACATTCCGCCTCTCAGAGAAAATCATTATAGAGGACCTCCAACAGAAAATAAAATAAGGACCTCATCAAATCCCCTGTCTAAAGGAACTAGACCTCCGTGCATTACTAAAATTTGGGTCCCAAAGACCTCATTGCAACGATCTCATACTTGGTCAGAGACTAAGAAAGGTATAGTGCCTTCTATTACAGGTATGCCTCAAACACATTACCAGAGATCCAACCAAGTTCTTCAAACTGAAAATCAACAAAAATGTAAATATGACTTTTGGAGACAAAATCCAAGACAATATCCTAGACTTTAGGAAGGTCGTGAAACAACACCACCCGCACCATTCGAGGGGGAGTCGTCTACTATGAGGACCTCAACCTATGCACAAGCTGTCAAATTGAGGGGGAGTCCTATCATCCATCCTCCCTACATGTGGTCTATCTCCTCCTCCCAAGTTCGTCAACTCACTGCATGCGTGGACCTCTGATGTCCTCATCAGCATGGTCTCTCGGGTACCTCAAAATTTAATCAGGGCCTAGTCAAGGTGTCCTCATTATTTATTTTCCTCCTATCCCTCCTTCTCCCTCTCTCTTCCTCTGCTTATTTTGGCTACACAATTTAGTACTTGTACTCTCCTGTTTCCTTTCTGTCCGAAAGACAAAAAGGGGGAGAATTAAGTTTGTTGCATTGCTTTGCTGTATACTGTGTGCTTATGCTAAAGGACCACAAAGAAAATTTTGTCTTTCAAACAAAAAGGGGGAGATTGAAGAGTCTCAAGTCAAGTCTGAGGACCTCATCGCAGCAAGCTCCGAGGACCTCCAGCGCCAGCATTAGAGATTTTGTTTGAAAGATTGACAAAATTAATTTAGGGAAGTATCTTCTAAAACCCTAAATTATATTCTCTCGTATTCCTTCTGAATTGATTCAATAACCGTTGTTTCCATTATTTCCAGATATCAAAATTATGGGAAGTGAATCAAGGATATCAAGATTATATAGAAGATTATGAAGATAATTCAAGAAAGGAAACTATCTCCTCCAAGGGAAAGAATTCGTTGCTGCCTCAAACTCTCCAATATATATACTACCGAATATTTCTCTTGTAAAGCGTGGATTTCCAAGCAAGCAAATCTGAGTAGGAACTTTGTGTGAGAAAGTTCTGATTGTAGGAATATTGTGTTGATATTCTGAGTGTAGCCACAATTGTAAGTGGTGAGTTTGTGTGTAACCAGTGAGCACACTGGTGAGGATCTCTAGGGTCGAGTATTTGAAGTGAGGAAGAAGCCTCACGTTGAAGTTATTGTCTATGTCTGTAACTGCCTCTTCTGTGAGGCCTCAAGTACAGAAGATGACTGTAAAGTCTTCTGTCCCAGTAAGCTATTTGAGGACCTCACGGTTTTCAACTAAGCTGAGTTGTAACCTCTTCAATTCTAACACTTTTGTTTGAATAATAAAGAAGTATATTTCATTTTATAAAAGTGCTAATAACCTTGTTGTGTTTTTAAAAAGTGCAGAATTTTCTATATAACTCTATTCACCCCCTCTAGGGTTATTTTAGTTTATTTCGGTCTGGATTGAAAAAAATTGTATTCAAGATCCAGAATTCAGGAACGAATTTAGGTCATACTACAGTATCAGTTCAAAAATTGACAAGTTGAGACACAATCAAATTTTGGGAAATTTTATGATTGAAATCCAACCGTAAATTAAAGAACCGAAAAAAGTAAAGGTGACTTGAAGCTTGAAAGGAACGGCAGGTTGGCAGCGTGTCTTTTTCTCCCTACCCACTAAAATGAAAATCCAATCCATATACAGAAATGAGAAATCCCGAATAAAGTAATCTCCCTCACCTCTCTCTCAATAAACAATAACCAACAAATAATAATTTAGTGTCTCAACATTCGCTATGTGACTCCTCACCAGTCCACCCACTGGCCACTGATCTCTCTTTTTCTCTCTCAACCTCCACCGACACATTTCGCTAAGAAAAAGCATACTCAACATCCTTCAGGAAAGAAGCTGATCCATCACTCTGTATCTCTCGCCATTGTTGATCGCTGATCAACACCTCCAAGATGAGCATGTACGGTCGAGATCCCTGGGGTGGTCCTTTGGAGATTAACGCTGATTCGGCTACGGACGATGAGCGAAGCCGTAACCTCAAAGACTACGATCCAGCAGCCTTGTCTTCCAGGCAGCTCGACGAGACCCAGCAGAGCTGGCTTTTGGGCCCTACCGAGCAGAAGAAGAAGAAGAAGTATGTTGATCTCGGTTGCATTGTTGTTAGCCGTAAAATCTTCGTTTGGACTCTCGGTACTATCCTCGTTGCCGGATTACTCGTCGGATTTATCGCTTTGATTGTCAAGCTCGTCCCTCGTCATCACCATAAACCTCCTCCACCCGATAATTATACTCAGGCGCTCCATAAGGCCTTGATGTTCTTCAATGCTCAGCGATGTATTATCCTTTCTCTCTCTCTTCGCCTCTATTTTGAGTTACAGTTTATGATGTGTTGCTTGGTTGACTGTCTAATGCTTAATTACTTAATCAATTCTGTTGATCAGATCAGGGATTTGTGTGAATGATTTTGGATGTTAACTTAATTTTGGGTTTGATGATGATTTCAAATCATCATCGATGTTTTAGTGAGGCTAATGAGCAAAGTTGATTTAGAATATTGAGATCAGGGTGGCAGAAAATCGGATGTGAGGATCAAATTACCTTTCTTTAGCAGCCATTTTTTTTTCCCTTGATCAACTCGTAGGTGGCACCAACAGGATATGTTCATACCCAGTAGCACCTAGCAGATTTATTAAATGGTTGATATTGCTCAGCATGAGAAACGCAACTTTTGTTCAAGTGGGGTTTTCCAATCTCTTCCATCGCCTAACCCCAGAACAGTTGATGTGAAATATCAATCCTGATCTGCTGTAACCTAAGGATCTGTTATTTTATGTTAAGGAACCTAGATCTGTTTAGAAAATCTTATTCTGATTGTATTAAGGTTAATCATAATATTTTTAGTTTTAGTTACTGATTGTGCTTGAAAGTAGTTTAAGATGTGTTTGAGATGAGTCATCTCAGTGTATGAAGAATCTATCTTTTGATGGGCATATTTAACTTATATCAGTTAACCGAGTATATGAAAAGAAAAGTTCTGTCGTCTTCTCCTTCTCCTTCTCCTTCTCCTTCTCCTTCTCCTTCTTCTTCTGCTTCTGCTTCTCCTTCTCCTTCTCCTTCTCCTTCTCCTTCTCCTTCTCCTTCTCCTTCTGCTTCTGCTTCTCCTTCTCCTTCTCCTTCTCCTTCTCCTTCTTCTTCTGCTTCTGCTTCTCCTTCTCCTTCTCCTTCTCCTTCTCCTTCTCCTTCTCCTTCTGCTTCTTCTGCTTCTCCTTCTCCTTCTCCTTCTCCTTCTCCTTCTCCTTCTCCTTCTTCTTCTTCTTCTTCTTCTAGGTGTTACATTGGTCACTTCGATGTTTTACAGTTGCATTTTGCTTATGTGCACTAACCAGCGCACTCATTTTTGTCTTCTGCAGCGGGGAAGCTACCAAAGCACAATAATGTTTCCTGGAGGGGTAACTCGTGTCTGAATGATGGCAAAACTGATAGTGCAACAATATTTAAAGACCTCAAGGGTGGTTATTACGATGCTGGGGATGCCATCAAGTTCAACTTCCCAGCCTCTTTTGCTATGACCATGTTAAGTTGGAGTGTGATTGAGTACAGAGCCAAATACGAGGCTGCAGGAGAGCTCAACCATGTCAAGGACATCATTAAGTGGGGAACTGACTACTTTCTTAAGACCTTTAACTCTTCTGCTGATACAATTGATAGGCTTGTGGCTCAGGTAGAATCATGTTTGCTATATCTAGTCGTTTAGTTTATTCTTCCTGCTTAACATGGGGAGTATTTCTCTTTATTTTCATTGTTCTTCCAATATATGATATGATGCATAGTGGAATTATCTTTAGGCAGTAAGATAATTTCTGTTTTTATGGAATAATAAAAGCATTTGAAAATCGCAACAAAAAAAAAAGGCAAAAGGGGAGGATAGGGGGCTTATAAAGGTATATAAAAAAAATGTGATAATTTGAAAGGGATGGCTAATGGTATCCTAGACAACCTTCAAGGCACCCTCTTTTTGTCAAACTGCTGGTCGCAAATAATATGGCTATTTATTCAGGAGCTATCCTGTTATGCTAAGCATTCGAAAAAGTGGGTCTGATACTGAAGAAATAAATCTGATTCTGTGGGAATATATGTTTTTCTGCCTATATTTTTCTTTTGGTCTTGGATTCTGCTTGGGGGAAGTAGTAGAGCTAATTATGCATAATTGCACTTTGAGAATGAGTTTCATGTGCTGTGCTGCTCGTTCATTGGGCTTCCTCAATATACTAGGATTGTGGTGGTTTTTGGGTGGATATATTATCAACTGAAAGTCTTTTTTCTTACCTTATTCTGACAGGTCGGGGTCGGTGATACGTCAGGCGGCAGCACAACTCCTAATGATCATTACTGCTGGATGCGACCAGAGGACATTGACTATCCTAGACCAGTAACAGAATGTCATGGTTGTTCAGACCTTGCAGCTGAGATGGCTGCTGCTTTGGCTGCTGCATCCATCGTTTTCAAGGATAATAAAGTGTATTCAGAGAAACTTGTACATGGGGCTCGAACACTATTTTCATTTGCAAGACTGCAAAGAGGCAGGTACAGTGATGGTAATGAAGCTGCTATCTTTTACAACTCAACTATGTATTGGGATGAGTATGTGTGGGGCAGTGCATGGCTGTATTATGCCACTGGAAACTCTTCATATCTTCAACTTGCAACTACTCGTGGTCTTGCCAAGCATGCGGGTGCATTCTGGGGAGGTCCTGATTATGGTGTGCTCAGCTGGGACAATAAGCTTGCTGGAGCTCAAGTAAGAATTGATCTTAATATTTTATTCTAACCATTTAGCAGCTTCTTTACACATTGATGGTGATCTTTTGTTGAAGCAATAAGCTTGAAATGAATATGGTTGTTGCCTAACCAGGCCAATTTCTGTAAAGAATACAATATCTGTAGTTAAGTTATAGATCTAGTTGCTAAGGTGTTGGTCATTTAACTACAATAGCACAGTTGCAAGTATAGTTTTCTGTGACCCCATCCTCTTGAGGGGTTGCATCCTGCCTTCTGTTAGCATGTGCTTTTTAACATGGAATCCTTACTTATGCTTGGTTGAATATTTCAAGGAGATTCACACCCATTCTGTAATGCCTTTGCTGTTTTGATATTGTCTAAGCTTGCACTGATTTCGGCCATTGGTGATACTTCCCTCTTGCTGGCATTTATAATAGGATGTCTGGCTTGAGATGTGGGCAGTAATTCGAATCTCCTTAGGTTTGGCCTAAAATGACTTAATACGTGGGAGTATAGTCATTGGCTATGAAGATTCAAATGTTTGCCAACTTGACATGGAATGGAAAGAGGAATAACTGAAAGTCTTCATAAATGCGGATCCTGCTAGAATTTTTAGTTGTGTATCTAAATTGATAATTCTGACTTTGGTTTTTTCCCCCTCTTCAGGTGCTTCTCAGTCGTCTGAGATTGTTCTTGAGCCCTGGTTATCCTTATGAAGACATGCTCATGACCTTCCACAACCAGACCAACATAATTATGTGCTCCTATTTACCATATTTTAATAGCTTTAACAGAACCAAGGGTATGTTAATCTTAAGGACATGGAAGATTTTTCTGCTGTTCCCTGTCAGATGAACTAATTACCATTTTTTTGGTTGTTTCTATAGGGGGCTTGATCCAGTTGAACCATGGTAGGCCTCAGCCTCTTCAGTATGTAGTGAATGCAGCATTCTTGGCTACCCTTTACAGTGATTATCTTGATGCTGCGGATACACCGGGCTGGTATTGTGGTCCCAATTTCTACTCAACGAACGTGTTGCGTCAATTTGCTCAGACCCAGGTGCTCATTTGTTTTCCTTGCCTTGATAACACTATCACTTGTAGTCAGTTAAAGATGTCTGAATTCTGCTAACACATCATGCTTGGTTGTTCATTTTCCAGATTAATTATATTCTTGGGAAGAATCCCCGTAAAATGAGTTATTTAGTGGGGTTTGGTAACCATTATCCAAAGCATGTACACCACAGAGGAGCATCGATTCCAAAGAATAAGGTGAAATACAACTGCAAAGGAGGTTGGAAGTGGAGAGACACCAAGAAGCCAAATCCAAACACCATAGTAGGAGCCATGGTTGCTGGGCCAGACAGCCGTGATGGGTTCCATGATGTCCGTACCAATTATAACTACACAGAGCCGACAATTGCAGGCAATGCAGGTTTAGTGGCTGCGCTTGTTGCCCTTTCGGGTGAGAGGAGTCTAGGGATTGACAAGAACACCATGTTTTCTGCTGTGCCTCCCATGTTTCCAACTCCTCCACCTCCTCCAGCGCCCTGGAAACCTTGAGTTGACTTGGCATGACAGACATATCATTTCAAGTACTGTTGAAGGTCCATGGTTTCCTTTTAGAGGAGACTCAGTGGAGAAAAGCAATATTAGGAACAAAATGAAGCTGCGTTTCGGAGTAAAATCATATAGTAGGTTACTCGCAGATGTTGGCGCCAGCAGAGTGACTTAAGTTTTGCGTGATTCTTTGTTGTAGCTGTAGTCCGTGTATATGTGTATTTGTTATTTTTTCCAAACACCAAATCACAGATGATTATTATGAAAACCAGTGTTTCCTTCCATCCTCTTCTGTAATTGTTTCCCTTCTGCCACCTTTGCTTTCCTTTGGAGGTGACTCACAAACATTGAGGATGAGAGAGGTCATCAGCTTATCCTGCATGCAAGTCTTGGAACATATGACAACTCCTATTAAAGTTGAGCACTTGAGTGTTTGAGTTGTATCATTTTACTCAACTTGGCTTGTTACATCAAGGGCTGAATAGAAAGCTTCAACAATTCTCCACGTTCGCAGCACTTGTAAAGTGAGGGAAATCATGTAAACAATTTCTTGGGAATGGCAGAGTAATCTGGTTCAAGTTGGGTGAAAAATCGCAAATAAGTTGTGGAAAACAGTTGAATAGTTAGATTATTTAAATTGTAGTTGTCTATTTGAGGTTTCAGAATGTTTGTTGAGATCTCTGTTTTAGATGTCCATTACTTACTGTAATGATTTGTATTGTTGAGGGTTAGAAATGGCTATAACCGTGCCCTGAGGATCTACTGTTATTAGTTGGCACTTTTTTTCCTTTTCTTTTTGGGGTAAATGAAGCACTTAGATTTGTTGGTATTATGACTATTCTATTCATTGATCAAGGTGTGATTGGGCCGATAAACTTGATGATGTTCTTCCATCCTATCGAACCGCTTACAAGACTCCAATTGGCACGACTCCTTACCGATTGGTTTATGGTAAGACATGCCATTTCCCAGTTGAACTCGAGTATAAAACCTTTTGGGTGGTGAGGAAGATTAACTACCATGCCAGAGCTGTGGGAGAGCGAAGGCTGTTTCAATTGGAGGAGCTTGAGGAGCTTAGGCGCCAGGCTTAAGAGAACAACAAAATCTTTAAGGAAAGAACAAAGGCGTGGCATGATAAGTGCCTCAACCATCGTAGGTTCAAAGTAGGGGATAAAGTCTTTGTCTTCAACTATCGTCTCAAACTCTTTTTGGGAAAACTACGATCAAGGTAGTCCAGGCCATTCGTGATCGTGAAAATCCATCCAACGGGAGTAGTAAAGCTTGAATTTCCTACTGGGATATTCTCTTTGCACTGTCCTTGCATGCGAACCTTCTTGAACAGCTGGTTGAGTGGCCTGACGGCGTCCTCTCCACAGAAAAGCCTTCATTTTGTGATAAAAGCAAAGTACCAAAACAATTTCTAGAAAGAGAATAAGGAAGCTAAGAAGAGCTTGAGTTGAAGATTGTAAGGAATGCCGAGATCAAAGGTCCCATTTTTAAGCAATATAGCTCTGTCCACTCAGCCACGTGGAAAATTTTCATTGGCCAGAGCTAAAGCCTGATCGGACTGTAGGCCCCTCACAATTATTGTGGCCAACTTGGTCCCCTGCATGGCCTGCAAAGGCTAAGATGTATGAAAAAAATATTCTCTCCCTTTATTGAAGTCCAATCGGCCTTGGGAAAGGGAGAATGTTTGTCTTTTCTTCATGCATGCTTCCAAAAACCAAAGATTCATGTTTTCAAAGAAGGGCACGACTAGGTGTGCCCAATGAAATGAAATAGGTCTTCTCAAGATTGAAGTGTCAAGTCTCCAAATAAAGAATCATTTTCCAACGATCATGTCGACACATCCCGAGGTAAACCATCCGGATCAAAATTAAAATTTCATGAAATCTGACAAAACAAATTTGCATTTTGCAGGAAAATAAGAGTCGTCAGCCTCGAGTTCCATGAAATATGAAGAACAAGAGCCACCAGCATCGCGTTCGATGAAGTCTCTCAACATTAAATTGCCATCAAAGTTAAAACTCGAGCCACCGACATCGTGTCAGTGAAGTCTCCCGGTATTGAATTGCCATCAAAATCAAACATCGAAATCAGAGCCACCGACATCGTGTCCAATGAAGTCTCTCAGCATTGAATTGCCATCAGAATCTCAAAATCAAAGTTAAAACCTTAGACGTCGGCTTCGTGTCCGGTGAAGTCCCTCGGCATTGAATTACCATCAAACATTAAACCCCAGAGCCATCGGCATCGCGATCGATGAAGTCTCCCCAACAAGTAATTCGTCATTCTTGCCTGATTTCATTGTGAAGGTGCAAGTCACCAACCACGACACAGGACTTTAGCTTCCAAGTGTCAGTCCACAACTTCAAGTAGGGACGTCAACAACGCCCGAGATCATTTCAAAGTAGGGACGTCATCCACGCCCGAGACCACTTCAAAGTAGGGTGTCATTCTCATCCGAGATTATTCATCATTTCAAGTAGGGATGTCATCAACGCCTGAGATAACTTCAAAGTAAGGCGTCATTCTTGCCTGAGATCATTCCTTTAAAGGCGCAAGCCGCCAACCGCGACGCAGGACTCAGCTTCTAAGCGTCACCCCAGACTTTGCACTCTACAATGTCATATCCCAACCGGTGTCCATCAAATCAATACTACTTTGATTCTCATCATATCCAGGACTCAATAAAAGTGGGGGCTATCTGTAGACACCGGGTAATAGCATATTAATATATAGCATAGATTATATCGTATAAAACCATACTAAAGAAGAAGAAGTCGAATAATAAAGCGTAAATACATGCACTTACATGTACATTATTCGCTTAAAGCCACATGCATACTCACATGTGAGATTAGCTAGATGCATACACATTTTTTACGTAAGGAATCGGGCCAAACAAGCCATGCAAAGCTATGTAAACACATGGAAGGAGATCACAAGTTCGAATACTCACAAAAGCACTTCAAAAACATTCTAATAAGCTTACAAAGATGCAATTTTCGTCCAAGTGTGAACCACCAGTTTCCAAGGCAAATGTATTCACATGCCACTGTCCAAGGATGCATGGATGAACCTAGGTTCATCCCCTCCCTCTGTTGATGGCCGACCGACCTTTAATACGGCCACACCTTAGTTCATTCACCATGAGCTGCCGTCCACACAAGAGCATCCCCTTTGCTGCGTAGGAATCTGTGCAAGTTGACAACGTAATTGCATATGAATGTATGTGATTGAATGTGCATGTATGTTCATGTATCTCCAAACTCTTCCTAAGCCTATAAATACTCCCTCTTGTTGAAGCCAAAGACATCGGAACTCACTCAATCTTTCACTCACCAACTCACTCCTTCACTCCATCTTTCACTCGTTCTCTCAAATCACTCATTTTTCTTATCATCATCTCCACTAATCTCCATTCTAGCTATTACTCTACTCTCTTTTGTACTATCTCTTCATCACTTCCTTATCCTTATAATTACCATTTCCATCCTACCTTAAGTTCTTAAACCCTTACCCTACTATATCTCGCAAAAACACTACAAAAAGCCTAACTTAAATACCTCCAAAAACACCATAAAAAGCCTTCTTTTACCACCTTTCTATCCCATTTTCTTATCCATTTTATCACTACTTTGGTGTCTTTAAGAGGAGTGTTCAAAGGCATATTCAAGGAGGAGTTTATTAGTTATTTCCAGGCTAGGCAAGGCTTCTCCCATAAAAAAGGCACAATGTAAGCTTTAAGTGTTTTTCTTTTATGTAAATAAAGTGTTATATTTCTTCTTTCTTTAACTCATGTTGCATGTTGAATGAAATAATTCTATAAAGAATTCTCATTTATCTCCCTTCCAAACTTATCAAAATCACACTTAAAAGTCTTAATAGAGTCTTTCATCTTGTGAGAGGCGAACTCTTAAGGTTCCTACCTTTCGAGTTTGTAGCCTTACCCCCGAATCCATTCTTGGTTTCGTAGGCGAAGTCTTTCTTTATTTTCTTTTCGGTTTTATCATGGCTTTTCCCTTAAAAAAGTCGGGTGATGACTCCTTTTCGAACTAAAACACATCGGGATTTCCTAGACTATGTTTAACATGGTTTTACAATGTACTGATGCAACTTGAAGGTGTTCTTTGTATATTTCTAAATAATATTTGCCTAAATTGCTTTCTTCCGAGCTTAACATTTTATGAGCAAATTGAGTTAAATTTAGAAGAGTTGGAACAAGTGAATGTTCACTCTTAGAGGTTTAGTTTAATTACTCATGAAATGCACAAAGTTAAACCCTTAAAGAGCTTTTTAAAGTTAAACCACAACACAAACCTCCAAACCCCAATCCCGTGGACATTCAGAAGTCTGAACGACGAGAAAAAATGTCCACACCCGTCGGCCTTTTGTCCCATCATAGCACCCATGGCACTTTGATTGATAGTGAGGTATAACAATAAAGGCTCTCTCATAATAGGTAGGTGGAACGAGTACCGGTGGATTGGTCAAATCTGCTTTGTTCTTGTCAAATGTTGCCTGACATTGGTCGTCCCATTCAACCTTTACTCCTTTCTTCAACTTCTTGAATAATGGTTCACATGTGATGGTGAGCTTTGAGATAAACCGGCTCAGATATTGGACCCGTCCCAAGAAACCACGAATCTCCTTCTCTGTTCGAGGCGGAGGCATCTCTTGAATAGCCTTGATCTTGGATGGATCAACTTCAATTCCCAGTTGAGTGACGACATATCCCAGTAATTTCCCCGAAGTTCCTCCAAATGTGCACTTATGTAGATTCAACCTCATATTGTACTTGCGAAGTCAATGGAAGAACTTATGCAAGTTGGGAATGTGATCTTCTTGCTTCTTTGACTTGACAATCATATCATCCATATACACTTCTACCTCCTTGTGGATCATGTCATGGAGTAATGTGGTAGTGGTGCGTTGGTAAGTAGCACCAGCATTCTTTAATCAAAAAGGCATAACTATATAGCAAAATGTTCCCCAGGAGTGATGAATGATGTATTCTCCATATCCTTATCAGCCATTTTGATCTGATTATAGCTAGCATACCCATCCATGAAAGATAGTAGCTTGTGCTGACAAGTGTGATCAACTATGACATCGATGTGTGGCAAAGGAAAACAATCCTTTGGGTTAACTTTGTTCAAGTCCCTGAAATCAACGCACATTCGCACCTTTCCATCCATCTTCGGTATCGGAACAATATTGGCTACCCACTCCAGGAATTCCATGATTATGATGAACTTGGCTTCTAATTGCTTCCGAATCTCATTATGAATTTTGTCTGAAAATTCATTCTTGATTTGACGTGGTTGTTGTTGAACTAGCTTAGCATCTGGATAAAGAGGTATAGCGTGCTCGACGATTTCCCTGTCTATCCCAGGCATATCCTCGTAGGACCAGGTGAAGACATCGACAATCTCTCTTAGAAGCTCGGAGAACTCCTATTGTTCCTTCGGGGTTAATGATTTGCCAATTTTCAATTCCCGGGGAGTTTCAGGCATCCCCACATTAATGGTGATGGTTTCTTCAACAACTGCCATGTGATTTTCATGCTCGTTCATAGCTTGTGGTAATTCATTAAAGTCTTTTAAAGGTTCAATATCAAATTCATAATTATTAACACAACAAGTTAGGGGAATGGAATGGGAATAGAGATACTTAGAAAGGTTCACTTCATTGAATGCAGAAATGGATACAGACTCATCAGACATGGGCCTAATCCTAGCTAACCCAGACTCGACTATAGACCCACTAGTGCTCGACTCAGACTGGACCTTACAAGGTTCTCCTAAGACTAGGGTATATTTATTATTGGCAAAATCGACCCAGGACACTTCATGGCGACCCATGTCAGCTGAAATCATGGTGCTTGGATCAAATTTAGGATTGGACAGCATAATAACCACCGGGTCAGCTTTCCTTTCTTCTTTTGTTGCTTCTTGGCCAAACAGTAGGTCAAACACGCTTCCACCAGCAAGATGAGTCCACTCCAGTGGCGGTTGCTCATCTAGTTTCGGCTTGACAACCCCATTCACCGAAATGTCATAGTCATTGAAAATCTCCAAACCAGGAACACAAACATCATTAACATAGTGAGGCTCCGGGAACCCATATTAGGGAAAGTCATCCCCTTGTCTTATAAATTGTCCATTTAAGGCCATCGGGTATGGATTGGTCTCCATCAGCGTAGGAGAATTGAACTCATTCCTCTATCGAGCTAGTGAGGCCTTGGTAAGGTAAACTTCTTGGTTGGTCGGCTTGTAACCCAGCCCGAAGCAACAGGAATGCGTAGAGGTTAAAAATGTTGGAGCCACCCTATCTGGCCTTTTTCTCAAAGACATTCCAGTAAAGTACCCTTGTTTCTTCATAATAGCATGGACCTTCATGTTGGAATAAGGATCAAAGTCAAAAGGTGCTTCATCCTCTATGACAGCAATCATTTCAAAGTTATGGAGTTCCGCACTAGCCGAAGTGTATTCTATCTCTAGCAGAGGTTGCTTGGGTTCAAATGTCCAGGAGATAACCCCTCCTGAAAGAGTAATTACTTGATCATGAATGACCATCTTTACCTTTTGATGTAGAGTTGATGCCACCGCATTGCAGCTATTTAGCCACGGACGTCCAATTATTAGATTAAAAGTAGTCAGAATATCTAGGATCATGAACTCCACATTCTGAAAGATGTGATTAAAAGTGATGGGTAAAGTCACTGTGACTAGTGATTGTTGAGGAGTATTGTCATACGCACGAAGCAACACAGCATCTTGAACCAACAGACTCTTTTGCATCCCTAACTTAGTAGTAGTACGCCAAGGGCAAACATTCACAGAAGAGTCGTTATCTACCAAAATTAATGGAATCACTTTATTGGAACAAAGGGCGGTTAAGTCAAGGCTTTATTATGGTTCACTCCAGATACAGGAAAATCCTCATCACTAAAAGTGATATCCCCTTGACTGGCAGTATCATGAGAAACTAGGGCTTCCAGAGTCGTAGAAGTAGGAATGATAATATTTTAGAGAGCCCCCAGTACAAGCTCTCGATGTGGTTTAAAAGCACACATCAACTGCTAAATCGAAACATTTGCCATAATCTTCTTCTTCTAAGTGAGGACAGGATCCTCAGTAGTATCTGGCACTTCGGTCCTTGTGGCATTTGGTGTTGGTGTAGGCACCACAGGGTCATTTCTAAGATGATTATGCCTCCCCGACCTAGTTAAGAATGCAGCACTGGGTGGAACTTCCTTTTCTTGATCGGACCAGAAATCATAACTAGGACCTCCTTCATACACATCCTCTTCATCACTAACCCATATACTGTTGTTAGTAAATGCTTCCAAGTCTTTGATAGGGAGTGTAAGTGCTCCCTCGCCCGTGATACATTCAGATGGATCAAAAGTCTCCTCTCCTACAAAAATAGCTGATTTGGAAGAGGATTGCTTTTGTTGTTGGGCTTTTTCGCTGATTATCTTCTCGATAAGGTTCTTGAGTGTCCAACATCGCTCGGTGTCATGACCCCTCATGCGATGAAATTTACAGAATATAGCACTATTCCACCCAGCTCCCATCTCTTCAGGCTCCGGCTAGGGTGTAGGTAACTGGATTTTTTTTTTGTTTTCAACAATCGCTCCAACGCCTCAGCATAAGTCATATCCAGCAGAGAATAGGTCTCATATTGAAAAGGTGATGGCCTTGGGAAAGGGCCACGGTTCACGTTCTGGATGACATTAGTTTCGGTCGCCTTTGGAGCATTAATGGTCCTTCTTCCTACTGTGGCACCCTTCCAACCTTGGGATGCAGTGCTTCTTTCTTTGCGTGCCTCCAACTTTGGGCACAACTTCTTCAGATATTCAAAGCTTTCCACTTCATGGAAGTCTAGTTACTGCGCTAGACTTGGTTTCAGTTCGTGAACAAAGGTATCTAACTACATCTCTGTCGAGATAATGTTAGTCACCTGAGATAACTTAGCATGGCACCTCTCATAGTAAGCCAAGAACGGTTCGTCATCTCCTTGACGGATTGCCATGACATCGGACAAGGTCACCTTGTCCTTTTGAATTTTACTGTAATGTTCGATGAAAGCTCTTCATAAAGAAGTCAAATCTCCTCACACTTCTAAAGGAAGGGTGTAATACCAGTCCAGCACCTCATCATTCAGCGATGATGGGAATAATTTCTTGTAATGCTCGATACGGATGCCCCTGAGTGGCATCACCTGGTTGAACTCCCACACGTGATGAGTCGGGTTCTCAGACGGACTAAACTATTTGAGGGGTATATACATCTTCCCAGAAATATTGGAGTTAACCTCAGCAGGAGGTTCGAACTCAACGAATTGGTTAGCGAAGGCGGGCATTTGACTCACAACATTCTTAAATACATCCAGCTGCGCCTTCATCTCCTGGATGACAAGATCATTCTGCAACTTAGTCTTATTCTTGATGGGAATAGCTTGAGGGTAGCTACTGAAGGTGGTAGCTTTGGAGTTGGGTCATCTAGCACGTGGATGACCAATCCCAAACTCGGACCTTTCCCTAGCTTTCCTTTACCTTTGTCAACAGCGAACGCACAGTTTGGAACAACATTTTCTTCTTCTTCATCAACCATCCCTACATGCATATTGATACATTGTAGAGCTTTTAAGACCCCATTCAAGGTTTCTTGTTGCTGTTCTATGCGGTTGTTCTGTTGTTCAATGAGTTCCTGCTGTCGAGCGGTGTGCTCTTCAACTTTCTTCTCTTGTTGCAAAATGACAAAGGTGATTAACCCTTCCACCTTATTGAATTTCTCCTCTAAGTACTTAGCCAATGCACCATGGACTAGTTCGTCACCGTTGTTCCCATTTGAAGACATGTCGAACTATAGACGGCGAGAAGCTTTGGGTTTAGGTGTCGGTGGCATTTAGTCCGGGTTGCGAACTAGACAGCCTGACGGTCCTGGGATCCAAGCTACACTCGGACCTCCTATTCAGACTAAGGGAAACAACACACAGTTCAGAGATTGACCTCAAAAAAACCAAAACCCAACTCGATAAATGCATGACCTAACCAACCTACATGAGACTGCCTAATATGGAAGACCTATATGTTGACTCGAGGAAAAGACTCACCCGGGACACGGGTTTGCATGACCTAACTCTATATGACCCATAAGATAACATAACATTATAAAGGGCCGAATAAAACCAAAAAAATAGCGAATTAATCGTAAGTTTGAAAGCACAAGCCAGTGTGTCTCAATTCGGATGGGCCCCATCCACAGACCGACCGTTTTAAGGAGAATCCGTAACTTAGTCTAATGAATTCAGATAACTCAAGCTATATTGGCCATTACGCGGATTAAAATAATGTCCAATAAGACTGACGGTCTACATTTTCTATATTTTTTATTTATCTACTTATCCGAGGAAATTGGATATTGTAAAGGACTGGATAAAGCAAACAACAAGGGAGTTATAATAAATTTATAGACCTAATTACCAAGTCCAATATGGTTGGGCCTAACCACAGGCTAGCCATAACTGTGATGGATTCAATAATTAATTCGATAAACCAATTTACTCAAGTCGGATGACAATTATGCAGTCCAAAACATTATCCACTAACTTTGTTTTGATTTTTAGTCAGGTTTCTTGGACCTTTTGTTAGAAGAGTATCGCAAAGGGCCATATAGAATCATCAAAGGCGAGTTGAGTTTATTTCATGAACTAGGATAATTAACCTTTGGAGATCAATGGCCCGACCACTAGGTTAACTATAATATTTGAGGTTAATTAGCCTAATTTGTAAACGTGACTCTTCTCAGCCCAATGACTCTTACATGGACTAAGACAATACCTCTAAACTAGGGTAGACTCTTTATAACAATAAAGGAAACACATATTCACATAGCATGCAACATGAAAGGGTACCCTAAACCAAGGCTCTATGTACAAAGGTTTTATTGGCATGATAAGGCTTATCGGCTCATGTCTCGCCCCGGTACACTCTCGTTATATAAATTCAACTTGAGTATGTGGGGTGTTACTCTTGGAGGCTCGAGTGGAGACCTCGTAGAGTGATGCATGAGTGGATGTGGTGACCAAGGCTCAAATTAGTGTAAATGCACCATTCTGAGTATAGCCGGTCCGACATTTCATTGGTTATTTTTTTTGGGTTAAAAGAAAAATCTACACCGCTGCTTTTAGTGCACCCAAGCCATAAATACATGCCAAAGGAGTAGCCCGGTATATGCTATGCATTTATGCCTAAAAAGAATGACTTAATAATATAAAGTTAAAATTTATTTTCCTTCCAAAAAATTTTAAAACACACCAAACTTTTTTCAAGTTTTATCTACTTTAGAAAACTCCCAGTGTTCGCCCAAAAATCATGTTGACATTTTGCTCGTCGTTTAGACTTCTAAATATCTGCAGGACGGAATTTAAGGTTTGTGCTGGGGTTTAAGTTTGAAAAAGCCCTTTAAGGATTAATTGTACATTTCATGAATAATAGTTGTAAAATCACTTTCCCTTCACTTTATGCATCTCGTGAGTAATCAAACTAAAACCTCTAAGAGTGAACACCCACTTGTTGCAACTCTTCTAAATTTAATTCAATTTGCTCACAAAATATTAGGATCGGAAGAAAGCAATTTAGGTAAATATTATATAGAAATACACAAAGAATGCCTTAAAGTTGCATCGGTACATTGTAAAATCATGTTAAACATAGTTTAGGCAATCCTGATGTATTTTAGTTCGAAAAGGAGTCGTCACCCGACTTTTTGAAGGGAAAAACCAAGACAAAACCGAAAAGAAGAAGAAAGAAAGACTCCACCTACGAAACCGAAAATGGATTCGGGGGTAAGGCTACGAACTCGAAAGGTAGGAGCCTTTGGAGTCCGTCTCTCACAAAAGGAAAGACTTTACTAAAACTTTTAAGTGTGCTTTGAATAAAATTTAGAAGGGAGATAAATAAGATCTTTAAAAAATTATTTCATTCAACATGCATAATGATTTAAAGGAACAAGTACATATACAACACTTATTTACATGGAAAAGAAACACTTAAAGCTTACATTATGCCTTTTGAAAAAAGAAGTCTTGCCTAACCTTTTATAGTAGCTTGAAAACTCCTTCTTGAAGTAACCTTAGAACATTCCTCTTGATAGTATCAAACTGAATGGAGAAGAGGGATAAAAGAGAGTAGAAAAAGTGACTTTTTTTGAAGTTGTTGGTGAGATTTTAGTGAGGCTTTTTGTGGTGTTTTTGATGGAGTTTAGGTAAGCATAATGATAGGTGGAATAGGGATAAAGATGAGAGGTTTAAGGTGATGGAGAAATGGAGGTGATAATGGTAAGAAAGTAATGGATTAATAGAGAATAGTGATACAAATGGATGATAGCAGAATAGAGAATAAGAGAGAAAGGGTGAGAGAGAATGAGATGAGATGAAGAGAGGGAAATAGAATGAAAGATTGAGTGAGTGAATGAGTGATGAATTGAGTGAGTTTGGCTTTGAGAGGAGTAGTATTTATAGGTGAAGTAAGGCTTAGGAGATACATGCATATACATCACATACATCCACCCTTCAATCAAATATAATTCGGAGTCAACTCAGCACATATTACAAGGTGGCAAGGGGGTGTTTGTGGGTTGTCGACAATTACAAGTGAAATGAATCCAAGTGTGGACAACCTTAAAGTTCGATCGACCTTCACACTGGGGAAGAATGTATCTCAACTCGTTCATGCATCCTTGGACGGTGGTATGTTAATACATTTGCCTTGGGAATAAATGGTTCACACTAGACGACAATTGCACTCTTTACAAGCTTTATGGAGTGTTTTTAAGGTGATTTTGTGAGGTTTTGATCTTGTGACCTCCTTGCATGTGTTTACATGGCTCTGCATGGCTTGCTTCCTCACGTAAAAAAATGTTCATGCATCTTGCCAACTTCACATGTGATCATGCATGCATCTTTAGGTGAAAAATGTACATGTAAGTGCATGTATTTACGCTTCATTGTTCGGCCTCTTCTTCTTTATTTCTACTTCGGGTTGTATAGTTTATGCTATATACTCATGTACTAATACCCAGTGTCTACAACAGGATCGCGTCAAATTACCAATGCATCGGTAACAAACCACGTTCGATTTCGGGTCGACAATGAAGCAATGGGCCGCTAGCCTGGTCCCAAGGCCTTGTGGCCTTGGTAAGTGCCTAAGCTGGCCCCATTGCGTCAGGCCTATGAAAATGGGGGTACAACTTGGCCTAGGCCAAATTCTACTTCCCTTTTTACGGGTCAGCGCATGAATAAAACGATTAGAAGTTACTTACCCCTTTTTAATTAATTTGTTGTGATGAACGTATGAATTTAAATGAGTTTAGGTGGAGAAAAGGAGTCGCCAGTTGATTTAAGGAAATCAACCAACTAAAAGAAAATGAAAACTCCGGTCTGCGAACTTAGATTCCGAGCCCGAGGGTAAGGTTACGAATCTAAGAATTAAAGAATTCTCGGATTCGCCTATTTAAAAACATACTCTACTAAAATCGAACTTGATATGAAAAGAGCAGGGAGAAGTTTAAAAGATTTCACAATATTACATTCTAAACATGCAAAAACGTAATGTATATTCGCAAACTATATAAATGCGGTTTTGAGAATAAGATTACATGATTATGAAACAAATGGACAAAGATGATCAAACCTCACTCATTAGCCGATATCGATGGGAAGTATAACGATGAATGTGGGCACCATCCTCCTTTAGGAACCTTTGTGTATGGACTAAATGAGGTTGTTTGAGAGGGAAAGAGAGATGATGGCGGGAAAGAATGATGACGATGAAAGTTGATGGAAAAAATGGAGAGTGGTTGTGGGTGTTCGTTGATGAAATGAGTGGTGAAATGGGTGGTATTTATATATGAGGGGGGAAGGTAGTAAGATGGAAAGAGTAGGGGGCATGATCCTAAGATCATGCCCTTTGATCACTACCAAGGCCCTGTGGCCTTTGACTCTTCATGAGCTAAAGGTGCTGAGGCGATGATCATGGGATAGCATGGCATGGGGGGAAAATTCTAGCGCGCAAATTGAAATCGGAGGAGCAAGGCCCCGTGGCCAATAACAATTCACTACGCAGATCACTGACGTAGTGGGGCGAAATGGACCTTTCTCTCAAGCAAGGCCCTCCGCCCTTGGTGAATTTTCCTGGGCAAAGTCTGCGCCTTGGTCCAAGGTGGAAGCTAGGCAAGGCCTAACGACCATGGTGAATTTTCCTGGGTTGCTATCACTTTTGGCCTTTATCTTGGTATTGGCCAAGGCCCAGGGGCCTAGGCAACTATTTTGGGCCCAGTTTCTTATTCTTGCATTCGGCTTGCGTAATTGGAATTCATCGGTGAAAAACTCGAAGTCTACACCAGCTAGCTCGGTGCCACTCCTTAGTGTGATGGCATTGAGCTCTCGCCTCGGATTGCATTATGGTTGGCTAGGCAACCCCTTCGAAGTGGTTGCCCGAAGCTATGCAAATTGTTGGGCGAGATGCGCAACTTGAGTTTCCAGAAGCTGCTTGTTGGTTTGTAGTTGCTCGTTTTGGCACAGTAGTTGTTCATCCCTACGAGCCTGTTGCTCATTGTACTTCAGCTGAAAGGCATTGAAGGCCTCCTGATTCTTCAGATAAGCTTGAACGAAGTTAGGATCATATGTGATCTGTTGGGTCCGCGGTTGTGGAATAGGTTGCATGAAGGGCGACTGGTGTGCAATATGAGATTGTTGCGGTGGTGCTAACTAACTCGGGCCTCTATTCTAATTCTGTGGCCTCCTCTGGTTTTGGTACTATAAACCAGGTGGGTTATATGTTGGATTGCGTAGGGGCGGACAAGATTCTACATGATGTAAGACAAGTTGTTGTGGTAAATCACATTGGCGTGCTCGTTCACCACGTTCTCTTGTTGACACAGGTATGATGGATGAGCTCCACCACAAATCTTGCACTCCAAGGCTGCGAGAATAGCTGGTACAGATGAGGCTTTCATGCCTATGACGGGCTTCAGTAGCTTCATTGTCTTGGGGTTCTCTTATCTAGGGATATGCGGTCAATAGCTTTCAAAATGTAATTGGGGTTCTCTTATCCCGACGACTCCTTAACATCTCTGTAGTCACTTCCCAGTGGCAAGAATTCTTGTCGGTCATCTGTGCTAGCAGTGTATCGGCTTCCTCAATAGTCTTGTTGAGGAATTGGCCGCATAAGGCGTTGTCGATCATTGGCATCGTCGCTCTGTTGACCCTATTGTAGAAGGTATGGGTCAATGAGTGGGGCGGCAAGTCGTGGAGAGGACATGTGCGCTGGAGGCTCTTATAGCATTCCCAAGCCTTATATATTGACTATCCGGGTTCCTGCGTGAAGTTCATCAGCAACGTTCGTATCCTGACTGTCTCCTGAGGTGGGAAGAACTTCTTTAGAAAGGTTATGTTAAGGGACTCCCATGTAGTGAAAAAGTTCCTTGGACAGTTGTCCAGCCATGCCTTTGCTTTCCATGCTAGAGAGAAGGGGAAGAACACCATCCGTAGATATTTTTCGGTGATGTCGGTCATCTTGATCATTCTGTAACAATCTAGGAAGTTGCAGATGTGCTCTAACGACTTCTCAGTCTTCAAGTCGTGGAATTGCGACTGCTACATGTTGTTTAAGTAGGCAGGCTTGAAATCAAACGTGACATTGTAGGCGAGCATCGGAAGAACAATAGTAGAGCCGCCAAATGTGGCTGTTGGTGAAGCATATGACAGAAGTGTCCGCGGTGGTGGTGGTTGTTTCACGGCCATGGATTGTTGCTAGAGTCTCTTGCGAGCATTTGTTAGGTTCTATCTAGTTGTGTCGCCTATGCGTTCGCTTTCGGGATCGAGCGGTAGAATCTCCTAATCCCTCCTGCGCATGCACACAAACAAAAACCGGAGATCAAATGCCTCAAGATCTACAATACCCCAGGCAACTCGGTAAAACTGATTCGAAACAAAGGAAAAACCAAACACAAAAACTCTAGGGGGCGCAACTCCCTGGCAGCGCTGTCAACAATTTGTTTAACGTTTTCTTAACGATTTAAGACAACGGTCGTATATGTCCGACGAATTGGGGCCTTAGTGATCTATGTCGGTCTTTCAAGTCTTGAGACGTTCTAAAGGTCGATCTTTTAGAAGAATTAAACTAAGATTTCTATTCAGTTAATGGGAAACAAGGCCTCGGGGGCGGTCGTAGGGGAAATTTTGTTCGATGATCAAGTGTAGGGATTGTCTACATACCAAGCTTGCACCGACTTCCCCCGCTAGGGCGTCAAGTCAATGTTCGCTTCATATGCATGAGTGAGCATCGATCCTCACTGCTAAAGTGATGCATTGATGTTATAATTTCCGAGGTTGTCATCACTCATGCGCATGACAAACCTTTGTAGTATGGGAATCAGTCTAAAGTAATCTCTTCCAATCCCCTCTCGCTAGAGCAAGGAACTGGGATTGATTAAACCACCTTGGAACTCCACCAGTGAAGGATGAAAGGATCCATAGCCTCTCGGCCCCTGGCATCCTTCATCCTTCGCATGGATTTCTAGGGGGGGGGGGAGAACACTAATCATCTCACTAATCACCCTAATCCCGCTATTCCATAACCTAATCCTCCATTAGAGGCTCTAATTACCCCATAACCCTAAGAGAACTTAGCCTGCCGTGTTAATTAGCACTAAAGATTCAATATTTAAACTTAAGGAATGCATTGGAAACAAATTAGAACAAGAAACTAGCATGAATAATTAAGAAAACAATTAAAGCTAATCTAATGCTAATCAAAGCAATTAAGATAAAGTAATTTGAAATCAGAAACTTACTAGAATCGAATGACAGTAAAGAACGAAGCAGAATCCGGAAAAGATTGTGAACGAAGAACTTCAATTGAAATCTTGAAGAATTACAATTCGATTAACACTAATCTGTACTTGAAACAAGAATTAAAAGGCTAAACCTAATTAAGAACTAAAACTAAGGCTCAGAATTGGAAGTAAAAAGATATCTAATAATGCTGGAAAGAAAGAAATTCATACAAGTGAAGAAAAGTTCGCCCAAATACATCGTTTAAAGCCCAGAATATGCTCCAGATTGGGGGTCATTGTAATGCCCCCAGGTTACTAACCACTAGATTAAGCTAATGATATACCTAACCCAATGATTAGCAGCGGATAAACACCTGAGAGTATTACCGCCATCCACGGAAGCGGACAAGGCTAAGACTAAACCCAACGAAACAACCGAACATACACTAACTCTGATCATGCATCCTCAAGACATAACTTAACTTAAACCACTTCAAAACAACCTAACACAACCCTATATAACTTATACAAGCCAAAATAACACAAATTTCCCTTAACTCTTTCATAAAGAGTCTTTAACCACCTTCAATCTCCTTAAGAAGCTCTAGGGTTTCGTCCTTCCGGGGCTTTCCCTTCTCCTTTGCCGAGATTCCTAAAACAAAAACATAAAACTTCGCAAAGTAAGTTAAACTCAGTACGTATACCCCTAACAACAAGAATCTATTTATAATTCGTTTTAGTTGTTTAGCGTGGTTCCAAACATTAGAAACAAGATAAATAGAAAATAACCATTAAGAAGGTAGCAAAACTTACACAGCTTGACTGTGTTTAACCTGTACATGAGAAATATAACTTAACCTGTATTTAAATCACAACTTTAATGAAAATACTTATAAGTTCCTCCTTTTAAAGGTACTAAATAACCGTAAACTTGTTTGAAATCAAAAAGATCATGCATGAACCGACATAGACATACTCTTGGAACCTTTCCATAAACGTGATTTAGAAAGTGACAAGTAAATTACGTCATAAAACATGAGTCGAATCGTATACCGAACATATAGTATAAACTGTTATTTCGGTCCAATCATAAAATGCGACTTATGACATGTTGTAAAATATATTTAAAAACCATAAACACGTCCTATAAGACTTAACCCTTAAGCTAGATCCTTGAAGTACTTAGCTACGTAACATTTAGTTGCCGTATTATTACCCTGAAGGTCCCCTACTTGCGATCATTGGCTAAGCCTCTGTATGCGCATACCCGGACCGATCGGGAGATCCGGATGGTGGATAATAATCCTACTGGCCAGGTTTTCATGGTGTGCAACTAAGGCACTAAAGCAATCTTTTTGCTTGGGTGCACTAAGGCACATATATAAACAACTTGGGGTGCACAAAGGCACAAAAACATGTTTTCCCTTGGTATGCACTAAGGCACCATAAACGTGGTGTGTGCTAAAGCACCATAAACATGGGCGGGGCCTTTACTTACTTCTAAAACTTGAAAACTTAAACCTTGATACCTTGACCTTGAATTCTTAATGAAACTGATTCCTTAAACTACCATTTCCTAACTGTAACTTAACATATACCTACGTGAACTCCTCGAATAAGACTTGTACTTATAAAGGGGAATATTCATGAATTGATTCAATCATCCAAAGCATAAATTTTATCGTAAAAGTTTTCTGATATAACGGATACGCAATATAAATACTTAGAAATAATTTTGAAATCACCATGATAAATTGAGCTGAATTATTTAAAAAAACTCCATGAGAACTTGCATACATTTTTAAACATAAATCATGATACTTTACATATAGACATGGCTAATATAAAATACATTTAGAATTGAACATAAATGATCAGTTCATGATATTATTCATAAAAAGTCAGGCAATATACGTACCTGAAGACTTAAGAACACATACTGGACAAGAAGGGACTTGAACAGTGGCGCAACGATCCTCTTGAAGGGACTTAAAAGAAAAGAAATGATGAATTAGGTCCTAATTTAGGTGGTATCATGGATGAATATCTTAATGAATTTTCTAAGAATAATTTTAGTGAACTTGATTTCTAAGGCATACTCGTAAGGTCATATCTTATCCCACAAATATCGGATCATGACATAAAAGGACTTTTCGGAAAGTTTAGAATATACACTCCAACTTTGTAGTTGACCTTGAAAGCTAGAGACGTGGCTAAGGAGGGTAAAAACTAACATCTTTACACGCTGTCCAAAATAATAACCATTAAACTTCAATTATTCGGAAAAATCGTAACTCGAGCTCTACTTATCGGTCCGGAACGGGTAAGACGTCTATGGAAAGCTCGTAATACAACTTCAACTTTCATTTTCATCACCAATTGATTTAAGCTTGGGAAGAGGTCGAACTTTACCTAAAATAAGGGCAACCACTAAAATCTTATTTCTGGAAAAAAAATTCAGAATCTTTGGCCTTCAATGAAAAGCTTATAACTTGCTCATCCGACATCCTATGGACGCATACCATACCATTCTGGAAAGCTTAGAGTATCCCCTAAAACGTTTATGTTCAGACCTTAAGCCATAGAAAACTCTAACTAAAAGAAAAATACCTATCTTTGTACTGCCGTCATGAACTCCCAGTTTTGCGCGGCGTTACGATTTTGACCATAAATCCTAATATACATAATGAAACACCGATCCGTAAAAACCGGGTGTTAGCTAACACTTTCGTCTACCTAATTATGCCCTAATATTACCCAGAATCACATCTTAGGTTTTCTGGATAAAATAAAACCGAACCAGATTGCAATAACACTCCGTAAACTTACTTGTATGTATAACTAATCTCATGATTTACCTTAAACACTTATAAAATCCTATCCTTCCATCACCAATACAAATTTCCAGAATTAAAAACACCCAGAGAATCATCAATTGAATCCATTTTAGAGACATGCAAGGCCCATACTTCACATTTTTCATGAATTTCATGCATAATTCCACATATACCACTTAAAATCCTCCCTTTACTTAATCTAATACAAATCCATATACATGCATTTCACCTTAATCAATTTTTCATCTCTTCACAGTGAATTTTACCAATAAAAATACATGCATGTACATAATCCATCATCATCCATACCCGTTTAATCATAAAGCACAAGATTAACACAACTTACCCAAGATTTCTCTCCTTCATGCTTGAAATTCTTCCCTTTTTACTTGATGAACTTAGAAACACCCATTTTACCGATGAAATCACATAAAAGATCTATAAAAACTCAAATTATACCCATGATTTTTACTAGAAAGAGAAGAGAGAAGAGGGATTATATTACACTTGCAAGAGGAGGAGGAAATGAAGGAAGATGATGGTGATGGCTTGGGGGTGCGTCGGCGGCCGGAGGGTGGCCGGAAAAGTCGCCGGAGACGGCTGGACAGGGCGGCGGCAGCCGGCAGGGGGCTGGGCACGGCAGGTGGAGGGACACCAAGGAGGAAGAGAGCAAGAGTTGTCTTGAGTGTTTGAAGTTTTGAATGAAATAAACCCCCCTCCTTAAACTAATATACATACTAATAAGATTGAGGCCCAACTCCCCCTCCTCCTCTTCCTTGGACCGGCCAAATGGCCCAAAACACCTTAAATTAACAAATATAATTCGTCCCTTTTATACTTATATCTCCCTAATTTCCCAAATTACCGAAATTTTTTAAACCGTAAAAATGTTATCGGAAACCCAAATAAATCTATCCATACCCCTTCATAAAGTTTCTCATAATTATAACCTTAATTTAATTCGAATAAAAGAAGGACCCGGTACATCAGTCTCGGTAAAAGAATTCCTGACGATCAGGATCACTATAAAAATTATCGGAAGAGATACATCAAGAAAAGAAAAATTAAACTGAATCACTGACGATTGTTGCACTGTTCAAGTCCTGCAAAACATACACTGGGTTAGAAAAATGGAACACGCGCTTTAATTAATTATGATTTAACTTTTAACCTTGATTAATTATACTACTTAATACGTATTAGGGGGTGACTTTCTTCGGGTTATTACAGTCACGGGCGTAACCATGGAGGTCACGGGCGTCACCCTGGAGAAACCCAGAAATCGTCTCGTTCTCTCGTAAACCTCAGGGGCGTGACCATGGAGGTCACGGTCGTGAGGTACCTCCTCGAGCATCTTGTTCGAGGGGGTTCACGGCTTTGTGACCCTAGGTCACGACCGTGAGGTTCTTCCTGGAGATTGTGCTTCAAGGGAGGTCATGCCCATGTACTGCCATGTCGCGGTCATGAAGTGGCTTCTGGAAATCATGGGTTTTTGGGAGTTACGGCCGTGTGGTATCAGGTCATGGCCATGAACCCTCTTCTGTCTTCATCCTCTCTTCGACTCTTTGGCACCATAGATTTTGGAGGGGTCACGACCGTGAGGTAAGAGGTCACGGCCGTGACCCTACTTCTGATGTTGATTTCACTTGGTTTCTTCTTCTAACTTCAAGATCGAGGCTTGATTCTCTTTCTATATGGCTAGGTTTCCTCGGGAAGACCCAACTACTTTGCTTTTGGGCCCCAATTGGCCTCGTTTAGCATGCTTTTGCTCCACAAGTGTCGAAAAGCTCCAAAAACTGTAAAATAAAGAAAAGGAAGTAAAAACACTAACAAACAACTAAGGAAATGAGTAAAAAACCTAAGGCGAAAGGAACATATTTAGGCTCAAAATCGAGCCTAAACACCACCTCGTACGGAGAAAGCCACAAGTGATCGTAAAGGAAAATAAACCAAACATCCAAAACCAAACATTTAATCAATGACAAACAAGTTTTATCAAATAAACTAGATCATTACAATAATATCAAGGTTAAAGTTTTATAACATGCCAAATTAACAACTAATTCTAGCATGAAAACATTCTAACAGATCACACTATCAAGATGAAAACATAAAAGGGCATAAACAAATTCTAGCAACGTAACCATGATTCAACAATTAAAAATCATGCAAGAGGAAACAACTAAAAGCTACAACTTGTTATCCGTCACTCTAATACCACTGTTGGGTTATGAGGGGGTCCCTTGGCCTAAATCCTATCTTGGCCCAAAGGGTGGTGGGCCCAATCTAATTAGGCCCACCCAACTAGGGGCAAAAGAAGTCCTAACACGTAAGACTTCAGCTAATCTACCCTAACCCAACACAATAAATAATAGGAAAGAAAGCAGATGGCAGACTCTAACTATTTACTTGGCAGTCTCTCGAATAGACAAGCGTCGCCTAACCTTCAACTCTTGAGCGCGTCTCTTCAGCTCTTGAACGCGCCAATCGGAACTCATGCACCACTTGAGACATCGGCTGCTAGACCACTAGATCTCGATCCAATCGAAACCGGATAAGTATGTGGATTGTATCAAATACGACTGATCTTTCCTACTCCAGAACCTCGAGGAATGACCCTCGTAGTCCCAAACAGGAAGCTTTCTCATAGAATGTGTTCCCGGTTTCCCAAAATCTTTAAAGGGAGATTCCCTAAAGGGGTCTCATGAGATGGAACGACCCTCTTTGGCATCCCATAGGTCATATATATAGACGGGAGAAAGAAAGGGTGGAGGAGGCCCTCCACCGATATGGGACACTCTCCTGGGGTTCACCACGGACCATGGTGAGCAACAAAAGCAAATCTGCTACTCTCAGACCCACCACGAACCGTGGTGGTCTTGGCACTATCCCTGGCAGCCAATTTTCTCCAAAATCGGCTTATGCACTTCCCTCGGTTCAATCCCGCGTTGTCCTGGACCTTATTCCACATACACAAACCCTTTAAGTCACTGACTTGTGTGACCCTGTGGGACCAACCAATTCAGTTGTGATCGAACCTGTTCGTCACTGATCAAGGGGATTTCTAGCAAAGTCATTAATCACCAAAATAACTTGGCTACAGTTCTTGGATGAAATTGAATATTGTTGGGACATTCCCAACTGTTGTATCTCTATGTGTGGCTTGTCACCAAGCCAACAAGGGGATTTCTAGCAAAGTCATTAATCACCAAAATAACTTGGCTAGAGTTCTTAGATGAAATTGAATATTGTTGGGACATTCCCAACTGTTGTATCTCTATGTGTGGCTTGTCACAAAGCTAAGAGTCAATTCCACGATGACATTTATAGTACCTTCTCCATGTCCCAAGGTCTATGGGAGGACGTGAGTATGCATTTCATTGTCGCATTTTCTAGGACTACGAGAGGCAAGGATATTGTTCTAGTGATGGATGCTTGCTTTTCAAAGTTGGCTCATTTCATAATGTGCACAATGGTCGACAATGACGACCATATTGTTCATTTATACTTCCTGGAAGTAGTCCGTCTTCGTAGCATTCCCCGGAGTATCGTGTTGGATCGGGATTCCAAGTATGTAGGGCATTGATCGACGATCTTATGGAAGCTCAAGGGCATTAAACTTCTATTCGGCACTTCCTATCACCCTCAAATAGATGGTAGACCGATGTTATGTTGGTTGGCACCTTATTAAGGAGCATCCTCAAATCCAATGTGCGAGAGTGAGACTTGATCACTATGACAATGGAAGACACCATCCATCCTACAAGCTACAGAACAATAGGTAAGTATGCCAATATAAAACAAACACACGTTACCTCTTCTACACTTGTCACTTTGATTACTTTTGAAATTTAACTCTTTTAGCCCAAACTCTATGCAACTTAGTTGATTCTTTAAGCTTCTAATTCGAACCTAGAGCTTTGATACCAATCTTCTCTAATATTGTATTCCCCTTTCCCCTTAAATGTTTGTAATGAATTTCTAAATGTATTTATATATAGCAGTAGACATTATTGAATTTCGTCTCATTTTTGTTAAATGTTTCCTTTTCCAGTATTGATCAAGTTTAAGAGTATGAGGCTTAGAGTGAGACTGACATAGTTTATGTCGTTCAGTTTGTCATGAGAATAAGTATAATTTTACTTAGTTTTAAGATTGTCGATTCAAGGATTAGTCTGGATTTATTATAAAGTTTATGAATTCATGTTTGTATCTTTCTGCCTTGTATCTATAGGAGATAGGTAGACCTCGAAAAATGACCATGTGATAATTACAAAATGCTACATCAACTGGAAACCCAATGGAGCTACTTATTGCTTAATTTAAGATCTCAACGTTCATTAGAACATTTATTTCACTTACGATTTAAAATAGAAACTCGTAATTCAATTAATAAATTTAAATTCACAAAATTATATTAAAATCCAAAAAGAACCAAACCAAGAACTAGCTTTTTGATTAAGGAATGGACTGGCCAGTCAATATGCTCGGGCTAGAATTCAGCCCAAGTCAGCGACAAAAAATAAGCACTAACCTACTGAATTGACCAGCCAGTCAATATTATAGGCAATACCTGGTACACATTTTCAAATTTAATCAAAAATTCATAAGTTTAAATTCGATCAATTAATTACAGTTTTCTAAGAAAAATCTAAGAAAGAAATAAAGAATGAAGTCACCAATTAATTTTAAGATAGAATCAACTTGAAAATGAAATTCGATCTACGAATCAAGATTGGATCCAAACGTAAGATTACAAGTCCAAGATACAATATCATTGATTTCTCAACTTAAACAAGTTGTCATTGTTGAAAATCAAGTTATTATTGGAAGGAATTAAAGAGAAGAATTTAAAATATTTAAATTAAATATTTGTATGTGCAAAAGAGAAAGTTAAAACATGAATAGAAGATGAACACTTTATCCATGATAAGTGTAAATCAAAATAAATTTACATGATAACAATGATGATAATAATAAACACAATTATATAAAAGAGCAATATTATCTAACCTAGAATAACAGAGCATCTACACAATAAAAAAATAAGAGAAAATTTTTAATAATTCCACAATGTCAATCCTCCTGGGATTCTAGGGTGCGTCAAATATGAAGTTCGAGGCTTGTATTTATTATGGAGAAGAGATCATTAGAAAATCAAATAAAATAATTTTGAGATTTTACTGTGAAGAAAAAATATTGTAAGAATAATGATAAGGTCGGTTTAAGTAAATGAATGGGAATATAATCATTACCAAAACAATAATGATCCGAATAATAAATATATATATGGAAATTATCATGGAAAACGTTCAGAAAATAAAAACGATTTCGAAATGCCTAAGAAATTGATCATTTGTTCAATGATATAGGAAGTGTAAAACTTTCTTATGGACAAGCCAGTCTGAAAAGAAGAATTGGGTTGACCCAAATGAATCTTCAATTGACCGATTGGAGAACATTAAGGCCTACTGCACGGACAACTCAACTTAAAACGATCGTATCTCCCTCATCCGCTGCCCATTTGAGGAAGTTTAGTTATGTTGGAAAGCATATAGATTGTACATTATGCTTGCCAAATGGTTCAAATGATCAAATCTTTAGAAAAAAGTTTTCTTTCAAAAGAGTGAGTACATGTATGTGAAAAAGATGGAAAAATGGTCTTCTGAAGTAAAAATGGTAGGAAATGACATGCTTTTATGAGGGGCTTATAAATGAATTAAAATGGGATATTTATTAGGATGAGAGGATGGGTTCTCTATAACATATGCGACCTAAAGCATCTAACAGCTTAAACAAATTTATATAACAATTACATGAAACCGATGACAAAATTCGGTGTTTACAAGAAATGATGGTGATGCCCGATTCATTCTCTTCGCTGCAATAAAGTTGTTATGTTTTATCTTTTAGGTGTTTTGCATTTTCGGGGTGTCACATGATCACCACGAAATTCTAGTTGAATTAGATACAACATTAAGGAATTTAGACGAGTTTCGTTAGGCTCAAAACCAAAGCATCAAGTTGTTATATACCCCGTATCTCTAGTATAATGATGGGGTGCCTACTTATAGTAAAGATGGACCATCTAATCAATATTAAGTGGTTGTTACTGACCTTAATCAATACTTAGCCTTATTTGCTAACAAATTTAAGACTTATCAATGCTAAGACTTTAGGAAATGAAGTACAAATCATATTGAACAAATTTCATATAGTTGTATGATACGTCGTAAGTGCACGGGTGTAGATGTAGCATGTATCAAGGTCGTTCCCACAGGGACTTGCTCAACAACACACCAAACTAGCCCTCTAATTGATTGCTAAGTCGATCGGTTTTTGAATTCGTTTTTTCCTACAAAACTACTTCTAACTATGAAAGTAATAATTCTAAGGATGAAATCAAATATACAAAATTGTTCCGGAAGAAACAAACAAAGCGAATTGAACACAAATTTTACCAATTTGGACAACTTTTAGGGTCGATAAGTGCATAAAGTCTTTCGCAACGATCTTTTGGAAATGAAGCGAATTGCCTAGCAAAGCCAATCACCTACTTTCGTGGTTATTTCAACTTTAACTAAGTTAATGATCAAATTATCAATTGACTCCTCACTATAAAATCATCTATGTCTAGTTCATTTTATAGTTAGTTCAACCTAAGCTTGCCAATTCTCAAATTTCTCCTTTCGGTGCTTCATTCAAGAATTTAAACCATATTAATGGTGATCAAGCAAAAGCAATGACATACATACTCATAGGTTGAATAAAAATGCATCTAAATCAGATTCAAAACATATTCAATCCAACAATATTCAATCCATCAAAACAACTAGGGTTTATCCCCCAAACAAAAGGAAAACTATTCACTAATCATGCCTAAACTACAAAAGCACGTAAATTCTACTCTAGAAAGCATAGAAATCTAAAGAGAATGAAGAAATAACTAAAGATGTGCAGAAAACCCTTGAAAGAATTTGGCAATTGTGGACTTTTGCTCCTCCAACACCGAATTGATCTTGAGTAATCTTTAATCTTCAATTCGCTCTCAAACTCTTGATTATTGTTGGGTTGTGGAAGATGGATGATGGTAGAGATGGAGGTGGATGGTATAGAAGGAGTCGATGGTGGTGAATGATGGTGGATGAAGAATGAAATAGCTGAATCCATTGATTATATAACAATAATGGGCGAGAAATGACGCAATTCAGGCCCGCCACTGACCGTGTTGGGGCCAACACGCACCGTGCCGGAGTGGCCACAACCCGTGTCAACCTCAAAATGGGTCATGTTGATGTTTTTTGGGAAAATTGAGCTTTCTGGAGGCCAACACGGATCGTGTTGGTGTCAATACGGGTCATGTGGGACTTGAAATTTTCTAGGTCATCTTATTTTGGCTATCTCCTTCGTCCGACGTCCAATCGACTTGGTTCTTGACTTTTCGGAAAGATCTAGAAGTCTACTTTTCACTGACATGAGCCTCAAAGTCATAGAATATATATGAAAAATGGTGATGACCAAAAGAGTGGACATATATCAGATTTCATGCACTTTCTACTATCTTACTCATAACTCCTTCATCTCATCTCGGAATTGAGCTTATAATAAATCGTCAGAAAGCTCTTTCAATGATGAATCAAGAAATGGATGTGAGCTTTGGAGTTCATATCACTAATCTGCACAAATTGAATAAAACACAAAGAACTCAGTTAAGATAGTGAAATAAAAACATAAAAAATCAATTAAGCACATTAATCCTCAAATTTCACTATCAAAATGCTCCAAATATTTAATCATTACATGCCCTCATCACTGTAACAACATGAGCAAATTGTCAAACATGTTGCTAATTTCAATAAGCAAGCAAGTGGCTAGATAAAAAAAAAATCAAAATTCACGTAGAAGAATTTGGCTAGTGAAACCCATAAGAACAAGCCCCATAAAGCACTTTAGAGACATGCCCTATAAATCGACCTTATACATGCCCTATAAGTCGACAAATTAATCGAAAATGCAATATCTCAAATGTAATATCTTGTTGTGTAACAATAAAGGGTAGGGTACAAGGACCTATAGGTCATCAGGTAACTAAGGATGGACAAAATAGCTAACCTAGCGTATGTGCTCACTGTTTCAGTCCACCAGAATCCAAATAATTGATAGGTCCTTGCACCCTACCTCTTAACAATACAACAAGGGGTTTCATTTGAGATATTGTACTTTTTATTAACTTTCAAACTATTAGATTTATTTGTCCTATTATATGGCTCGTATGCGATCAACTTATAGGGCAGATCTCTAAACTACATTAAAAAGGCTTGTCTTCGTGGTTTTCACTTGCCAAATTCAGTGTATTTTTTAAAAAGAACTCCAAACTACTTTTTGTTCAATTAAGCACTTTCTTTCGTTCCTATCGCTATTCTTATTGGCCTATGCTTATCTTATTAGTGATGATGATATGCAATTGATTATGGGAATTTTCCTTCAAGAAGATATGTAAGTGATCACAACATATACTTTGGCCGTTGGATTGACTTTAGCAACATATTGATAAATGCTTCTGGTCTTGTTCAGCGCAATCCTTGATCATTGTAGGTATAATTGAGCTTTATGATGGAAGACCCTTATCAATCATTGGCAGCATATTAATCATGACTTCTTAAACTCATTCAATGCAATCGTTAATCGTTGTTGATGTGATTGAGCTCTAAGGAATGGGCCCTATCAATTGTTAAAATTAGACCTCTATTCGAGCAGACACCCATTTTCCTTGGTCGGCAACCTGTTCGATCAACACCCCCTTTATGATGTAGTGAGTAGGCTAACTTATCAATACAAATTTAGAAACCAAGTTGAAAATGTTTAATAAAACAACAGGAGTGTAATCCATAAATATAAGGGAGAGTGGAAGTACTTAAAGTTTGTTTTCAAAATAGAATTACAATATGAAACTTTTTTCCAATGCTAACCCAATTTCAATAGTATTAGGAAACTATAAAAGTTAAAAATAGTGCATCACTATATTTGATGGGGATTAAGTATATTGAAGAATTACATGGTAAAGGATCATAACCTATTCTAGCATTTCCTAAATTCTCTCTCTAACTACCTGTCCTTAATTGGTCAGTACCCACAAAAGGGGGAGGGGAGGGATTTTCTCATTTCACAATTTTTTTTCTTGTGTCTTAAGTAATAGTTTCTCGATCAAAATATTGTATCAAGGCATCTTTTCCTCTAGGCGTTGTTCCCTTTGGCAGAAAATTTTAATACCGCCTTTATTCATATACATTTGACGCCCCTCGTTTTGATTAGGTTACAAAAAATATTGATTGAAGAGGATAGTCATTCTTTACATTCGAATTTGATTACACACAACTATAGTTGACACCTTGGATCAATTATGTTTAGCAACAAATACAATAACAAGTTGCAACGTATTCACGTCCTGGAGATCAATATCTTCCTTTATTGGTAGCAAACTGAGTTTTACTTTCACATTATGTGATATTATTTGTATCTTATGTGAAATGAAACCACACAAGATATTGTAAAAGTTATCCTATATTTCTTGTATTTTTGATGGAAGTAATGACAAGGATTTGACGTAATTTTTAAGAATTTATAGACATGGCGGCATACATAAGAAATCAATCAAGGAGAGGGCCGCCAGAGAGAGTAACAGAGGAGCCAATAGCACTCAAGAACGCCCCGGGTACGGTGACTAATGTTTTCTTAACCAATATTGTTGGGTATTGGAGGAACGTTAGCATGTTGTGGTGCAAGAATTTGATGAATATTTCATTTACCATAACTGTAGATGGCATAGAAGGTGATTTAACTAGCCAAACAACATGCAAAGTGGAATTAAAACCTTGGTATTTTTGGAGTAGAAAAGGATACAAATCATTTGAAATTGATGTTCAAAATAAGGAAAATGAAAATGTGGGACATGCGTTGGAATTATATTGGGATCTTCGATCAGCCAAGTTCTCTGGTAGTAGCCCAGAGCCATGTTCAGACTACTACGTAGCCCTTGTATCAGATGAGGAAGTTGTACTTCTTATAGGTGACTACAAGAAGAAAGCACAGAAGAGAATCAAGAAACAACCAGCTCTGGTTGAAGCCATCCTGTCTTTAAAGAAAGAAGTTGTGTATGCAAAGAAGAGCTTCTCAACACGAGCACAATTTGCAGAAGGAAAAGGGGAGCATGATGTGGTGGTGGAGAGCTCAACAATGGGGTCTAAGGATCCAGAGATGTGGATTAGCATTGATGGCATTGTCCTTATCCACGTCAAAAATCTACAATGGAAATTTCGAGGAAATGAGACAGTGATGGTTAACAAACAGCCTATACAAGTGTTTTGGGATGTATACGCCTGGTTGTTTTGTAGCACTGGGTCTGGCTATGGTTTATTCATTTTTAAACCAGGAGTAGCTGATGTTGAATTGGAAAGACAGGGTAGTAGTCGAAGCGGGAATAGTGATAGTAGTGCCACTAGCATGTTTTATTCTACAACAAGTCAACCTAAAGTAGTTGATTTCTGTCTTTTCTTACAAGCATGGAAAATAGATTAAACTGTAATCCTCATCTACCTTGTAATTGTTCTTAAAGTTTGTCAATATTCAATTACTCATGGTTATATCAACAATCTCATACCTATATTGCATGCGATGTTGCAACAATCCACATATGAACAACTGATAATTGACTCAAAACTGTGTTTTTAGCGAACATTCACATATGATAATGTATGCAAAAAATATAGGAATGTGAAATATACATATTACCCAAAATGAAAAAACATTCCATAAATCTGTACACACGTATTTAGTATGATTGTTCCAAAAACTCTTGAAGGGCATAATCAAATTATGAATACATCAAAACAAATTTTTTAAATGGTTCACCGAATTTGTTTAAAAGTTCTGGTTTAAAATAATGAAATCGATAGGCAGCAGGAACTAAACCTACAATATATATATATATATATATATATATATATATATATATATATATATATATATGAAAATTGTATTCTAACATTTCCGACTTTTATGAATTGGACAATAATAATCCCTGCTATCAATTTGGATTCTTATGATCCAAAAAAAATAAAACTGGATTGTAATGGTATCAAAGCCACCTCATATTCTGTTTATTTTTTTTATTCCTACCCCATATTGTTTTTGTTTTTTTCATTTCTGCCCACAGAAAGGTAATGAAGTATAATTACTAAAATAATTTTAAAATTTTTTTTTTGAAACTCCGAGCAATTATTATGATTTTTTTAAATGAATGAAAGTGAAAAATTCGTAAAAAATAGAAAACAATTGGGAGAAACGCCGTAAATTCATTAAAAATCGTGGTAAAATGGTATACTAAGTAGTTTCAAATCAAATGCAACACAAAATCTATGTTATTTAGGGTATACTCTCAATTATGATCCACTACAATCCATTTTTTTTTGGACCACCAGAATCCAAATTTATAGTAGGGATTATTGTTGTCCAATTCGTTAAAGTAGGGATTATTAGAATCCAATTTTCATATATATATATATATATATATATATATATATATATATATATATATGGAAATTGGATTCTAACAATTCCTACTTTTACGAATTGTATAGCAATAATCCCTACTTTCATTTTGTATTCTAGTGGTCCAAAAAAAATTAAAATTGTATTATTAGAATCCAATTTCTATATATATATATATATATATATATATATATATATATCAAAAAATTACTTAGAGGTACCCTAACTTTTGAACAAACAATTTTTTGGTACCCTAACTTTTCAAAACTAATTTTGGGGTACCCTAACTTTTAGGATTAGAAATTACTAGGTGAATTTCCGGCGAAACTCAGATTGATTCAAATCATTTTCGTCCACGAAAACAAAGGGCATTTTCATCCACAAAAATATTTAATCAATTTCCCGCCTAAAACTCACCGTTGAATTCAAATAATTGGCTGAAAATTCACCTAATTATTTCTAATTCTAAAAGTTAGGGTACCCCAAAATTAGTTTTTAAAAATTGGGGTACCAGAAAAATATTTCACCAAACTAATAATCCCTACTTTTGCAAATTGGATGACAATAATCCCTACTTTCAATTTGTATTCTGGTGGTCTAAAAAAAAATTGTATTGTAGTGGTACCAAATCCATCATCACATTCTTTTTATTTTTCTCATGCCTACCCCATATTGTTTTTGTTTTTTTCGTTCCTGCCCCCAGATAGGTAATGAAGTGTAGTTACTAAAACATTTTTTAAATTATTATGATTTTTAAAAAAAATTAAATTGTATTGTAGTAATTATTATGATTTTTTAAAAATAATAAAATTGAAAAAATCATAAAAAATTGAAAAAAATTAGGAGAAGTGCTGTAAATTCATTAAAAATCATGGTAAAGTGTTATACAAAGTTTTGAATCAAATGCAACACAAAATCTATGATATTTAGGGTACACTCTCGATTATGTCCCACTACAATACAATTTTTTTTTGACCACCAGAATACAAATTTAAAGTAGGGATTATTGCCATCCAATTTGCAAAAGTAGGGATTATTAGAATCCAATTTCCCTATATAAACCCTAAACCCTTTTGCAAATTTAAAATAGAATTATAAAAAAAAATTGACGAGGTATGCTTTTTATTAAAAGGGCACGTTCTTCGGATGCCACATCAGCATTCCGATGTCGGAATTTCAATCTGAATGCTACGAGAAAATAATGAATAAGTATAGACTGCCACCAGCCAAAAAGTCACTTTTGATTATTCTCAGTCACAAGGCCCTCAATACGGATTTTTCCTAGCCAAAAACCCTATATATATATATTAGAATCCAATTATCCTATATATATATATATATATATATATATATATATATATATATATATATAGATATATATATAGGATAATTGGATTCTAATAATTCTTACTTTCACCAATTGGACAATGGTGGACCGTACTTTCACTTTGTATTCTGGTGGTCCAAAAAAAATAAAATTGGATTTGAGTGGGACGCCGCCGAGTTGAGTGACGGTGACTCAGTGGTTTTCTGACATGGCACATTGGACATGTGTTTGACCGCGTTGACCGTCTATGTGGATGCCATGTCAGACTAAAATATGTATAAACTGTTATAAAACAATAATAGATGAATCACGATACAAAGAGAATAATAGCGAAGAACAATAGAGACACAGAGAGATTGAGGGAGGAGTATGAGCGATCTTTTATTCATAACCCACAAGGAGTATTCATACTAATTACATAGTGAGATCACATGAAAAGAATCCTCCTAAACCCTAACCACCTAAGAGATATTAATGGACATTTACAAATAAATGTATTATTTTATAACACTCCCCCTTGAATGTCCATTATTCAAAGAATATGCCTCGTTAAAACCTTACTAGGAAAACCCGATGGGACAAAACCTAGTTAAGGAAAAAGAGTACATAATTCTTTAATGCGCCCACGTATGTTGCTTCATTAAAAACCTTTCTAAGGAAAACCCAGTGGGACAAAACCTCAGATAAGGGAAAAAGAGTACAACGCGCATTAACTCCCCCTGATGAGAGCATCAATTAAGATCTCTGACTTGATGTAATTCAACTTCATGACTGACTTGACACATGAATCAACTTAATTCTCACTGAAACGAATTTGCTTAGCGTGCACATAATTAGTATGTGATCAAGTGTCATATGATTTAGGTAAATATCCATAGCTAATCAAACCAACTTTGAACTGATGAGGATAATAAATATCTACATCGCTAGTACCTTTGAGGCACAGAAATAGGTTAGATCATGTATGATTAGCAAGATACGTCAATGCTTCAATATCATTTAAATACGGTACTTCAAGACCCAAATACAGTACTTCAGGACTCAAATACGGTACTTCAGGACCGCTAAATTTCTCATCATCTTTTCGGGATCGAAAGGGGGGTTGTTTTCATATCAAATGATTGTACCACTACTAGGGTACTTAAAAGGGAGTGCTTTGCTCATGCAACATTATCTTAGCATTTTGCTACATAAATTAACTTATGCATGTAAGATCATTCTCAAAATGTGCAACTTGTAAACCAAGGCAATAACATATTTTACCAAAATCTTTCATTCCAAATACGCTTATAAAGCAATCCACAACTTTTGAGGCTCTTCAAGAGCCCAAACCATCAATAACATTTACAAATAATTATGATTCGGATCATTTAATCATTTCCTTTGATTATGCAATATGCGTCCATATTGCTTTAGTCACAAAAATGTCTATCAACTAAATAACCAATATTCTCGAGAATTTTAATCTGTGCTTCCAGCACTTTGAACCCTTCAAGAGTTTTATATAAACATCATTGTCACAATTTTCATATGCTATAGCAATATTTATAAGATGCATACTTAGCTTTTCATGTACTGTCAAATTTAAGGTATCGTGATGTAGTGACATGGACTACATAGGAGTATATTCCTTCATAGTTGATACCAAGTCTTTGCGAAAACACTTATGCAACAAGTCGCTTCTTGTGCCTTATATCTCATAATCTCCCTTTCTCATTCTTTTTCACACAAAGACTTAACTGTATCCCACAAGTTTTACACCAGTTTGGTGTATGGACAACAGGTCCTGATATTTTTGATTTTACAAGCGAATCTAATTCTTAAATGCATCTTTCCACTTGGCCAATCTCATCTTTGTCTGTGTTCATTAACAGACCTAAACTCATGATCCTCATGATTACTCACAATAGTGAGCGCTATATTATATAATCAAATGCTATATCGACGTCGACTTCATTTCGGTTCCACCTTATCTGATTCATGACATAATTAATTGAGATCTCATCATATTCGCGAATTTCAGGTGCCTAAGCTTGTGGTGCAACTTCCACATTTGTCATGATTGAGGACTCTTCTAGAGTCAAAATTTCCTCATTTCGGTTATCATTAATTATTCGCTCCTTTTCCTTTTTCGAGGACTATTGTCTTTGGAACCGACTGGTCTACCACGCTTCATATGTGGTCGAGACTCATTAACAATTCAATTTGTCCTACTAGGACATCAGTTCTTACAGGAGCATTAGTAGTTGGGACATAGGATTAACAACTCTTTGTGGGTAAGTAGAATATCTGGCAGTAGATTCGCTCAAGTTTGCAGACGAATTATATTTGAACTTCCAGTTCATATTACATTGTATGAGGATCATAATAATTCGTTCCAACTTATTTCCTTGTCCAACAACTTGATTTCTCCCCCTAATGTTGGGAAAATTGTGTCATCATAATCGACAAACTGTGCCATAAGTATATCTCCAATGAATGGTTCTATTATATTTAAGTATGGATATACCCAACATATATTCCTGATTCCTTCGGGGTCCCATCTTAGTGCGTTATTATGGAGCTTACATCGCACATGCTCAAATTCATAGGTGGGAGATTTTTGGCTCATTGCCAGAAACCATTGTAGGGGAGAAATAAACATTCATGATAACCTCTTGACCTTATTTGGATCAATGTTGGTGCATGTAACATGACATGTCCCTGAACAGTTATAGTAAGCTCTGCTCTCAAAAGTAATAGGTCTGCCATTTATTATATACTCAACATCTCATATATTAATGATTCTACAGGATCATTTCACATATAAACATTTTACATAGGATGCTTAACATCTATGTCCATTGGCATATAAAAACTATCAAAAGTCTTCACCATCACTATCAAGATGAATCTTCTTGATTGATAATTTGAAATGTGCTCGTAAATCAATTGAGCAAACAATCTTACAAGCGCCAGGTTGCAAGTTGATAGTAAACATACAAGTGACTATCTCACTGATGCACCTAGTAAAGTCATACTATATTCAAATAGTTTACATATGGGTCTACAGGACCAACACAAATATCACTTGTACACAATCCAGGAATATAAGGGATTCGATCCCTATCTTTGTTAATGATGGTGTTATAATTACTTTTCTTTGATAGAGAGAGCTAATTATAACTCATTTGATTAAGGATCTTCTGGCCCTTTAAAATATATCCATATGGGTTCTTCTTAAGAGGATTGATCCAACATGCTCCTACTATGATAAAGTCTTCATCAATAGTAAACTTCTGGTTTACTGGAGTATATACTTCAATTGGGTTAGTTATGTAGAATAACCTAGAAAATAAGGATGATATCCTTGTTCAACACACATGTTGTTCAAAGCAATTTTCATAATATATGAATACTAATTGTTCAACATGGTATTCATTCCCACGAATACCTTTGAAACTTAATTAATAAGTTCCTTTGACACTAACTTGGTGGAGAGAAGTGCGTCCACAATATGAAAGTTAGTTCCACCAAGTAGCATTATATGTGCTCTTCGGGAGCCTTTAATCAAAGTAGAGTGTCATATATATAATGCTAATATCTTCTTCCCTCGTCAATGGACAAAAAATGACTTATTATCACTAAAAATGTGTATTGGTCTGATGTCTGCAGGACACATATATATCACCTCATTTATTCATGGTCCAATCAAGTAAGTATCCATGAAATTCACTTCAAGATAAATAATATAATATCAATGCATATAAAACATATAGTGGAAGTGCTTTAATCACTTATTCATAAAAAGAAACTCCACTTCAGAAGCACATACATAACTCTTGAAAGTTAAATACTTCATAGTCAAAATGCATTAATCATGGATATCGATATCATTGATTACTTTTAAAACATGTCTATGAGAATAATGAATAATCACATATATTAAAGTCTCACAATGATAGATTCCATCCATATGCTCATATAGTATCACAATCATATATCCAATACGCACTAGAATTTGTATTGTGCTTAGGAAACAAAGTTTATGCATATTTAGTCAATCAATAACAATGCATTTAGGGATTACGAAACAAGTAGTCTTGTTCATGATACTGAAAAATACTTAATCATTCAATACGATCAACCAATTTCAATAAACCATTTATATCAAATAGTCTTACACAGATGAGAACACATTACTCGTATTTTGTATGCATAACATTTACAATAAGGTGCATACATATCAAATCATATGAAAATTCATGAAATAATAGAAACACATGAAGACTCATAATAATCCATAATTATGTACATATCAACATGATAATATTTCCGTGAACCTAATAATCAATGCTATATTTGATCACTATGCATATAATTAATTTTCTAGCGAGGAGGTCAAATTCATAATGTCCAGACCTAGTTTCCCCCACATATATCTTCAATATCGAATTCACAGTTAACATTTAAGTTACCAAAGTTAGAATAATTTAATTGTCCTCGACAGAGTTCAATGTCAATCAACAAAGGGGCTGGAGAATAATTAAAACACAACAATTGCTAAAATCTTTGAAAAATGTTAAGAGGGTCATCTAAGAAGCAGCGACTTGAAACAACGTGCGCAACATAAACAATAATATCACTTACTATCAAAAGTTCATAAAATAATATCTTGTACTTTTTGATTAAGCTTGATAAGGTCCAACAAGATATTATGACGTACAACAGGTACGTGTCGTTTCCATTTCCTCGTTAATAATACATTTCTCACTTTTGTATCATTCATGCTTTTTGATTCCGTGTTCCTACTCTTGGTAGGGGTATCATATTTTAAAAGAATAACATGACTACGACCAAGACTGTGTCGACTGTCACGGCGATTGGCGTGACCTTTGTTTTGCTCATGATTCTTGAGTTTATATCCAACCACATTCACTTCAGGAAATGGGACAAAACCATTTGGGGTTCTAATGATCCCATAGGTCATTATTAATAAAATCATGAACATTTCTTATCTAAACATTAAACTCCATACTTGTAACAAAATGCTACATTTAACCGATGATATAAATTTTATCAACCTCATGTATACTATCGTCGCCTTTCAACAATCCTTATGCCAATTAACAACTTTATACTCTAATTGGCAGGAAAGCGAACTTCTGGTTCACTAACGAGATTATATAGAGCTTCAAGGAGTGAACTTCTAGTTCACTACTAATACGTGTAATCAACGGAAACAAAATTCAATATCGGTGGTAGGATGAACTTCTGGTTCACCAATGAGATAAGTAATCTTTTTTTTTCAATATCAAATTGAACTTCTGGTTACTAATAAAATCAGATAAAATTCTTAACATTAGATTGAACTTCAAGTTCACTAATGAAATAAGACAAAATTCTTATTATTGGATAGGACTTCTCGTTAATTAATAAAATAACATTGTCAATATTAGAGCGAACTTCGAGTTCACTCATAAGATGAAACTGTCGACATACGAGTAAACTTCTAGTTTACTTAATGAATTCATAAGGTAAAATTGTTACCATTCCGGTGAACTTCCAGTTCGCTGATAAAATTAAATGAAATATTTGTAACTAGAGTGAATTTCTGATTCACTAATGAAATCAAACAATACTAAAGTGTAAGGTGAACTTCTGGTCAACGATAAGATAAAATTTGCGATCTACGAGTGAACTTATGGTTCACTTGATGAAATAATGTAAAATTCTTACTACTGGAGTGAACTTCTGGTTCACCAATGAAATTATATAATCTTTAACTATAACCATAATATCAAATAACAAAAGACTTTAACCATATAAAGGCGATGAGTGAACTTCTGGTTCACTAATAAAATGAAATAAACTTCATATTATTGGGACGAACTTCTGGTTCGTTAATGAAAACACATAAAATCTTATACTTAAAGATTATAAATTAGTAAACAACAATCTGACAACAAAGTTGTTCATAAATATAAATTATACAAATTTAATATTAATAGAAAGATGAACTTCTGGTTCACCAACAAGATTATACAAATTTCAATATCATAGTGAACTTATGGCCACTAATGAAAAATAAATGTTTCATTATCGGGGTGAACTTCTGGTTCACTACTAATATTTACACTTCTTCAAATGAGAATAGCAATCTTAATATTAGTGATGGAGTGAACTTCTGGTTCACCAATAAGAAAAAGAATATCGGAGTGAATCTAATATGAATTGAATAAGTGATAGGGAATGAAGAGACAAAAAGCATACATAATTACCTTACTTCCAATTGCTGCTTGGCGTCGTCATCGCTGTAGAAGGATTTAGATTTTGATCTCATAAATTACTTCTAATTCTACATTCTTGACCCTTGTCTCTTCATCAAAATTCAAAAACCCTAAACCCTTATGGAATATAGAAAAAAAATAGTAGAGTCTGGTGCTGATAACGTGTTATAAAACAATAATAGATGAATCGCGATACAAAGAGAATAATAGCGAAGAACAACATAGACACAGAGAGATTGAGGGAGGAGAATGAGCGATCTTTTATTCATAATCCACAAGGGGTATTTATACTAATTACATAGTGAGATCACATGAGAAAAATCCTCCTAAACCCTAACCACCTAAGAGATATTAATGGACATTCACAAATAAATGTATTATTTTATAACATAAACCCATATTTTTTTCTTTTTTTATTTTCCTAGTCACCCAACCCCTCCCCCCCTCTCTTCCTGCATCCTGCTCGACCCCAACCTCTCTCTCTCTCTCTAACTGTTCAGTGCCCCCCCCCCCCATTCTCTCTCTTCCTGCCCGAGTGCCCGACCACCACCACCACCATGGAGCATGGATGTCTTGTTCAAGTCAATCTACGTCGGAGAGCTGCTCTCAACACCCGACCTCCACGACACATCATCGCCGCTCTCTGCCCCGAATCTCCGGCTTCTGATCCACCGCTTGGACAGCCATTCCCAGCACATAAAGTCCAAGATTGAAAAGTACCATTCAAAAATGAAGCATAAGTATAAACATGAATAAACATAAAACTTGGATCTCAACCCAAATTCCGAAACACTTTATCAAATCAATTTGTTATACCAAATAATACTACAAGCACAATGAAGTTTATCCATCACTAAATCATTGCAAAGGACCTTTAGTTGCGATATTCCGGACATCCCTGCTACCCATCTGGGCATCTAGTTCCTTCCAACTTTTCCCCTTATCAATGCTTTTCTTTCATCTTTGCTTTAAAAAAACTAAAAGAACACAAAGGGAAGGGATATGATATGCCCACAAGGCCACATCCTAAAAGAATCGTTATGTATTTACTCTCTTTTGAATCAACCAAAAGTTGAATTTTCAAAATCCAAAATTAAAGAAGAAAAAAGAACCTGATGAACAAAACATGAAAACAAAATAAAATTAGTAACAATTTATTCTTTAGGGGTTCTTTCAGCATAGATAAGCAAAGAGAAATCTGTTGTTTGTTGAATGTTGTGGCCACCAAGCTTGTCCTCCAACCAGAGGTGGCTTATACAAAGGGGTTTTTTTGGTTTAGCCGAAAAATAGGGTTGGGTTTTAAAAGTAGGATGTAAGGAAGGAAGGAGGAGGGAGGTGGTGGTGGTGGTGGTCGGGCAGGAAGAGAGAGAGTGGGAGGGGGGCACTGAAGAGTTAGAGAGAGAGGGGTTGGGGTCGAGTAGGATGCAGGAAGAGAGAGAGAGAGGGGGGAGAAAAAAAAAAGGGTATATACATTTTTTAGTCTGACATGGCATCCACATATACGGTCAACGCGGCCAAACACATGCCCAATGTGCCATGTCAGAAAACCACCGAGTCACCACCACTCAACTCGACGGCATCCCACTCAAATTCAATTTTATTTTTTTTTTGGACCACCAGAATACAAAGTGAAAGTACGGTCCACCATTGTCCAATTTGTGAAAGTAGGGATTATTAGAATCCAATTATCCTATATATATATATATATATATATATATATATATATATATATATGTATATATATATATATATATGTGTGTGTATATATATATATATATATATACCCCAAGTCTCTGTCTCTCTTTAGGTATGGAGGAAAAGTCTACAACTAGGGTTCTTAACCTAAACTAGCGGTATATATCCTGTGCGATGCACGAGAAGATTGTCAATTATTTAACTATTCAGATTTATGTGTTAAATTTCTTTTCGATATATAAGAATATGTGTGTTAAGCTAATTAAAATTATAATATTTATTTTAATTTAATAGATGATATATTAGAAAATATTTATCAAATAATTTATTTTCCAATTTAGTGAACTAAGTATTATTATTATTATTATGATAAAAAAATCAAGAAATATCTGTTATAATTTTTTCTTAATCACATATAATAACGAATAATAGTAATTTTTATTTTAGTTTATTTGAATAAACGCAAACAACTATATAATTGGTTTTGATATCACAAATCAATAAATGGTAGTAGGTTACCATTAAAGAAAAATAAGAAAAGTAAAGTGTGAATATGTAAATGACAATGTCTTTTCGTTTTTCCATAAATGTAAATATTTGTGTACTTATTGGTTGATAGCTATTACTAATAGTAACTTATTTTATTAATTAAAAATTATTAATATTTAACATCTTTAATGAGTACATTAAATAAATGCATCAATAAAAATTTTCCAGCTCAACAAAAATGAGTTTTTTTTTTCTTTTTATATGCATGACACATGGCAACATCTCATTCAATTTATATTGTTTTAAGGTGTTTTAATAGATAATAGATAATTCAAATTCACACAAACCTTCCTTGATTTTGAATACTAGAAAGGGGAATCATAGAAAGAATACTACCTGAATTACTCTTGTAGTTCTGATTCATGGGTTTCAAACACCTCATCAAGGTTCCACTAGTTGGACTATTGCGCAAATCTAGGGCTCCACACCACCGATTGAAGCAAAATCATCCATTAAGCCTTCTAAATGAACGGCCATCCTTGTTGAAGTTGGATCATGGGAAGATATTTTAAAGAACGATGCTAAACCAATCTAGAAACTTGCATCAAAACCCCTAAGACCACCTTCGGTTTGCAAAGAGGTATGGATTTATAGTCTGTTGAACGCTCTATGCAAAATGGTCAGGCAATGCTGATTCTAGAGAAATCTAACATATAGTCCAAGATTGAGTTCTGGAATCCTACCATTTTGGTGTATGTAATGGGGCAATCTACCTCTATCTGCAGTTGAAGGTTATATCAAACATAATGGGACATTCCAGACCTAAAAAGGATATACATGCACGGCTCGCAGGTTTTCTTATTTGAGTTCAAATCTATGGAGGAACGAGATGAAATTTTGAAACAAAAGGCCAACTATTTTGATTAGGAGCGAATGATTCTTCATGGTTGGCAACTCAATGATTCTATCATTCGTGAAAAATATGGGTAAAGTTGCTTAATTTTGACTAGAAATATTGGAGTAATAGTGGAATGAGTAAAATTGCTAGTATTATACTATTATTGGAGTGCCTATGGCAGTTGACAAGGAGACAACGGGGAACGTTCTTAATTTTACAAGGGTGTTGGTTAATAACAAGATTGACTATGAATTCCCTAATTGGATTCATTTTGTTAGTGATAAAGGGAAGTTGCAAGAATTGGAAATTGAGCACGAATGGAAACCATTATACTGTGAGAAATGCTCAATGTATGGTCATCTAGTGAACAATTGCAGGAAAATGATGCTCGGGAAGGAATAGAGGAGTAAGGAAACTCAACAAGTTCCCTAATCAAATGATTCTAGAGCTGATAAGTCCCATCCAGAGGTTTAGCTTCCTATAAATGAGGAATTACACAGTTTCAAGTCCCACAATAGTCATCCTATTTTGGCCCCTAGTAAGCCTATTCTGGTACAGGTAAATAAATTTCCACCTTTGCAATCCACTAGCCATGGATACAGTGCTTTTTTGGAATGTTAAGGGGCTTACACACCTAGAGCGTAGCGTGGTGAGGAATAAGATAATTCTTGCTTAAGTATGTAGATGAGAGGAAGAAAATAAATTTGATGATAATCATTAATTTTAATTGAAGATAATAATCACAACCCAAAAGAAAGATAACAACCAAACTTGGAATTTCAAAGAGAATTGGATGTGATCTTGGATGAAGGTTATACTACCACCAACACCTAGCAATCCACCATGAATTCGATAATGTAATTCCACCACAAATTCAATGAAGGAGAGACTTGCAATACCACCATAACATACCAATTATGGATAAAATAAACAAGATTTACGGGAAAACGAGGGTCATTAGCTTCTCATTCTATTCATTAGCAAAGTCATTAAAAGTCATCAAAAAGTCCCTTACAAAAGTTAACAAAGAGGAATTCATAGAGAGAGGGATTCAGAACAAAATTTAAACTTATATCGGGCTTGTCACGGGTGTGACCAAAGGCGTCACAACCATGAAAACTTGGCTTGGACAAGGAGTTAACTCCCTGTGGGATTCGTCACGGTCGTGACATCCTATGTCGCTGCCATGACATGGCGATGGGCGCTCCAAGTATTCGTTGGGTCACAGTCCCGACCTTGGGAGTCATAGTCGGGACTCGACTCAATGGAAAGTTAGTCATGGTCATGACGGACCGGTCACAGGCGCGACAATCATAATTCCAAGGTTGTCGCGGTCATGACAGATGTGTCACGATCATGACGATCATCTGGCCCCAAATTGGAGGGAGGTGAGAAAGGGGTCACCGTCGCAACCAGGGAGGTCGCGCCCCCGATGCTCTGTCCTCCAGCAAACCATCCCTTTTAAGTAGGGTCACGATAGTAACCATGGTGGTGATGCCTGTGATGTGATCGTTTGCCTTCACCCGTTACCAACTTAACCTCTACACCACTATCCCGGGCCCCTCTTCCGTTATTCATGCCGAGATGAAAAAGACACCCATCTAGAGGGCGTCCCGGCCCATCCATTGGATGGTCGTAACCATCTATCTCGACCCCGAGTCCACCTTAAAATGGACTCTATACCTAAGCTCTCGTAGTGGAAGGAAGACGGACAACTAGGGAAATCATTCACCATAGATTCACCGAATATAACCCGTTCCCGAAACGGTTCATACTCCCCTTCTTGAAGAAGAGTTGTCCACAACTCTTAGGGGTTTAAATGAAGGTCCTCTCCATAACTTAGTCATATAACACGTGTCTCCAGCCCTTCGGGCATAATTTCATTGAACTAGGCATCATATTCATTAAAAGAGGGTTTACCATTAGGAGAGTGTTCCACCGATTACTCCTTCGCTTCACCGTCATTCCGATAAGGGACCCAACAATCTTCAAACCCCAACACGTAGCCATCCCTATCGTAGTAGAAATTTATTGGAGGTTTTTTGGGTAAGGGAAAGGGACAAAGGGAGGGCATAAAGAAATTTTATAGTACTTGGTGACACTCATCCTCACATGGTTCACTACAAAGCAAAGACAAAACCATAGGTAGCTTGTCCTCACTTGGTGCTAACTCAACCCATGTTTCTCTCACGTAAAGGTTCCTCTTCTCACATCCTGACCAGATTTTGATTTAATATAGGGGTAAGGGAATCAATTTCAACTTCATACCATCAGGCACAAAGGAATAGGAATTCTCAAGACCAACATGGGTAGCTTTCCTATCAAATTGCCACAGACGCCCCAAAAGAACGTAGCAAGCGCTCATGGGAATAACATCACACAAGAGGGAATCACAGTACTTAGACCCAATAGAAAGATCAATGAAAATGTGTTTTGATACATTAGAACATGTTGATTGCCAATCCATTTAAGTGTGTAGGGACGAGGATGAGGTGATATTAGGAGTTCGAGCTTTTACGCTGAACTGGTTGTAGTGCCGTTGGTGCAACTTCCTCCATCGATAATAAGTTCGTCAACCTTGCCTCCAATAGTGCATTGAGTATGAAAAAGCAACTCCCTTTGATTCTTTTCAAGAGGGTCTTCATTATGATGTGAAACCCTCCTCAAGACTAGCAATTCACCGGTGTCCGCCTTAAGCTCGACCTCATCTTTACTAGAGTCTTCCTCATTTTGGTTGGCTTCTCCTTCTTGGATTAATACAATTTCCTAATCAATCTCATATTTATTGTATAGACAAAGTCCTTCAAGTAGGACATTCGGCTTGGATATAACCATAGCCAAGGCACTTAAAGCATTTCTTGCCTTCCATCTTTGTCGAGAGCTCCTTAGGGGGGGAAAAAGAAGAACCTTTTCCCTTGTTGACCCTAGGAAATGGTGTGGATTTAGGAGCTTTGACCGGGCTAGGAGTAGTAGCGCGAGGTGAGTCGATAGGCAGTAACGCCACACGACCATCAGACTTAGGGATAACCCTTTCATTCCTTCTCCCCTCAACCATGATAGCCGTGTTGCAGAAGTCATTTAAAGTGTGATATGGTTAAGTCTCAATCCTCTCGGCGATGGCGGAAGACAATCTATTTAGAATCTCATGGCGGTTTGCTCTTGATGCTCGTAGAGCTCACTCTTGATCAAAAGTTGTTCAAATTCTTGAATGTACTCACTCACACTCCTTTTGCCTTGCTCAAGGGCAAAGAGCTTCCTCGAAATGTCTTATTCGTATGTGCTAGGAAGGAAGTACTAGTTCATTAACTTCATGAGTTTTTCCATGATGCAATTTTCCTCCGACCGTCCCGTGTTCATTGTGCGTTAACAATCTTGAACCACAAGGATGCGTCCTTCATCAATTTCAAACTTGCCACCTTGAATGCCTTCTCATCACTATACCCTTTGCAAAAAGCATGTGTTCCACCAATTATACCCACTCCAAATATTCGTCTAGGTCAAGGGAGCTAGTGAACTACGGAAGCTCAACCATGTTATCGCGTAAGTCATACGTTAGTGGATGCTCACCCATTCCCCTTCGACGAAACATATGAACGGAGTATCTATCATCGTCACTCCACTCAAAGTTAGGAGGAGGATGGATAGGACTGGGGGAGTGTCTCTCTCTTCTCACAGGTTGCGGTCAAACCTCGATGTGTGCATCAATTTTAGTGAGTCGTGTAGTGATCGCATCAAGGACATTTTCAATTTTTGAGAACCAGCTCTTGTAGCCCGGTTAAGGGCCTCTTCAAGCGGGGAACCCATAGGTGTCCATTGACGCCGGCTTGATTCTTCTCGGTTAGGATCAATTACGTTATCCATACCAAGAAGAAGGGTGAGGGACGAATTTTGTTTGGGATTATTTTGTGGAGTTAGGTTTATTGGATTTGGCTTTGTGTTTGGCTTGGGGTTCTTTGTAGTTTTTGCACAAAAGAGACTATAGGGAACAATCCAATGTAGAAGGAGCAAGAACCACGCCAATACCAATCACAACCGATCACCAAAGCTCGAACACCATAACACGAGCACAACCCAACAAAACTCAAATTTCACACTTGATCAACCAAAATGCAATCAATCAAATAATTCACATGGGGAATGGATGTCACCAATATGATCACAACAATATTCACAACCAAATGTCGCTTCAAAGATGGCAAGAACAGCGGATGATGATCAAACTCTACTAATAAGGATCGAGACTCCTAAGAACAATCATCTCCAACAAAATTTCAACACCCAACAATTTCATGGATTTCATCATGTTCAGGAACACTAAAGATCACCAAAAATCAACCAAGAACAACAAAGCTCAAGAAAAAAATAACCTAGATGCTCTAATACCAAATGGAGCGTCGCATGGAGGGGAATAAGATATTCGTTGCTTGAGTTTGTTGATGAGAGGAAGATAATAAATTTAATGATAATAATCAATCTTGATTGAAGATAATAATCACAACCCCAAAGAAAGATGACAACCAAGCTTGGAACACTATAGAGAACTGAATATTTATGAGTATCGTTGAAATGTTTCTGCAAGGGAAGGATGGGCAGAACTCTTTCCAAATTTTAGGGATGCCCCGTACCATGACTATTTCCAAGTTTTCCTAGGTTTTTGGTCTTCCTGAGAAGACCTGCCGCATCAAAGGTGTCATCCACCACAATTGGGATGGACGTGGTTTTTTCCAAGGCATCTCAGTTTGTACAGACTGGAACCCTAGTAACACCCCCTCGACCCTCATCAAAAATCCGTCCCTTAGGTATACACACCATATCCTATCCTGTGGTATTTTAAGGAGGGCAGGTAGTGCCAACAAGGCAACTAAGGTTGACATGTATACATTTCATGCCATGTTGAATGGTGATGACACTATTGACCCTGCTAGTTGGAGCATATGGGCATGGTGGGAATCATGAACTTGAGTTGGAGCATAGTGGATAATAGATAACTTTCTTGTTTGACAATGGAGATGAAGAAGATGGATGAACTTACACTTGAAATCCTTGATTGTAGATGGTAATATTCTTAAATGATGAGATATAATAGATGAATCACATACCTGATAAGTGCTTCTTGTATATATGAAAACTTGGTTGTTATGATGAGAAATTTGGGGAATATTTGATTTGATTATATTATTTTATACCCGAATTTCCCATATTACGCTTGGTTTGGAGTTTGGTGAGTTTTGTAGGGAATTTGTGAAGAATCGATGTAAACCGAGCTAAAAATCAAGTTTAGATCCAAGTTATGAGCTTAAAGGACCAAGAAGTGAGATGTTGGAGCACCCAAGGCCCAAACAATGGCCCAAAGTACTCCTAGGCCTGAAAAAAAGCAGTGGCACGGGTGGTGTCTGCAGTGGCACGGGTAGTACCTATGACCAGAACATGAAGAATTGTGTGCAGTGAAGCGACACGGGTAGTGCCTAGGTGGCACGGTCCGTGTCACTATGAGCACAATCTGTGTCACCCCTGGCACGGTCCGTGTCTCTCCTATCTTTTCATTTTCGGAGGTTTTGAGTTGCTATTTGCCTATATTATGCTTATTTCCGGCTGAGAAGAGGAGAATCATCATTCCACCATCTTCCATTCCATGCCCTAATCATATCATTCATCATCCATATTCCATCCAATATTGAAGATTGAGAGAAGATTGAAGATCGAAGAGCAACTCGAACATACTTTGAAGTGGAGGAGCAAAAGTCCTCCATTGTTGATTCCTAACAAGATTGCTCTTCACTTGGGTTTATTTCTCATTCTCTCATAGATTTTCATATGCTTTCTAGAATAGATTTCAATTGCTTTGTAGTTTCAAACATGAATAGTGAGTAGTTCTTTTTAGTTTAGGGGATGAATCTTTGAAGTTGCTTGAAGAATTGACTTTGTTGGATTGAATTATCATGAATTTAGTTTGTTTCAATCTATTTGGTCTTTGAATTGAATTGTTATTGCTTTTGCTTGATCACCAATTGCAAGTTAATAGGTTGTTGAATGAAGTACCGAAAGGAGAAGTTTGATTACCCGAAAACCTAGATTAAACTAGTTAAAATTATCTAGACATAGAAGTTTTAATTAGGGTTCTTGAGATAATTAGATCTTTAACCTTGACTAAATCGAAATAACCACGAAAGTAGGTGCTTGGTTAGTCTTGGCAATTCGCTCTAGTGACAAAATCTCATTGCGAAGTGTTTTATGCTATTATCGAACCTTGATTGTGCAAATTATTGAAATAAAAGTTCAATCCACATCGTTGATTCGTTATTTGACTTAGGTTTCATCCCCTGAACGCCTTTTTTTACCTTGATTAAATCAGAAAAGTTTGTGTGAATATTAGTTTGTTTAGTTCTTGATTGTGATTAGATTTAGAATTAGTTACTTCAAACCAAAAACGGATCGACTTAGCGATCAACTAGGAGGCTAGTTCAGTGCGTTGAAAGGAAAAGTCCCTGTGGGAACGACCTTGATTTATGCTACAATTTCACCCGTGCACTTGCGGCCTATCAATACCAAAAGAATCAAATAGATAAGGAGCTCGCACATATAAGGGACTTGGATATGATTTTGGATAAAGGATAATCCACCACTAAAACCTAGCACCCCACCATGATTAGATAAAGTTAAGCACCACTAATCAATAAAGGAATGACTTGCTAACACCGCAGAAAAATACAAGAAAAGCGTATTTATACAAGGCAATTATGTCCACTAAAATGCAACTGTATCAGCAAAAAAAAAAAAGAAAAACAAGGTCGTCGCGGGTGTGACCAATCTGGGAGCGAACGGAGCGATTCTGAAATCGCGGGGGTTCGCAGGCGCGACCAAGTCGTCGCGGGCGTGACCTTTCTAGGCCCTAATTAGCTAAGTTTCTCCTGCGGTTTTGTTGTAGGTGCGACCCCCTGGCGTCGCGAGTGTCACGGCCTCCTGGCCACCTTCCCAATTCCTCCCACTCAAGTGTAGCGCCCGCTACAAAAGGCGTAGTGGGATCGACGAGCCTGCCTTTCTTCACTTCCTTGCCTTCTGTTTTTTTTTTTCAACCGAATCCACAATCGAACCCCAATGCCGAAGTATCCACGCTTTCCTGGGATGACCTGGTACGATGTTAGGTCCCAAGGCCTTCGGGATTGGTGCCCCACCCGAGTCTCTAGAGGGGCACGAGTCCCATCCATACGATGGTCGAGAGAAACTTGCGGTTCCCACACTGCAAGGGGAATTGAACCTCAAGACTCGGGGAAGTGGAGGCGAACCTCTTGGCGTAGGAGACGAGGGAGGAATATGGAACCCGGATCTCTCCATTCTCTCCTTCTTGAAAAAGATTTGCCCTCAAATCCTCAATAGGTTCATCATCCTCAATGTAAGGTGAGAGGTCGCCGATGTTGATGGTGGAAGAGACTGCCATGTCGCCCGGAAGGTCAAGCTTGTATGCATTGCCATTCACCATCTCCAAGACTTTGAACGGGCCATCACTCCATGATAAGTACTTTTTATAACTATGTTTTTAGGGGATTTTGATAGTGAATTAGGGATAACTTTGATTGTAAATCTTGATTTATATTGCATTTCCCTATTAGTTTTGGTGTTGTTGTTTTTGATGCAAATTTGTAGGTTTTGAGGCCAAAACACCAACAATTCCTCAACACTTGGTAAGAACGGACACACCACGGACCTCTACTCGTCAAAACCAGACCGTGGCATGAATTTGGGATGGAACGGAGCAAGACGTCCATGGCCAGAGGCCACCACGGTCAGCCCGTGGCAGCCTCGGCTGGGTCGCGTCGTTCTGTTGTCGTGAATAGAAAATGATAGGCTGCAGCGGTTATTTTGATTCATCTATCATTCTTCCTTCGTTCGAGGGTCGAAAAGGAGAGAAAGAGAGTCCTAATACTTCCATACTACTCCTCTTCTCTAATCCATCGAGATTCAAGATCGAATCGAGTCAAGAGAGGCAAGGATCAAGATTCGAGAAGAAATCATCAACGCTCGCGAAGAAGGCTCCATCCCGGGATCGAAAGACTCGACGGTTGTATTCTTCGTAGTTTTTCTTCTTTTCGTATTCCTTCCTTGTTTTGAGATTCGATTATGATGATTGGAACTTGTTTCGTGTTTTCATTGAATATGAGTAAGTAGATTTCTTGAATTCTATGGTTTTGCAACCCGAAACAATGTAGTTTGATTGAATGTTCTAGTTTATGCATGAATTCTTGTATGAATCGATAGAAGGTTGTGTTCTTCATGTTCATGGGTGTTATTTAAGCGCTTGAATACTTGTGATTTGAGATTAACCTGAGAAGTATTGAAAGGTGAATTAGGATAATCTGACTACCAACCTTTCTACCTAGTTTTGTGAAATTTGAGAAAAGAATAGCAAACTAGGGAACCCTTTTGATAACCAGAATATTTGAGACCTTCAACTTTAATTAACTTGAAAAGCATACGAAAGTTGTAATTTAGGTTAATCGAGGTAATTCTATTAGCATCGAAAAGAGCAGTAGAGTTCCTATGGTTATCGTTTTTTATTCATTCTTAAATGTATGATTGTGCAGGCTATGTTTTAATAATCGAACTCGTTGCTAGGCTACCATTTCCCTAGAAGTCTTTCTCTCTTGATTAAACCTTTAATTATTTCCCTACTTTATTAGTTTTAATTAGTTTTTAAAGTCTTCCAAAATCAAAACCTGGTTAGCTTAGCAATCAAATACTACCTCTGTCCCGGATTGTTTATCCATCCAATTGTATTTAAAAGCCCAATACTCATGGGAAATGGGGTAAAAAATATGTAATATACCAATATTACTTTTACTTTTCTCATATATCAATATACCAATTATTATTAATAGTAGTATTTATTAGGGGTATAATAAGAATTGTAATTATTGGAATTATAAAATGGACAAACATTTTGGGACAAAGGAGTTAGGTGAAAAGACAAATATTTTGGGACGGAGGTAGTAGAGAGGTAGTTTACTGCGTTGCTAATTGAGTCCCTGTGGGATCGACCTTGACGTGCTACTTCGTACACCGTGCGCTTGCGGCCTTGTCACTCCGCGGCATAAGCTTGTTCTTCCTCCAAGATGGAAACCGTTCCTTTCTCAAATGGAGCTAAACTAAGTCCTCGGGCTTGAAGGTGATGCCCTGGCGGCGTTTGTTGGCTCGGGCCTTGTAGAGCTCATTGGTTTTCTCGATCTTGTCTCGGATTTGTTGAAAAAGCTTTTGAACTTCCTTAGCCTTCTCGCTAGCCTCATAACTCACCCTTGACTCCAAAGTAGTGGAAGGAGTTCAATGGGAGTGAGTGGATTCACTCCATGGCATGTTTCAAATGGCGAGTGGCCGGTGGCAAAGGAAGGAGCTCGGTTGTAGGCGAACTCGGCATGGGAAAGTTTGACATCCCAATCCCGCAAGCTCTTGTCCACAAGCCCCCTAAGCACAGAGGAGATAGTCTTGTTGATCATCTCCGTTTGCCCATCGGCTTGGGGATGGTGGGACGTGCTAAAAAGGAGTTTAGTACCAAGAAGCTTCCAAAGGGACCTCCAAAAGTGGCTAATGAACTTAGTGTCCCAGTCCGAGACGATGGTCCTCGGGATGCCATGCAACCTCACTATCTCACGGAAGAAAAGATTGGCGATATGGGTGGCATCGTCGGTTTTCTCATAATCGATAAAGTGGGCCATCTTGGAGAAATAATTCACTACTACCATTACCGCATCCTTGCCTCGCGCAGTCCGGGGAAAAGGCACAATGAAATCCATGCTCAAATCTTCCCAAGGGACATTCGGGACGGGTAGAGGGGTATAAAGTCCTTGGTGGAATTGACTCTTAACGTGATAGCATGTAATGCATTTGGAAATCACTTCATGTACATCACCTCCCATCCTAGGCCAATAGATGTGCTCCTTAAGCATATCGAGGGTCTTGTTGATGCCGAAGTAACCGGCAAGACCACCTCCATGAACTTCCTTCACAAGCAACTTCCTTAATGGACACTTAGGCACACATAACTTGTCCCTCTTGAAAAGGAACCCATCTTGAAGCACATAAGGACTATTGTCACCATCAAGGTGAAGCTTGAAATCCTGATTTTCTTTGTAGAACTCTTGCATATGTCGACCCGAGAACCCGTGCTTCTACAGCCGATAGAAAAGCATGCCTCTGGGAAAGAGCGTTGGCCACCACATTGATGTTCCCTTCTTATGTTTGGCCACAAAATTGAAGCATTGGAGGTATTCCACACACTTGGCATGCGCGGGTGTTGAGCTTATGTTGGCCAGTCAAGTACTTGAGAGCCTCATGATCGAAGTGAAGAACAAATTGGTTGGGCCTCAAGTAATGGGACCAATGGTCGAATGCACGTACAAGGGTATAGAACTCGTTGTCGTAGGTGGAGTAGTTCTTCCTCGAGACATTAAGTTTCTCACTAAAGTAGGCAATGGGACGTTGATTTTGCATTAGAACGGCCCCAATACCCACTCCACTAGCATCACAATCAACTTCAAAAACTTGTGAAAAATTTGGGAGGGCAAGTACTGGAGCTTCACAAAGTTTGGCCTTAAGCCTCTCAAAGGCACCTTGCGCCGCCTTAGTCCACTCAAAAGTCCCCTTCTTCATGCACTCGGTGATGGGAAAGGTGAGAGTGCTCAAACCTTTGATGAACAGACGATAAAAAGAAGCTAGGCCGTGGAAGCTTCTCACCTCCGTGAAAGTGGAGGGAATGGGCCAATAACGTATAGCTTCCACCTTCGAGGGATCCATCGAGATGCCTCAGTCGGACACAATGTAGCCAAGGAAGGTAACTTGAGGTGTACAAAATTCGCACTTCTCAAGCTTAACAAATACGTTCTGCTGCCGAAGGACCTTAAAGACGGACTCCAAGTGTGAGAGATGGTCGCCTTCACACTTAGAGTAGATGAGGATATCGTCGAAGTACACAACCACGAACTTGCCAATGAAGGGCCTCAAAACCTCATTCATGAGGCGCATGAAAGTGCTAGGGGCGTTGGAGAGGCCAAAAGGCATAACGAGCCACTCATACAACCCCCCTTTGGTCTTGAAGGCTGTTTTCCACTCATCCCCTTCCCGCATTCGGATTTGGTGGTACCTGCATCAGAGGTTGATCTTGGAGAAATCAATATTTGTGATATTTATTTCCTTAGCTTCATTCATATAGATCGTAGATAAGTATAAATATGAAACAATAATAATAATAATAATATCTAAAGTAAGCAACTGAATTGCCAATATGTCATTTTTTTCTAGAAACTCGCGAACTGAGCGAGATTATTCATTATGTCATTTGCTTATGTGAGAAGGGGAGGGGGGGAAGGGTGTTTGACTTGAAAATCCATTAAAAAAAGTAAAAAAAAAACTATACAACGACAATTATGTAATTAAAAATTACAAGAACAATTTTATAAAAAATAAAAAGGGGACAACATAAATCTCTTCTATTTTCATAAAAAAAAAGGAAAAATAAAAATAGACATGACATCACGAAGGACAATTAAGTGAATTAAAAGTGGGACATGTAAATATCTTGTTTACTTTTTACATATGTATAGATAAATATGGGTTTTTGGCTCAAAATAATCCAAAGTCGGAGGTCATTGGTTGAAAATAATCCAAACTCACTTTTTGACTTAAAATAATCCAAACTTATAACCTATTTACTATGACTAAACCGAAATCTATTTCCGGCGTCAGCATGGCAGCTGAGCACATGATTCTTTAATTGATTTTGGTTTTGAGTTTTTTTAAGCTTATTTAGACACTTGAACTTATAATGACATGATACTGAATTAAAAAAGAAACGCTTTAACATAATAAAAGTTGAGTCCGAGTGTTTTTATTTTTAATCCATTGTCATGTCATTATAAGTTTAAGTGAGTTGAGGTCTAAATAAGCTTAAAAAAATTCAAAACCGAAATAAATTAAAGAAACAAGTGCTCAAGCTGCCCTGTCAGCATTCCGGCGCCGGAAATAGATTTCGGTTTAGTCCGAGTAAATATGTTACAAGTTTGGATTATTTTCAGCCGAAAAGTGAGTTTGGATTATTTTCAGCCAATGACTACCGACTTTGGATTATTTGAGCCAAAACCATATATATATATATATATATATATATTCATCATTTTATTCTAATATCGATTCATAGTAGATCCAATTCATATTTATGCCTTGTTCTTTACTAATATATTAGTAAGAAATTACGAATCTTATCTACTTTGTTTTTCTTATATTAGTAGATCCAAGTCATTTTACGTAATGTATATTCAAAAATTTAGTTAGGCTTCATTCTTTTATGCGGTGAATTTGCAGTGCGGTAAGTTGCGGTATGGTAAATTGTGGTGAGTTGCGGTGGATTGCAGTAAGTTGTGGTAAAAATAATAAATGGGTGTTGAAATATTTTTATAAGGAAATATATTTAATAATAAATGAGTTGTGGTGGATTGCGGTAAGTTGCGGTGGAAATAATTTTATGAATTTAAATAATTTTTTGGATTTTGTGGAAATATATTAAATAAAAAGGTAAATGGTAATTTGTGGTGAGTTGCGTTAGGTTGCGGTAAGTTGCAGTAAATTGCGGTGCGGTAACTTGCGGTACCGCATAAAAGAACGGAGCCTTATTTGATAACTGATGTGAGTGATGTATTTTAATATACTTACACTAACTTAATAAAAATTATAAAATACATATTTAATAATTCATATATTTGTGTAACGTGATTGATATGATTTATTTTATTTAGGCCTCGTTCTTTTATACAGTTGGTTTGGTGCAGTGTGGTGGAAATTTGAAACTTGTGGTAGGTTAGGGAAAGTTGTGGTAGAATGTGGAAGGTTGTGGTGGATTGTGGAATGTTGTGGTATAAATAATTGTAAGTGGGTTGATATGTTTGAAATTGTAATTGGAAAAAGTGAGATGAAATTTTTTATTGGAAAAAGGGAGTGATGAAATTTTGGGTATTTTATTTTAAATTATAAAGTATAACATATAATAAAAAGATAAATAAAATTGAAATTTCAAATTATGGTGGGTTGTGGTGGATTGCGGTGAGTTGCGGTAGAATATGAAAAGTTGTGGTGTGGTGTGAAACTGCAGTCAATCAGCCACATAAAAGAACGGGCCTGAAGTAGACACACTACATTATGTATTAGAAATTTTCTAACTTTAGTTACTTGACTCATTCTATTTATTTATGTCTTAGTTAACTCTATCGCAGGCAAAAAATCGGGTCCAGGTAAATTCAGGTCGTACAAATTCGGACTATGACAAAATTCGGACGAGAAATTCATGTCCAGACCCGGTTTTGTTTCATGTCAGACCGGGTCGAACAATTTGGACGAAACTAAAATCAGGTTCGGACAATAGAAAAAAGAGAAATTTTATGTCAGAATATTCGGTCAATATCAAAATTCGAACGAAAAATCTATGTCCAGACCCGATTTTTTCTGGGTTGGACAATTCGAGTAAATGGTGAGGCACATGATCAAACTGGGTTGTGTTGGGCTGATCGATCAATCTTATCAATGTTGTTGTTGCTGTGATGATGAATTTTATAATTCTGTTGATGCTGATGATTGCAAGGAGATGGAGGAGAGATAGGTGAAGAAAAATATGAAGGAAGAAAAATAAATGTGATAGAAGAATTTTCTAATCTTCCTTGCCTTTATTGATGATGAAGGAGACCAATATATATACAACTTAAGAAGATACAAAGATACAACAAATCCCTTGATTTTAGGAAAGCATCAAGGAGAGGGATTAAGGGAAAGAGAATAGGAAATAATCATAGCTAGCATATCACAAAGATACTTAGCAATATCACACAATATCACACAATATCACAAAATATATTGTCATACTTTCCCTCAAGGTGGAGCATGGGGATTAATCATGCCCAACTTGCCCCGTAGGTAGCTAAACTACTTCCGTCCAAGAGCTTTGGTGAAGATATCTTCCGATTGGTGCTTGGATGGAACATATGAAAAGGTGACTTCACCAGCTTCTAACTTTTCTCGCACAAAATGACAATCAAGCTCAATATGTTTCATCCGCTCATGAAATACCAGATTCTTGGCGATGTGAAGAGCAGCCTGGATATCACAAGATAGATGCATGGCAAAATTATGATAGACCCCAAGAGAGGCAAGTAATGCCTTCAGCCAGACTAACTCACTAGTTGCTGCAGCCATCGAACGGTACTTAGCTTTAGCGGAGGATCGTGAGACTTTGGTCTGTTTCTTTGTTTTCCAGGATATTGGTGATCCTCCAAGAGTGACAAGATACCCAGTGAGAGATCGTCCAGTCAAGGGGCAAGCAGCCCAGTCTGCATCACAATATGCACGAACTTAAAGGTCACAGTTAGCTCGTAGTAAAATCCCATAACCTGGTGTATCTTTGAGATACCGAAGAACTCGTCGGGCAGCATCCATATGTTCTTCCCTTGGCTCTTGCATGAATTGTGAAAATATATGAACAATGTAGCATAGCTCTGGCCTCGTAATTGTGAGATAGATTAGGCGCCATACTAAGCGCCGATAACAACTAGAGTCATCCAACACTATACCCTTAGCAAGTGCGAGCTTGTGGTTTTCCTCCATAGGAAAATCTACTGGCTTACTCCCCAAAAGGCCACTGTCTTCCACAATTTCAAGCGCATATTTATGTTGACAAAGAAATAGCCCACGAGGTCCACGAGCTACCTCAATACTAAGGAAGTATTTCAAAGCACCAAGATCTTTGATGCGGAAGCAATCATTCAAATAAGATTTGAACTCAAGACAAGCTTTAGAATCATTGCCGGCCAGGATGATATCATCGACATACACCAAAAGAGCCAAAAAGACAGCAAACTTGCAATATGTGAACAAGGAATAATCAGCATAAGATCTCACAAACCCGTAGGATGTAAGCGTCGAAGAAAGCTTGGCAAACCATTGCCGAGGTGCTTGACGTAGGCCATATAGGGATTTGCGCAGCTTGCACACTTTCGTAGGTGAACGGGAAGAAAAACCAGGTGGCAGATGCATATAGACCTCCTCTTCTAAGTCGCCATGTAGATACGCATTATTAACATCCATCTGATGAAGTTGCCAACCTTTGGCTACGACAGCGGCGAGGAAAGTTCTCACACTAGACATTTTGGCTACAGGGGCAAATGTCTTATTGAAATAAAACCCCTCCAACTGATGATCACCTCTCACTACGAGCCGAGCTTTGAACCGTTCAGTGGTGCCATCTGACTTGTACTTAACTTTATAGACCCATTTGCAACTAACTGGTTTCTTCCCAGGAGGCAAGTCTTCAATAGTCCAAGTTTTATTTTCTTCAAGAGCACGAATTTCTTCAGACATGGCTTGTCGCCAACAAGGGTCTTTAACAGCTTCTTGATAATGCCTAGGCTCAACAATCTTTGTAATCATAGCAAGAAAGGCTTTATGACTGTCAGAGAAATTATTGCATGTGATGTAATTGACTAAGGGGTAAGGATTACCTGAAGAGCCATGTGGCGGTGAAGATGCAAGAGAGGGGTCGGCGACTCGAGCAGTGTAGCAAATATAGTCATCAAGATGAGACGGAGCTCGCCTTGCTCTAGTGGGTCGAGTGTCACTGTCGTTATTGAGACGTGTGACAGTATTATCAATACTCCCCCTGTTTCCAGACATATCTAACCCAGGTGAATCTGCATGGTCAGTTGGTAATTCCATGTGCTCTATTACCCCAACGTCATCATTTGTCTCTGACTCAGGCTGTTGAAACCCCCTCACTTCATTGGTGGACTCTTCTACCTCCATTGATCCAGGAGGTATGCTTTCATCAACTTCATTCTCAAGAAACGCCCAATCGTTCAAGCAAATGTCATCAATGTCGCCATTGGTCCCAATTAGTCTATCAGCTTCACAATGCCCAACTTTATGAGTAGAAAATGGAAAAGTTGTCTCATGGAAAACTACATCACGACTAATGAAAATTTCATTTTTCTCCAAGTCATAAACTTTCCAACCTTTCTTACCATAAGGGTATCCCACAAAAATACATCTTCTGCTTCGAGGGGCAAATTTATCCTTAGTCCTTGGCCTAAAATGAGCATAACAGAGGCAACCAAACATTTTTACATGCTCATATGATGGCTTAGTGCTAAACAAGATCTCATATGAGGTTTTGCCATTCAAAACTTTACTAGGAGTTCTATTGATTAGATAAGCTGCGGTGAGTACACTCTCCCCCCAAAAATCAAGAGGCAAGTGAGCTTGAAAGCGCAAGGCCCTACCAACATTCAAGATATGCCTATGTTTTCTCTCAACTCGACCATTCTGTTGCGGAGTGTCTACACAACTTGTGTGATGCACAATCCCCTTTTCTTGATAGAATTGTTGCATTGGCCCAGATAGAAATTCAAGCCCATTGTCACTTCTAACTATTTTCACATCTCTTTCAAACTGTGTTTTTACGATGACAACAAAATTTTGCAGCAACTTTAATGCTTCCCCTTTATCTCTTAGCAAATAAACCCAAACAGCCCGACTTGCATCATCAACGATTGTAAAGAAATATTGAGCCCCACAAAGAGAAGGCACTTTATAAGGACCCCAAATGTCACAATGAATTAGACCAAATAATTCTTTAACATGACTTTTACTTCTAACAAAATGATTGCGAGTTTGTTTAGCACGAAAACAAATGTCACATACTCCGTTATTCCTACTACTATTAATATTGAAATCCTTAGACATCAAAGACAAAACTTGGTCTGAAGGGTGCCCTAAGTGTCCATGCCATAAGTTGTGAGAGCCTACCGCATTGACTTGATCTGTTGATGGCGATAAATTGTCCAACCAGTAGACCCCTCCTCGCAATCTACCCGCTCCAATCAGGCTCTTCGAGGTGCGGTCCTGTATCACACACAAGTCTTCGTCAAAAATCACAATACATTTTTATTCTCTGACTAACTGAGCCACATAGATTAAATTGCAAGAGAAATTTGGTATATAAAGAACTTTGTCCAAACTTATTTGAGTGCTCAAATTCATACTCCCTTGGATATTTGCCATAATACTTGCCCCATTAGGCAAGTTCACAGGAATGGGTTGCACTTTTCTTTTATGCTCAAGGTTTTGCAACTCCCCTGTCATATGTCGAGATGCCCTAGAATCGATTATACAAGGAGTTTTACCTGCTAATTTCTCATACCCTAGCCTGAGAGTCTCGATCAAGCTACGAATCCGTTGAACTTCATCCGTTGTGAATCCAGAAAGGATGTTGTTGCTTTTCTCTTCACACTCTGTTCCTTTTAGCTGTTGTTGTCCAGAAACTAGAACCTCAGCAGAACAAGCGGCTTCGCGACCTCCCCCTCTACCTCTATTTCCAGGAGTGTGACCACCTCGTGAGCTTCTTCCTCGTCCTCTACCTTTTCCTCGAGACCCCCAACCGGGTGGATAACCTATGATCTCAAAACAGTTGGATTCGTCATGACCAAATCTACCACAATGATTGCAGGTACCTTTCTCGCTTAAGGTTTGATTTTTGTTGCCATAGCTCACAGCGAATGCAGATGCTGTCTCTGTCCTGTCATCTCGACCAATCACGAGCTTCATGTGCTGCCCTTCTTGAGTCACAATATTGAAGATTTTCTCAAGGGGCGGCAGCGGTTCCATAACAAGTATCTGACCACGAATCTGATAATAGAGATCGTCATTCAGTGCTAGAAGGAACTGATATGACTTTTCAGCATCAAACATGCCCATGATCTTGGATGAGAGATTGCACTCACAGCCCTTACAGGTACACCCCTTACAGGTACATCTGGGAATTTTGATGTGATTGTCGAGTTCCCTCCAAAGCCCTCTCAGCTTGGAATAGAACTCCACAATGCTCATGCCTGCTTGTCTACTCTCAGAAATCTTTGCCTTCAGTTGATAGATTTTAGGAGCACTAGCGACCCCATCTGCATAGGCCACGCTGGGTCGTAGCTTTCGTTCAATTACATTCAAAAGCCACGAACATACCATCAAATTCACCATGTCCCAAGCGTGATATTCAATAAAATCACCATCAGTGACTTGTGGTTTCTCTAGGGTTCCATCAATAAACCCGAGTTTGTTGTTTGCCTTCAAAGCGGTTTGCACCGCCTTCTCCCAAAGATCATAATTATCACCGTCAAAAACTTTCGCTGTGATTAGAAGTCCTAGACCGTCGGATGGATGAAAATAGTATGGTGAATGAGGCTCTATGACAAACCTCTTCTTCTCTTCATTCTTGGCCATGGGTTGAATATATGGTCGGGTTGATTACTGGAAGCGAATAGTTTTGTTCAACGGTGCTCTGATACCATGAAGAAAAATATGAAAGAAGAAAAATAAATGTGATAGAAGAATTCTCTAATCTTCCTTGCCTTTATTGATGAGGAAGGAGACCAATATATATACAACTCAAGAAGATATAAAGATACAACAAATCTCTTGATTTTAGGAAAACATCAAGGAGAGGGATTAAGGGAAAGAGAATAGAAAATAATCATAGCTAGCATATCACAAAGATACTTAGCAATATCACACAATATCATACAATGTCACAAAATATACTATCATAATAGGATCAAAGGAATGAGGCAGTGATGGAGGAGAGAGGGAGGCTCCATCTGTTCATGGCCATGAAACCGACATGCAGAGTGAAACATGTGATATTTAATACTACTCAACCTATAATTAACGTAAATGCAAAGGAAAATATGATATAGTTAAATTGGCAATGTGAGGAGGAGTATTTTAACTTCAAGGTCATTTGTTCGACTCTTACACGTTGTGTATTTATTACTGCTCTTCCTAACATTGCTGGCTGTTTTTTTAAAAAAAAAAACAATATATTAAATTATTTTTTATCATAAATATTAAGCTGTTCTTTTTATCAAAAAGTATCATATTAATTTTATCTTAATTTGTGGGCATATAGTTAAATAAGCTCAAGTGTAATAGTATATATTTTTGTTTCATATAAATTTGAGGAGTTTATTAAATTTATAGTTTTTGATTATAGATTAACTTTTTTTGGAATACTATAAATTTTAATAGATGACTACACATTTTTATTATATACCCTTCTATGGAATTGTTGTTAAATTAAAAATAAAATAAGATGGTATTAGCTAGCTACTTGATTGATGCTTTGAATATCTGTATTCATGTGATTTCGTATACTCTTATACCTATTATTATTGTTGTAATATGGAGAGCTACATATGCGGCAAGTGACTCTATATATTGTTGTATTTGGGCGTCAATATTGAATTGCCACTACACATTTCATGCAAAACGAAGACAAAATGTTTTGTAACAAAACTCATATATATATATATATATATATATATATATATATATATATATATATATATATATATATATATCAACGAAAAGTATATGAAAACATATTGTTTTTTAGCTTTTATTGATAGAGTTTTATAAAGGATAACGATTAAAATAAATGAGTCTGGTAGATTATTTAATTTGTCATTCACATTAAATATAAAAACATACACTCTTATAACAAAACAAATAGTAATTTATGTTCATATATAATAACGTATTTTATCATAGACCGATTAAATCAATATAAAGATATTTATATTAGACGTAAGATAAGTTTGTAAAGCATAAATATCAAAATAAATGAGCTTGGTAGATATTTAATTTGTCATCCAAGTCAAAAATAAAAAATACTACTCTTATAATGAAACAAATAATAATTTTTGTACATATATAATAAAGTGCTTTATCATAAACTAATTAAATCAATACGAAGATATTTATATTTCACGTAAAATCTATGAAAGTTAATATTGGAATCAAAAAATGTCTATAATAACTCAAACCCACGACCCAAGACCTTGCAAGCTGCGAAGATGACCATTTGACAAATAGATGCTTTGCAATTTAATTATATCAGTGTGAACATAAAATACAGCTTTAATATTACTAATGACACGCAGATAATAGTTTTTTGATGAAACGCAGATAATAGTTGATAAGATTACAAGAGATTGTTTCAAAAAAAATAAAGATTACAAGAGATATTTACTGAAATTAAAATATTTGATACTAAATTATGTAATAAAATAATATTAATTTAATAATAATAATAAAATAAAGTAATCTATAATCAATGATTAAGATTATTTTATTTATAATCAATAACTAATATTAAATTTAACTACAATACTCAAACAAAAAATTGACTACCACACGCCTTCACTTATTTATTTATTTATTCCACTAGGCAGGTGTGGTCTTGATATTCATAAGACACACACATGACACACCTCTTCACACACTTGTCTCTCATCCTACCCCCATACTTTTGAAAACGCACACTTTCTCTCTCTCTCTCTCTCTCTCTCTCTCTCTCTCTCTCTCTCTCTCTCTCCCTCACTCAATCATGGTGGAGCATCATTTGGGAATAATGCTATTTCTAGTGCTAGCAAGTAGTGTACGTCATATTGGCACTGAAGCAAAGGAATGCAACTTCCCAGCCATATTCAATTTCGGAGACTCCAATTCCGACACAGGCGGCTTATCCGCAGCATTCGGTCAGGCTGGGCCCCCACATGGCCAGACCTTCTTCCACCACCCCGCCGGCCGTTACTGCGATGGTCGCCTTGTCATTGACTTCATCGGTACTATTTCCTTAATTATACATTTTCAGACAGTCTTAATTATCTTCCCTAATTTGCTTTTCTATTTCATTTCACTATACATTTTCAGCTACTCACATTTCTTTCCTTCTAAAAATGCATCCCATTACTTATATCAGACTGTCTTTTAATGATATAGATTTACTATTGAATAACCGTCAACATAATAAAGTAGTACTATTAGAATAGCGATTACGGTTAAATATGTTCAGTTTTTTTCAGATGAAAAATACTAGGTTGGTTAATCTGAATTACGAAATCTTTGACGTCATCCCATTACTCCGTGATTTCAACTTGGTTTTAACTGGAGTGGAAATTAGAGTGATCCCAAAAATTTATCGTAACTTTTCAACTCCCAATTGATGAATGCAATAGTGATTGGGCAGTAAGATAAGAGTTTGAATAAACTGAAGTGGAGAAGCAACCTGAAAACATGAACAAAACCATTTTTTAATAATTTTATTTAACGATTTCCAGTAATTACGTGTGATACAGATTAAAATGGTAAATCTTTATCCTATTTCTTTAATTAAGTGGGGTATAATTAAAAATCGTTAATGAAGATTTTGTACACATGATTAGATAATCATTCTACTAAATTAAAAAAAGTCAGTTTTTATCATACTCCATCCATTTCGTATTAATGCCCTTCTATTGATCCACCGTCAGTGTATATAATATTTTATTAACAATTATAATATTATATATTTTTATAATAGTACTTTTCATTACAAATCTGATAATAATAATTTTATTTAACAAATCATTATATATATCGAGAAATATATGGTCAAAATTTTATTAGTTTGAGTGTACAATTCCAAAGATGACAAATAATATGGAACAAAGATAGTACTCCCTCCGTCCCAAATTAATTCACTTTGACAAAATTTTGACCGTTAATTACTTACAAACTACAATGAGTTACAATATGAAATTACTGTTATTAGAAAGATAATTTATTAAAAATTACAATGGAGGTAATTTCATATTGTAATTTGTGAGTAATTAACGGTCAAAGTTTTGTCAAAGTGACAATTAATTTGGGACAGAGGGAGTATATCCTTAGGCCCTGTTCTTTAAGGATGTAGGATTAAGCTAGGTAAATTTATGTTATATAGATTATGTTAGGATAGTTAGATATATAAGGAAACTAGTGGAAACAGTAAATGTCACCTCACTTATTTCTTTTAATAAATAAATTTTATGAGTTGAATAATAAATTTTAAATATAAATTATCTAAAAATTAGTCTCATTCTTTGGGATGATAGAATAAAGTAAAGTTAGGTTAAGTTAAGGTCCTGTTCTTTTATGCGGTATTTTGCGGAATGGTGTGGTGAGGTGTGGTGGAATTGTGGTGGGATATGGTGGAATTGTGGTAGGTTATTGGTATGTGGGGTAGGTGAGGAGAGATAATGTAAAAATTAGAGGAGAAAAGTGAGGAGAGAGAAAAATAATGATTTGCGGTAAAATGTGGTGGGTTGTAGCAAATTGCGGTAGGCTGTGACACCGCAGTTTGCCAACTGCAGAAAAGAACATGGCCTAAATTAAACATAAAATAATTCTATCAATCTAAAGAACTGGGACCTTAATTGTATGAGATATATATTATAAAAAGGTGAATAATATTCTTTCTTAAAATCGCCCCCAAAACGACCATTATTAAAAATTTGTTTAATTGAAAGAGTTGATTGCGAAGAATCTAAAATTTAAAATATCAAAAATCAATCTCTTTTTTTAAAAAATTAATTTGGGCACAAGATTATCTAAATCAAACCCTGCAATGAGACTTTTGAAAGTATTAAATTTGAATTTGATTTTGATTTTGAGATAATATGCTTTGATCAAGTGCACAAGAAATTGTATTTTTGCACTAAAATTGAAATCACGCGTTAGGTACTTCAATGTTGTTCATTATCTTGTGTTCTTGTTCATACATTTTTGGTCATTCAAAGATCAAATTGTTTCATTAACTTTTCCTTTGTTTTTTTTTTTTCTTTCTATAGCACAAAGCCTTGGATTGCCTTACCTACATGCATTTCTAGACTCAATTGGATCAAACTTCAGTCATGGAGCCAACTTCGCTACTGCAGGGTCATGTATAAGACCCCAAAACACCACCCTCCATCAGAGCGGTTTCAGCCCCATTTCTTTGAATGTTCAATTTTACGAGTTCAGCGATTTTCATCGACGCTCCCAGATTTTCCGCCGTAAAGGTTAGCATGTTCTTTTTTTTTTTGTACTACTAATTAGAAACTTTGTTTTTTCATTTTATAGTGTGTAAGTCCATAAACCTCCCACATTTCCTTTTTTTAATTAGAGTTATAGGTAACGAATAATTTCTAATTCTTGTATTAATTGAAATGATTTCATCCAAATTTGAAAATTTAGGAGTAAGATGGTTACATCTGACTCCTTCATATCTCACCAGAATGGAATTTGTAGTATCAATTATTGTTTTGTTTTGATAATCTTTTACCTAATATTAAATAAAAATGTTAAAATAGTATATACATGTTATAAACAACTGTTAGATAACACTCGAGCTGTCTACAGTTGGAAGTTCGGGGGAAAAAAAACAAAAAAAGGGGGAAATTGGAAGTAGAAAAAAAAAGAGGAAGTATTATTTGGATCTGAATTTCCTTTTGTTGATTTGATTATGGATAAGTAGGAGGTGTTTTCAGTTACTTGCTACCAAAGGAGGAGTACTTCTCAAAGGCTTTATACACCTTTGACATTGGTCAGAATGATTTAGTAGCTGGCTATTTCCTCAATATGACAACCGATCAAGTTAGAGATTTTATTCCTGACGTTATCAGTCAATTCTCTACTACTGTCAAGGTATGCTTACCCTTCCCCGAATAAATATGATCCCCTCTTTCGTTTTTAATAATATACTTATGTTAGGGTTTTTTGCATTTTGGACCCCGAATTTTAGGGGTATTTACATTCTGAACCCTTGGTTTTCAACTTTAACTTTTTGGACCCTAAAGTTTGTAGGTTGAAAAAAAAGGACCCTAAAGTTTGTGAGGTGAAAAAAAAGCTCGTTTCCCGTTTTTCTTTTTCATTCCATGTTTGAATTTCTCTCCCGATTGACATCAAACTTCAAGACTTAGGTTAAAATCGATATTAAAGTTATAATAAACCTCTTTTATTCATGTTGGAGTTACTTAAAACCATGTACTCAGGGGTCTAAGTAGCCTCGACATGAATAAGAGAGGTGTATTATAGCTTCAATATTAGTTTTAACCATAGTCCTAAAGTTTGACGTCGGGATATAAATTCAAACATGGGAAAATAAAAAATGAGACAGTGTCTTTTCTTCAGTCCACAAACTTTAAGGTCCTTTTTTATTCAGCTTACAAACTTTAGGGTCCAAAATGTTAAAGTTGAAAACCAAGGGTTCAGAATGTAAATACCCCTAAAATTCAGGGTCCAAAATACAAAAAACCCACTTATGCTATCCATTTATAGTAACATTGTCAAAATGAAATGATAAAAAAAAAAAAAAAACATTGTCAAAATGAAATGAAATGTTGGTACATTAAATTATTACAGATAAAAAAAAATTATAGGTACACTCACAGTAAAAAAATCTATATATATTATTAGCACATTCATTGCTATACTTCTTTGTTTTTGTGTTTTGCTTGGGTTGCGCTATCTTGTGTTCCACTTGGTATGCCAAGATATATTATGTGAATATCAGTTTTGTTAATGGAAGATACATATCGCCGAGTTTTTCAATATAGTGATCTTGCAAGTTAGTGCTTGTATAGCAGGGTTGCAAGATCACTATGTTGTTTCTAGCTTTTTGAATTTTAAAGTGTAGAATTACATATAAGATAAAATTTAAAATGTGTAAACAAATTCAATAAAAATTCAACAAATGATGAATAGTAACTTTTCATATAGGTTTCCATGGCCACTTGCATAAAACTCCAAGAAATAGTGACAACTGAATTGAAATGTTAAGAACAAACACTATTATGCAAGATCAACCTCTTTCACAGGCAACATACTACGCTATCTAGTAATGTCATTGTTGCTTCGATATTCTTTTTTAAAATTTCATACCGTATAGTTTCATCCAACATAAAATAAAATATCGGTAAATTGTTTTTGATATGGTTCCCACGTAACTCATGACTTTAAGGAGATTTATGAAGCAACAATATCTTTTTTTTTTAAATATCGGTAAACAAGGTACACTAGAACCCAAGGGATCCTATCAAGACATTTCCCTAAATTTTGATCAACTAAAATATAAGAAATAAATAAAAAGAAAACCATGTAGTTGGAATATTTAAAGAGTGGCCTAGGTTGGCCATCCAGTTAGGTGTGAAATTTGCCTCCTGAAAAATGTGGCGTAAGGAGAAGTTGTTTAATTGAGAGAGAAGAATTTTGATGTCTCTAATGACGATATCAATCTATAAAGGAATGTGGATAGAATTCTGGATAGCTTGTATTAGAATTAGATTATGCCTTTCAATCTAAACATTAGTATGACCAACCTAGATGATGTATTGAAGCCCAAAACGAAGCGGCAAGGCTTCGAATAAGAGGAATGAACTTGAATGAACTAGCATAGCTCCAGTTTTCACATATCTTCCATAATGATGACGAAGAACAAACTCGCCACTAAACCATGATTGTCCAATGATCCATCAAAATTCAACTTGACCCATTTGAAATTGGGTAGCTCCCAGTGAACTTAGACTTGGTTGTTGCACCATGGACGATGAGGACAATTGGAACAGGGAAGAGAAGATGGTTACGTTGCAAAGAGAATCTACTTCTAGCCTTCCACTCTAGGAAGCTTTGTTTGGCTCTAATTAGAACTCTCGCAAAGCTGAAAACAAAGTTGCTGAAGACACAATCCATACATTCCTTCCAGATGTTCCAAATTAAGTAGGAGGCTTTCAAAAACTCATTGGCATAGAAAGGGTATTTGGGATTTTGTAATACAATATTAACTTTAGTTTCTATTGGCCCATTAGCAGAAGAGGATAACTATCTATAGGATTTAGTGAATTCTCAAAGTAGATGTAATAAGTAACTATCAATTTCCAAATCTTGGAGATACATGGGGCAAGAAGGATCAAAGTTGATACCCATGCACATTGAACTCTCTCTAATTGGAAGACCATTATGAAAAATCTGCTGAGAAGATTTTAGCTTTAGCTGGATACCAGCTTCCAAATCAATGCATTTCCTTAGGCCCGAAATATGAATCATGACATAGCTTGAAAACTTAAGATTCCCTTGGCAAAATTCGTGTATCTAGCCAATACTTTTGAAGAAAAAAATCATAGTTGACCAATGATAATTGATCAATTGGCCGGATTGATAACATAATTCATCCAAAATAGACTTAAGATTTTAATAGGCTATTTCAGCCCTTTTAAAGAAAAGGAGATAGACATCCGGAAAAAAAAAAGATGTTTATTCTTGAAGCACAAGTCTTAATTTTCCATCCATTCTTTTTGTCTTGGCTTTATTGAACCAAGGATTGGGTTAAGAGTTCCATACATAGTAAAAACAAGGCAAAGAGGATCTCCTTGTCTAAGTCCTTGTTGGTTAGATTAAACCACAAGGCTGATCATTAGCAATCATGGAGTATGAGACATATGAGGTGCACTCTATTATTTAGTTTATCCAGATTGGGAGGAAATCCACCTGATCAAGGATTTTCTTTTAAAAGCTCCATTCAAGTCGATCATAGGTTTTTTCTATATCTAATTTCAAAGTAACCCATGTTGTTTGAACATATGCATAATTTTATGAACAAGAAGTACATTGTCATGAATTTGTCTATTTAAGACAAATGCGCTTTGAAAGGGACATATGTATTAGCACAAATCGGTCTAAGCCAATTGGATCATAACTTTTGCTATAATCTTATAAAATGTATTAGAAAGAATTATTGGTTTAAAATGGTTATGAAGCATCTATCTCAACGTAGATTATTGTTTGCGGAGAAACCAAAAATCATGTTTTTAACTTTTTTAAATGTGTTATGTTAATAATTTGGATTTGGACAGGATATATATGAGCAAGGAGGGAGGTATTATTGGATACACAATACGGGGCCAGTAGGGTGCTTACCGTACGTAATGGACAAACTACTAATCAAAGCAAGCGAAGTTGACGACGTGGGTTGTGCAACCCCATTTAATGATGTGGCCCAATATTTTAACCTGAAGCTGAAGCAAGAAGTGGCCCACCTTAGAAAAGAGTTGCCTCATGCGCACTTCACTTATGTTGACGTCTACTCTGTCAAATACGATCTCATTAGCAATGCCTCATTGTATGGTATGTTACTCTTCCTAATATTTCCCATTTCAATCTTATATTTAGGAAAACTGGATTTAAATAATCTGAATTTTAGACCATAATAGACTTAATAATCTAAATTTTACATTTAGTTTTAAATAATCTGAACTTTGGCCCACTTAAATTCTAGTAGCACGTCACCGAGTTAAGTTAAACTAAAAAGCCATGACATTATCACTGTAAATCTAGAATCTAATATCACGAACCAATATATAGAACATAAATATAAATTAAAATACCTTAATTCATTGCAGTTGTTAGTCTTCATTGAGTGACAAGGTTAGATCTTCCAGTTCAACACGCACATGTTGCCTGATAAACTGATACATAAACCCCGATATGTACTTATTTAGATTACTTTATAGTCGTACCATAGATTATGACAGTTATGATAACATTACTCATTTACACATAAACTCATCGTTGGATTATGATCCATTAGTAATTTCTAAATTGTATATTTATAAACACTTCGAACATCTATTTATTTAACATCTCAAACATTTATTTATTTTAAATTAATTCTTTATGTATAAGTTTTATATATTGACATGAGGTTTTTAAATTTTATGTTTATTATATACTTTTGAGATATTTATTTACTCTATGTTCTTTTATTTCATATGCTTTATTGACATGACATAATTTTTAAATTCTATATGTAAATACTATTTAAAAATGGGAAATTGGATTCTAATAATACGAACTTTTGGCCATATAAGACTTAATAATATGAACTTTTGATTAGGTTCTGAATAATATGAACTTTGACCCCCTGTTGCCCCCAGTAACACGCCACCTAGTTAACTTTTTGGCCATATAAGACTTAAAAATTGAAGTGGGTTTTGCACAAATAGGGGGGCGGGATGTTGTGGAGAGAGAAATGGAGAGTAGAGGAGGACAAGCCATGACCATGGCCATGTCTTCTCTGGATCGAAGAAGAGGAGGGGAGGAGAGAGAGAGGGGAAGGAGGAGAGAGAAAGGGAAAGGGAAAGGGGAAGGAAGAGAGGTGATGTGGACAAATCAAATGCTAACTGTGTACATAATAAAGTCAAAATATATTACTCCGGCCGCCACGTCATCTTGCCACCGAGTTAAATTCAACTTAACTCGGTGGCGTGTTACTGGGGGCAATAGAGGGTCAAAGTTCATATTATTCAGAACCTAATCGAAAGTTCGTATTATTAAGTCTTATATGGCCAAAGGTTCGTATTATTAGAATCCAATTTCCCTTTAAAATTTTATCATGTTATATTAATTTTTTATATCTGAACTTTTTACAAAGTCCTAGGAGCTAGATAATACTCCCTTCTAACTTCATGGAAAAAAAATTAAAGTTGCAAATATGATTAGACCTTGTTTAAACATTGATGTTCTCACAAAGTATTATTAATAACAAAAACAAATGATATGGTGCAGTGATGAATTTAAACTTTTAGTTAAAGTAATTGGTTCAACAATTTATCTCTCACGATTTTGCAACCAAAGGTAATGGCGAGTTGGGTATACTTTGCACAAAAAAAAATCAGATTCTAATAATCTAAATTATTGATGTGCATCATAATAATTTGAACTTTAAAATTATACTACATTGATCTTAATTATTAACACATCGGATTATTATAAAGACACCACCAAGTTGTTCGAAGAAAAATAATATTTTAGAGTGGTACAAATCAATATATGATAATTTGAAATATTAATCTAATATATAATAGTTTGGACTATCACAATCCAATATATTCAAGTTTAAATTTACTATAATACAGATACCATGTACATATAAAAACGACTTCCTCCAATGCCATGTAGGACAACCACCAAGCTACATTTAAACAACTTGGTGGTGTACCAAAAGAGGTCAACAATTCACGTCTATGAATACTAGCCAAGCTTGCCCGTGCAAGGCACGGGCGTTATTTATTGCCTTGTATATTCATATTTTATAATTTTTGTGTCATATATATTTGCTTAAAAAATTAAATTATTTTTACTAATTATACATATTTCCTTTTATTATTTGTTATATATTATAAGTAGGAATTTTATTGTCATCCAAATAAAATTTATGTAACATAGCTATCATGGTTGTTTCAAAATGGAAATAGGTGTCAAGAAATATTACAATGTTTTTGAATAAATAGCACCCCGTCCATTTTATATTTATAGTTAAAGTATTATTTTTATATGACAATAATATGAGCCTTGAAACAAGACACCTTTTAAATGTCTTTTGTTGGTATAAAAGTTTTATATTTTTAAGTTATAATATTGTATACAAATTGTATAAAAATATATTTTTATTTATAATTTTGAAAACTTACAAAAATGTGAAATATGGAGTAAATTACATTTACCCTACCTGACATTTGTGGTAATAATTTTTGCACACCCGACATTTGGGAAATTATTTTCACCCTACCTGACATTAAGTGAAAGTGATTTTTAGTGGCAAAATCCGATCGCTTCTCATCAGAAATAAAACGATGAAAGGATCATTTAAGTCATTTCCTTCTAAATATTAATGGAAAACATGATACATTCACATAGCTATATAGGGGCATTATTGTATTTCCTCATTTCCGATGAGAAGTGACAAGATTTTACCGCTAAAAATAACTTTCACTTAATGTCAGGTAAGGTGAAAATTATTTCCCAAATGTCGGGTGTGCAAAAAATATTACCACAAATGTCAGGTAGGGTAAATGTAATTTACTCGTGAAATATGTGTAATGAATGTGATTTGATTATATAATCAATGCACTCTAATAAGCTTCTCATAACGGATAATCCTTCCGTTCTTTCATCTATCGTCTAAGTTTTTGTGTAAAAAACTCTCTGTTAACATCTTAGGCCCTGTAATTAATTTACAAAAATCAAATCATGGGTTTATGTAATTAATTAAGAAGGAAAAGAAATATCATATCATACATGGCAGCCATGCCTGAGGAAGACACCAAGAGGAGGGAGGATGATGGCAAGGAGGATGTCTATGCACGTTGCAGTGCTGTCTGACATTTTTCAAAACTTGTAAAATTTGATTTGATTAATTAGGAGAACAACAATGAGAGAAATTAAACCAACCAAGCAATTATTAAGGAGTAAATTATATATCACCCAACCTAATATTTGTAGTAATAATTTTTATACAATTGATATTTGTGAAATAATTTTTACCTTACCAAACATTAATTTGAGTAAATTACATCTACTTTACTCGACATTTGTGGTAATAATTTTTACGCATCCGACATTTGTGAAATAATTTTTACCTTACCTGACATTAAGTTTATATATTTAAACCTTCTAAGATATCATATAATTGATTTTTGTTGGATTTTCCGGCGAACATTAAAAAGATAAATATGAATTGACTTTTTTACCGTTGATATTAATTCATATGACATTTAAACCTCAACTTTTTCTCTACTTTATTTCTTCGAAAACCCAACCCATCCCAATTCTGAAAATGAAAGGTCATATAAGACATTCCTTTCTCAATGTTAAGGGCAACATGATATATTTATATAGTCATATAAGAACATTCTGATATTTTTTACATTTCCGATAAGAAGTAACCGGATTCTGCCACTGAAAATTATTTTCACTTAGTGTCAGGTAAGATAAAAATTATTTCACAAATATTGGGTATATAAAAATTATTACCACAAATATCTGATAGAGTAATTTACTCATTAGATGAATACAGTAGGCAAGGTAGTGATATTTTCTAGAGCAGTCGGCAGTCTTTGGAGGGTTTATATAGACACAAAATGAGATTAATGAAAGCTCCCTCTTACAGGCTAAGGCTTCCACGTGTTTCCACGATTCGCAGGCCTCAAAGTGTATGATTACCATGGTTAATTTTTAAGAAAATGGGAAAACAGAAAAAAATAATCCATCACAAATTCACACCACAGCGCCAATCACGTACAATTGCAACTCTCCTTTCTACTTGTGTAAAGATAATGTCGAAGTTCCAATGATTATCGCCTGATCTCTCTTAATTTGGATGATTAGAATCCAATTTTTTTAATAAATTTTGAAAATTCATCATAAATTTGCACGTGACTCCTTTTCTAAATTGTTGAAAATTTTATTGACATGACACAACTTATGGTTTATTGACATGAGGTTCTTATTCTATATTTAAGTACTTTTTAAAAAATTTTAAAATTTTGAAAGTTCATCATAACGGGGCGGTGTTCTTTTATTTCATATGCTTTATCGCCCACTTCCACGAAAGTGACGTTTAAGCCCCATTTTTGGTACCCCATTGCCCACACTTATGCATGCGCAAGCCTAGACTTTGTAGTGGAGAATCTTGGGTAAATGATCTGCCAAACACAAAATACAAAAAAAAAAAAACCATAATTTATACGATTGGTTTCTTTTTATTCTTTTTTGCAAGATGATGCATACTAGGTGTGAAAATTTTCAACTTTAAGCAAAATATTTCGAGACGTCCGTATATGAGCCGCTTCAAACTGGTCTTATTGCTATTGATTCAATAATCACTATAAGACGTGGTCAGCGAACATTAACTATTGGGGATAGACAGACTAGTAAAACAGCGGTAGCCACAGTTACAATTCTCAATCAATAAGGTCAAAATAATGAGCCTAAGGATCAATTTTTACATCAGTATCACTCAACCCAACAATAATGATTTGTACCCAGCCAAATATATCCCCCAAAATAGAAAAATGAATCACAAAATACTGGGAAAGAACCAAAAATTTTTTTAAAAAATAAAAACCAAGAGAGATATAAACAGTTATAAACAATACTTAACTCAAGTGCACTAAAGATGATGATCAAGGTATGCACAAAGGGCTCACCCGCCAATACAATTCAATCAACTCCAACCTTCTCATCCAAACTACTCTAAAAGAAAAACCAAACAACTTATAAAGGGAAGAATTTCAAACACTGCCCAAAGAATAAAGTTTAAGAGATGAGAGAAATTATGAGATTCTTCTCAAAATACCCTATTTCATTCATAGACATCAGTTGCGCTCTCCCCTCCAAATGGTCATGTATATATGGCAAGGGTTAGGGAAAATCCCTTAGAGAGAACCTCAATTCAAGCCCCACAAATAACCCTATTACAAACTAAAATTTAGGATTAAGTCTTCCAAATACATCATATTGGGAGTGGGCGTATTCGAGAAAAATTACATGAGAATTAGGAAAACCCAAAATGCAAAACAAAGGGAAGCTCAATGCACAATTACCAAAAGCTTGCGAACGACACGATTGAGTCAATATAGGAAACGATCATATACCGTGATTTTCTTGATTGAGCACGGCTTCGTGAAGGGCATGATCGTGACCCCTTACTGGTTAAGTCGTCACAATCGTGTCCAACCTAGACACGATCATGTCTTGCACAATCCAAAAAAAAATTTCCTTGATTCCTCTGACTACCACACTCATGCAACCCTATAACAATATGATATGCTCGTGTCATTGCCCGCTCCCTTATTCCTTGTTCGTCCTTCTTCTCATGCTGACTCGACTCTCCTTGTTTCGCAAGCCGAGGGTATTATGCTTCCTAGGAACCCCGTGGGGCCCCAGGAATACCCAAAAGTGGATAAGGGAGGGGTTACAAGGGAATATACACAAAAAGGGGGGAACAAAAGAACTTAAATCCCGACATTCCCATAAACGTCACGGACGCGATGCCCTTGTCGCGGGCGCGACACAAAAATGTCGCGAGGGTGACTTGGCTCAGGAATGAGAACCAAAAGATGTCTTCCGGGGACGCGGGTCACGGGCGTGACCATGGGTTGGTCGCAATTAGGTGGTCACAGGCGTGATCTAGGGCAATTCTCGAACAAAAGTTTCGCCCGATCATGAGCGCGACTCAATGTGTCGCGGGTGTGACGTAGGACCCCAGCTTCAAGATTTCAAGGGGCCTTGTGTCGCGGGCGCAACGCAACTCTTGCAGCTTCAAGGCATCAAGGGGTGATGTCACGGACACAACCAAACCCGAGCCTTGTCACAAGCATGACCTACAAGGTCGTGGTCATAACTCCCATGTTGTCACATCTTCTCCCTTGCTTGTCTCACACCAAGAATTCCATCTCGCCTCGTTATTCGTGCATAGAATCTCGAGGTCTTACTTGAAATGAACACTGCCCCTAATAATAGGCCAAAAGGCCCTCTAAGTACCCCGGATTCACCATCAATAGATCACGGGGTCGGGTTTGAACCCTCGAGAGAGGAGGGTGGTGATAGGGCCGCAAGCGCACGGGTACGATGTGGCACGTCAAGGTCAATCCCACATGGACTCAATCTAGCAATGCAGTGAACTAGCCATCTACTTGATTGCTAAGTTAATTGGGTTTTGGATTTTGGATGCTTTTAGTAAACTAATGCGAACAAATAAACAGGGAAATGAATTCAAAGGTTTAGACAATGGGGAGAAACTTCTAGGGATATGCTTTCCTAGCAACGAGTTTGATTATCAAAACCTAGTTTGTGCAATTATTCTTTCAATCGAATCAAGAATCGACAATCACAAGAATTTTATCGCTCTTTTGATGCATAATAGAATTACTCTAATTAACCTAACAAACAAATTTGGTATGCTTTTCAAGTTAATTAAAGTTGAAAGTCTCAAGTTATCATATTATCTAGGTGATTCCCTAGTTTACTAGTCTTTTCTCAAATTTCGCAAAACTAGGTAGAAAAGTTGGTAGTCGGATTATTTAATTCACCTTTCAGTACTTCTTAGATTAATCTCAAATTACAAGAATTCAAGGCCTTAAAAATACTTATAAACATGAAGAACACAAATTTCTATTGATTCAAAATAAGAATTCAAGCACAAACTATGAAAATTCTAATCAAATAACATTGTTTCGGTTTGCAAATCCCTAGAAAATTAAAATCTACTCACTCATAATAATAAAAAACATGACAAATATCCCAAACATGATGTTCAAACCTCAAAACAAAGAGAAGATGAAAAGGATGGATCGATCTTTGAAAAGAGTTATGTTGAGTCTTTCAATCCCGGTGGAATTTCCTTCACAAACGCGTCAAATTTCCTTTTCAATCTTCGCCTTTTTGTTTCTCTTGATTTGATATGGAGGAGAGGTAGATCGAGTATGGGAGGTTAGGAGATGAAGAATAGATACCAAAAACTACTATCTTTCTAGTCATGAAAACCCAAAAGAAAAATGCAATTTTTCTCTGACCGGTAAAAACCGCACATTAGGCGATTCAAGCTCTCACCATGGACTAGAGTGATCACTCCTGGCAGCCCAGAGTGGCCGTTGTTCGGCCTTTTCTTGCTCCAAAATTTGCCAAATTTTTGGCACAACCTGCTTGCCCGTGGAGGAGGTCTATGGTGCACTTGTTTCCGCCAAAATCTTAGGAAATATTGGTGTTTTAGCCTTCAAACCTACAAATTTTCATCAAAAACAATACCAACTGTAATAGGGAAATGGGGATATAAATCATCATTTTAAATCAAAATCACTCCTAATCTACTATCAAAAGTCCCTAAAAATTAAGGCGAATAATGCACTTATCAGGTGGCCTTAAGAGAACTAGCAACCATAGGTGGAGCTAAATCAAATCGAACCTCATACACTCCAAGAACTCTTGAATCTAAGGTATGCATCAACAAAAACCTTCTATAAAAAGTGTTGGCTTCTTTGTTTAGACTTCTTGCTTTAAGATAGATTTTGAAGTGGAAGGCTTCCATATATTTAACCCATTTAGTATGTTTGGCATTTAATTTATGCTGACTTTGGATGAATTTCAAAGCTCCATAATCATTGTGTAAGATAAATTCTCCTTCAATCAGCTAGTGTCTCCAATGTTGAAGTGATTTCTAATAATGATATAGAACTCTTTATCATACACACTGTACTTCTTGGTTTCATTGAGTTTGTGACTAAAATAGGCTATTGGTTTGCCTTCTTGGGATAAAACAACACCAATACCAAACACATCACACATCACACTCAACATCAAATTCTTTAGAAAAGTTAGGTAGTGTAAGAATTGGTATTGTTGTAAGCTTTTCCTTGATTTCCTCAAAAGCTTTCTAGGTTTGGAGTGTCTAGAAAGAGCCCTTGGCCTTCAATAGTTAAGTCATGGGAGCTATAATGGTCACAATCTTTTGTAGAATGATGTCAGAGCATGAAAACTCCTAACTTGTTAAATAGAGATGAGAACATGCTACTCTTTAATAGCTTTGATTTTATCTTCATCTACTTAGATTCTTTATAAGGTTACCACATAAACTAGGAAAATGTCATGGTTATTGAAAAATTAACACTTCCCAAGGTTGGAATAAGGCTTCTCTTCAGTTAAAATCTTTGTCGCAGATTGTAGGTGCTCAACAAGTTATTCTTCTTATTTGATATGGACAAGGATGCCATCAAAATATACAACAACACACTTGCCTATTAATGGCTCTAGGACGTGGTTCTTCAATCTCATGAAAGTAGATGGAACATTAGTCAAACCAAATAGCATAACTAACCATTCAAATAAGCCTCCTTTGATTTTGAATATTGTTTTCCGCTCACCACCTTCATAGATTTTGATTTGGTAATAATCACTTTGTAGATCAATCTTAGGAAACACATGTGCGTATCCTTTGACTTCCATCTTTCTTTGACGGCAACAAAGCTAGTACAACACATGGACTTGGGCTTTCTCTATTGTCTCTGTTGTAGGTCAGCTTCTCAGGTAGCATATACCCTAGCACTAGGGGTGGGCAATGGGTTGGGTTGGGCCGGGTTCAGGCCACTTGTAAATGGGTTGGGCCAGGTTCAGGCAGAGGGTTTTTTGTTGAGACCATTCGAGTTGGGATTTAGCGGGTCCTTAATGGGCTGGGGCGGACCTGGGCTTGTGGAGATTTAATAGGATGTATTGATGTAAGTAAACTAATTCAGATTGTAGGGTTGTTGCAAATACAAAATGGAGTTATTTAAGCATTTAGCTAAAATCTGAAATTGATTTAAGTAAGGCAATCTAGATTGTGGGGTTGACAATTATGTTTATTCCTACTAGCACACCAAAACTCATGAAGAAAGAAAAATTAGGCCAATTAATTAAATACGTAATTTCGATCAAACATCAAAGCAAAATTATTTAGAAGTAATTAACTTTTTTTTATATAAAAAAGAGTAACTTTTTTTTTTGTTTGTTTCTAAAAAAGCATTACACTAACTACCTTGTGGTACTAATAAATAAACTGGAAAATGATAAATGCAACTAATAATTAACATAAAACAATCAGTAATGTATCATGAAAATGGTACTCTCTCCGTTTTTATTTACCTGTCACATAGGAAATTGTGTTAACGTCATGTTCTTTGGATTGGTTAAAATCAGCTTTGAATGGATTAGATTGGATTGGATAAGTTATGATACTTTTTTGGGAATTATGTTTTTAGATAAGATGTTTTTTTTGGGGGAATTGTGTAAGGTTTGGATTGGATTTGATTAAATTAGATTGGTTAGAAATACCAATCCAAAGAACACGGCTATTATCTTAATTCATACAATGATTCATCATACAAAATTGATATCATTAGATTCGTAATAAAAACTATATTCAAAAAGTATAATATAATATTTTTTATAAAAATTTTATATTAGAAATTATTGATCAAAAATTGGCTCTGAAAATCGTGAATGACAGATAAGAAAGAACGGATGGAGTAGTAACTAGTATGATCGAAACTACATGGCCCTTTTTTCCGGTTGCTAACTTTTTTTTTATATAATTATAACCATGTTAATATAATATTAGTCTTTTAACATTTTAAGTGTAACATGTATTATTGGCCAACATTATAGAACGATAATGTTGGATCATAAAACCCAATTTAAGATCTTATAAAAGTATCAACCACGTTTATTTTTCAGTATTTGGTATTTTAAATTAATCGATAATTATTGATGTCATTTTTATTAAAGAAAAAACTTTTGTCTTAATTTAACGCACGCATATTATTATGGAACCTTTTGTCATTTTTATAAACATACAGACACTTATATTAACTTTTTTTTGAGTAAGCATAATCAATTATATATTTTCCAAAATGTCCTTATTGAAACTCATATATTTTGATCTTTGTACTCAGAAATATATATATATATATATATATATATATATATATATATGTTACTCCTTAAAAACTCATTTACTAAATTCGGAGTTGGGCTTCTTCTATGTGTTTATTACTGTGGGTAGTCCCAATATGTCAGTAGTGCCCAATAGGGCATCGGATTCAAACTTCAAAGAAGGCCCCGAAAGAATGAACAGAGAAGCTCAAAAGCGGCGATCATTGGGAATTCGTTATCCAATTATCCAAGCCCACCAACGGCCCGCAGAATTTTTAAATGGATGGCCCGTACCTTACCCAACTCGTTTAATTATTTAATCGGGCTCAACCCGCTTTTCTTGCCCATTCACTTAAGCCCAATTGGCACCCGCCCACTTAGCCAACTCTACCTAGCAGTATGTATGGCTGGAAATTGAATTAGAGGTGCAAACTATGTTGTGCAGGATAGTTTTCTTTAGGGTAATCTTGGGGGCATTTCTTTCATTATTTTTTTATTTTGTTTCCTTTAACTATCATAATTTTTTTTAAAATTTCATCATTAATCATTTTCTTAAATAACTTATTTCAACAAGTGAATGATTTTGAGTTATCATAAAGTAAATAAAATACTACCATTTTAATTAGAAGAATTCTATAAAACATATTTCATCATTAGTAGATGGTTTTCAATTATCATCATGTCTTAGTTTTAAAAAGTGTGTTTCTCGTCCCTCTTTGCTTTTTGCGCCTCATGATGCGCCTTATGGAGCTTTTACAGTTCAGCTCATAAAAGCTTATGTAATGTTTGGTGTAGTTTTTTTAAAGAAAAACCCTTCTAGACTGTGAGGAAACCCTAAACTACCACTCTCTCCCCTTCTTCCTTTCTTCTCATGTGGCTATGCTTGTTTTATTTCTTTAGTGTCAAAGATCATTTGCGTGACTTTTCGTCATATTACTTGTGTTGAATCCATTATTTAATGCCCTTTATGAGCTTATTACGCCTTCTCTTGGAATTCTGCACTTTGCGCCTTGAGGACCATTTTTTTACACCTCGCACTTTTTTAATCGAAGCATCATGTAAAACATACTCAATTTGTTTGTGTCCATCTACAACTTTTTATAAAAAAAGTGTGGTTAGAATCGTGTACAACATATTTATTAAGTGGATGGTTGCAATTAAAAATCTTTTTTATTAACATTTTAATTAATTTTTTCAAATCTTCTCACTCGGTGCATGTAACATTTAGTGGTTGAGTGATTCAACAAATGAGAATATGCTCATAGTTAAATCACTCACTTTTATATAACCTTATAAATATAGATATTGACAAGAATAAGGTTGTTTATATTTATACCTCATCTAATCCAATCTTAATGGTGATTTTTGTATAATTATTTTGTATTCCATTTGATTATCCGTGAGTAATTGAATTAATTTGAGTAAGCTTCATGAAAAGGATTTGACCATCCATTGAGGGCATGTTGCGGACATGGAGGAAAATACAACTATAATGAGCACATAGGGTGTGGAGGAAAGATAGTTGTGAAGGGCAAAGAAGTGCTGGTAGGAAAAGCATGCAAAAAACCTAACACCGCCATCAATTGGGATGGAGTCCATTACACTGAAGCAGCTAACAAATGGATCTTTGATCGAATTGTGGATGGTTCTTATTCAGATCCTTCCATTCCCTTAAAGAAGGCATGTATAGCATGATTTATAATCTTTGTTATTGGGTTATTACTATGATGTTATGTTTTACCATTAACAATATCCTCATAGTTTTGCAATTATATACCAACTTTAATTCTATGTTATATTTTTGAATGTGTAGTCCTTTATTGAAACACAATTTTTATTGAACAATTTGAAACTCTTTTTGTTTGCATTTCTCAACTAACAAACGACTGTAATAAATTAGTGTAAAAATGATTAATTTAGTACATAATCTCTAATATATTAAACTATCTTCATTGAAATAGGTAGAACTGAATAGAATTCATCAACAATATGGTCAAAGACCCATTTACTATCTTCTTTTTTTTAACAAACACGACAGTCAACACAAACAACAACAACAAATTAACTAAAACTACGAAAACTAAACTACTGAACACTCGATCCAAGGAAGATAATCAACTGACCCAACTCCTCATCGCTTGTTTTGCCAAGTTATGCGCCGAAGCCACTGCTTGTCTACTAACCTTCTGGACCATAGTCAAATCAAAAGCGTACCCAAAAGTAACACATTCACACGCCATTGTCCTACACTCCACAGGAGTTGCATCTGGCGCAAGTAAACACTTAATTACCATAACGGAATCAGAATGTGAAGTGTATCGGACTGGGGCCCTAGTCTTGATTTTCATGGTCACCAAGCTTTCCCGCAACCCCTCCATGAAACATGAGGAAAACGACGTCAGCGTCGGGTGCGGAGTACACTTTAAGGTGGACCCAAGACCCTGGAATCATGAGTTGATTGGCATTGGGTGTGGCATCTGGAGCTACGGGTCCTCATCAGGACTTACTTTGAGCCTTTGAAAGGATTCGAAGTCTTTCAGAAAGAATAAGCGGAAAAGGGTCAACATGGCTTGTGGAAATGGACGTGTCTTCACTCTTTGGGTCATAACTCTTTCAATACAACTCCGATGGGTCTCAAATTTTGGGAGCTTAAAGACACACTGAGAGCTTTCCATCGATACCTTGAGGGCATAAAATGAAGCCTGGATGAAGAAGTTATGCGCGTTTGAATTCGGCAGGGAAAAACTGCGGTGCAACGTCCCACTGCAGGATTCCAACTGTGATTGCATTGCTGGATGGTCGCACCCGAGACCAACCCGTCGCGCCTGCGACGTGATGCTACCCAGACGTTGCTGCTGCTTGTTTAGGCCCATTTTTAGGCCTAAATAATGCCTTTATACTTAGTCTTTTGACTCGTTTCTAGTTTATTTTCATGCCTTTTATTATGTTTTTGGTCATTTTGTAGGTTTTGGTGTTTTTACAAGGAAACAAAGCAAAAGGAGTTGTTTAAAGCCTTTTAGGGAGTCCTGAGAGATTTCCTGGGCCAAGCCGACTCAAAGACTAAGTGGGCAGCAAGGCCGGATAGAAAGAGCCTCTCAAGGAACGTTTTCACTGAGCGTAGCACCCGTTAGACTAATCGTAGCGGGCATTACAAGGCCAGCTGTCGTTGCCCAGAACCGTAGCACCCGCTACACTACTTGTAGCGGGCGCTACGCCTAAGAAAATTCCGTCCAGAGGAAGGTCGCACCCGCGACCTCAGAGATGGCACCCGCAGCAGCTGATGGGGAACTTTAAGGAGAAACGTTCCAGGAGAAGGTCGTGGGCGCGACCTCATTGGTGGCACCTGCGAATGCTATTGAAGAAACTTCAAAGGAAAACTTTCTAGCCGAAGGTCGCACCCGCTACCTTAAGCGGAGGAGAAAAATCGCCAAGGGTCTTCGCTGGGTCGCGCCCGCTACCAGGATGGTCGCGCCCACGACCACCTGGATTTCACGCGTTTTGGCCGGCTAAAGTGATGCGTTTTATTTAACTTATTTTGATTTTTATAAATACCCCAATGAACGATTATTTTAGAGAGTTGGTTCATTAGAGAGAAAATCATCATTAGAATAAGGATTAGAGAGATTTCTATAGTGATTAGTGAGTGATTAGTGGAAGATTAGTGTATTTGTATTGGATTTGATTGAAGTTCTATTGAAGTTTGAAGAATTTATTGGAGCTTGGAGTTCTTGATTGTTCTTAGTCATCCATTCGATCATCACCATTTGCTGAGTATTTCTTAATCTCTACTCTCTTTCAATTAGTTTTAATAGTAGTTTAATCTCTGTTTTGTGATTAGATTGTTTTGTGTTTGTGATACTTGGATTATTGCATTTGCTAGTTGTTGTTTTCACTGTTTTGATTATGAATGTTGTAGTTATTGATGTTGTTAGCATGTTAATTAGTATGTTTAGAGGCTAGAAACCCCATGGGTTAGGGGGAAATTAAGGTGTGAATGGGTGATTAGGCTTGGGTTAGCAATTCTAGTGAGTAATTAGTTGGGGAATCAATTTCCCACTCCTATTCTTCTCTCAAGTATGAGGTATTTGGGATTGAAAGCTCCCGAATACATCCAACACTTGTGTTGGAAGATAGGAGATGGGATAGTTAATGCTCACCCACGAATGTGGAAGGAGGTTAATAGGGAATTCCGTTTCATTAACCCTCCGGGTCCGTGGTGGACTTTGAGGAAGTTAATCCGGACTATCCTCGAGAGAGGAATTTCGGTGGGTATTTTCTAACGGAATTGCCACTTGATTCTCCCTTCTTATTGCTCCCTAGTTGCAAAACCCATGTCCTTGTTTCCGTTTGACCCCGAAAATCTCCCGAAACCCATTTTCCTATCTTGACTGAACCTTAGTCTGTTTTTGTGATCTGTTTCTCGCTAGTTATCACCCAAAAACCTTTGTTATCTGGTGACCTTAAACGTACCTAGGCCCAGTTGCTTTCGTTTTAGGCCCCTCGCTCCTTGAGAAGAACGACAAAACCGGTTCACACTAACCACGTTACACAAAATGGCGCCATTGCCGGGGAGCAAGCGCACCTAGCTTAGTTTCTTGGTTTTAGGTTGTTTAAGATCATTTTCCTTGCTAGAGATTTGGTGTCTTTAGTCGTTAAGAATTTGATTCTCTCGTTGTTCCCTTGTGTGTGCAAACTCGTTCTCGACGTGGCCAGCCGCCATCTACTCCACCGAATTCGAACCCGGAGAATATTATCCGTCAAGCGAACGCTAGCTCGAGACGAGAGAGACGACAAAGAGAGCATAGGAGACTTGAAATTCCAATAGCCGAAGGATTACGAAATCCACCTCGTACCTTAGCTTCGTACTCATTACCATCCTCGGGTACAGGAGGCGACCCCATTATATTACCAGAATTACCTGCAAATGCCTTATTCGAGTTTAAACCATATCTACTTGATATATTTGAGAGCACTCCATACCATGGAGGTGAACATGAGAACCCCATCAATCATATCAACAGGTTCGAGCAACGTATTGGGTTTGTGCAAATGAATGGTGTCTCTGCCAAATACATGAAGTTGAAGTTCTTCCCTTTCACCTTGAAGGGGAAGGCATTGTTATGGCTCAATACTTGTCCACCGGGTACTTATTCTTCATGGGACGCCCTCAGTCGTGATTTTCTTCAAAGGTTCTTTACTAACGATGAGACATGTAGATTGAGGCAAGCTATTATGAGTTTCAAACAAGAGCCCAGTGAAACCTTATTTGAAGCATGGGGGATGTTCAAATGCCTCTAGCGGAGATGTCCTCATCACAATCTAGAAGATTGGCTCCTTTTACATCATTTCTACTCGAGATTATGTAGCTCTTTGTGAGAATCTATTGATCATGCTTTGGGAGGCATGTTTCTCAAAAAGACAGCGGAGGAAGCAAATGGATTCCTACATAAGTTATCTCAAAACTCTCCACAGTGGGGAGGAGGTTGTGGTTCAAGAGATGGAGGTTGCTTCTTTAGAAAGCAATCCCACAATCAAGTTTCTCATGAATGCCGTGTTGAAGATGCAACAAAAGAAGGCCCTTGAAGAGACTACAAGGCAAGTCAAAGCTGCCCAAGAGATACCATTGCTTATTCCTACCCCGGATGCTAGAGTTGTTATTTGTGAATTTTGTGGAGGACCGCATCTTTCGCCCTCATGGGAACTACGCATATAACCAACAACCCCTACAAAACCAAAACCCACCTCCTGGATTTCAAAACCAAACCCGCCGCCCATACCAACAAAACACCTATCATGGTCAATCATCTCAAACCTCAAAGACACCCCAAGAGCTTTCCATTGAGCAATTGTTGCAAAAGATTTCGTTGACCCAAGATAGAGACCAAGCTCGCATTAAAAACCTTAATGCAATTACATTGAGGAGTGGTAGAGAGATTGAGGGTCCCAAAATGGTGGATGAGAGTGTCTTGGGAGAAAAAGAAGGTGATGTGGTGGACACTACGAGGGAAGAGGATTTGGAAGAGAAAGAAGAGAGTGAGTTTGTGTTAGTGGAGGGAAGCAAGGAGGTTTGTGAGAAAGAGCAAGGAGAAAAGTCTAATATAATGAGTTGATTGAGAAAGAAAGAGATAAGATGGAGAAAGTAAAAAAGGGAAAGGGAGTTATGATAGAAGAAGAACCAATTCAAGCCATTGAGAAGCCGAAGACCCAACCACCGCTGGTGCCTTTTCCCAAGCGGCTAGTCAAACCAAAGTCGAATGCTAAGTTTTCGAAGTTCATAGAGATGCTCAAGAAACTTCAAGTGAATATCCCATTCTTAGATGCTATTTCCGAGGTTACCTAGTTTAAGAAGCATTTAAAGGAACTTCTTACAGGCAAGAGAAGAATTTAAGAGAGGTCTACTATTCAGTTGACGGCCGATTGTAGTGCCATTATTGGAAACAAAACCCCGAAGAAGCTTGCTGATCCCGGGAGTTTTTCCATTCTATGTACTATCGGGGATATGAGGATTGGTCGTGCTTTATGTGACTTGGGGGCTAGTGTAAGTGTTATGCCATATTCTATATGGCGCAAGTTAAATCTTGATGATTTGACCCCTACAACAATCAATCTTCAACTCGCCAATCGTTCCGTGTGTAGACCGTTGGGGATATTGGAGGACATTCCGGTCCAAGTGGGTAGATTTTTGATACCTTGCGATTTTGTTATTTTGGAAATGGATGAGGATGTCAACGTCCCTATTATTTTGGGACGTCCATTCCTTGCCACGGCCGAGCGATGATAGATGTGAAGAATGGTCCCATGTCACCACATGTCGGGAAAGAAAGCATTGTTTTTAACCTTGAAGGGTCTTTGAAGAATCCTTCATTTGGGGATTTGTGCTATGCTATAGACAACATGGAGGTGTTAGTTGATGAATATGTGGAAGAATCTCATATGCTTGAGTCTTCATGTGAAGATCCTTTGGGGGCAAGTCTTCTTGAATCCTTTCAATTTGATCTCGAAGGTACCAATATTACATTTCTTACCAACCTTCTCAATTCAACACCGACACATGAGGAGATTACTATCAATGAGCCTTATTTTGAGTGTATGGAAATTCAAGAAGTTCTATGCAAAGGTATGTCTTCTTCTTAAGTTAAACCCTCTCCCCCTCAATTAGAACTTAAACCCTTACCCCCTTCTTTGCGCTATGCTTTCTTAGATGAGAATGAGTCTTGTCTTATAATTGTGAAATCCAAATTGCAAGAACCTGAATTGTCCAAGTTGCTAGATCTTTTAAGAAAGCATAAGGGCGTATTGGGGTATAAGATTGAGGACTTGAAGGGTATTTCCCCATCCATTTGCATGCATTCCATTGATTTGTTAGATGATGCAAAACCTACTAGGCAACCACAACGTAGGTTAAACCCCAATATACAAGAAGTGGTAAAGAAAGAGGTAGTCAAGCTTTTGGCTGCTAGGATCATCTTCCCCATCACAAATAGCGAATGGGTAAGCCCGATTCAGTGTGTACCTAAGAAAGGTGGGATGACAGTTGTTGAAAATGAAAAGCATGAGCTTGTGAGTACCCGAACCGTCACTGGATGGCAGATGTGCATAGACTATCGTCAATTGAACAAAGTTACAAAGAAAGATCACTTTCCCCTCCCCTTCATAGACCAAATGTTAGAGAGGTTAGCGGGTCATTCTTACTTTTGTTTCTCGGATGGGTACTCGGGATTTTTCCAAATTCCAATTCATCCTGCACATCAAGAAAAGACCACTTTTACTTGTCCATATGGCACTTTTGCATATAGGGGATGTCTTTCGGTTTGTGCAATGCACCCGGTACATTTCAAAGATGCATGATGGCAATTTTTAACGATTACATTGAGCATTGCATGGAAGTTTTTATGGATGACTTTTCTGTTTATGGCCATTCGTTTGATGACTGCTTGTATAATTTGGAGAAGATTCTTATTCGTTGTGAAGAAGTTGATTTAGTTTTGAATTGGGAGAAATGCCATTTTATGGTAGAAGAAGGAATTGTTTTAGGGCATTTGATTTCATCTAGGGGCATCGAGGTTGACAAGGCTAAGGTTGAAGTGATTGGCGCTACCACCGATTTCATTTAAAAGTGCGTAGCTTCCTCGCCACGCTGTTTACCGGTTTGTCAAGGATTTTTCGAAAATCACTCGTCCTTTAACCGACCTCTTCTGTAAATATGCCCCATTCTCCTTTACTGATGAGTGTCTTGAGGCCTTCTACAGGTTGAAGCTAGTGCTAATATCCGCACCGGTAGTCCAACCTCCGGATTGGACTCTACCGTTCGAGATCATGGCCGATGCAAGTGACTTCGCTGTTGGAGCTTGTTTAGCCCAAATAAAGGATAGGAAACCACGGGTAATTTATTATGCGAGCCATGCGCTTGATAGCGCTCAAAAGAATTATACAACAACGGAGAAGGAGCTCTTGGCCATCATTTTTGCTCTAAACAAATTTCGCCAATATCTTATGTTCTCCCGAGTGATCATTTATATGGACTATGCAGCAATTAAGTTTCTAATGGGAAAGAAGGAGACAAAGCCGAGACTTATTTGGTGGGTTTTACTCATGCAAGAATTTGACTTGGAGATCCAAGACAAGGCCGGAACCAAGAATGTAGCAGTCGATCATTTGTCAAGAATGCTTGTTGATTTGGAGGAGTCCCAACCCATCGAAGATTCCTTTCCGGACAAACATCTTTTGACCATCAAGCACACTCACCCGTGGTATGCGGATATTATTAATTACTTGGTAAGTGAGGTAGTCCCTCAAAACCTCACTCTACACCAAAGAAAGAAGTTTTTCCATGATGTAAAACATTTCTATTGGGATGATCCGTTTTTATTCCGCTTGTGCAATGATGGGATGTATAGGAGATGCTTAGCCGAAAGTGAGGTGAAATCTGTTTTGGCTCATTGCCATGAACTTCCTTATGGAGGTCATGGAGGCTCCCACAAGACAGCTACTAGAGTATTACAATCGGGCTATGAGTGGCCCACTCTATTTCGAGATGCTCATTTTCATGTCAAAGCGTGCGATAAATGTCAACAATCCGAGAACATTTCCCGTCAAAATGAAGCATTGTTGAATTATATTCTTGAAGTAGAAGTGTTCGATGTTTGGGGATTGGACTTCATGGGTCCATTCCCATCTTCAAGGGGCTACCAATACATTCTTGTAGCAGTTGATTATGTGTCTAAGTGGATTGAAGCAATCCCATGTGTTAGATGTGATGGAAGATCCGTGTCTAAGTTTTTAAAGAAGGTTATCTTTCCTAGGTTCGGAATTCCAAGAGTCATCATTAGTGATAATGGCTCTCATTTCATCGAGAGAAGGTTTGAATCTTTGCTATCAAAATACGGTATTAACCATAAGAGAGGACTCCCCTATCATCCTCAAACTCAAGGCCAAGTTGAGATTTCGAACCACGCTATTAAAGAAGTTTTGGAGGAAACTGTTAATTCTTCGCGAAAGGATTGGGTAGACAAGCTCGATGATGTTTTATGGGCTTATCGCACCGCTTACCAAATTCCCATAGGAACTACTCCATACCGTCTAATCTATGGGAAGGCATGCTATTTTCCCATAGAGCTTGAGCACAAAACGATGTGGGCCATTAAGAAGATGAACTATGATCTTAAAGTGGCAGGCGTAAATCGTCTATTCCAATTGGAAGAGCTTGAAGAGTTGAGGCGACAATCTTACGAAAACAATAGGATCTATAAAGAGTGCACTAAGGCTTGGCATGACAAGAGGTTGAATCATAGGGAGTTTGTGGTTGGTGACCGGGGTCTTATTTTCAACTCAAGATTTAAACTCTTCTTTGGGAAATTGAGGTCAAGATGGTCGGGACCTTTTGAGATTGTAAAAATCCTTCTCGCTGGGGTTGTGGAACTCAAGAATGATCAAGGAGATTGTTTCAAGGTCAATTCCTCGAAAATCAAGCCTTATGTCATGAGAGAAGAATATGCGGGGACTGTGGTAATTTGCCTCGCTGATTTTGGTGGTTGAAAGAAGCATTGGGTTGAGCTGGAGACCTAAAACAAGCAACAATTGGGAAGGTACATGTTACTTTCCTCTTCTTTAGCTTTTCATTTTTTGTTGTTCTTACTTTTCTGTCTTTATGTTTCTTTTTCTTCTTCATTTCTCTTGATGTATTAGTTCTAGAAAGCAAAAAAAAAAGGAGAAAAAGAGAAAATTGAAAAAAAAAAGAGAGAATAGAAAAATTGAGAGTAAAAGTGAGAGTGAGAGGTAAAATTTTTGTGAAGAGAGTAGTTGATTGAAGTTTTTGAGTGTTAGGAAATGTTTTTGAGTGTTTAAGAGTGTGATGAAAAGAGAGCTTAACGATGAGAGGAACTAGAAGTCTTAGGACTTAGATTTATTTTCGAAAAAGTGATAATTTCAGGTTTTGAGGCAGAGCAAGGTAGCAGGCGCGATAGGCCTAGTAGCACCTGCTATGTCTACCTGGAAAGCTTCAAGTGTTGGAAATTACAACTTCGTCGCGCCTGTTACAGCAGCAGTAACACCCGCGACGCTTTACCCAGATTTTCGCCAGAACGAGGTCGCAGGCACCACTCCTCTTCTACACGGCCGCGAACTGGACAATCTGAAATCCCCATTTTTCTCCTGTGAGTTCGCCCCGCGGTCTTTACGCTTCAGTGCGACGGCCGTCAGTGAGAAAATTGTCGGGGCTTTTAAACCCTTTTCCTCCTCATTCTAATACATTTGCTCTTCATTCTGCACTCTCAAATAGCTATGTCTCTCTCTAAAACCCTAACACTCGCGACCCCTAAGCTCTCAATCTCTAACAAATCTTCCTTCTCCTCTCTTCCGATCTGCAAATTCGTGCCCTAGTCGCGCCATCCTCAGCCACATTCGCTTCTTTTGGGTTCTCCAAGTGCGATTTTTGTTGGGTTTTCTTCCTTGAAGGTCGACTAAGGCGGGCCAACATCCCTAAGTCTCCATCTCAGGTATTCCTTGAGTCTTTGTGTGTTAATTTCATTTTCTATCTAATTTTGGGTGTTGTCTGTGAGTTTTCTTGTTAAGACTTAGGGTTTGCGCTGAGTTTAGTTGCTTCCATCACTCTTTGCCCTTTACTTGTTGTAATGGGTCGATCCAAAAGAGCCGGAACTGATGAACAATCACCCACTCCACCACCCGAGCCGTCTATACAAGATAAGAATCGTTATAAGGCTCAGCCGACCACCCTCATTCAAAGTGATCTGAAAGTAAAAGTCACCTTCCGTGATGATATACATAAACAACGTTTCATGAGGTTCAAACAACGAAAAATTTATACCCCTGATGTCTATGACGAAGAGACAGCGAAGTCAACCTATTACAAGCCTAGTATGGATTACTCATAACAACTTTGGGCTGGGAAGTGTTTGTCAATATCGACGATCCCATTATTGACCAGCCAGTGCTTGAATTTCTGAGTTCGTTGGTGGTAAAGGATGACGGTACATCAAACGCTACTTTTAGTTATCTGGTGGCAAACAAGGAGGTGACATGTTCGGTACAGGATTTATGTCGAGCATTAGGTCTACCTTTGTATGGAGTTTACTATGAAGATTGTGCAAACTTCGACGAGCAAGAAGCGATGAAAGCCCTCACCTGTTGAAGGCGCATGTACTCAAAGGCCCGAAGCCAACATTCAAACATTCATTGTTCGAAAAATTCTAAGGCTCGAGACTTTTGTAATCTGGCTGTTTGAATTCTTCATCGTATTGTCACAAGTTCCGTTTTCGGCCGAGATGATGGGCGACCAAAAGTTCGTAAGGACGAACTTTTTATGATTTTCAATGTTGTAAATGGTCGCCTCATTAATACCGGCTAGACCTGGCAATTCTCGACCCGACCCGGAAACCCGACCCAAACCGACCCGCAAAAAATGGGTTTTGAACATGAAATTCTGACCCGGGACCCGAAAATGACCCAACCCAAAGAACTCGGTAAAAAACGGGTTAGGTCGGGTCAGGTCTGGGTCGACCCGTTGGGTCAGACACTTTAATTTTAAGTTTTTGTCTACTTTGGCCTTGTGCAAAAAAATGGGTCCATTTCATGAAAATTAAGGCTTAAAATTAAAATATTGGGTGACTTTGGAAAGTTATGCGTAGAGAGAGACATACAAATGAAATAATCAAATAACAAATGACCAAAACAAAACCCTAACACTGTCACTCACTCACTCTTTCAGTGAACCCTCAAACTCCTGCAGTCCCGCCTCTCTCCTCACTTTCAGTAAAATAGTGTATTATTGTCCAAGGTCAAAGTTCAATGCATTATTGTTCAATAACCTAAAAGTTCAGTATATTAGCATCCCAAAACCCTACATATTTCATAAGAAATATTATTCGTGGATTGTTGACGTAAACCGCATAATACTTGTAGAATGAAGATTGCCAAATTTTATCCTTTAGGTGTATAGTAATATGTCTATACAACTATGACATATCGTGGTGGTCGAACTTGGAATGGAATGGTACATTACACAGGTGTCTTTGACTAATTATAATCAATTTTATTAGTTGTAAGTGACTGAGAAAAAGGGCGGTCATGACCCGTAAACCCGACCGTAACCTTGAAACCGGAATACACCCGACCCGTATTTACCCGAACCCGAAATACACCCGACCCGTATTTACCCGAACCCGATATGCGACCGTCCCGTAACCCGCCCGCCCGCCCGTATTGACAGGTCTAATACCGACTCATGCATCCTTCACTGTCTTCAGGAGATAAGTATTGAAGTTCGGCCCACGACAATTGGCATGGGGCATATCATTTGTTACTTTCTCAAGAAACAAGACTTCGAGTCTTACTTAGCCAAGTGACACCGAGATACTTTTCCGATCCCATTGATGGTGTCCGGTTGCAGAAGATGGAGATCTTAGAAAAGCATCGGACACGTACCATTTACCAACATAGCCATGGAACTAATATGGCTTCAATTCACTTGGACCATAAACACGCAACGCGTTGGTTGGATATCACCAACAAGCATAATTGGTCGTGTGGTTAGAAACATGGATGCCGTCATTTGGTGGGTGGGCCAGATGTGTCAGATGATGAAGATGAAGAAGAGGGAGAAGGTGAGGAAGGAAGTGAAAATGAGGAATAAGAAGAGCGCATACAAGAGGAAAATGCGAGTGGAAGCCAAGCTGAAAGTGCTTCACTAGGGTGCCTTAGTGCTCAAATTGAGCAATTAAATGCCAAGTTCCGAGCATAACGGGCATTGATCCAGAGCCAACACAATTTTCTTGAAAGTTTGCAAGACCTCCTACATACTCAGCAAGAAACACTTAATAGTGTTCAGTTGCAACTTCAACGCCACCCTCATCCTCCTCCGGGGGGATCCAATCAATGATTGTTGTAGGCGTCCCCGCTCCAATTCGATTCTTTTTATTTGACTATACATGTTTTCTGCACTGTAGTATAAGTGTGGGGGGGTGCTTCATCGGGGACTTGGTGGGGGAAAGTAGTTGTGGGTCTAATTTCGTGTGGTTTAGTATTGGCCTGAGTGATGGTTGGCTTCAAGGTTGTTCAATCTGCCTTTTTTCTTGGCGCATCCTTCGTTTTGTTTCAAAGTCTTTCCTTGGGTTCTTTGGTTGGGTTGGTTTGGTTTGCGTTCGATTTAATCGGATGTAGGACCGGGTGTGTGGCGAGTACTTCACCCTCAATTCCCGCCTCAATAAATGAGATTCGGGATTAAGGTATGTCATTGACAATGTATATTTTGTTTATATGTTTAGGTTAGTAGTTTTAGCTAGTTGTTTTCTTGTTTTGAATTTGCATGCATTTTTATCAAGCTTAAGTTGTTTGTCTCTTTTGAAATTTTGTTCCTTTTGCTTGACGACTTCGGATCATGGCTTAAGTGAATGCAATAGAAGCGCTTGAGGTAATATCTTTCTACCTTTCTCTTTTCAAGGTGATTATTATGATCCATTGCATGCTTGATTTTATTTTTGGTGGCGTGCCCCTGGTGTGAATGTGTTGGGCATATTTTGTTAATGGAGCTGTGTGGGCTCGAGTCGCCACCACTTACCTGCTAGTTGTTTTGTTTATTTGTGTTTATATCTAGTTTTTCTACCCTTTTTCTTGCGACACCATTCTCACAATGAGGACATTGTGAAGTTTTAAGTGTGTGTGTGGGGGGGCGGGGGAGGGGGGAGGGGGAGACATTTCATGCTCATGGGTAAACAACCTAGATTTTTATTTCATTTATTTTAGTTTTGCCTAAAATTGAAATTTTTTTGTGTGAAATAGAAGAAAAAAGGGAGTGAAAACCCCTTAAAGTTTTCGTTTTGCTCTTGTTTTTGCTTCGTTTCTCGGATTGTGTTGTCAATGTTGGGAAGACTTTCTTAATCTTCTTAAAAGAAACCGGTTTGAGCATTTTCAACCCTAGCTCAGGCGTTGTCATGACTTACCTATCTAGATTTCCTTTCATTAAGTGCATTACGAGATCCTTGTTTATTTCACGTTCTGGTTGAAACTGTAAGACTTTAGTTGGCCACATCCGAGCTTGTTGGAAAAGTGAGCTAATAAACTTTAATTAACCCTTTTTGTCGGCAAAACCAACAAAGGGCTGGCGTGAGTGGGCGGTACTCTCGCTCCTTAAGCACCTTGTTTGCGTATGGAGTAGCCTGAGTTGGGAGGGTGACCCCTTCTCGGAGGGCGTGTCAATTCTCGAAAAAACCGGCTTAACCCTGTTGGTTCACCAACGTGGTTAGATGTGGGCGGTTGCGGCGCCCTCGTCCCTTAAGTACCTTGTTTACGTATGGAGCGGAACCACGCTGGTGGAGTAAACCCCTTCCCGAGCCACGTTAATCTCGAAACATGCCAACTTAACCCTAATTTGTTAACCTTAATTCGCTGTTAAGCAAAGAGAAAAACAAAGAGAAAAGCCTAATTGCTAATAAATGTGGAGTCTCACCTTGCGTCTCCTGCGGCCCTCACCAAGCCAAGGGCGACATAAACAAGGGAAGACATCACCTAATTAATCCTTCTTGCTTCGATACGAGCTTGGATGTGAGTTTTCTTTAGAATCGATCGGAATCGTCCAGAACACACTAAGCACTTGAGCACATAGGGTCTTGTTTTGTATGAGATGTTTGGGAATCGAATACCTTAAAGATTGACAATTGCTTGAGTTAGGTGACATCGATGTGCTCATAATGGTTCCTTTTGGATCATTAGTATTGTTTTCTTGGTTGCGATTGCATGAATCCTTGATGCAAGCTGTTTTCTCTTTTCTTTTTTTTCGTTCCCTTGTTTTGTTTCTCACCTTCCCTCTCTCATTTTTCTTTGGCTTTTGTGGGTAAAGTCGCTACAAACACTCACGAGACCCACCTCATCCACTTGAGTTGCCAGGGGGTTTAAAGGGCTTGGTGCATACGCTAAATGCACTCGTTTCCTCCCACGACAGAGGAGTTGGTGTTTAGTTTTAGGTAGTTTTTAATTGTTTTGCTCAGGACGAGCAAAAGTTTAAGTGTGGGGGTTGTTTAAGCTCATTTTTAGGCCTAAATAACGCTTTACACTTAGTCTTTTGACTCATTTCTAGTTTATTTTCATGCCTTTTATTATGTTTTTGGTCATTTTGTAGGTTTTGGCGTTTTTACAAGGAAACAAAGCAAAAGGAGTTGTTTAAAGCCTTTTAGGGAGTCCTGAGAGATTTCCCGGGCCAAGCCGACTCAAAGACTAAGTGGGCAGCAAGGCCGGATAGAAAGAGCCTCTCAAGGAACGTTTTCACCGAGCGTAGCACCCGTTACACTAATCGTAGCGGGCGTTACACTACTTGTAGCGGGCCCTACGCCTAAGAAAATTCCGTCCAGAGGAAGGTCGCACCCGCGACCTCAGAGATGGCACCCGCAGCAGCTGATGGGGAACTTTAAGGAGAAACGTTCCAGGAGAAGGTCGTGGGCGCGACCTCATTGGTGGCACCCGCGAATGCTATTGAAGAAACTTCAAAGGAAAACTTTCCAGCCGAAGGTCGCACCCGCTACCTTACGCGGAGGAGAAAAATCGCCAAGGGTCTTCGCTGGGTCGCGCCTGCTACCAGGATGGTCGCGCCCGCGACCACCTGGATTTCACGCGTTTTGGCCGGCTAAAGTGATGCGTTTTATTTAACTTATTTTGCTTTTTATAAATACCCCAATGAACGATTATTTTAGAGAGTTGGTTCATTAGAGAGAAAAGCATCATTAGAATAAGGATTAGAGAGATTTCTATAGTGATTAGTGAGTGATTAGTGGAAGATTAGTGTATTTGTATTGGATTTGATTGAAGTTCTATTGAAGTTTGAAGAATTTATTGGAGCTTGGAGTTCTTGATTGTTTTTAGTCATCCATTCGATCATCACCATTTGCTGAGTATTTCTTAATCTCTACTCTCTTTCAATTAGTTTTAATAGTAGTTTAATCTCTGTTTTGTGATTAGATTGTTTTGTGTTTGTGATATTTGGATTATTGCATTTGCTAGTTGTTGTTTTCACTGTTTTGATTATGAATGTTGTAGTTATTGATGTTGTTAGCATGTTAATTAGTATGTTTAGAGGCTAGAAACCCTATGGGTTAGGGGGAAATTAAGGTGTGAATGGGTGATTAGGCTTGGGTTAACAATTCTAGTGAGTAATTAGTTGGGGAATCAATTTCCCACTCCTATTCTTCTCTCAAGTGTGAGGTATTTGGGATCGAAAGCTCCCGAATACATCCAACACTTGTGTTGGAAGATAGGAGATAGGATAGTTAATGCTCACCCACGAATGTGGAAGGAGGTTAACTAGGGAATTCCGTTTCATTAACCCTCAGGGTCCGTGGTGGACTTTGAGGAAGTTAATCCGGACTATCCTCGAGAGAGGAAGTTCAGTGGGTATTTTCTAACGGAATTGCCACTTGATTCTCCCTTCTTATTGCTCCCTAGTTTCAAAACCCATGTTCTTGTTTCCGTTTGACCCCGAAAATCTCCCGAAACCCATTTTCCTATCTTGACTGAACCTTAGTCTGTTTTTGTGATTTGTTTTTCGCTAGTTATCACCCAAAAACCTTTGTTATCTAGTGACCTTAAACTCACCTAGACCCAGTTGCTTTTGTTCTAGGCCCCTTATTCCCTGAGAAGAACAATAAAACCGGTTCACACTAACTACGTTACACTACTGCGTTGCTGAGCGGTCGCGCCTGCGACCTACCTCTTGCACCCGCGACGGCTATGCCCTGCACGAGAATTTCAGTTGAAACGCTGAGTTTTGTTATTTTTTCCTCCATTCCTATATATACCCCCTCCCTTGGCATTGTTTGGTAGCTTTTAGACATTGTGTATGAAATGCTTTGCCATTGTAGGGGTTTTTCCCAACTTTCTCAAAAATCTTGTTAACTTTATCCAAGTGATTTGGTGGTGTTTCAAGTCATTCCTTTAGTGATTATTTAGTGGATTACCTTGGATAATCATGGTGGGGTGTTAGGCCTAGAGTTGTGGTTCTCCTTGGTCAAGGTCATATCCATCCTTTGGGTGTTCAAGGCCTTTGTTCTTGTTGAATATCGATCATCCATCATCACTCAAGCTAATCTTCTCCCCTCTACGCGTACGGTAACGCTTTAGAATGAATCACCACCTCTCTTGTTCCTCCCCTCTTCGCTTCCTGTAGGGCAAGCAGAGCTGCGTATAACTCCACTTGGACCACAGATTCCGCCAGAAGGCACTCCGCAGAACAAGATATTACAGAGTTTTCCTCCATTTATGTCCAAGCAGCTGCAACTTTACAACCATTCTTATCTTTTGCGCCATCAACCAAAAAGACTTTATTCCATACACTCCCTCTCCCAACTTCCACAATCCCTGATTATTTTCCGGAACAATGCCTACTCGTACCACACCCCTCATTGCCAGTCTCCCCTCCATCTATCTTCCCACCTCCTCCTGAACACCAGTCATCATCCTTTTCAGAAGTTTCCCATGAAGATTCTCCCCTCCAAGGCATAAAGATTCCTTGTCTTCCAAATTGTCTATAACGTCCAGAAAAACTTCCTCACACAATGCACACTTTCCTTTCCTTTTCCTCAAGTAATGCATCCATCCCTTTAACCATTCAAACCATCCAACCCCTTAATTAACCTCTGAATTAATACCTAGCCCTGATCCCTTCCATATGTGTTTTGTCACTTCACACCACCTGAAGAGGTGGTCCACAGTCTCCATCTGACTTCCATAGAAACACATATCATCCTCAACAAACCCTCTTTTCACTCTATTCTCCCTCGTAGGCAGAGCATCCAGAACACATTTCCATCCAAACACCTTCCATTTTCTTGGCATATCCACATGCCAAAAAGCTTTCCAGAAATTTGAATCTGACTTACCTTTGTTCATTTACGACATTAAAAAGAAAAAATAACCATCCTTCACTTTGTATGTAGCCGAAGACTTACCTGGCCACACCAATTGAACAGTGCTTCCCTGTACTGGTGGATATAACTGCAAAACACTCCTGACAGACCTTGGGCTCAAATTTTGTCTCAACTTTTCCCTATCCCATACTATCCCACCTCCCTCCTTCAACCTTGTCAAGGAAGATACCTTCATATCTTGTAGTAACACTCGTCTACTCTCCTCCCTTAGTTCCAAAACACCCCTTGGCACCCACCTTGTGTCTAGAACACTAATATGATTGCCATCCCCAATAGACCACCTGAATTTGTGTCTACACTTTGCCACAACTTGTGAAAATCCCTTCCAAGTGGTGGAACTCCTCGCTGGAATTTTATATTCCTCTGGATTCTCAATTGGGGAGGAGACTCCATATTTTGCTTTCCAAATCCTTAGCAATAAGCATATTTGGACGATTATAAATCCTCTAAGCATGCTTCAGTAACAATGCTCTATTATAACATCCAACATGTGGCACTCCCAACCCACCTGCCCCTCTGGGAGTAAAGATATCATCTTGGCTGGTCCAGTGCACTGATTTTACTCCATTAGCCTTGCTCTAGAAGAACCTTAGCACTGGTGAATTAATCTTGTCCACAACTTTCTTCGGTATTAAGTAGACATTGAAGATATGTTGATGAAGGGACACTAATACAACATTAATAAGCACCACTCTCCCTGTTGAGGACAACAACTTTGCTCTCCATCCCTCTAAATGTCTCTTCACATCCTCCACCTTAAACCCAAAGTGATCCGTCTTATTCCGAGGTGTCATTGTCGAAACACCTAAATACTTCTGAAAATACCCCCCTCAGGAAATCCAAAAATTACTTTCACAGTATAAACAAGTATGCCTCCTTTCACAGTATAAACAAGTATGGCGGTAACGGGTCACCCTGACGCAGACCAGCTGTTGGTGTAATCTACTCTGAATTAACATCGTTCACCATAACTGAATAACACACTGTTGAAACACACCTCATCAATAACTTTACCCACTTCTCTGGAAATTGCATTTTTCTTAACACCGCTTCCATAAAGTCCCATCTAACCTTATCATAAGCCTTACTCATGTCTACCTTCAACATCACATACTGTTTTCCCTTCCTTTTGTTTGCCATCATTTGCAACACCTCATGAAACACCAGAACATTATCCTCCCTCATTCTCCCTGGAATAAAAGTCGATTGTGTTTCCGACACCAATTTTCAAACCACTTTGCGCAATCGATCTACAAGGCATTTGGAAATTATCCTATATAGCACATTACATAAACTTATAGGTTTGAACTCCCCCAAACTCTAAGCTTCTGGGTGCTTCTTCAAGAGGAAGATATTCGCGTTATTAAGCTCCCCTAGGAGCTACCCCTTATTAACAGCTTGAAGAACTGCCTCCACCACATAATCCCCAAGTCGGACCCAACAATGTTTAAAAAACTCTGGAGGAATTCCGTCCTGCCCAGGACTCTTATTGGGCTTTAACTGGCCTACCACCTTTTCCACGTCTTGTCTAGTAAATGGTCTCATTAGTAACTCTATATCCACACGTGATAACACCCTCTCAAAGGCTCCCACCCCCTACCCCAGAACTGTTTGTCTAAGCGTAGGACAGACCGTTTGAGGTCTATAAATTCTTGAGAATTCCTCATAAAATTCTGCAATGAAATCCTCCTCCCTGAAAGACGTAACTCCTGACCCCAACAGCATACAACTCACTCTATTATAAGCCTTTTTCATCTGGAAATGTTTGAAGAAAAAGGACGTACATTGATCACCTACTGTCCACTGAACCTTGATCTTATGCACCTAGAATTGATGTATCTCCGTTACCATATCCTCCACAGTGGAACTCATTTGAAGCATCTTGGCCATAGCTGAATCGGCCATCCCAAAATGGCATAGTTGCTCTTGAACTTCCCCAAGGTCCTGCATAGCCTTTGTTACTCCCAGAGTTGCCTTCTACTTCAACTCCTTTCCTAATTGCCTTATCATACTCAACCATTTAACATAACGAAACATGACACTACCTTGAACTTCATCCGACGCCATAATAGATGACACTCCCTCTTGAAACCTTTGGGCTCTAGTAACCCAAGGATCAATTCTAAAAAACTTTCTCTTCATTTTAACTCTACCCACCACTTGGAGAGTTATCAGTGAATGATCAGAAAACATAATAGGATGACTATGAAGGAAGGAATTTGGAAACTGTGCTATCCAACCCTGCGACGCATAAGCTCTATCCAACCTCACCCATATTTGATCCACATCGCTCCTCTTGTTCGTCTAGGTAAAGGAAGTTCCTGTAAAAGGAACATCCAACACCCCTAACCTTTCCTTCCAAGCAAGGAATTCCTTTTTCCCCATGCAACCTAGAAGATCCTCCGAATTTTTGATCCAAGATTTCAACTTGATTGAAATCACCCATCATCACATAAGAACTATGTAAATTAGAAATGGTTGCAGCTAGCTGCAACGTGGTTAGCGTGAACCGATATTTGTATTTCTCTCTCAGGGGGCAAAGCGCCTAGAACGAAAGCAACTAGGTCTAGGTAAGCTTAAGGTCACTAGATAAAATCAGTCTTAGGGTGATGACAGGCGAAATCAGATCACGAAAACAGACTAAGGTTTACTCAAGATAGGAAAATGGGTTTCGGGAGATTTTCGGGGTGCAAACGGCAACAAGAAATGGGTTTTGCAATTAGGGAGCAACAAAGAGGGGGAATCAAGTGGCAATTCCGTTAGAAAATACCCACCGGACTTCCTCTTTCGAGGATAATCCGGATTAACTTCCTCAAAGTCCACCACGGACCCGGAGGGTTAATGAAACGAAATTCCCTAGTTAACCTCCTTCCACTTTCGTGGGTGAGCATTAACTATCCCATCTCCTACCTTCCAACATAAGTGTTGGTTGTATTCGGGAGTTTTCGATCCCAAATACATCACACTTGAGAGAAGAATAGGAGTGGGAAATTGATTCCCCAACTAATTACCCACTAAAATTGTTAACCCAAGCCTAATTAACCATTTACACCCTTAATTTCCCCCTAACCCATGGGGTTTCTAGCCTCTAATCATACTAATTAACATGCTAACAACATCAACAACTCCAACATTCATGATCAAAACAGTGAAAACAATTATCAAACTAGTAATCAACACTTAATTAAAAGAGATTAAGGGTAAAAGAATGCTTAGCCAAGTAATAGGGACCAAGCATGAACAAGAACAATGAAGAACTTCCAAGAACGATGCAGAAAATAGCTTCAGTCTTCAATAGAACTTCAATCCAAACAAAAATTCCAACACAAAGCACTAATCAAGCACTAATTACTCACTAATTACTTATAGAAAACCCTAATTCTCTCTCTAAAAAGTACTCTAATCTATCTCCCAGCTCTTACTGCTCGAATCTTCCCCCAAAATCGCAGCCCAGCACTATATAAACAAAGTTGGGTTGTTGAGCAAAACGCAGCGTTTGGCTGAGCAAAAACGCACGAAACTCGGTAGGTCGCGGGCGCGACCTCCTAGGTAGAGGGTGCAACCTCCCAGGTAGCGGACGCGACCCTGGGAAGACTCTTGGCGATTATCCTCCTCCGCGCAAGGTAGCGGGCGCGACCTCCCATGTCGCAGGCGTGACCTTCGGCTGGAAAGTTTTCCTTTGAAGTTCATTCATCAACCTTCGCGGGTGCCACCAATGAGGTCGCGGCCGCGACCTTTTCCTGGAACGAATTCTTCTTAGGCATAGCGCCCACCACAAGGAGTGTAGCGAGTGCTACGGTTCTGGGCAATGACAGCTGACCTTGTAGCGCCCGCTACGATGAGTGTAGCGGGTGCTACGCTTGCTGAAAACGTTCCTAGAGAGGTTCTTTGTATTCGACCTTTCTCCCCACTTAGTCTTTGACTCGGCTTGGCCCGTAAAACTCTCGGGATTCCCAAAAAGGCTTCAAAACAGCTCATTTTGCTATGTTTTCTTGTAAAAACACCAAAACCTACAAAATGACCAAAAACATAGTAAAAGGCATGAAAATAAACTAGAAACGAGTCAAAAGACTAAGTATAAAGGCGTTATTTAGGCCTAAAAATGGGCCTAAACACTAGCCTATCCCACACCTCCTGCTTTTGTTCAAAATAAGGTGTACCACACAAAAACAATATACCATGATTGAATACTACATTCATTAACTTTTAAAATTACAAACTTAACATCACACACTACTGGGGTTAAAAAAAACCCTCCTTTTTCCCCCTTACAATAATCTCCCCTACCCTCCCAACGGAATGTACCCCACAGACAAAAGGATACTCCATTTTCTTCATCACGACTTCAGCCTCAGCTACTAATTGTTTAGACTCAAACAAACAAATGGCCTCTAGACTCAATAATCTAGACATCCAACAGACATATGGAACTGCGGAGAGGTCCGCTTACCCTAAACCTCTGCAGTTCCATGACGCGAACATTATGGCGATAGAGGAGGCATTTTAAGGGCTGCCTCCGCCACCATGTCAGCTAGGAGCTCAAACCAATCACTTCCACTCTTCTTCTCCCCCACCCTGAGGAAGGTCTCAAACTCATGTTTTATATGGCCACCATCTACTCCTTCTGCTTTTTAGCCCGGATCTACTGACTCTCATTTGCAAATATTGATGATACTTCTTCACCTTTATCCCCACCTGCACATTTAGCACTTCGTGTAGGTTGATGTCTATTTGTCCTTGTCGATGAAATTTTTGCCACTATAGAATCCCAGGAGCTAGTTCTTGATGAGGATAACTTCTTGAACTTCACTGTCTTCTGCACTCCAAGTATAGTCTCTTCTCCACCCCTTCATCTCGATCCATCTTCTCTTTTCCATAAGTCGGCGGCCAAGAGAAATTATCAGGCTCAATGCTTTTCCCTCTCCCAACCCCCATACTCAAGGTATCCTCTGAATTTGTGTCCCAACCATGAACTGTGTATTCCTCCCAATAACCCCCTCCACCTCCATATCCGAATCTTGGTATAGGCTCTGAATGAATTCTGGTGATGGTGTCCAATGATGGGAATGTTCTCCTTGAAAGTTTGGGATGTAATTGCTGGATTGACCCCTCTCAAATATATATGGTTGCCGACCCATCATCTAGGTCAAGGGTAGTTGAGGGTTTGCATAGATGGACCCTAATAAATGCGGGTACTGCCTCACATTGTAATCCGTTGTCCCTTCCCCAAGAAAGGCTCCCATATCCACCTCCTTGAAAAAGACCCATCACACGAGCGGGTAGAAGAATTTGAGTAAAAGGAAGTTTGACTTACATTCCGTTGCATGGAAATGTCATCAATACCCCTTGAGAATAGACACTGCGTGGTCCCCTCTTGTAATTGTCTGATTGCATCCCTAATCACTTAACTTTGATCTTGTGGTGTACCCATGGGTGAAAAGGATTCCCTCTACATTCCCCCCCAGGCCCAATTGATATGGGGCCTACCATCGACAGAGCTCTCCCCCTCCCCCCCTTCCTTCCAAAGTACGTTGTTGCATGGAAAACACGTCCCTATCCATGCAGGCATTTCCTTCCCTACACTCCAAAACTTGATGCCCCTCCTTTTATTACTCTAAAACCTGAGTTTGCTCACTACACTGATCCTCCTGTTGCTGAGTCTTTGACTCCTCATCGCCCTCCTTGTTTGAGCCCCAATCACTCTCTTCAACCCCATCAACCTCATCATCCCCTTCTCCGCCCGCTTCATCATTCCCATCACCCTCCTCAAAATCGCCATCATCTTCATCATCTCCAGCATCCCCACTATCACTCCCACCCCTACTTCTATCTCCCTCAGATTCTCCCCGTTCCTCCTCATCCTCCTCCTCCATATGCATATCCTCCCCATCCCCAATCTCTTAACCCTGCTCCCCTCGCCTTCCTTGTTCGCCCTCAGTCATTTCTACCCCATCCACCTCCATTATCATTCCATCTCCGTTGTCCATCCCCACCCTTCTTGCAGCAAAAACTCGCTATCTTCTTCTCACCGATGGGCCAACTGCTCCATCTTCCTCTCTTTCAAAAATTGGTTGACTTTAATGGGTAATGTTGAGAACAACTACCGAACTGACCCGCAGTGAGAGCTCTTTAAGTTGTAAATGTCAAAATAGCTCTCGCTACTCAAGGATAATTCCTAAATCTTGAGTTCATTACATAAACTACATGGTCTGTTGTGACTTTGGAGCGCGTCTAACACCTTTCGTAACAGGAGGCCATAAAGGCAGTGTCTGGATTGCAGTTGGATCATGTGAGAATGTGTAGTTGAACAAGATGGCATTGTACTCCCTATAAGGGACAGTTGTCTCGTTGGCTACTCGATGAGCTTAGACTGAAAATGCTTGCCCGAGCTCAAATGAATCAAAAGATGTTCATTTGCTTTTTAGAGTCTAACTCGGAGATCGAGGAATTTTCGGAATTTTATAAGGATGACTGTAACTTACCTTATCCGGGCATAAGACAATAAGTGGCTAGGGAATTCAAGGAATCGAACACTTGTGGGACAAGTGGGAGATTGTTGAGAATGTCCCGACAATGTTCGATATACTTAGAGTTTAAGCCAAAATTAAATAATATAGTGATTATGTCTTGCTAGAGACTTTATATTCAGTAATTGAATATGTTTAATTACAACTATATAAATTTGGTCCTACTAGGTCACACAAGTAAGTGCCTTGGAACAATGTATGTAACCTCAAAAATAATATCGTATTATATTTAAGAGTGTTGGAGAAATCAACTCACCACGGACCGTGTTGGGGTCACCATGGACCGTGGTGAGCCTGACACGGATTGTGTTGATTCCAACCGACTTAAAACGGATTCTGGAGGCCAACACGAACCGCGTTGCCTGCAACACGACCGTGTTGGGCCTCAAACGACGTTATTTGGGTTTTAATTAACCCTTTCCCCAAGCTGCCCAACACTATAAAAGGGAGTCTTCTGGAGAGATTTATCATATCAACTGTTTGAGACTTCAAGAGAGATACTATGGTGATTTCCTGAGTTCCTCTCTCTCCTAGCTTACAGTTATTGTTTTCTGAAACAACTCACAACATACCAGAAATACATACATCTTAGATTAGAACTAGTTTCGATCAAGTTGATCTAGCAATCGAGTTCCCGGAGTGTTGCGTGGACCTACAATAGAGGATTTCTCCATTGGAATATCAAAGGCCATCATCTTCATCAGTCGGATTAGCGATCAGGTATAATACTAAGCCCTTGAAGTTGTACTCTTTCCTGGGTGATTAATTGTTTTGTAATTGTTATGAATATTCCGCCAATTAATCTGTATCTGTTTACAAATTATATCACTAAAACCCAACAAAAACTAATTAATTTAATTATTTGTTTATCTTACCTGTTTTACTAACTATTTGTTTCATGTTACAGTGGGCCCATGAGTAGCCAAAATGTGTATGGCCTCTGTACGAGGTGAACCTAGGTGGTCGTATACCACTGGAGGTGCACAATGACATGCTCGACCTGTTGGACCAGTAGTGCAACCACATGCATGTCCCGACCCCACCTCACCTATCACCGGATGCCGAGGAGTGATTCCATTGTTTTTATTTTGAGGGTTTAGGGTTCTAACTTGATTTATGGTTTTTAATTTAGTTTGTTGGTCAATTTTAATTTATGGTTCATGTATTGTATATGTTTTTTGTTGTTTTGGCATTGCGACCAACTGTTCACTTATGCTTATGTTCAGCTTATTTTTGTATGGTGTTCACTTCGTTTACCACTTCATAAATTAAAATGTTGCATAATTTAAAGATTAAAAAACAAAATTATAATGAGTAATTAGAATGAATAATTGAAACTGTTCACATAACAAGTGATAAATGTCAAACACAATTAGAATGAATCATGTGTTACCTCTACGAATTTGCCTAGGTCTGGCCCACAATTCAAAACGAGGACCTAAAGGAACATCAAACCCTACAACAGAGTCGTCCCTAACACGTCTCCATCTAATATCCAATGATGGCAGAGGACATCCGTCCTGCAAGTGAACAAGAACGGAGTGTTCTATGTGGATATGTGCCGGGGCAACCACGTGTTCGGGAACAACGACACCAGCCGCTACAATAAGTGGCAAAATAGTCATGTATGACTCAGTCGTGTGTTGAGCGCGATTAGCAACAATTGCAAGGCTAACAAACATGTAGTTCAATAAGGTAGCCACGGGAAACATATCTGAAGATGTTTCTAACCAATGGGGTGGCATGTATGCTTCGCGCAAATGACCCCCAATCTTGAACTTCGCTCTGTCTATGGCGTCATCGTACCCGTATTCGGCATCGTATCGTGTCGAATTGGCACGAATTTCATTGTCCATGGTGTTCCTGGCCCCCAAAACCAGCCTCACCGATACATCGGAACCCACAATTTTCATCAGATACAACATCCGTCCAGCCAACGATGTATGTGAAATCAGGAACGTCATCAGGCAAGGAAATGCACTTGTACTCATTCATTTGGTCATTGCACGTAAAATTAAAATGTTGGTTAAAATTAAATTTGTTGTATGCTAAATGTTGAAAACAAATATAATTAAACATACCATCTATGCTGAAGTTGCCCACTCCAACTAAAGAAGAGCTCCATTTTTTCTTGGTGCCTCGTGTACTGGACTTGCTACTACGGTTGTTCCCGCTACCATACTCAAACGCACTAGGGGTACATTGAGTTGACTTCCCTATATTGGGTGTCCCTTTGTGAAGAAAGTGGGCTGCTCTCTGGATCAGATATGTAGGTGTTCTCGGGATGCAACTCATCGTCAATAACTCAAGACATGCGACGTATGATGACGCGGTCACTTTCCCTAACCTTCTTCACAAGGGAATCGAAATAAGAAATGTCTTGGGATAATGGATCGCGATATGTATCTGGCTTATCAATATCACCAATGACTTCAAATTGCCTCTAGAAGTTGTGAATGCTTTTGGCGTACAAATCAGAATCCTACTCCACAAGGTTTTTCAATGTACAGGCACATGAGAGGCGATGTTTTTTGCACAGTATCTGATTACACCAGTTCTCCACATCTCTTTTCATGGTCATCATCGATCTTATTGTACTTGTCGCTTATCAGGTTCATCGCATGATGAGATACACAACCATGTAGATGCCTGAACAGTGCGGCTTTCCTTATGTAGATGCCCCCTCTTACACAACCAATCAAATGAACATCTGTCGTTACCGAGATAGTACTTGAAAGTCGAATGTTGGCTCTCCACTTTAGAAGCCGCGGTGTTTCCCATGTGAGCGACTTCGTCGGTGTATGCTCGAACAAACTTCTCCTTGTACTTCATCCAAGTACTACTCAAATAATCGACAACCCGCCCGTTTCTCCCAACCCAACGTAACACCAAACACGTCCAGTTCGTGTCCAAGTCAATAAGTGTACTTGAATAAACTTCTGGATATGTGCGGAAAAGCTTCAACGAGTAGGGTGGCACAGAAAGATTTGTCGCAACTCGTCTTCATCATCAAAGTCGGTCCCGGACAAGTACCTGTACTCATTTGCCAAGTGTACGCATTGTTGCACGTGTGTCCTACCCTCCATCTCCTCCGACTCACTTTGAACCACTCATTATAAATCTGCCCGAAGTTGACATTACAGTCTGGGAAATTCTGCTTCAACGATGTGTATATCATTGCAGGAGTGTACCCGGTGTCAGTCATTTCCCGTATGTGAGCTTTCATGTCATATGTCAAAGGGTGTCCCTCCTCATAAAGAACGAACCGATGATTGCGTACCCCCTCCTCTCCCGCAAACGATCGGACAACCCACCTCTCTCCTGATCGAGAGAATGCAACTATGACGAATGGACACTGGCATGATTTTGTCTTCGTATCTAACTGATTGTCACAGTCTATCGTACCCACTTTCCCTCAGTATCTCCCATAGCGCCAGCATCTTAGATGTAATCGCACTGGCCCGTCATTGTTCTTCTTGTGAGATGCTCTGACAAATCTAAACCCAATTCCCCTCGCGATCCCGTTAGCCCATTCATGGAGATCGTCGATCGAATCGAACCACTGATCCGTAGTAAATTGATATGAATAATCAACACTGTCTCCCCAAAATCCTCAAGCGAAACCTGCATTCAAATTTTTCAAAAAATTAATTTCTTGTCATAACACAATATTAATCAAATATAAATTTATGATAATAATACTAATATAATAATATTATTTTTAAACAATGATAATAATTAAACAATGATAATAATATTAAATAAGTTACGTAAATTAGTACGGCAATTTCACAAACAGTGAAATACTTCAGAAAAGTGCCCCAACCACGGACTAGATGCCAAAAATGAACGCCTGGACCAAGGATCAGACGCCCCAACTAGGCGTTATGACCAAGGTCCAAGCGCCCCCAGATAGCTTCTAGACGGTGGTTTGGACGTTTTCTTGGGGCGTTTGTGTACCCGTGTTTTTTTTTTTCAATTCAAAATCTAATTAATGAATTCACAATAAAAATTTACCCTCCTTTTCGTTAGATGATCTTCCATTGCTCATTTTGAAGAGATGGTTGAGATTGATAGAATTTAGAGAGAGAGAGAGAATTTAGAGAGAGAATGAGTGATGGAGTTTAAGAGAAAATATGAGAAAGGTAAGGGGTAATGTGAAAAATATGTGACAAAAGGGGACGAAGATAGTGAAAATGGGGGGGGGGGGGGACGAAAGGCAATGCCTAAAGTTTATATCCATTTTAATCTAAGAACTCATTGATTAGGACCAATTTCATTTTTAAATAGGGTTATTAACCTTGAAGGATGACCCAACAAGCCAATTGACCTAATGGTCTTATGAGGACATGGAGGTCCCAATTTCTATTTAAACATGGGGCCCAAAATGCTGATTGGGCATGCCATGTATTTGGTTTTTTTTTGTTCTAATGTAAATCGGTTGGGTTTTTTTTTTTTTGGTAAGAGAAAGAAGGGGTTTAATGTAAGAGGAAGAGAGGTGCAAAAGAAGAAGAAGAAGAAGAAGAAGAAGAAGATGAAAATAGCAGCAAAAGAAGAAGAAGAAGAAGAAGAGGAAGAAGAGGGAGAAAGAAGAAGAGGAAAGTAGAAGAAGAGGAAGAATAATTTGTAATATTTTGCTTTTTACAGTAAAACATCAACAATTTGTATAATTTTTGCTTTTGGGAGTGAGTTGCTCATTTTTTATTTCTTTGCACTTGTCTACGAAGAAATAATGGATTATAATTTCACATAACTTCTTCTTCTTCTTCTTCTTCTTCTTCTTCTTCTTCTTCTTCTTCTTCTTCTTCGAATGAATGAATGAATGAATGAATAAAAGACAATCCCTATATGACACAATACCTTCAATCCATAAAATAAAACACTTTAAAATTTTTTTAATACATGATAACCACCGACAATACATTGAGTACATCCATGTTTAGTAATATGTGTTAACCTAGGATTACTATATTGATATCAATATAGTAATCCTTGGTTATCCAAATAGTAATCCTAGGTTAACACATATTACTAAACAATGAGGAGGGAGATGGACTAGGAAGATGAACAAACGAAGAAGAGGGGTGAAAGGATGATAGTGGGGTTAGGATTAAAAGGGAGGGAAATTTGAGTTGGTTAGTAAGATTAATTACCCTCGTTCATTAATACAAGACAACGATAATCATTTCACATTTAATTACACCTCCAACCGGTAAGCAACCCACGTAATGACATCATATAACACTTCTCGTGTCAACAGTGACACGATTGAAGACAAATAAATTTTGGCGACATTTTTTATTTTTGGTAAAAGTTTATAGGTATTTTAATCTATAGACGCATGCAATTTATTAGGTGAACAATAATATATTAATTAGATAAATAATTGTTCACCTACATATATTAGCTTGTTTACTCTGATTAATATGATTGTTCATTCGCAAATAACTGGAACACATGCTCCAGCCTCTGGGTGTACATAAATATATATCGAGGAACTCATTGATTAGGACCTATTTCATTTTTAAGAGTGTGTAAAATTAATGGGTAAAAAATAGTTGGCTAAAAGTTAAACTTTGGTAAATTTTAATAAATTTTGGTAATTTTTATCAAATTTATCATAATATATCAAAATTAATTTTTTATATATTTTTTATTTTGATATTTTTTAGTAAATTTTGATAAATTTAGATAAAAACTGGTAAATTCAATTTAAGTATCAATTTCACAGACCCTAAATAGTGTGATGATCGTTAAATACAAGAGGCCTAGCCCAGCCCACAGTTTAACAAATAAAGAACATATTGACGTGGTTTATTTTACTTCGCTAATCCCTTTTTGTCTCCTTTGGAAAACGCAAAAGAATCCTTCTTCCCTTTTCTTGCTTTCCGGACATTGCTTAAATAGTTAAATCCAGCGCTTGTTAGTCGGGATCGGAGGGACTGTCCATACAGACTGACGTTCACGCCTTTCTCTCTCCATTCTGATACTTCGTCTTCCTCTGATCAGTAAACCAGACCATCATCTGTGAATTAGTGGGTTCAACTTCAGTAGTTGTCTATGCGAATGCTATTTGCTTAGCCAGATGGGGTGCATACACTGTTAATTCTGATAGCAAGAGTGATTAAGGAGGGTTTAAACTGTTTCTGGGAATTTCGAAACCCCAATCGTGGAAGTTTCTGTTCATCGATTTGCTGGGGGGTTTGAGCGCGTCGAAGATGAAGAGTGATTGGAAGAGGTCATTTGGGAATGTGAGGTCATTGGTTGGGAATTCCATGGGTGGATTGCGAGGAGGAAGCAACTTGGCTTCATGGGTAGTGGCTGGAACCTTGGCCTATTACTTGTGGGTGAAGCCAGCCCAAGAGCTCAAGCGTGAACAGGAAGAAAAGGCTGCTCTTGCTGCTGCAACTCCTGATCCTTATCGGTACATTGAGAAGCGAAGACCCCTTCCTGATCCTCAGGTATGCAATTTGGTTGCTCGCCTTGTTCTATTTATTGTTATTATGCTTCAATTGTTACCAATTTCTGTTTGCTAATTGGCTTTTGGAGATGGGTGGTTTTTTTTTTGCAGGATGGTGGATTGATTTATGGCAAGAAGAATGAACCGAAAGATGTAGATGCATAGCTTATTCTTGTAAGTTCAAACTGATGTTGGACCCTGTTTGTGAATTGAAAAAGATTTAGTTTTACTTTCCCTCGGTTGAGTTAGATAGATGTATGAACTAGTTTATGTTATGATAGTTTAGTGAACTATAGAAACATCATGGTTTTTGTTGTTGAATTTGGCTTATACACTAGAGTTGGTTGAGAAACAAAACTACTAATAAAGATGCGAGTTTGGAGTTTGATGGTTTTGGGGGGATTTTGTTTCTCTGCAAGTTTTGTGATTCAATTCAAACTTCCTGTCCAAAAAGGGCATGCCGCAACTACATACATAATATGTTGCTTACTGCCTTTCTCTATTTTTATTTTATGCTTTGAGGTATAATGTTAATGCAAATCTCATTCTTCAAGTTGTTTCTATCAAAAGCTTGAAACTCAGTTAAAGAATTGAATTGATTTTAGTTGTAATCTCAAATTTGTGTGTGACCCTTGACTAGTTGACTAGTGTATTGCCTCAGTCTGAATCCTGCTGTACATTTTGACATGCCTCTCCTATAAGTTATTTGCAAGCCACTTGATTTTTATCTCACTGTCATTCATTTATAATCTTCAAAATATGTTTTTAGGACTTGGGAAAATGCTGTAGATGGCTAACAACACATAAGATATTCTTTGGTAGGGTTCTAGGGCATTAGGCATGGAAAATGTTTTGGAATCCTTCATTAGCATTGGAGGGGGTTATTTTGCATAATGAAAAGATACTGGCTTGGTTTAATGATTGTGGTATATGAGAACCTTGCCATAATGGATAACTAGTGGTGTTACCATTGATTTGGTATCTTCGGGGAAAAGGTAATGTAAGGATCAAATTTCAGATCCTAAAACCACTTGTAAAGAATTAAATCCGGATTGAAGGGATCTAATAATGTAGTGGAAGCAAACGAGATATTTAGTTAAGGGATATAGATATTGAGAAAATAAACAAGAACAATGAAGGGCTGATGAAGACATGAATTTTTTGTGGAAACCCAATGCGAGGGAAAAAAAACCATGAGAGACAAGATAAAATCCACTATAACTGGGAGAGATTACAATAGGTATCCTAAACAACTTATAACACAACAAGATCATGAAGGAAAGGTCTCAAATGGTTATAGCACAACGAGAATAGGCATATGTCAAAGGGCAACAAGATATAAAGGATATTACAATCTGATAAGAAAACTCATAGAAAAGGAGATGTTGCAAAGGTGCCTTAGAGGCATATAATTTGGCCACACTAAACTAGTTGAAGATCCTAGTATTTATAGCAAACCCAAGGGGCCCTAGAATAGCCTTCTGGCCAAAATCAACCACTTGGAAATCAAGTAGTATCAATCAAATAAGGAAATAACTTTTTATTTCAAAATTTGAGTCTGAATGGAATTGGAACAGTGTGCAACATGTAATTTAGAAGTTTGGATTTCATCACAAGCATTGGGGGTGTGAGTTCAACTATAGTAGTCTGTGTAACTAGTCAGTCACTGGACATTAATTTCTACTCTAGGCTACATGAACCTGCTTCTTCTTTCCGAGCAATTTTCGGTTTAGGTACTATTAGGGAGATGTGGATCTAGTTGTCGTAAGTTACTGAGAGTTACATTCCAGTACTTATATAAATTTTGTTGAAAGGAATTTGGGTTCATGACATGTTGCGGGTAAGGGATCCTAGTATTTTTTTAAATTTTTTTATCATGTGCCCTCATCTGTTTATATTACTAAGCTGTTAGGAGTCTTAGGTGATTGTCGAAGGAGATTCAAAGTGATTTTCAAGTGCTTCTTATTTACTTTCTCTGATTTTCCCTCTTGTTGATGAGCTCAAAAGACTAAGCTCCTCGTGGGGATAAAACTTTCACATACACCGTTGTCTTGAACAGCGTCAAGATCCACAGTCTGTTGGAATTGGAAAGAAAGAATTCTAACAATATCCCATATTTAGAGTTTAAAAGCTGTAGGCTTGTAGCTGGTTATTTGGGTGTAGAACATTTCATTCTAAAGTTTTTTGGCCTGTTGAGACAATTGGGCTTCCTCCACACTGTGCAAATGCTTGAAGAAAATCACAAGTTTTGGTGAAAGAAGGAAACCTTGCCCCTTCTTTTTTTTTTTTTTTTTGGGGGGGGGGGGGGGGGGGGGGGGGGGGTTTACACAAGTAGGAGTCTCACCGCTTATGAGGTGAATGGAGGGCATGGTGATACACGATATGGATAAAGGTTGGATTAAGGTATCAAAATGTTCTTATTTATAGGGATCTTTTGTATTAAATAATTATTATTATTATTATTATTATTTTGTAACTATTTTTGCAACATTTTATGATTAGCTAAAAGGATATGTAGTCATACATTAAGGATATTTCATAGTATTTGATATATTCTAGTTTCTTTATTTTGTTGGGACTCTTAGCTATATAAAATCCTAGTATATTAGGGGTAAGGTAAATTATTATGAATAGGAATTATAATTGATATTGAGTGTAATTCTCGTGTGAGAATCCCTTTCTGTAGGAATTGCTTGTTGAATGTCCTACTCTACCTCTTTGTAGGAAGTGCTTTCCGAGCATCTTACATCAATTTGGTATTAGAGCTATTTGATCCTAAGCTCTACCTACCTTCTTTTGGCTTCCTGTTTTTTTTGCTAAAAAAGAATTTAGATTCTTTTTCGCTTCTTCCCGTTTCCCGTAATAAGCTCGAAGGAACAATTCACATCAACAGACATAATTCATACCTGACCCTTGCATGAAGTTTCATTTTTACTTGGTCAAGATTGTTTACGCTCCCAATGGGTTGGTGTGATAAACACCATTGTGCCTTTTTCTTTATTGTGCATAGAATACTATGGTCACTGCTGAAGAATGTTCTTTACCAAGTTTTCTGCCCCTTTGGAGATATAGAAATGAAATATGTGGGCTTGGGGTTATGATGGGGTGTAGGAACAAGCTAGAGGTTTTTTTGGAAGAAGAAGGGAGGAATTCAGTGTCAAAGAGGGTTAAGCAAGCACGAATGTAATTAGGTTGATAAAGGGTAGGCCATGACAACCAAATATTTCTTAGATAAAAGATAATCCGCCACTAGGCATAAAAGGATCCACCCAAGATTGATAAAGACAAAGGCACCACAACCTTATAAAGGTTCCTACTTAAGAACACCACCACAAAAATGGATGAAAAATTGGATTATAATAATCCCAACTTTTGCAAATTGGATAGCGATAATCCCTACTTTCTTAGATAAAGGGTAGGCCATGACAACCAAATATTATAATAAGGGGGGAATTCAATGTCAAAGAGGGTTAAGCAAGGACGAATGTAACTAGGTTGATAAACGGTAGGCCATGACAACCAAATATTTCTTAGATAAAAGATAATCCGCCACTAGGCATAAAAGGATCCACCCAAGATTGATAAAGACAAAGGCACCACAACCTTATAAAGGTTCCTACTTAAGAACACCACCACAAAAATGGATGGAAAATTGGATTATAATAATCCCAACTTTTGCAAATTGGATAGCGATAATCCCTACTTTCGGTTTGTATTCTGGTGGTCAAAAAAAAAAAAATGGATTTGGGTGGGACGTCGACGAGTTGAGAGGCGGTGACTCGGTGGTTTTCTGACATGACACCATGGCCATGTGTTTGACAGCGTTGACTTTGGTTTTGGGTGCCTCATCAGATAAGAAACACATGCCCTTTTATTTTTTCTTTTTTCTGTTTCCAGCTTGGATTCTAAAAGTTACCCCCTCCCCTTTCTTTCTCTCTCTTCTTTTTCCCTTTCCCATTGTTTTCTCCTACTGTAAAAAAAGAAAAAAAAAAAAACTCCTTCCATGCTAATTAGATCCTACTGATTTCTACTCCCATTTCCTTGTTCTCCATGTTCATTGGCAGATATGTTTTGCTTCTTTCTGGCCCTTTTCCTCTGAAGAATCCCATTCGGGGTTGCACAACAAATGCAATTACCCATTTATTGAAGAACCCTAAATAAATGCCTCTTTGAACAGTTCAATGCAATGGGGTGGAAACAGAAAAAGAAGTTAAGCACATACTTACTGAGAACTTAACAATCAGAAACCCCAACAACTTCCAAGCAAACATGAGAACTTAACAATCAAAAAACCCCCCAAAAATTCCAACCAGACAAACCCAATTGACCCACCTGCAATTTCATCCAACCCAAACATGAATTTTTTGCAACATAAGTAATTGACCAACGAATGAATACACACAACCAAAATATGAACTCCAACATCAGGAACCAAAAAGAAAAACCCAGATTCCAACCAAATGGACACCAGAATTTGAAGACATACACTCAAAACATAAAGCCCATAATCCTCAATTTTTTTCTTAAAACAAAAAAAAAAAGAACAACTTTTCCACCATTACCAGCACAAACTTCCCACTTCTTACATAAATAGATGAATTTTCTGCAAATTAAGTATCTGAGCAACAAATGAATACACACAACCTAAACATCAACTCCAAAATCAAAAAAAGAAATCAAATTCCAATCAGAGAAACCTACCCAATCAAACCCACCTGCAATTTCATCCAATCAGAAAAAAGAGAATCCAAGCAAATGGACACAAGAATTTGAAGATATACACTCAAAACATACGCAGGTGGGGTGGTGCGGTGGGGCTGCCTGAAATCACTAGGATTTAATTAAAAGAGAAGGTTATTTTTTATTTTTTTATTTTTTTTTACAGCAGGAGAAAATAATGAGAAAGGGAAAAAGAAGAGAGAGAAAGAAAGGGGATGGGGTAACTTTTAGAATCCAAGCTGGAAACAGAAAAAAAGAAAAAATAAAAGGGCATGTGTTTTTAATCTGAGGTGGCACCCAAACCAAAGTCAACGCGGTCAAACACATGGCCATGGTGCCATGTCAGAAAACAACCGAGTCACCATCTCTCAACTCGTCGGCGTCCCACCCAAATCCAATTTTTTTTTTTTGGATCACCAAAATACAAACCGAAAGTAGGGATTATCACTGTCCAATTTGCAAAAGTTGAGATTATTATAATCCAATTTTCCAAAATGGATAAAGTAACTTAACGTTTAAAGAGAGTAAGCATGGGTTTGTTTTCATCCATATATCAAAGGTTGTCTTCAAATGATACACGCTAAGGCCTTTATATAGAGAGGCCAAAACTACTAATCCCTTATTACATTAGTGAGGCTACTAACAAGCCAATTAAGCTAACAAAAGCATAAAGTGCTCTAAGTAGAAAAACGAATGCAAGTACTAAGCCAAATGACATAAACCAAAGGAAACAACTAATTTTGGCTCTTGCTTGAGTTGGCTAGCCACCCAATTTAGGCTCAAGAAACACCCTAAAAGGTGTTTATATAGCCTAAGGTATGATTTCCAAGATTAACATATGTTGCTGCCTAGGCCAGTTTTCACATCTGATTTGTTTTGGCAAAATGACCCCCTTAATGACTTCCAATGCACTTCTAACCATTTCTATGTAAAAGGCAACACCCAAAAATATAGAGACCAAGTATAACATGTCTCCAAAGTTAACTTAATCATAATGAGAATTGGCACCAAAGTTGATGCAATTTTTGGATGTGATTTGGTCGGATGCACAACTCTTTGGCCTTGTTTCATGAGCTCTTAAGGAGCTTGATGTGAAATGAGATAGGCCCCCTTAGAGGGACTCTTGACCAACCTAAACGATGGTCGTAGCTCCCTTAAAAGCCCCTCGACCTCCCTCAAATTGACGCTTCAAACCAGGCATGACTTGAACTTTCTTAGAGTTGAATTGGGATGGCCAAGGGTGCTTTTGGCCTTAGTCCCACACGTTTCAAGAAAGCATTGCCAAATTTCGAATAATGGGTGAATTTCACGCCTAAGTAAACTTTTACTCTCAGGAAGATGATATCAATGGCTTTTGTATGCTTGAAGACCGTCATGTATATGAAGGTTGCTCTGAAATGTATCTTTATTTTGCAAGTGAGTTTATATGTGGTTGTAGTCTTGTAGGGCCAATATTCCAAGTCATATGTTGGAATATAGGCCTCCAAGAGGTCCTTTGATACCTTGGCGACATTCTATTAAGGATATTTCAGTTTCAAGGTTTTCTAGGGAACCACCACATTTTTATGAGGAATATCATACTTGCAGCTGGGCACATGATATGATGGTGGGGATGGAATTATTGAGGAAGAGTGTATTGATATGATGTCCAAATGGCAAAAGCTGACAACTTTTTGACAAAATGACTCATATGATGTTCCATCAGAATGTGCAAATGAAGAAGTTGTTGGCTTCGATTATGATATAGAAGAAGCACCCTATAAGGATGATGAAGTTATTACAAAAGTAGCCATTACAACTGGCATAGAAGGGGATGTCTCACCAAAAAAGGATTCCTTACATACTACAAATTATATGTTGATGACACTATATGATGTGAGTCATTTTCATGTATGGAGGAATGATAAAGAAATAGAAAGCTAAAGAAAAAAAAATTCAGCATCCCCATGCTGGATTTAGGAAAAAGATTACCAGCTCTGTGCTCAATAAGTAATGATTGTGTTATCATTCTTTGATATTGTCTACTAAAAGTGTATACAAGGATGTTGAAGAATCTATATGCTTTGCCAACAAATCCTTCATGGAGGTATTATTTGACAAGATGTTTTATTGTCATTGTGCTTTTGCTGTTTTGGCTTTATGTGCATCTTAGAGTACCTTTTGGCCATTAGAAAGAATAATGAATGAAGGCGGTTTCTTGTGTATTTTGTTGTGGAAGGTTTGGCACAAATATTGTATCATTGTATGATGGCTTTGGGTTTTGTAGGGAGGCTTGAGATTTTCAAGTTTTAAGGTTTGAAGATGGATTAGTTCTCTGAGATTTTTCTGAAGTAGTCTCAGAGGGTTTGAATGGATGAGTAGTGTTGCAATTCTTTCATCCAATGCCTTTCTTAACATTGTATTATATTAAGGGCTTGTTTGGAGAGAAAATTGGAATGAGCTGGGTATGAAATTAGAATCCTACGCGGTTGGGTATGAAATTAGAACCCTGAAATGAAAGTGTTAGGTGAGCAATGGAATGGAATCGAAGCTATAGTTATAGTTATAGTTATAGTATTATTATTATTATTATTATTATTATTATTATTATTATTATATTTATTATTATTATTATTATTATTATCATTATTATCATCGTCATCATCATCATCATCACAATAATTAAATTTTAATAATTAGTAATTAATAATTATAAAGTAGTAATTAGTTATTGTTACATATTAATTAATAATATTATTACTATAAATTATAAATTATTATTTGTTATTATTATAATTAATTATTATAATTAATTATTTTTTAATGTTTACTATTTATTAATTATTATCCGTTACTAATTATTGTAATCTATAACTTATTGTTTATTTTTTATTAATTATTAATTATTAATTATTATCAATTGATAATAATTAACTATAATAATCATTAATTGATTTTTAATTATTGACATTTTTTATTAATTATTAATTTCCCCCCACATTTGGGAGGTTTCTAATCCCCCTATTTGGGAGGGATAGCAAATCCCCTGGGATTGCAATTCCATTCCAGAAACTGCTCTCCAAACAGAAAGAACAGGAACTAGAATCCATTCCTTATCAATTCCATTCCTTTTTTGTTCACCAAACAGGCCCTAAGAGGTATGTGTAGTGTTGCTTTTCTTTCATCCAATGTCTTTCTTAACATTGTATTATATTAAGAGGTATGTTCTAGAGTCTACTCAAAAGGGTCCTTTGTAGGTGATTAATGTTTTATTTTCGCTAAAGTGTTGGTCTAGGAGGAGTCATCCTTGAGAACAATCTCTTAGGTGGTGAAAAAATGATTTCTACATTGTTCTCTTATCAATCTACACTTACCTTTTCTTTCCTGGAATATTTTGATGTATTATTCGTGGTATAACACGTGTACAATTACGTCTAATATCCTCGTCTTAGCACAAATAGTAGAAGTGAACAACCTTTAGATGTGCAAGGCTTGGGGTCAATAGCTATATCTGTATGTGAGGAATATTCTGTCCGAATAGTTCTAAAAAGATTTGTCCCAACTCTCGCCTGCAATTCTTTTTGGTACTAAATAAGCACAATATTTGGTGTCTTGCGGTAAATCGGTAATTATGGAGTTCTTGAGTGACTTTTGTATTTGCTCCACTAATGTCATCACTAGGGTGGTTGTTGAGTATATGAGTCGAAATCAACATGAAGAATTCTTAATTTCTTACATAGAATTGTGTACATTTTCTGTAGCGTATGCATGGTGCTGCTTCTTTGGTTCTATCGTTGGTTTCTGTAGGTGTCTCTCCCTCTCTTACGTATTGGTAGTTGCAAAAGCATGGGGAAAAAAGTCTACAAGCCTTCTTTGAGACTGGATGAAATGTTAGAATTATGAGATGTTCGCTGGACACAAGATATTGGTTTTCAATCATCTTGGAGACATTGATATATGGAGAATTAAATGCGGTGCTGCTTGGTGAGGAGTCACTGGTATGAAACTTTGAAGCAATATGCTTAAAGTTAGAAAAAACCATCTGGAGAAACTTGATTATTGTAAGGGAAGGACATTGACTGCTGGTACCTTTTTCCTGTTGTTTCTCATCAGCTTCATAAAAGTCTTATTGGTTCCATACTTCATTTCATGAGTAGTAAGCAGCTTTGTGTATCTTATTTTATTTTATTCAGTTTTTATAAATATTATAGAGAAAGAAAGGAAACAGTATTCTGCCTAGGGTAACACTGGATGTCTGACAGGGCTGCACCAGTGCACCTTGGTTGGATGAGAGTGTGAGGTGTCTGAAGCATCGACCGTCCTCTGCCTAACGTATCTGTGTCGGGACACATATCAGGCGCAAACATTCTTATACTTCTTTGGGTGGTCTAAACTACATGCCAAACATAAAGTTAGCATTAAGAAATAGGCTTTGCTATCGGTAGTGTTAGAACGCAGACAGCCACACACTATGAACAATTTGCTATTGTTTTCATCAAAACGCAATCCTCTCCAAGGTTGAAAACTCAAAACGTGTTCAAACAGTGCTAATAGAATAGATAATTTTTCAGGTGTCATGTCCAAGCTATTTTGAAAATTCATGTATCCCCTTGTGGAGTCATATTTGCATCATGTATTAGTTTCTAAGCTTCTTGGGATAAAACTAAGAGGTATGTGTGTGGATTTGGATATGGGAGTGCTAAACTTATGGATACATGGCATGTTTAGTCAATTTAGATGATGGGAGAGGCTGCATAAATGTGTGTTTGAAGTGCCGCATAATGTGTTGTCTTTGGTCTTTCCATCTATGTTACTTGGGTTTGGGTTTACTCATGCTAAAGTGTTATGAGTCAGATATAGGTGTTGTGTCGGAATGGCTGTCTTTTGAAAAATGTTGTGTAATTTTGGTCTAAAATGGAGTGTCGTGTGTCCACCTATGCTTGAGTGTGGGGTGGCGACAGGCATAATTGGGACAAAATGAAGAGTCCATACTCCACAGCTTCCACAGCTTTCCATAGACAGAGTTATTGACTATAACAGTTCCCTTAGGAGCAAATGATGTCTACAAGTAAGGCAAATAGTAGGATTAATAGAGTACATGAACATGAAGTCTACTACTTCAGGCTTTGGAATTCTGAATGATTTGTGGGAGTGTCTGCTGTCTCATGCTATGAACTATGTGGTAGTTCCTTGGCAGGGCACTGAACCTTGGTGGTGAATATTTTAGGTTTTTGGGATGTTTATCGACACTGCTCAGAAAGCATCAAGCCTCTCAAGAACTGCTAGTACATATCTTGTTGTTGATGCAGTCTGCTAGTAGCTCTACTTTCTTTTCCTCTTCCTTGGCCTTTTGTGTTTGTTTGTGTGTGTGTGTGTGTTGGGGGGGGGGGGGGGGGGCAAGTAATGAGGGGTACAGGAATGAGCAAATGTGCTTGGTGGGACCTGCAAAGAGCTTACATCTGTTTGGAATTTTTGTTCTAATTCATGAAATCAACGGTTGGAAGACTATGTGGTAGACTACTAGAGTATAAGAGTCTTGTGGTTGTGTTTTAATTTTGCCATAAGATGATGTGTCAATTTTTCAGGTTTGTTGTTAAATGAGAGATTGGAAGAGTTTAGATGAAAAGATGGGGTGTTTTCTGTCTCTGATGATGTTCAAATTAGCTTTGCCAAGGTCTTCAGGGAATTATAATTTTTATGTCGCACGTGTTGTTTTAGTTGCTGCATTTGTGGATAATCGTTTTGGTTCTATGTTATCCTCTCCCGGGAGATAATGAGCAAATGTTGGAGAGAATTGAGAATATAGGGCTTAATGACTGCAAATAGCGTGGTGGTAAGGATATCCATCTTCCTCAGATGGTTGATTAGGATATCCATCTTTGATGACTTGTCCACAGAAAGTTGGCATCTATAACATACAGAAGCTGTGGTTAACAAGGTTTTCATTGTGACTTCTATTTTGGCTGGTGATAAGTGACAATCTCTTTCCTTGTTCCTAATTTTCTATGCAGTATCCTTGTGAAAAGATTTGGATACATGGAAGGAAACTGGCATTTTGTTTCATGGTGAGAGAATATATATTCCTGAGCCTTTGAATGCAGTCTGTAAGGCGAAGTTTAGTTTCAAGGAATAGTATAAAAGCTAAAGGCAGGGAACTTAGTGATAGTAGTTGGCTGGCTTTTCTGATGGGTGTTGATTGTACCAACTACAGACAAAGTAGCATATAAGTCAACATTTGCTTTGTCTTTTTGTTGTGTCTGTCACATGTTTGTGTTTATGTGTAGTTTGTCTGTTATATGGACCTTCTAGGTACCTCGTTAACATAGGACTGAGTCGGTTGCTTTTCCTTTTCCTCTTTTGTGTTTAGTGGCTGGGGGGTTGTAATTAGTGGGGAATAAGGAGGAAACCCCCCACCCACAAAACAAATAAGCTTATTTACCCCATTCTTTTATGTGGCTGGTTGGTTGCGGTTCCACACTGCACCACAACTTTCCATATTTCATCACAACCCACCACAACCCACCATAATCTACCAACTTACTTACAATTATTTACACAATAATATTCCACAATTCACCACAACCTTTCACATTCCACTACAACTTTCCCCAACACACGATAATTTTCAAATTTCCACCACATTGCACCACAACCAACTTTAAAAGAATGGGGCATTAAGGGATTTGATTGATGAATCATATTATAGTAGGAAGGAATCTACCCTAAAAGGCTCGTTCACTGAATTTGATGTATGACACATGGTTATGAGTTGGGAAATGTCATTTGATTGCATTTTTGTTACTCTACAAATATACTTGTATGCTCATTTTTGTTTAATCTTTGGTCACTAATTAGCTTATATTGGAGAGGTTAGGCAGGCTGAGTAACAAATTGGCAATCGATTTATATATTTGGTTGATTGGTGCATTAGATTGAAAGTCAGGTAATGTGTGATATTTTTGCCGATAGCTACACTGCCCGCTTAAACCCCTGTTTCATGCTATAATATAATTGCTAAACCCGCTGACACAGGGGAACAAAGTACCAATCCAATTTATGGCTAGTAATTGATTTGTGTATTGTGCCACTTCTAGGTTCTGGACTACTACTTTGCATTTAGGGCTTACTTTTTATTTTTCTTTTTTCAAGGGGAAGGGGGTATTCATTCGCTGAGATATCCAACGATTAGATCTTTACGTAAAAAGGAGTATCCAACTTGTGGGAATTAAATGAAATGGTGTTTTCTTGTGGACCTTCTCCATGTGTGAATTGATTTTTCTGGTTAATTAATTACTAGCACAATCTAAAGTTGCCCATTTCAGGTGGGTTTGTCTACTATGGAGTATGGACCCTATCACTTTCAGCTCCACTCTTTGGTCAATCAAGTTAGAATCATATTGATTGATACTACTACAGGTTGTAAATCATGGACATTGATTTTTAATCTTGGATGGGATGTTTATATCCCCGCATGACTTCTTCACGAATATTATGCAAATTTTAATCTTATCATTGATAGTTGAAAATAATCTTTACATACCAAGGTAGGTTTTTCGTCCATTAATATTTGATAGTCCACAGATGATAAGTTCTCTTCATGCTGCGTTACACTTACCAAATTTATTTTGATCCTTTTGACTGCGTAAAAGTAAAGTATGAGATTTATGTATGATATTTGGTAGGCGTAAAAGGAAATGGGGTTTGCCAAAACTGGTGGGTATTATGTTCTCTAAATCCTTTTTCGTGTAGTGTTTTTGATGGATGATTACAGACTGGAGGCACTTGAAAGTAGAACAAGTCATGAATGGGGCCCCACAATAGATTAGCTGACTGAAAAGAAGAGAAAATATGCCAAGGCAGAGCAGAGCAAATAAATCAATGCCAATTGGAGTTGATTTTGTCGGACAAGTGGTGCTTTGCTTTGCATGCATACCCAATTTCTTTGACGCTGCTCTTTAGGTCACATGTTAACTAAAGGTGTAGGATGTGTATTTAGGATGAATGAATTGAATGGATGTGGCAAATGACATCCCTACTTATTGTGTTAGAAATGCACCTCTTGAATAAGAAAGGATGGGATTAAGGAACCCCTTAAGTAGGATTGAACCTTTTCATCACATGTAATGCATGGAAAAGATGGTAACCAATATCATTTGAAAGTACATGATGTTAGTGAAAACATGATTCAAACAACCATACATGAAAATCTCATAAATGACACTGTTTAGCCTCATACGGGTCGTGTTAATGGCCAATACGGTCAGTGTTATGTCACAGGAACTCAGTTTTTGAAATCCTAGCTAGACACGATCTATATTCCAACATGACCTATGTCAGTCCAAACCCCAACAAACTGAGTTCCGCTCCAATGCCACGGGACGTGTAACTTCAAATATGGTATGTGCTGCTCTTAATTGAGCCCTTTGGTCCTGGTAAGTCAGTCTGTAACTTTTCAAAGCCGTGTTACACCATATCTAAGCTTCATATATAGTTACCGCCTACACTAGTCCTTGTCGTTGTATTGTCATTCTCGTTGTCGTTTACGTCACATCAGTGTCATGTAACTGTCGAATTCGTTGCTGCAATTACTCTTAGTTTTTATGTCTCTTAATTTTATACATGCATACACTTCAAATATACCAATACTTTTTAGTTGAGTGTCTCCGCCCTCTCTAAGTTGAGCTTATTAACCTGCGCCATTATTCAAATTCAGGTGACAATAATTGTAGGCGCAGATAGCATAATTTTTGGCATGATGAGTCTAATTTGGAATGACAATATGAAAACATGTTTTTGAGGTTATGTAAAAAAGTTATAAATAATATATTTATATAATAATTTGTCAAAATTATAAGTGTAATGAGATGATCAAAGCACTTTGATCATTTTGGTAAAAAAAAAAAAGTAATGTTGGAAAAATTATTAGCAAATGAACAAAGGAAAAAGCATATATATCCACATGAATGGCTACTGGTTAGGATAGTGGCAGTATATGACTTGATTTCTCAAACTATGGAAATCAACAACTAACATGAAAGTAACACAAAGTTCTATGACATCGTTTTTCAGCTCTATGACACTTTAAAAATCTTTAAATATGCTTTATTGTTACTTCTTTAAAAATAAAAAATGACTAAATGGACCTCATATTTTGGTGTGATATTTTAAGGGCCTTCTATTATGACAAATAATTGTGAGGTAACAATATTTTGATGTAAATATTCGTCGGGGGGGACATTCAGGCAAATTTCCAGCCAAAAATAACATGAAACAGTGAGTTTAATGTTTAGGCATGTTTATCATGATAAGAGATTTGCTTGTATATGTTAGAGTTAATTATAAGCTTCAATTTAAAACATGCCTAAACAAAAAACCCACTGCTTTGCATCATTTTTGGTCGGAAATTGGCCTGAATGTTCCCCTAAATATTTACATGAAAAATAATGTCGCTCCACAATTATTTGTCATAATAGAGGGCCCTTAAAATTATTACACTAAAATATGAGACCCCTTTGGTCGCTTTTTACTTTAAAAATCTTTAAATATGCTTCATTATTACTTCTTTATTTAGCGCTTCCAAATTCGAAGGGTTCATCATTTCTACTAAATCACGAACTATTTAGCAAATAGTTGCTTGGGTTTCATAGTAGGAGTGCAGATTTGTACCTTTTGCATTGACCTTGTTTTCTAGGCTTTATATTAGAGCTCTGAAATCGAAAATTAACTGGCCCTATGAGAAATATAGTTTATCAAATTTGTAACTTTTACATATTAGAAGCCTTTTCTTTTGGAAAAAACCAATGTACTTTTACTCCACCAAAATATCCCCAAAATGAAGAGTACGAACATGATACAACCTACGATCAATTTTCAAAGGCTTCAATTGTCAAAAACTATCCAAGAATTAAATCTATACACTTGTCATAATGTTTAGAATGTTCTAGATAGAATTGAGTGAAAACTTTTTTTACAACCATATCAATAGAAAGAATAGTTTTTTTGAACATAGCAAAATTCCCTGTCTCCCAAATGCGGTATATAACAACATTAAAGCAAGCAAACAATACACATGACATTTAATTTGCTGTTGAGCTAAGTCTAAGCCCAACCCATTCATCAAAAGAATCTGCAATTCCAAGTTTATGGGAAACACGAGATCTCACCTGGGAAAAAACTGACAGTGTAGGAAGACATGGTTAATGAACTCCTTAGCGTTGCCACAAAATGTGCTGGAGGCATCGAACTTACAGCCATGAGCAGGTAGTTGTGCAACAGTGGGTCATCTTCCATGAAGGCTTAACTAAGAAATAACCGAGTGTCTAGGAACACTAAGAGAAGACCACACTAGCTGGAGACCAAGCCACCTTCTCCCCAGACAGCAACCAATTATAGCAGGTCTTAATAGAATAATGACCATCAATGTTGAACTTCCAATGCCCATCAACAGCAACACCCTCCTTCAATTTATCCTTAATAGTACATAATTTCTTCCATTACCAAGAGGTATTGCACTGTGGTTGATAATTTCACCATTTTCTTCTTCTTAATGTATCTCGAGTGGACCCACTTGACCCAAAGATTACCTTTGACAAATGCAATATCCCACACCAAACGACCCATACAAGCAATGTGCCATAATCCAGAGTTCGAAGACCCATTCCTTCCCATTGTTGTGGTTTGCAAATCCAATCCAAGTTAATAATGGGGTCTTGTTTACTTTATCCATTTGTTAATGGTGGTGTTGCAAGTCTATCATTTATTGAATTTGTGGTGGATTTTCTTTAGCAAATTCATGGTGGATTTGCTAGTTCTTGATGGTGACCTAGCCTTTATCCAAGTTCATATCCAATTCCTTTGGTGATTCATGTACTTTGTTATCTTCTATTGGGTTGTGATTATTTTATTTCTCAAGATTATTATCTTTAATCAAGAACTATCAACATCTCTCGAGATTATTATCTTTAATCAAGAACTATCATCATCCATCATCAAGTTTAATATTATCTCCCTCTCTACCACACTCCAACAAGGTTATTTTTATTCTCCCATTACGATACGCTCCAGGAAGTCCCGCCCGGGAATGACGAGTCATGATCGTGACTACAAGCAGCTGATTTTGTAGTGTGCGGAGTCACAGGTCCACCTATAGCACAATCACGAGCAAGACGGTAAGTGTCACACCCATGACACTCCAGGAGATAAGGTTTTATAGTGCGCAGAGTCACGGGTGTAACAAGGGAATCACGCCCGTGACCTCTTCAAGACTCATCCATCATGCTTGGGAAGTACCTGTGTCATGGTCGCGAAGCTTGAAGACCAAGAGCATTGCGTAGATTTTTCACGGTCGTGACAGATGAGTCGTGACTGCGACTGCTCCTCCGAAAGAGTTTTGGGAATTGCCAAAAAGGAAGTCACGGTTGTGACTCGCTTGTCACGCCCGTGACTCAACTGCTGTGAGATCTTATTTTAAGGCAAAATGATTGCATTTTGTTTATTGAAGCCATGTTTATAAATACTTTGAGTTGTCATTTGATTTGGAGAGCTTTTCATTAGTATCTTTATTAGGGTTAGCACTAGTCTCTAAGCTTATTACTCTCTCAAACACACTTTATTGCACTTTTAGCATTTAATCCAAGATTGATCTTCATTTAAGTTTTTGGTATTATTTTGATTCCTCTTTATTCCAAGCATATTCCTATATATTTTAGGTAATATTCTCTCTCTCTCTCTCTCTCTCTCTCTCTCTCTCTCCCCCTCTCTTATTTATTGCTTACTTGTTTATTTATTGCATGCTTAGTAGTTGGTTTATGTTGTTAATCCTTGTGATTAGTATAGAATATCCTCTTTTTGCTAGTATCATGATTAGGATTGGACGGGTTTATGTGTGTTGTTCATAGTTTTTGGAAGATTTTTTGCTAGATCTCTGGGTTAGGGGGTGATTAAGGTCCATAATGGGACATCGATTAGAGGGTTTAAGTGATTAGTGGAGCTTTGTTTATACCCTTATCTTCCATTTGTAGTAGTAGTTTGATTTCCGAAAGATTATCAACCCACTATACTCATGATTGGAAGTGAGGGAAGAGATAGTTAATCTCATTTCATGGAAACCGAGAGGGGAGGGGGGAGGTTGAACCGTGGCGGGTTGGGGTCCGAGCTTCCAAAGCCGGGTTCATGGACGATGACAAGAAGGAAGTGATCCCGACCCGACATTTCTACACTAAACCCCCTCATCTGGGCATGTTCAAAAACCGATATACCTTTTCAAAGGGTGGGTTGATGAGTATCGGGTTAGCATGGGTAAGGTGTGTCATCCGTTGTTGGAGCTTGGAGAGGCTCGGGTTTTGCCTCACCAACCCCGTAGGCCTCGGGGTCGTACCCAGCCGTCTCGAGACGAGAAACATCGAAGAATTGGGCTTTGGTTATAGTCCTATGGTCAATCAACTTCAAGCCGGAAGCAGCGTCGCACACAACAGGAGGTCACACCCGAGTCAGCGCTGTCATGCCCGCGATAATGAACTGGTCTGGGTGTCGCGCCCGCGACGGTCCTTGTAACGCCCGCGACATGCAGCAGCCGAGCTAGGAAGACTTGGGGCAGCAGGAGGTCGCACCCGCGAAACCCCTTGTCACGCCCACGACACCGTTCGGGAAGCACAGGGAGTTCAGGCCAGCTAGCGGTTGCGCCCGCGAACTACACTGTCGCGCCCACAACGGTCCCATTCTGCGCGAGTTGTTCGGATATTAAACGTTGTGTTTTATCTAATTAATACCTAGTATAAATACCATGTTTAACACTCTTTTCTAGGTAACTTATGTTGATGAATGATATGCTAATGCATTGTTAGGGTTTTCTCCCTTTTCTCTCAAAAATCTTGTTCTTACTTTATCCATTTGTTAATTGTGGTGTTAGCAAGTCATTTCTTTATTGATCATTGGGTGGACTTCTCCTTTAAGATGGTCATGGTGGGGTGCTAGGTTTTGGTGGTGGATTATCCTTTATCCAAAATCATATCCAATCCCTTTGGTGTTCAAGGTTTATGTTCTTGGTTGATTTTGATTATTATTCAAGTTCAAGGCTAATATTGAGATGTTCAAGCATGGATGATTGAGTGTTGCATCATTCTCTCTCTATTCTATTGTTTATGGGTGTTCAAGAGGTTTTCTCTCATCTCCTCCACAACAACAACTCAAGCCATATTTATTCATCAATCCACCGCGCATCGGGAACCGCTCCAGAGGTGGTTTGGCAAGTGAAATAGATCACTCTTGGCAAAGAAGATCTATGAGGCTTAACTATTTCACTGCTAATTGCGATTAACCCCGAGATTGGGAACCTGTTTGGTGGCCGATGAACCCCCAAGCCCATTTTATTCAATTGTTAAGACCGACCTTAGTCTTATTTGTCTTGTTTCCTTTAGTTTTACTTGAAACTTCTCTATTATCTCATTTTGGGATTTAAATTGGACTTCTATAAAAAAAACACTCGAGAACTTGGCCCCTTAGCTCCTTGAGAAGAACGAAAAAACTGGATATTCTCAGCAATTTACAGCCAAGATAGAATTTGGATCTACTATTGTAACCCGATACAGTAGGTCAAATTCAATTTCTATTCTTTTTTCTCCCCTTAATTCCTTAACCCAATCACATGTTCAATAAGTATTAAAACATAGGTTTCACAATAAAATGCTAACAATTAAATAAAAGCAAATCATGAATAATGGAGTTGTTAGTTAATCTTAAAGTCAAATTAACAAACTTTTACTGATTTAACTCCAGCGTGCGATCTAAGAGATAAGTTTGGGGGTAAGGCTACAAGCCCAAAGTACGATTCTTTTGGCTCATTCGTCTAATAGGGCGGTCTTAAGTTATGCCAGGATTAATTTAAGAGAGGGTAGAAGAAGAAGAATTTTGTTATTCATGAAGTTAATTATTAAACATGCAACATAAATACAGTATTATAAAAGACAGGAATTAGGGGAAGATTTACATATTATACGTACGTTGATTGTCATATGAATTACATCATGCTGGAACTCAATGATAAATTAAATCAATGATAATACTAACCTCAAATAGCAAGCAAGAGAGAATGGAGCGAGGAACTCAGAATAATCTTTGTAGTGTCAATACGCCTAGAAAATTATGGGATTTATCCAACTGAGTGAAGGATAGGGTATTTATAGGGTTCAAGATGCACATCAATTATCCAAAAAGCAGTGATTTAATCTGAATACGCAATGTTTTGATGAATCAAGGTGGCAGAACAAAACCTTCCGGGGGCTATACCATGACCGACTGGTAACGGTGTAAGGGTACCGTAACCGAAAGGTTAAAATCTTGTTGAATTTGTATCAATGTTCTCCAGGCGGAGGCGTAGTCTAAAAAGGATTCACAATCGCCTATTATAACCGGCAAGTTACGCTTCAATAGAGGCATAACCAGCGGGTTACGCTATGTGTGCTGGACTTCGAAATGGGTTCAGATGGGATTCGAAGGGAGGTTCTATGCCAAGTTATTTGTATAGACCAAACTTAATCTGAGAAAATTACAACTTCACAATAATTACAAACCAGTGACAAAATATGGTGTCTACAGGTTTATATATTAATTTGTTCAAGTTTAGAATACTTTTTCCAAAATCTCTTCATCATATTTTGTCACTGGTTTGTAATTACATTCGATGTGCATTCCAAATATCACGTCTGTTGGGAAGTACTTAGGCATTCCTTTGATAACCCATAAGTCCAAAGAAGTTGACTATGTGGATCTATTGGTGAAGTTTAAGAAGATGTTAGCTAGTTGACAGGGTCAGTTTGTCAAATTTGTGGGTAGAATTGTCTTAGTAAAATCTATCCTTAATGCCCTCCACATTAATCTCGTACACACTTCCTTTCTCCCTACTAAAATTATAAAAAATGATGGAATGACAGATTAGGCAGTTTAGGAATGAGAGATACATGGCTCAAATAAGCTAGAATATATCTGTATAAAAAAACACAGTACATCTGTATCATAATTTTTTTTACTAAAAGTACTATTAGTATGTACCACACCATAATTCTATGCATCAATTTATTTGTCGCAACCTTTTCTTCAATTTATTTATGCGTCAATTTATTCTATGCGTCAATTTATTTATCGCAACCTAATAGAGACATTCGGGTATATCTTTCGTTATCTCCCAATCTGTCAACTATCAATGTTAATTTGCAGTCACCATTGAATTTTGGATGCTTAAGTGTATTCTATGCTTCAATTAATTTATCGCAACATTTTCTTCAACACAGACCCAATTTTCTTATTCATAAAGCAGTGGCGAAGCATCACCAAGTAAGTCTTCATACATCTTTCTTTTTCTTATTTTACTGCTATCACTATCAATATTATTGCACACATCAACCCAATTTGTTTTATTCGGCTTCCATCCTTATATTATCTTCACATCTTTCAACAGATTCAAATTTATTTAGGTGTAGGGTACATTTAGATTTTCCAAAACCGTTAAGGAAAAATTTAATTATATAATTCTTTTTCTGATACATGAATTACCATGATATCTTTGCACAGTCACTACACTTACAGCAAGACTGCATATCTCTCATTGTCAAATTCCATTTAGATTTTAGGGTTGGGTTGATTGATTGATATTTTTTCCACTAATTTATGAGGTTTTATGTGATGCATTGTTATACAAGGTGTTGATCACCCATACAAAGGTATGTCTGTACAAGAGTGAAATGTCATTTTGCCCTCACACTACTTAAAACTTGCCAGATCTAAATCCTAATTCTTTTGTCTTAATTTATATTTGGATAGGTTGTAAATAATCTACCTTCTATTAATGATATGTTAATGTGAATTCGAGCAGGTTCTCCTGGTGTATGAGTGACACTAAAGGTGAAACATCAAGGCTACATTACTTGAATTTAGGAAGCTCACAATAGAAGAAAATTTGATGGACGTCGGATGTGTATAGTGGAGATTGTTCATAGAATTAAGAGGAATATCTTTTACTAACATACTACATTTAGGAATTCGTTCAAACATCATATGTGTATAGATAATACTTTGCATGGATTCATACATGGTTATGTAGGAGATTTGATATTGGTGTATAATGCTCAATGAGTTTTGCCTTTTTATTTACGATATGGTATAAAGGTCGTTGTCCTTTCGACTTATACGATATTGTTTATGAATAATAAATGTCCCATGTTTCTTTTCCATGAAATAATGACAACGAACGATTTCTAAATTATGGGTTAATTGAAATTTTTCTCTCTAAATCGCAAACTGTAGGGTAAGATTGTTACATTCGACCACTCTATTTCCTGCCCGGGAAGATTTCGGAATATTGGTTTTTATCATTCTAAATCGCTTTTTTTTTTTTTTTTTTTACTTGGATTGAGGATGTTTGTTAATATATTTACTTTTAAAAACAAAAATAACATATTTATTTTATTTATTATACTATTTAAAATTTTAAATATCCTGTTATCGCACGGGTAGAAGACTAGTAATAATAATAATAAAGTTTGTGGGTCCCACTGAATGGAGAAAATAGATTAATTGTAGGGATTTCGACAAATCAAAAAATAGATAAATGCTGAATTAAATTATTTTGATGCAAGTATCAGTTATTATAATTATTTTGGAATAATAATAATCATAACAATAATAATAATAATAATCTATATAATATTAATAGTAAAATTTGTGGGTCCCGCTGAATGGAGAAAGAAGATTAATTGTAGGGATTACAACCAATCAAAAAGTAGATAACTGTTGAATTAACTTATTTTGGTGCAACTATCAGTAATTATAATTATTTTGGAATAATATTTCTAAATTATATTTACAATTACTATTAAAATTTTTCAAAATAACTATTTTAATATACTCCGTGCATCACATGGGTTGAGGCCTAGTCATTTTTAAAATTGATCATATTTTCAATAATAATGACTATACAATTTTAATTATTTATCATTACTAATAATTAAACAAAATTTTAAAAGTACAAACATAAATGAGTATATAATTAAGATTACATGATTTTCACAAATAAATATTTTAATGTGAAAAAGTAGGAATAAATTTCTATTGATGGAAAACAAATAAAATGAAATTCCAAAAATTAAAAATTATGAATGATATGGAAAGAGTGAACCCGCTAATATTTTAAAAACATGAATCACTAATTCACTATAGCATTTGATCTTAGACATTTTAGAAGAAGGAAGTTTATTAGTTTACTAATACAATAGTCCGAATAGTTAAGAGTTAAGTCGTTGCTGGGCTCTTGGGCTGGATTCGCAAATACATCGAACGAACGATTCACATGAGCGGGAGGAGCCTCTTCTTCCCGTTGCACATTTGAATTTCAAAAAACAAAAAGGGAGCCGTTACGCTACCGACCCCTTATATATAAACTTTCATAACCCAGACTGCTCTTCCAGATCTCCACATTACATTTCTAAGTTTTCGAATTAGAGAGACAAACAGAGAATACAGTGAGAGAAAGAAAAATGGAAACTGCCGTGGAGAAGGTTCCAAGGACACAATCCGCCATGGAAGCGTTTGACAAGCTCGAGAAGGTTGGAGAAGGGACTTACGGCAAGGTTTACAGAGCAAGAGAGAAGGCCACTGGCAAGATCGTCGCTCTCAAGAAGACTCGCCTTCACGAAGATGATGAAGGCGTCCCTCCTACTACTCTTCGTGAGGTTTCCTTGCTTCGTATGCTCTCTCGCGACCCCCATGTCGTCAGGTCGTTTCCCCTCTCCTCTCATTTCACTGTTAGGGTTTTCTTGTTTTCGGTTTCGAGTCTTGGGTGGGTTAGAATCTGGGGTTTTGAGTCACTGATAGGATTAATTGATGTAGATTTTGGCTTAATCAATCAGTTTTGAGGTCACAGTAGGTTCTTCTGCTTCTGGCTATTCGTTTTTCTTGTGTAGATTTAGGGTTTAGGGTTTCGAATACATTTCCAACATGTTGTATGTTTCCTGTTTAGTTAATCTTACATGGAATTACAATCTTCAATTACCTGTTGAATTCATAATCTCTTGTTCTGCGTTTGATGGGTTTTGAGATAGTTGTTGTATATCTCTTCTGAACTCGTCTCACAAAACCTCAGAAATATATGGGTTTTCATCTGTTCTCTTGGGTTAATTTAGGGTTTGTTTTTGTTTCTGATACACTGCCGAAATCTAGAAACCTTAGAAATTATAAATATGAATTTGTCTTCGTTAGCTATTACTAGTGGAAGTGATGATTTCTTGATTCGTGGGCTTAGGTCAGTTGTGAATTCGTGATACTGATTGACTTGATTGATGATGGTGAAATCAGGCTGATGGATGTGAAACAAGGGCAGAACAAAGAGGGAAAAACTGTTCTGTACCTTGTGTTTGAGTACATGGACACCGATCTCAAGAAATACATTCGTAGTTTCCGCAATATGGGACAGACTATTCCTCCTCAAAATGTCAAGGTAAATATATAGAAACCCTGGACATCTTAAATTAGAGTTAAACTGGAGGGTTGTTAACCTGGTTAGCTTGGATGCGTATTCAGAGCCTGATGTATCAGCTGTGCAAAGGAGTTGCTTTCTGCCATGGTCATGGAGTGATTCACAGGTGTTGGTTCTATGCCTTTTAGTCATTACACCCTTGTATGTTCATTTTCATGTCTACTTGTGAAAATTGCTTACGGGCATGAGTTGCTTTTTTTTGTTGTTATAGGGATCTGAAGCCACACAATCTGTTGATGGATCGTAAAACAATGGCTCTCAAGATTGCTGATCTGGGCCTTGCCAGGGCATTCATCGTCCCAATCAAGAAGTACACACATGAGGTATTATATATTCCTGCATTCTCGAATTTGTTTTTTGTATATACCATTTTATTAATAATTGCAAATCGTAAACTGGTAGATTTTGACGCTGTGGTATCGAGCTCCGGAGGTTCTCTTGGGCACTACCCATTACTCATGTGGAGTTGACATGTGGTCTGTAGGCTGCATATTTGGTACGATCTCTTTGCTCCTCCCTCTTCTTATGGATATTGAATTATCAGACAGCCATTTAACTCTGAATCTTACTTGTTAACAGCTGAGCTGGTAAACAATCAAGCTCTTTTCTGTGGAGACTCGGAGTTGCAGCAGCTCCTCCACATTTTCAGGTCTGTTGGTGCATACTTGCTACTGATGAATCATTAAGCTCCACCTTATTGCAATATGTCTAACTGGTTTCCACAGGCTGCTCGGAACTCCGAATGAACAAGTATGGCCAGGAGTGACCAAACTGAAGGACTGGCATGAATACCCTCAATGGAGTCCTAAGGACCTGTCGTCTGCTGTCCCCGGCTTGGACAATGATGGACTTGACCTTTTGTCTGTATGTTCCGAAACTGAGTTCTGATGCCACTTTGTTGTTCAATGATTAGTTTGTGTTGTTAACAAAAACTGTTGGGTTCTGCAGAAAATGTTGATATATGAACCCTCAAAGCGGATCTCAGCCAAGAAAGCGATGGAGCACCCCTACTTCGATGATCTGGACAAGACCTACCTCTAGGAATTTGTATTGGAAATATGTTTGGTTCTCTCAAGCATCACCAGTGGTCCAGTACCAAGTCTTTTTGCTATTGTTCCTGACGGTGATAGATATATTACGGAAATTTAGTAAACATGTTAGTTTTCTGTAATGATCTATGATTTTAGGATGAGAATTTTCCTGACATTGGAAAATGGTTCTGTTCCTGTTTTGTTCAGTGCACATCTTAGTGCTGACGTCCTTGCAGTGAATTGAGATTTGATTGACTTCTCTCACAAGGATAAATTTAGCTATCGAATGGATGTTTGTTGTTCTTCTATGCTCAGCCCTTGCACAAATGAGTTCCAATGTTCAATTGAGTTGTACTGTATGTAGCCTAGCCTTCACTAAGATTAGTTTGGGCTCAATCACTCAAAAATCAAGTTGCATTAACTATGATAAGCATTCCAAGTCTTAGCTCATTTACAAGGATAAATTTGCCTTCACTCTGCTCAATCATTCAAAAATATGTTAAGCATCCCAAGGCAAATCATTCAAGGATATCTGGAGAACTTTTCTACAGGTAGATCGTATCAGGATTCTATTTGGTGTGTCTTACTTGGTAGGTCTTGGTTGTTTGATAGAGTTGTGTCTCATGATGGACGTGCAAACACCTATACCCTTTAGTCAAGGCATGCATATATATATGTAAGACATTGATTCAAGAAAAGAGAGAGCAGGTAGTTGTAGAAAATAACAGCAAAAAGGGATGAGATTGAAAATAAATCATGTCAAATGAATGAAATCAATAAACTACTACTAAAAGGGAGGACGGGGAGCATTTTCACCCCATTCCAACAGACTGTGGATCCCCTGGGAATGGATATTCCAAAATTTGCACCAGTGGCAATTGAAGTGCCTTCATCTTGCAAACATCCTGATCGTCCGAAGAAACAATCCAACCTTGTATAATAAGAAGACATGCCACTAAATATGTAAGACATTGATTCATGAAATGAAGAGTGCAGGGAGTAGAAAATAACAGTAAATTAAAGAGTTGGGATGAGATTGAAAATAGTAGGAAACCATCCAGAATTCCAAATACATGAAACTGCAGCTTGAGCAGGAGGAAGACTAAAAATAAATCATGTGAAACGAATGAAATGAATAAACAACTAAAAGGGAGGACGAGGAGCATTTGCGCCCCATCCCGACAGACTGTGTGGATCTCCTGGGAATGAATATCCAAAATTTGCACCAGTCTGAGCATCTGCTGCAACAGAAGGCATTTGCAGAGAGTGATGCTGATCATGATTTTCCCCATGAATGTGATCCTCCTGCTGATCCAACGACAATGGCAGCCTCTCATAGACGGTATTAGAGAAGGATGCAGCGACTAACAAGACAGGCCCGGAGGCCAAAAGGGGCCCAGCCACGATGCCCCCAACCACCTGGCCCTGCCCTCCTGACAGGAAAATTGAGAGCCCCCCAGCCCCAGGGGGTGCAGGGGGAGGCAACACGGTCCCCGACAGAGACAGTATCTCGAACCTCCCATGAAGGGTGACGACACTCGACGACTCAGTGGGCTGGCGGACAGAGACATCCATGACAGTGCCATTGCCGCTGAGGACACTGACTCCTCTGCCCCTCTGGCGGGCGTAGGCTGAGATGGTTTCCAGAATGTCAGCACCACAGGAGACCTCCAGCATGTGAGACCTCAGAGAATTGGGGGTGTCTCGAGTCACTATCACTGGTGGCTTGGGCTTGTTCTTGGACCCTGCAGGACGCCCCCTAGGCCGTCTCATTGGTGTTGCAGTATCACCACCTCCTCCTCCTGCTGCTGAGCTTGTGGCTCCTACTGTTGGGTCTGATTTGTCCGCATCCTGGGAGGACGATGTGGTTGTGGTCTGAGACTCAGAGGGGTTCGTGTTCAGAAGTTGGTGCAAATACGATGAGTGATGATGAAAACCTGATCCTCCTTCATAGCCTGACATGATTAATCCCCTACTAACATTTACCTCTCTTATTTCAATCACTTCTAGTCTGCATCAGATCTAAGGAGATGCAGCCTTAATCCTTATGTATTAGAAAGCAGACATGAAGGAAGCTTCAATGTTTTTCAGAGAAAGAAACTGAGGAAGGTCCTCAGCTTACCTTTGAAACTTGTGGATCGCCCACCGTCGCTTTCAGCTACTTGCAAGTGAGGTTTTGACCCATTATAGCAATATGGGATTTTCTAGACTAGTACCATATGATTGAGTGAACAGTTGTAGTATCAGTTACATATACATGATACATCAAAAAAAAGAAAGCTGTCTGTTAGGTTGACCCACAGCAGAGTTGAGTTGCTTCTCAAATCGCGGTCCTCATTGAGGTCATCAACAATGAGAAATGATCAAAAAGTAATTTAGTATTACTTGAGATTCAGATGTCTGTAGGACATCAGATAGCTGACCCGGCAAATCTCTAAAATTAAGGCGTAATCTACGACAAATCCTCTAAACTAATAATATATTAAAAGAAGCAAAGTACATACTGATGAAATAATTAAGCATTACGAGGAATTAAAAGGTGGTCAGGAATCAAGGCTCTTTCTCCCAAATTACATATCTTGCATATGGCATACAACAGAAGAATAAAAATAACGTTGCAGTTAACTGTAATAATGTACTAGAATCTAAGTTTATATGAGGATTTGAAGACCACCCCAGAACCCCTATTTTGTAGCTATATCAATAAATATATATACAGAGTGGCGTGTTTGGATGAAAACCCTCTTTCTATACCCAAAATGAGAAGAAAAAACAAAATCCTTTTATTATTTGATGGAAAAGTATTATTATTATTATTATTATTATTATTATTATTATTATTATTATTATTACTACTACTACTACTAGTCCTAAACTTGTCCTAAATTTGTGCGATGCACGGAGTATAATAAAGTAGTTATTTTAATTTTAATAAAAATTAATGGACAATTAATTGTATATACAATTTAAAAATTATAAAACATTGATCATATTGTGAAATAAAAAACATCACACTAATTAAATTGTTCAAATGAAGCGCGCGTGTATGCACATACATGTATAATTAAAAACATCAGGGGCCAACAATTCATTTTCAAAAGTCACAAACCGACCCAAAATTGCAATAGCGTGTTCTTTGGATTGGATAAAATGAGGTTTGGATGGATTGGATTGGATTGGATTGGATTTGATAAGTTAATGATGTTTTTTTTTGGGAATTGTGTTTTTATAGAGGATATTTTTTTGGGGAATTGTGTAAGGTTTGTATTGGATTGGAAAGAGTTACCAATCCAAAAAACATGGCTATATTCTAACTAATAGGTAACTACTTAACACATATAATAATAATATATTTGTAATTTTGACGATAGAACAACAATTGAATTTTGAGATATTGTCATTTGTTGAACGTCAATTTTGAACCTGCATGTTACATTTGTTGCTAAGATTTGATCATTGTTTGTGATAAACTATCACCTCTTATCCTCCATGCATTTAAATAATTGCAATGTATACTGATGTAGTGAAAATACCATAACAAAGTAAGTACTTTAAAAATATTGATGTAGTGAATGTACACTATAAATGTATATAAATATTAGAAAGAACAAAATAAAAGAGGTATTATCAATGAAAATATCATTATAATTTTTAAATGAAAACATAAAAAATCAAAAGAAAAAAGAAAATTGGATTATAGTAATATCTACTTTCAACTTTTATTTGTAAGTGATCCCTACTCCCTACTTTTTGTGTTTTGGTATGCAAGTGGTCTTAAAAGTTAAAAAATTGAATCTAGTAGTCCCAAATCTACCTTCACATTTTTTTTTAATTTTTTCATTCCTGTCTCATATGGTTTTAATTTTTTTCATCATTTCCCCGAGAAAGGTTATGATGTGTAGTTATTAAAAGAATTTTTAAATTATTTTTTGAGAATTCAGACAATTATTACGCTTTTTAAGGAATAAAAAATCGTAAAAAATCAAAATAATTTGGGACAAATGTTGTACATTCTTTAAAAATCGCGGAGAAGTATTGTACTAAGTTTTGAATCAAATGCTACAATTTTTACTTTTTTTTGACAGTCAGAATACAATAGTAAATTAAGTCAGGATTATTGACATACAAAAGCTCAAAGTGACAATTATTAGTATCCAATTCTCCAAAGAAAAAAGCGGCCAACAATTTAACTGAAAAAACACAATCCAACCAAACATATAATAACTTTCTTTAATACAATGGGTAATACAATGGGTAATAAATTTCTTTAAGTATATATGGTAGTTTGGAATGGTAATTTTCAGACTTTTAAGACATAATAGTTTCATTGTAAAAATTATAACTATAAATCGGCTTAAAAAACATTAATTTTATCACTTAACTTTTCACAGTGTCAAAATCAATAATCTCGATCATAATTAAAGTCTTGATTAGGTAGTTCAGGTAAGTACAAATAAATTTTGTTGACGAGTTAATAACACGCATTTTTATGGGTTAACAATATCTTACACGCCAGTATCATTTTCGTTATTACACCAAGAGTTCGGTCCACATATTAGAGAGCATGAGAGACATTAAAAAATAAAAGACATATAAATAACTTACATATTAGAGGTTTACTATATAGAATGTTGATTTTGAAGAAATATCTTCATTACATATGTATAATAATATTTAATAGAACTGAAATTAAAATTATTAAATTGTCAGTTTTTAATTTCATAAATTTTAAGAATTCTACATCTTAATGAATAGTGTAAATTTCCCACTAATTCTTCGTTGACAAATAGCATAGGATGAACATGAATGGTTTTTAGGGCCTAATTGATTATGTGTGTAGCATTCATCAGCGAAATAAAAGAAATAAAAAATTTAAAAAGATGAAAAATTAAAATATTCAAACTAAAGAGACATTATCTCTTCCCACCCTTTTTCTATTTTTAACATTTATGATGAGATCTAACTTATTTTAAAATTAATAAATAAAAATATTAACAGCAAATGTAATTTGAATCTATTTCAAAAATATTTTTTTCACTCAATTCGGATGAAGTTAAATTTGGACAAAGTTAAATTTGGGTCAAAATTTATTTCGGACAAAATCAAGTTCAACAATAGAAAAAAGAGAAATATTTTGTTCGAATTATCGGTCAATGTTACAATGGGGTTCGAATCAAAGCATTTTTTTGGGTCATATTTAAATATTTATTTTTAACAATAATAAAATTAAATTTTAAAAGCATAAGCATAAATAAATATATAAATAGGATAAATTGGATTTCTTAAATAAATATTATAAAGTAAAAAAGTAGGAATGAGTTCCTATTGTTGTAAAACAAATGAAATGAAGTTCCAAAAAGTAGGAATTATAGGTGATGTGGCAATAGTGGACCCCCACTAACAATCCAAAAATAAGGATCAATAATCAATCGTTATATATTTATTATTTCTCTAATTTAAATTAAACTAGTTATAATAATCAATCGTTACTAGAAGATAATCATATTTTATTATATGTATTGTAAAAAAAATTAGTATTTAGAGACCATTTTTTTAAAGAAAAAATGGAAAAAAATCACAATCATAGCCTGTTAGGTTGACCTAAAACCGAAATACATGGCCGCGTATTTACCCGAACCCGAAATACACTCAACTCATATTTACCCGAACCCGAAACTCACCTGTCCGACCGAATTGAGAGGTCTAGTGTTGGCAATGGGTCCTAACATGGAGCAGAAGTCTCAACCTGTAAGAACTAGAAGTAGAATAAGAACACATATATATGGAAAAACTACAAGAGTATTATCCAGAACCAGAAGAAGAGAATGAGATTGTCTGGGGAGAAAACCAGGAAATAATGTCAAATCCTTTATAACAATAGTAGAGGAGATATCTAGAGGTTGGAAATGTTGAGATTGATTGAACAGTGAACAAAGCTTGGAGGAATTAGCACCACACCAAGAGTTGAAGTGATGGTCAGGGCAACCTTATTGAGAAAAATGAGTACGAGGCGTAGCTTGTGCAAAAAAAGAGTTTCATAAGTAGAATTAGACTTTTGTCCAATTTGTAAGGTAGCAGGTGAAAGTGTAAACCATATATTGTTGTTTACCTTATTGCTTGAGAGTTGAGAAGTTTGAATAGTGTTAAACTTTACATCTATTATGGAGGCAAAGACTAGTCCAAGGTCATGATAATCAGTGCAAGCCCCCTATATTTTATTTACCCATCCTCCTTTGATATCCTAACACAGGCATACAGGCATGTATTCTAGCCAGGACCATGCTGCTCTTGTGTTTCACCCATTCTTGTTTTTTAATTTTTCCATCTGATTCATTCAATGGTCAAAGTGATATATATACTCCCTCCGTTCCATGTTAATTGACACTTTAACTAATTTATTTTGTCCCAAAATAATTGTCACTTTCCTATTCCCAATACTTAATTTAATTATTTTACATTATTTATTAGAGAGAGAAAAGTCAAATACAATTAAGATTTAGTAGTTATTATAGTTATATATTGATATGTGTGAAAATTCTAATTCCGTCAATTAATTTGAGACGGAGGGAGTACTATATAATTAAAGGAGCATGAACAAGTAGAAGAAACAACGAGCAAGGCCAAGGGTTAAAGTGTCTAATAATAATAATAATAATAATAATAATAATAATAAATAATCTATACATATTATTTCACGAAAACTACAATTAGAACATGTCGATTATTTTTTTCTCTCCACTTTTTTTGGTTTTTTTTACAATTAAATTTTTCTTTTTCTCTTTCCTTTTCTATCAACTAATCTTGCATAGTCGTTAACACCAATTATTTTTATCTTTCACTTTCTTCTCATTGAAAATCATGGGTCCCAGTCCCACCACAATTATTAAAAAAAAAAGAAAAGAAATGATGAAGTGCAGGAACTCCAAAGCGTTCCTGAAGTGCCGTTCTCATTTTTGTGATCTTGGCTGCAGCAAAACGTAACCACAATGCACATATTCCCATGTGAAGTTCCATGTGTTGCATTTGCTCTAATTTTTGGGTTCAATGTATTTTAGGTTTAGTTGAGAAAATCATGTTCAAAATCCAGAAATTTCGGATGTGTTTGGATCGGATCAGGAACTGCCAGGCCTAGCTAGCACACCTCCCTTCAAACTACCTGATATCTCTTATTAGGCATCTCTTCTGCGTAGACAACTTATGCAAATTAGGAAATAGTTCCCTTAATGATTGTCCATCTAGCCATCTATCTTCATCGAATCTTGATTTACTCCCATCCCCTAATTTGAGACATTAAATTTGCCAAAATCCTTTCCGTACGTGCTAGTATAGTCTCTACTCCCAACTTTTTGATGTCACCCAGGTTCCTGATTCTGCCAATCTATATGGGTTTGGTAGTTTTACATCATCCCTCTCATGAATATAATGTATAAGTTTTCTCCATAAAAAAGCTTCTTCAAAGTTATATCTTCACCACCATTTGAGTAGTATTCCTACATTCATTATGAGTACATCCCCTACACCTAAACCCCTTGTTGATTTTAGCCTTTATATAGTCTCATATCTCACTATTGCATTCAGTTGTGACCCTTCTTTATCTGCCTAGAAACCCTCCTCTAGTTATGCATAAAATCTCCCTAGCTACGCGCTTGAGCATCTTGAAGATTGAAAGGTAGCAGTTAGGGAGACTATTAAGTTGTATTCTTATTAGAACTAATCATCTAGCCTTTGACAATAAGGTAGCCTTCCAACATTTATGCTTATTCTGAATTTTTAAAATGATCGACTTCGAAGATTGTTTCATCTTCTTATTTTCCCCAAGGGGAAAGCCCAAATATGTAGGCTACAGCTCCGCAACATGACATTTCAGGATCTTCGTTATTCTCTAACTTCATTCTTCATTCCTACAAAAAAAAAAAAACATTAGGTTTGGCAAAATTAATTTTGAGGCTTGTGATCCTTTAAAACAGTTATAGGATGCTTGTTGTACTAATAAGTTGAACAGTTATAGGATGGCTTTTGTACTAATAAGTTGCTTCTCATCTGCATGAGCAAAAGTCATGTGTCATCTGCAAATTGCAGAAGCAACACCCCGATTTTCTACTTCTCAGCTAGAAGACCTTTCAATATGCATTTTCTCTATGGCTCTGTACAACATTGTATTCATCACTTCTCCAACCAATACAAAATGAAAGGGTGACAAAGGGTCACCCTGCTTAAGACCTGATCTGGGAACGACTAGGGAAGCAAGATTAAACCCAAGGATCACAATTACTCTAGGGTTTGAGAAAACCCAAATTAGAATTCATAAAACTACAACTAATTTTTAGGGTTTTTGAGATAGAGATAACAAGAACAATTAAAAGAAGGATATGACTAATGTAAATAGTAATTAACTCACCCAATAGCCTAAGAATCACAAGAGGTTGCAAAGAAATTCTTCACAAGCATCCACATTTGTTCTTCCATGAAATTTCAGCAAAGAGAGGTTGAAAGATACAGATCAAACTCACAAGTGAAGAGAAATTGATTAAGCACTCCCACAAAGGATTAAACTTAATTACAAAGAAATTAGGGTTCCAAATACCCTCTCAATAATTCATAAACATATGTGTTTAGTCTTCCAAAAGTTCTTCCAAGAATGAGGGGGATGGGGGGTTTAAAAAGGGGAAGATCGAAAGGGGAAATCACGCGACATCTGCAGGAAACGATAGTTGAGACGCTGGCAGCGTCTTAGAGGCACCACCAGCGCCTCAACCAGTGGAAATGAGCGGAAACATTGGGTTAGGCGCTGCCAGCGCATATCTGGGCACGGCTCGTGCCTGTCGGCTTCTGCTGGCTTTCAATGCGCATAACTTCTTCATTTTAACTCTGATTTGGGATTATAATATATCGATAGAAAGCTCTTAGTGTGTACTATAAGATCACAAAATTTGGTGATCATCAAAGTTGTATTGAAGGAGTTATGATCAAAAGAGTGAAGACATATCTTTTCTTATTACCCCATTTTGCCAAAAAAAAAATGATATTCTTCAGCTTGTTTCTCTTGGCTTGGCCTTGTTCCCTCATGACTTCTTCCAAGCCTCCTTGGGGTTGGTTTTCGGGGCTTGACTTGACCCTCCATGTTTCCATCCCAACCCTTGTGAAATGACCAAAACACCCCTACGCTTCCTAGACGGTCAATTTGGGGCTTCAATAGCGATCTAAGCTTGACTTGAAACAAAACTAGCTTGGACCCACTCCCGTCATTTTCTTCGATGCCAAGGATCCTCGGGAAATATGGATCAGACTCCCTTTGTTGGAGAAGAGTTGCCTTCAACTCTTGGGAGTTCAAATCCAACCGACCGCTCACGTAAAATCAACTTAATAAAATCCATTAGTCGGATCAAAGTGACACTCATCAACCCCTTCTTCATAAAGATGTAGCAATTTCGGAAGGAAAAAGGGACCAACTCGCCATCAAGAGCGACCTTCACATGCCTAACGCTCATTATTTTGTGTTAGGCCACAAGGTAGTCATCACAAGAGACGTCAAGGTCAAGGCCGGTAGAAGATGCCTCTTCCTTGGTCAATCTCGATAAGAGAGGAAGCAAGCTAGGGTGTGGGGTTATGGACTTACTGACGTACATTATGTCTCTAAGTTGTGGTTCGGCCATGGTCGGACATGGCTCAACGCTTGCAATCATGGTGTGGAGCTCAGTAGGAGGCCTTTTGGGTGAAGGGGAGGGACAAGGGAGGGAGATAGGAAAAATTTGTGGAGCTATGAATCTCTCAACCTCACTAGGATTACGTTTTCGCAAAAGTAAAGTCAAATGTGACTTTCTTTCGCTCAAAGCACTCCCATCCCGTGTTTCACTCATGTAGAGGAGGCCTCTCTTCTCACTTCCCATTCCGATTTGATTTTCATGGAGTTAGGTAGGTGAGAGGGGTGTGAGCACAATCCGTCGTTTTTCCATCAAGAAGGAGTAAGTGTTCTCATGACCATCATGGATAACATGCCTATCATATTGCCAGGGTCTTCCAATGAGCAAATGACAAGCATCCATGGGAACGATATCACAAAGAGCACTATCTATGTAAGAACCAATGGAAAAAGATATCAAGGCTCGTTGAGATACCTGAAGATGACCACCATCTTTAAGCCCTTGAAAGCTATAAGGTTGGGGATAAGCTAGAACGAGCAATTGAAGCTTCTCCACCAAAGTAGTAGATGCTACATTCGTATAGCTCCCACTATCGATGATCATCTTGCACACTCTATCATTGATGGTGCATCGGGTATGGAAAAGCATTTACCGCTGAGAATCATCTTGGGGGTCCTTGGTCATGACTAGGGATCTCCTAGGAGCCAAGACCTCTTCCTTTTGAACTTGAGTCTCAACAATAGTCATAGAGGACTCTGAACCATCCATCACACTTGATTGGGGCGATTCAACCATCTTGGTAGGGCATTGCGATTGGTAGTGGCCATACTCCCTACACTTGAAGCATTTTCTACCCTTGAGCTATCTAAGGTATTCCGCATCATCCATGCGAGCTTCAATAGATGGTTTGAATGGCTTGGAAGATCGACTTCCTTTGGACAGAACCTCATACCGAGAGTGAGCACCACCCTTGCTAGAAGATCATGATTGACCCTTCTTCTCCTTCATCCAATCATGAGGATCACCAACTCTAGGCCCAAGAGTAGAAGTACCACAACGGTGTTCAACATAGGACCTTCGATATTCACTATAAGATCTCTCATGATCACCACGAACCTTTCTCGAGGAACCGATTTGAAATTTTGCCATAACATAGCTCAAATCGCTCACTTGACGTTGTATCACTTTCTGAGTATCTATGATATGTTGAAGAGCCATATCAAGAGTGGTTTTGGAAGGGGAGTTGGGTTGAGGAGGGAATTTTCGATCGCCCATTTGACTAGACGATGAGGCCATTTGAGGAGTTTGAGGGGATTGATGGGCTAAGGAAAATACATTCGGGTGAGGCTTTGGGGTTCTTTTGTGGCTAAGGAAATTTTGTGGAGTTTTTGCGAGGCTATTTTTTTTGTGGGGGAAGATGGGGTGAATCCGGCAATGGGAAATGACAATAATGAGCAACAATGGAAAATAGTCACCAAGGCAATGAGCATGCATCAAGTGACCACCTCACACACACAAATAGCCACAACAAAGTTATCCAACAAAATCCCAATTCAACCATTTTCATCCATGGAAGAAGTATAACCAAATACCAAACCCCAAAATATTCAATCTCCAACTCACTCCAAGAACTCTTCCCAAATGCAACCCAAATCGATCTCTAATCAATAAGATTTCACAACAAACTACTTCCAACAATGTTGTGGCATGTATATGTTAGGTTTTAGGTTATCTATTTCCTAAAACAGGTACAGATTAATTGGCGGAATATTAATAAATCACAACAACTGCAGAGGCTTTAGTAATTATGCCTAATCGCTAATCCGGCTGATTCCAATGCTGAAATCCTCTACTGAAAGTCCACCCAGCACTCCGGGAACTCGACTGCTAGATCGACCCAATCGAGACAAATCTCAATCTAAGATGTATGTATTTGGTATACGAGAATGTTTCGGGAAACAGAGAATGTTTCTGGAAACAAGAACTGCAAACTAAAAGAGAGAGGAACTCAGGAAATCACCCTGGTATCTCTTTAAGAGTCTCAGGCAGTTGGTGTAGAATAATCTCTCACAAAGACCCCTTTATATAGTGTTTAGAAAACCTAGGGAGGGGGTTCAAAACCCTAAAGGGCCGACTTAACGCAACGGCGCGCTTCTCAGACCTAACACGGTCCGTGTTGCAACAACACGGTCTGTGTTGGACTCCAGAAGGTCCATTAACTCAGCCCATGGACACCACGGACCGTGGTGTCCCAACACGGACCGTGTTGGGTCAACATGGTCCGTGTTGAACCCAGTTCGGTCCGTGTTGGGCTGATTTCTCACAGAAATCAGTTCCCAACTTTTCTAAACGTAATACAATATTACTTAGGTTACATACATTATTCCAGGGCACTGACTTGTGTAACCCAGTAGGACCAAATAATATAGTTGTAATTAACATATTCAATTACTAATTATAGAGGTCTCTAGCAAGACATATAATTACTATATCATTTTGGTTTAATCTTCGTGTATATCGAACATTGTCGGGACATTCCCAACAATCTCCCACTTGTCCCACAAGTGTTCGATCCCTTGAATTCCCTTGTCACTTACTGTGTCAAGTTCAGATAAGGTAAGCTAAAGTCATCCTTATGTAAGACCCGAATGTTCCTCGATCTCCGAGTTAGACTTTGAAAAGCAGATGACCAACTATTGATTCAACTAAGCTCGGCCAACCATTTTCAGTCCAATCTCACCGAGTGGCCAACGAGAAAAATGTCCCTAATAGGAAGGACATTGTTCAAACACACACATTCTCACATGATCCAACTGTAACCTAGACACCGCCTTTATAGCCTACTGTTACGAAAGGCATTTGATGCGCTCCAAAGTTACAACAGACCATGTAGTCTATGTATTGAACTCAGGATTTAGGAACTCTGAGTAGTGAGAGCTTTTATGAAAATTCCCATCTTAAAGAGCTCCCACTGCGGGTAGTTCAGTAGTTGTTCTCAACAATACCCATGTGATTGATTTATGATGTCATCACATCACTATGATCACGAAACTTGATCATCACCTCAATCCTACATGCTAATTGTATTGATATTATCACTGTTCCTACGTGATAATACAACTAGGAAATAGGTCGACTGCCGACCAAGACTAGCGTTATCAAGTTCACTAATGGGGTTTCAGAAATTGGACCTCATCCAGTTTCCCATTTTGAATGCGCTAACCTTTTTGGACATTTACATAATTCTAAACCACAATTAATGTAAATTTTGAAATCTTATTCTTAATGATGAATCAACAAGGTCATAATTCATGAACAATTCATGTAAACTTGACTTGTTAATATTCCGGAATGTGTTTAATACCTATTGCCCATGCATGACTATCATGCTATAACTACAACAGGGGTTTAGTACATAATACTTGTAATGAACCTCGCACATATACCATCTCACTAATGACCTTTCATACATGGAGATATTTCCGGAACTTATGTTTGGATTCATAGTGAGCTTTAGTTCCTTTGCTTGAGTGATGGCTCCTATCAACAAGGCTCCATTTCTCTCGCAAGACTAGAAACATCGCCCAGTTCTAAAACGAACTTCACAATCCTAACATTTTCTGCCACACTTCTAAAGTCGTGCCATGCTTATCTTATTTGTAGAATTAAACGCATGTCATGTTAGGAACTTCTTCCAACTCACTTGAATACCACTCAAATAGATCGTATAATATTCTCCGACCTTTTAGATAATCATCTTTCTCTGTCATAAGTGTAGCATCAATGCAACTCTTCACACTTAGCTTTTTATCAACCACTTTAAACTTAGGACACATCCTTAGTTTTGCTTATACATACAATGTATATGTTATGTTGGGCTTTGAACATCTTATGACATACATTAATCTCACGCCTGAAGCATGAGTTATATGTCTCATCCTTTTTAGATCTTCTGATTGTTTTGAGTCAATCAAATTCCCTAAGGATATGCCATGATTATGGAAATTAATTCATTCTCGAAGTGGGTTGAACTTATTCAACACCTAGTCAATTTTGATTCAAACAATCAAAATCTTTAATCTATCATTATAGATCTTGTCTCCAAGAAAATTCTTAGCCCCACCGATCTTTCACTTTGAAAATTATTCCCAAGTCAACCTCAGTAGACGCAACATGGGAATCTTCCTCTCAGTAGGCAGTATGTCAATACAATATCAGAAAATGCATTGCTCCCACTGAACTTCTTGTAAACACAATATTATCTTTGGCACTTCCCAGTATATCAAACTTTTTGATATCCTGGTCAAGAAGGTCAATGATTCCAACTCCTAGAAGCTTCCTAAGACCACAGATGGCCTCTTGAAGATTACAAGTATTCCAACAAAAGATCATTCAGTTGTGTCAAGTACACATCTTCCTTCCAAATATAATTTTGAAGTCAGTCTTGATGCCTATCTTAATGAACCCATGTTTTGCCTAAAACCCTCTTATGCCTGATGGCTCACACCTTCAGACAAATCAACCGAGTTCTAAACTTAGTTGAATACATGAAATCCACCTTAGATCTTATGGAATCTTGACTTGCTAAAGCTTCTTTGTTGTACGTAGAGTCATTACTTTCTAAAAGTAACATCTCACGCTCATCCATAGAAGATCGATATCTCTGTGGTTGACAGAGTTGTTTACCTGACCTTGCTTGGAGTAATGTTCATGATACCTCCTCCTCAACGTTTTGAGGATCTTCAACTGCCTCAACCTTGTTCTTAATTTCTCGACCAATAGGAAAATTTGAACTAGGATCAGGTAGCGGAGTTTCGGGTGATGATTATAGTGTTTTGTGTCTCTCGAACTTCGGTAAGTTCAAAACTCTCCCACTCTTTCTTTTAGAGAATAACATATTCTCTAAGAAGAAAGAATTTTGAGACACAAACATTTTTCCTCTACAACAGTTTGTAGAAGTGATACTCCTTTCTTTCAGAAAATAGTTCAAGAACCTCTCTTCTCCATATCATATATGGTGTCTTCTCTAGTGCTTCAGATAATCTTTATTCAGTAATTAGAGCTATGGTTAACTGCGTGTATCCCAAAAAGGTAATCGCCAATGTTGACTCAACCATCATTGATCGCACCATATCTAATAAGGTGTGATTTCTCTTTTAAATACGTCATTGAGATGTCATATTCCTAAAGGAGAGAGTTATGAAATAATTCCACATTCTCTGGAATGGTCAGTGAAATCATGGCTCTAATACTCACTTGCTCAACCTTATTGAAGGGTTTTGATTTTCTTGCCAAGTTGGTTTTGTACTTCACTTTGAAAATCTTTGAACATTTCAAATGATTTGGACTTGTGACGTATTAAGTAGATATACCCATATCTACTAAAAATCGTCACTGAAAGTTATAAAATAGTACAGTAAACCTTCTTCTAACACTAGTGCTCATAGGCCCACATACATCAATATGTTTGCATCCTAATAAGTCATTAGCTTGTTCATCAATTCCAATAAGAGGTGATTTAAGTCATCTTACCCATCAGGCATGGTTTACAAACATTGAACTTTTCAAAGTTTTAGGTTTTCCAAAATCCTGCACTATGCAGTTTTCTGAAATGCATTTCTGACTAATATGACTTAAGCTTATAGTGCCAGAATTATGTTTCATTTGAGTCATTTGTTCAAACTCTTTGCTCAACCACTAGCATCCTTTCGATCGTATCTAGGTGCTCTCATTGTTTCACCAAGACTACTTCATTTTGGAAATCTTTAAACTATTTTAATATTCCGGCTTCAAATGAATCTCATAGACATGAATCACCATGCCTTATTTTATTCATCCTTGAAGATTTGAAGTAATTCATCCCTTGTACTTGTGCTCAATTGGACTACATACATCCATATGTATGAGTGTTTGTTGGCACGTTTCACCCTTTCTTGTAAAAGATATAGTCATGCTTTGCAGACATCACATGTTTCAAAGTCTTATTATTCAAAAGTCTATCACTGTGACGCTTCTGAATGCGCTCTGATTTGCATGACTTAATAGATAGTTACAAGGTATTAGTTTGAACATGAGTTATTCCTTTTAAACCTTTTGGTTTCGATGTGTTATGTGTGTTTATCCGAGATCCTCTCTCTCTAAATGAGAGCTTGAAATCCAATTTCTACTTATAATGAGAACATAGAATCACTTATAAATTTATGTTATAAGTCTTGAGGAAATGGATAAACCACCAACTCTTTATAAGAAGCTACAACTAATTGCATGTTCCCTTTTGTAGGCTGACTTTCATCCTTTAAAGCACATCTACTTTGCTGTAGATCCTGCACATTTGCATAAATGCGAGTTTTCACAGCCGGTATCTTATATTCAAAGTGGGTTTAATAAGCGTAGTGTGTATCATATACGCATTTGCTTAGAAATGAAATCATATCTCAAGTCTTCCTTATAGTTATTCACGCTCCCAGTGTTATACATGATCTGGTTGTTAACCGGTTGCTGTCATTGGTTAGGTATGTACAACTGTTTGTCCTTACCTTTCCCTTGACTTCTCGTCTTTGATAGATTTCTTAAATCTTATTCTCCCTTTTACTAAAAAACTATCTTTGATCGCCAACCTTTTGGCTAAAGGGGGATCTGAGGTTTCTCATGTTTCAAAATAGTCAAATTATTTCAGAACATGAGTGCCATCATTTGGCCTTGATCTAGCTTAACCGAGTCTATCTGGTTATTGGTTTCATATTTATCAACTCTAACTAGTTCGAAGAATTTGGTTTTGAGTTTGGAAATATTGAAAACCTTCCTCTAACCTTCAAACATTTTGAAGTTAAAGTTGTATGAATACTATGACATTACATGTATTCATTTGGCTTGATTGACCTCTTAATATTGATGCCTAGCTCAATGTTTATATCAAAGACATGTTTCTTTTAATTCGCCCAAGACCATCTTGTGACAGCGATGCCAATTAAGGAATTGGTGTAAGTGTTTTTCTCTTTCTCAAGGAGAAAACAATATTTTATTAGTGGTGGATGTTTGAGTGAAAAGACATAAATAATTCTACGAGACAAACGATGGTTCATTTTAGTTATTATTCATCAAAAGAAATTAAACTAATTTTAATTTCAAATCAAAACACTTTATCAACTCTCATTTAGTGTTTTAATCTACCAAGACCCACAAGACTCATGGGCTCAAGTGGACTTTGGCCCAACAAAACTCGATCTCATGTTATCTTTGGTGGATCATCTTATGATCGGTCATTCAAAATGATTCTTGGCAAGAAATTTGTATCGGATACAATATTTATCTTCCTCTGCTCTTGGCCCAAAACTATTTTGATAGCCAATTTGAATTGACCTAACTCCCACCCTACTTATTAATGATGGACAAATAATTCGCTTTGACTTTCTTTATTTATCCATCTAAGTGGTGTTTCGATAGGTTGAGCAATAATTCATTTTGAGAGCAGGTTTTATTATCCTAAGCATGCAATTCTAGGTGAACTCTTTCGAAAAGCATAAAAGGAATAATAAAACAACATGCTATAATAAATTAAAGCATAAAATAAAACCCCTATTATGGCCACCTAGACTTAATCAAACTAATTTAACTAAGCATTGATAGTCTTCAAGAAACTCTTCTTGGATTTTGCAACTTCCTTGGATAGGCTCCCACTCGAATCAACACCTCCATTGCTGTTGGGCTCCCACTTAACTTGATGTCTCCAATTACAACAAATTTACAAAGTGGACCTCACAATTGAGGCCTTTCATGAATTAAAATAAATTTAACTGAAAATTTAAATTTAAAATTAATTCAACGACGGCACGCAGGCCGTATTTCACCCAACCCGGTACGCAGACCGGTAAAACCGACTATCTATGTAATATTGCAATAATTATATCAAATATAACACATGCTTAAATAACAAATTATAAAGACATATTTAATTACAACATAACACATATAAGGAAACAAATACTAAATAAGGTTTCCTAAAAAGTTTGCATGATTAACAAAATAAATAAAATTCCAAATTTTATCTTAGTTACCTAAACAGATTTAGGATTTTATACCTATACACACAAAATACTCGATTTTCCTAAAATCAAGAAATCTAAAAGATACTATACCTTTTAAAGATATTGCAAGTTTCCTAAACTTTACAAAAAAATAGATTTTATGCCTATAAACTGATTTAGTAGTAATAGGATTTAATAATTAATTTCTAAAATTAATTACAAACCGTAAAACACACGAATTCACCAAAACTGTTGGCAACACGGTCTGTGTCACTTCCCAGTATCAGTTAATTTCGTGAATGAAAACTTAAATAAAATATCAAAACTTATCTAATTTAAAAGTCCCATATCACAGTGTTATCTAATAACCTACTATAAAGATTTTCCAGATTTTCCAGAATTTTAATAATTTTCAAAAGATTACAAAATTTTAGGGAATTAAACCTTTTTAATTCGCCGTTTAAGAGGAAAATAAATTAGAACAGTCCGATAAGTTCAAAATTCAAATTTTATAATTTTCTCATACAGTAGGTTCATCCAATATGCTACTATAAAAATTTTTGATTTTAATCAAATTCTGAAAATTAGAATAAAATTCAGAAAATTAAACGGATTTTAATTCTCTTCAGATCTGAAAACTCAATTAAAAATCCATTTTAATTGGGAAAAATCTACAAAAATTATGAAAAGTCCAGAATGCTTCCAGACACCTCTAATAAAAATTTCAGAAATTTTTGAATTCGTTTGATATTTTATTTCTATTTTTCATTAAATTTATCGTAAATAAACTAAATCAGAAAATAAATTTATAAAACCCTATTTTGCAAATTTAGACCTATTTCATGTATTGCCTACTATTTAATAATATTAAACATGATTATTTCTAAAACATTCAAAAATAAATCAAGTACATGCTATATTTAACAATTAAACAAACATAAAATCGATTAATTAAAGGCAATAAGAAATAAATAATAACAAAGCATGAAATGTTACAATAAAATTCCAGATTTACCTTCATGAACAAAAAGATTAAAACTTTCATAAAGTTTTGAATTTTAGGCATTAAAACTATTCTAGCAAATTCATGAAATAATTCAACAACTGACAAAATTATTTATGAATTCAAGTACAATACTTTAGGAGGCAATTGGTGGCTCTGATACCACTGTTAGGTTTTAGGTTATCTATTTCCTAAAACAGATACAAATTAATTGGCGGAATATTCATAACAATTATTAAACAATTAATCATAACAATTATAGATGCTTTAGTAATTATACCTGATCGCTAATCCGACTGATGAAGAGGTTGACCTTTGAGATTCCAATGTTGAAATCCTCTACTGAAAGTCCACGCAACACTCCGGGAACTCGACTGCTAGATCGACCCGATCGAGATAGATCTCGATCTAAGATGTATGTATTTGGTATACGGGAATGTTTCGGGAAACAGAGAATGTTTCCAGAAACAAGAACTGCAAACTAAAAGAGAGAGGAACTCAGGAAATCACCCCGGTATCTCTCTAAGAGTCTCAGGCAGTTTGTGTAGAATAATCTCTCACAGAGACCCCTTTATATAGTGTTTAGAAAACTTAAGGAGAGGGTTCAAAACCCTAAAGGGCCGACTTAACGCAACGACGCACTTCTCAGGCCCAACACGGTCCGTGTTGGACTCCAGAAGGTCCATTAACTCGGCCCATGGACACCACGGACCGTGGTGTCCCAATACGGACCGTGTTGGGTCAACACGGTCCGTGTTGAACCCAGTTCGGTCCGTGTTGGGCTGATTTCTCACAGAAATCAGTTCCCAACTTTTTAAACGTAATACAATATTACTTAGGTTACATACATTGTTTCAGGGCACTGACTTGTGTGACCCAGTAGGACCAAATAATATAGTTGTAATTAAACATATTCAATTACTAATTATAGAGGTCTCTAGCAAGATATATAATTACTATATCATTTTGGTTTAATCTCCGTGTACATCGAACATTGTCGGGACATTCCCAACAGTATAACAATCACTTAAACACCAAAAATCACAAAGAAACTCAACCAAACATGCCAAAATCAAGAAGAATCCTAAAATAGAGAAAACAATTATGGGCATGAACAACCTCACAAATCAACCCAATACTCAGCAAATACATGGACCCAAATGATAAAATCACATCCCAACACTCCTAATACATCAAAGAACCAATATCATCCATCAAGTATCAATTTTGCATCCAAAATCAACAAGAATAGACCCAAAACTTCATGAACATAAACCCAAAAAATCCGGAAAATTTTCACCACAAATATGAGTTCTAATCCTAAGCTCTAATACCAAAGGATCCAAGAACGACTAGGGAAGCAAGATTAAACACCCTAGGATCACAATTAGTCTAGGGTTTGAGAAAACCCAAATTAGAACTCATAAAACTACCACTAATTTTTAGGGTTTTTGAGATAGTGATAACAAGAACAATTAAAAGAAGGATATGACTAATGTAAAGAGTAATTAACTCACCCAACAGCCTAAGAATTACAAGAGGTTGCAAAGAAATTCTTCAGAAGCATCCATACTTGTTCTTCCATGAAATTCCACCAAAGAGAAGTTGAAAGACATACATCAAACTCACAAGTGAAGAGAAATTGATTAGGCACTCCCACAAAGGATTAAGCTTAATTATAAAGAAATTAGGGATCCAAATACCCTCTCAATAATTCATAAACATATGTGTTTAGTCTTCCAAAAGTTCTTCCAAAAATGAGGGGGATGGGGGGTTTAAAAAGGGGAAGATCGAAAGGGGAAATCGCGGGACATCTGCAGGAAAAGATAGCTGAGACGCTGGCAGCGTCTTATAGAGGCGCCACCAGCGCCTCAACCAGAGGGAATGGGCGAAAAAGCTGGGCTAGGCGTTGCCAGCGCCTGTCTGGGCGCAGCTCGCACCTGTCGGCTTCTGCTGACTTTCAATCCGTATAACTTCTTCATTTTAACTCTGATTTAGGATTATAATATATCGATGGAAAGCTCTTAGTGTGTACTATAAGATCACAAAATTTGGTGATTATTAAAGTTGTATTGAAGGAGTTATGATCAAAAGAGTGAAGACATGTCTTTTCTTGTTACCCAATTTTGCCAAAAAAAAAAAATGATATTCTTTAGCTTGTTTCTCTTGGTTTGGCCTTACTCCCTCATGACTTCTTCCGAGCCTCCTCGGAGTTGGTTTTTGGGGCTTGACTTGACCCTCCATGGTTCCATCTCAACCCTTGTGAAATGACAAAAACACCCCTACGCTTCCGAGACGGTCAATTTGGGGCTTCAAAAGTGATCTAAGCTTGACTTGAAACAATACTAGCTTGGACCCACTCCCGTCATTTTCTTCGATGCCAAGGATCCTCGAGAAATATGGATCAAGACCCGTCCTTGTCTTGAATGGATTTATTGGGAGCCCTTTACAATTATAGAAATGGATGCACTCCTCAAGTATTTTTGCATCCATTGTAGCCACTTCTTATCAAAACCCATTTGCTCCATAATTGTTTTAAGTGCATCCCATTCTACAGAATCATAAGCCTTTTCGAAATCAAGCTTAAGTAGGACCTCTTGCTTCTTCTTCCTCTTCAACTAGCTAATAATCTCTATAGCTATGAAAGATCCATCTAAAATTTGTCTCTTGGATTTGAGAGTTGTATGTGTGTCTCCTATTAGGCTGGGTTGGACATATTTCAACCTATTGCTCATTATCTTCGAAATGATCTTGTATAAGTTGGCGATAAAGCTAATCGATATGTACTCTTTTATATCAATAACATCTTTCTTTTGGGGGATAAGCTAATCGAAATAATTCATGAAGGAAGACGTATGCTTGATGCTCGGTCTACATAAGGAACATTCCTCCCGATGCAATGTCAATCGACTCTTTAAGATCATCTTGAAACCCATAGTAAAACTGATATAACAATAACCAATCCGGAAGATTGTGATGTGGACATCGCCTTTGAAGACGTTTGAACCTTGCCCATGAATCGAAAAGAGTTTCTCCCGGCTCTTGCTTGAAGTTTAAGATGGCTTGTCGAAGCCTTTGCGTCTCATCGGCCGGAAAAAAATGGTGAAGAAAATCTCGGCTCAATGCGTCCCAAGTAGTATAAGTGCCGGGCGGGCAAATGTAGAGCCACATCTTAGCTTTTCCTCCCAAGGTGAGAGGAAAAAACTTCAGTTTCAAAAACTCCGAAGATACCTCTGGCATATGCACAAAACCAATCCGATCTTCAAATCTTCTAATATGATCAACATGATCCTCGAAGCCATCTCCAGAGAATTGGTTTCTATCAAAATCATCCAGTAGGCATGGTTTGAACTCAAATGTTGCGGTGGGTGGTAATAGCGGTAGGATGATAGGGTTGCCTCCCGTACCCGATGATGGAACGGAATATGATAGGAGGGTACGGGGTGAACCAGCTTAACCCTTAGCCATTAGAACTTGAAAATCTCCTACAAGAAACGAAGAAGCATCAAATTCATTGGAATTGGAACAAACTGATTTCAAGCATGAAAGCAATCTAAACTACTCTTAACCAAAGGAACCTAAAGCTAGGGGCGCTTGCTCCCCGGCAACGGCGCCAATTTGCGTAACGTGGTTTTGTAACCCCGGTTTTATATCGTTCTTCTCGAGGAGCTAGAGGCCTTGGCTAAAGGTATTGGTCAAGAACGGATCTAGATCACTAAGGTAGCAAAAGGTGAGGGTAGGGTAACTAATCTAAGCAAACAGGAAGAAACAGAGAAACTAAAGTCGGGTCAAGGTGAGACAATGGGCTTCAGAGGCTTTTCGGGATGCAAACGGGAACAAGGAGACGGGTTTTGCAACAAGAAAGCAACAAGGAGTGAAATCAAGTGGCAATTCCATTAGAAAATACCCACTGGGCTTCCACTTCCGTGGATAGTCCGGATTAACTTCCCCAAAGTCCACCACGGACCCGGAGGGTTAATCAAACGGAATTCCCTAGTTAGTCTCTACTCACTCTCGTGAGCGAGTGCTAACTATCCCGATTCCAACCTTCCAACACAAGTGTTCGATGTATTTGGGAGCTTTCGGACCTAAATACACCCCACTTGAGGGAAGGATTGGAGTGGGAAACTGATTTCTCACCTAATTACTCACTAAAATTGCTAACTCATTCCTAATTACCCATTCACACCCTTAATTACCCCCTAACCCATTAGGGTTCAAACCACTACTCATCACAACTATCAACCTAGCATCAACAAAACCAACCCTAGACATGGATTCTAGCATGAAATAAGAAAAACTCAATCAAAACAATTAAAAAAAAAAGCAACAAGAAAATCAAAGCAATAAAGTAGCAATTAAAGGAAAATAATTAAATCAACAAGTAATAACAAAAGAGATTAAGGAAGGAAATCACCTTTCAAAGGTATCAAAGAGCAAGTATAAACAAGAGAAAAGAGCTTCAACCAACAATACTTCACTCTTTAATCCAAAACCCAAATCAAAGTAGCAATTTCAATGGAAATCTCACTAGTCACTCACTAATTAAATCCTAATCACTACCTAAAAGCTAACCTAGGCTAACCGTAGACTAACTCTTCCTTCCCCCAAAAAAACCTCCTCAAAGAAATCGCAGCAAAGGGTTTAAATACAAAGCAAAGCAGTTGCCTAAATCGCGTCGCATAACCGGCCGAAGAAACGCGCAGCAGCAGGGAGACCGCAGGTGCGGTCCTGCGAAAGGTGTCAAGGCGATTTTGGGTGTTCGTGAGACAGCGGCTGCGATCTTCCACACAACAGGTGCGGTCTTCATCTGGACCAGTAGGTAACGGGTGCTACCTGGAGGGTAGTGGGCGCTACCTTCTCCCAGCCGACAAACCTTGGTTGTCTTGCGCGTCAAGTCGCGGGTGCTACCCGGAGGATAGCGGGCGTGACCCTGGCGAATTCCACAGGCGATTCTTCACTTCGTAAGAGAGCGGGTGTTGCCTCGTTTTATTGTAAAACGCCAAAACCTACAAAATAAACAAACACATACTAAAATACACGAAAATAAACCGGAAATGAGTCAAAAGACCAAGATAAAAGGCGATATTTAGGCCCAAAATTGGGACTAAACATCTAGACCTATCTAGGTCATAAGCAGAGGTGGGCTCGATCTAATCAGAACCAACCCGAGGTGGGCTCGATCCTAATCGAGATCACCCCGATTAGGGGCGGAATAGGAATCCTAACTATTAGGATTCCCACCTAATCTAAACTAACCCAAAACAATAAACAACAGAATTGAAATAGCAGGGGCTTAGTTATTACCTCAGGTCTCTCTAATAGAAACGCCTCGGTCGACCTTGTACTCTTGAACGCGCTGACATCAAAAGGACTCTGAGTAGAAGATTCCAAAATAGGAATCCTTCACCAAAGGTCCACGCAATACCTTTCGGCATGTTGGACCGTATCTAATAAGACCCGTCCTTCCCCCTTTAGGGCGGTTTCCCGAGAATCACTCCGAGACCCCTAAAATCGGGAACTCTCAAATGAAAGCTTTTCCCGATATCCCTTAAATCCCAAATTAGGGACTAGCCTTTATAAATGGCCACTTTGGGATGGCAAAACAAATTCAACTTAAGGGGGGAACCCCTTTATATAAGGGAGAGGGGAAGGGAATAAACATTTCATTTTCGATGTGGGGCGCGCGCCTGGGCATCACCACGGATCGTGGTACCCCACCACGGACCGTGGTGAGGTCTAGAGCTGATTCTGCAACCTAGGAGAGCAGCATGGGTCGTGGCAGGGAACCACAGACCGTGGTGACCCCAACCCCGGACCGTAGTGACCCCGACCCCGGACCGTGGTGTCCCTTTCCATCTCCATGGTGCTCCTCTTTTGCCCCTTTTGCAATATTTTGGCCTCCCCGGTTCAATACCTTATTGATCTGGCCCACTTTCTAACATACTCTTGCTTTAGGGTACTGTCTTGTGTGACCCTGTGGAACCAACTATCACGGTTGTGATTGAACTGTTCAATCACCGGCTAAGAGATCTTCTAGCAAAGACATCAACCACCGTGCCACGTTGGCTTGAGTACTCGGATGTATTTGAACATTATCGGGATACTCCCATCATTTATAACTTCTCGACACCAAAATCCTCCATATTCAGTGGAAATAAAGGGAGAAAACACTTAATCATCTAATTAATCATCCTAATCTGACTAATCCAAGCCTAATCCCCCATTAGGGGCCCTAAGTATCCCCTAACCCTAAAGGAACTCAGCCACACATGCTTTCTAATTCAACAACTACAATTATCAAATCAAAGCTAGACATGGATTGTAACACAAGAAGAAAAATAAAGCCAAACAATTACACTAATCTCAAAACTTAATTCTATCTCAAACACAAATTAAAACTATTAAATAGAAGAGAGAGAGGATTACCAACGTAAATTCAATAGAGAAGTTGAAGCAATCAACTGTAGATAATAGGAACTTCAATGGAAACTTGCATTAACTGTAGATAATAGGAACTTCAATGCGCGAGAAGTGTTTAACCTAGAAAAAAATGCTAATGAAGAGAGAGAAAAGTTAAACTATGCTTTGCTCTAAAATTTTAGTAATAAAAGCTAAGATAAAACCTAATTGCAATAGAGGAGTATTTATACCAAAGGCTTCATTAATTAAATCACAGTCGTTTTAGCCATTAAATTACGCTGCAGCACATGTGTCATGGGTGCGACGTTGACTGTCACGGTCATGACAACTTCTTCAAGGCAATTTCCAAAATCTTCCGGAGATAGTTGTCGCAGGAGTGACGTATGATTTCGCGGTCGTGACACCTTAGCCCTTCAGGAGTCACAACCGTGACCAGATGTGTCACGACCGTGATAGAGCGATTTTTGAGATCTCCTGCTTGGGGTGTCACGGCCGCGACGTTGCTACTGGGAAAGAGGTCTTCTTAAACATCACGGTTCAACTCGGGTGTCACAACCGTGACTGCCTTTGGTCAGGATTGGCATGGGATGCTCTTGGAGGGGTCACAGGTGTGACAACTATGTCACAACCGCGACGCCCTTCGACCAAATTGGCCTTGACAACAATGAGGATGTCGCGAGCGTGACAGTAGCTGTCACGGCTGTGATGTCCCTGTTGAAGCTCCTTCTGAAATTTTCTTTGACCTTGAGCCTAACTCCTTCCTCGTTCTTGGTTCGGGGTGCCTTAAATGTTCCCCGGGATTTGGTTCCGAGTCGGGTCTTGCATGAATGTCCTCGAACCCGGCCTCTTTTCGATTGGTTTTGCTCAAATTAGCTCAAATACATAATCTCTGGGACAAAACCTACAAAGTAATAAAAAAACGCATGAGATGAACACTTTTATTAGAGGAACGATCACAAAAGCCTAAGTAAAAGAGCGATATTTAGGCTCAAAACAAGCCTAAACACTTCATCCTCTTAAAATAATTATGTTGCATCTTAGAAGTATTTAAGATATCTCACCCCTATGTAATCATCAATTTCCACTACTTTTCTAGATACTCTTTTTTGAATTTCGATTGAGCTGTCTCCTATATCCAACTGATTATCTAATGGTTACTTCTCGTTTTGTGCAATGGCCATGTTTTCACTACCTTCAATAGGGGCTGAATGCAGATCCTCATTCCTAATTATTGTTGTCATTAATGTTTAGGCGTCCTATGATTTTCCTATTAGCATTGACAGTCCTTTCCTTCCCTTGGTCTTATTCCTGCTACAACTCCTCTAAATCATTAACTCCCAATGTTTCCAACAATTATGCTTTTAATCTCATGCATATTTGGATACTGATTTAGCGTCTTCAATAAATTCATTACCACTCAACTGTTGGATTCATAATAAATGGATGCCTTGTAATATGGAGCTGGTTGGAATTGATATCCTTTTATTTTCCTGGTATCCCTCTACTGTGCCTTTATCGCCCGACACTTCCTCTGGGGGGGCTTTTGGCACTTTCTCTCCTTCTTCCATTATTCCCGACCTTTTTCGGTTGGAGTTGTTCATCTTGTCCTTGTCATCTTTACTCACTTCATCATTGGTATCATTTCAGTTTATTGTTCTACTAACCCCTAGATGTATGTAAGAACTTTCTTCTTTTATAAAAACTATGTATGAGCAGTCCCCTATCGATAGTAACACTTTCTATCAATTGTTGAGATAACTTTTGCCAATACCTCGACCCTCATATTCTCGACATGTTTTGTTGTTGTTGTTTTTATGCTTTGTGATCCATGAGGGCTCAAGGTCTATACAATTAGTTTAGGGTATTTCCTAGGATCACAAATAATCAAGTGGGTGATGGAAATCCATACATAAAACCTATATAATCATCTAGCTATTTGGGGGTTTTTGTATATAATCAGGCAATAATTAAATGGATATGGCTAATGCAAAGAGTATAAACTCACCTAAATAGACTAAGGGTTCCAATGAGGGCCACATAACCAATCCACCCTTAAACATCTAAGAAATCCCACCAACCAATTTGACCAACTCACTATCGAAGGATTGATTAAGCACTTCCACCCAAGGATTAAGCATAACAAATGATTAAGGTTTCAAAATAGCCTTTTCATTTCATATTAAACATCAAAATGATCTTTGGTTAAGTGTCTAATAGCTAGGGTATAAACAAAGGGAAGCATATATATAGGAGGGAGGGGGGAGGTCTAAAATTTAACCCAGATTAGCATAGGTCACGTGTCATAACCAAAGGTGTCTCGGTCGTGACCCTCTTGTCTTGTGCATGGGGCAAACGGATAGGAAAAGAGACTCGGGTATGACATTGGGTGTCACGGTTGTGACCTGCTTCTGGAGCTCTTGGTCAGAAGCTGACTGTGTTGACAAGCCAGTAGAGGGTCATGGGCGTAACTGCCCTTTGGGAGGTTTTTCTACTGAACTTCTAACACGCATAACTTCTTTGTTCAAACTCTGAATTGACCATATAATATATCGTTGGAAAGCTCTCGGTGTAAAGTTTAAGCTTCTATATTCTCAAGAACGTTAGGTCTCCATAGGAAGAGTTATGATGGAAAGATTGAACACGTGTCTTTTTCTTCCTCTTCCTTGGACACAAACTTTCTTGTGCTCTTCCTTGACGCCCACTTAGCCTTGAGCCACCCCTTATCAGATGTAAACATTCCTTTTTATTCCTAAAAACAACCAAATTATCTTCAAAAGATGAGGTCTGGTTTTTACTTGGAGAAAATTAGCTTGAACCCCGTGCACATTATAAGCCAAGATGAAGGACCCTAGGGTGATATGGTTCAGACTCCCCTTATCGAAGAAGAGTTACCCTCAACTCATAGTGGTTTAAATTTAGCTAATTTCTCATGCAAGATCACTTCGAAATACTCCATCAGCTAGAGCACGGTTCCACTCATGAATCCTTCCTTCTGAAGGTGTGGCAATTTTAGAAGAAGTTGAATGTTTTGTGGAGCAAGGTTAATGGTGGTTTAAATGGAGGATGAAGGATGGGGTATAGGGCACAATCAACTTGGTGTATGAAACCACCAATTTAACCTTAGAGCAAGGTTATCAAGATCGGGATTCTAGTTAGGATCGATAGGGGTCCTTAGAATCGGGATAGTAGGATCGGATCGAGGATCGTAAGATTCTACAAATAAAGTAAAATTGTTATAAGTGACTTGAAGTTTCCCTAGAAAAAACATTGTTTTTCAAAAATTGTGCAAAAATCCTTGATTTTCACCGATCCTAATACGATCCTAACCGAGTCTGGTACGATTCTAACCGATTCTAGGGAGATTGTGACTATTCTAACGAAAATAGGCTATAGTTAGGATCGAGTCGATCCTAACGATCCTGACTGATCCTACCGATCCTGACCGATCCTGGTCTGATTCTGGTACGATCCTAACAAGGTAGCGATCCAGGAACGAGTTGGATCGTTTAGTCATTTTTTGATCATAGGATCTTACGATCCTACGATCTGGATCGCGATTTTAACAACCATGCCTTGGAGTAATGGGGCTAGTGAGGGTGTAAGGGAAATTGGTAACTCAAACATAACCCTCTTACCAATAAGCCCATCTTGATCAATCTCCTCTTGGCTCACAACCATACTTTCATCCTTAGGTTTTCTTTCAACATTGTCCATATAAGGATTCAAGTATTCAAAGGCAAACTGGTGTTCTATATTCAGCATAATACACAACTCCAACAGTTCACCACAGTTCTCAATACCACCAATCAACATGCCATAATCTCTTTAAATAACCAATGTCTAACAAATAGCATGTATGATACATTCAATGAACTAATGGTACTCCAACCATCGTACAAATAAGGCTCAATGAGTATACACGCAATTGGTGAGTCTAAGACCCTAACTAAGGAATGTACTAGAATCAAGGTAACATGAAGCTCAATTTTCTCACTAGACACCAATCGGTCACGAATATTCTCAGCATACCACCCCAAACAAAAAGGGTCATGAAGCCTCAACACCAAATGATCATCATAAAACTTATCATGCCAACAATCAATATAAAACAATCAATATATACCAAATAGCATAAATAGCTCATTCAAGGATTCCACAATACATCATCCTACAACCAAATTCAATTGAAGAAATTTCAGCAATGGGTCTTTAAATACCTCATTCTTCTCATGGAGAAGATCAATAATGCCCATATCATGAATGGTGAGAGAGTCATCTACATGGTAACTTGACTCCTCCATTGGTGGTTTTGAGATGATCAATGGAGCTTTTTGTCTGCCTTCTTCTTCATGGACTACAACACTTTAATCACTCACCAAGGGTATAGGAAAACAATCCTCAATATCTTCTTTCCCCATTGTGGCTTCAAGGCTTGAAGACAAATCAAGAGAACATTTGGTCTCCTCATACTCTTCTTGGAATAGAGTAAGGTGATCTCCTTCTGAACTGATTTGCACACTAGAAATCCGAAGGCAGGGAGAAACGACAATCCCTTGCTTTGCTCTCGAAGGAAGCTTTAAGAGGAGTAGTCATCTCGTGAGACATTGGAGTCTCCTCACACCTATCATGGCCTAGAGTGAGATGTAAGGTGTGATCTTCCTCCATATTAGGTTTATTTCTCCCTTGTAGCGAATCCTTAGTATCTTTGGACTACCTTGAAAGTAATATTTTTATCCAAGCACTTGGATTACATGATTATAACTTATAGTCTTAGAACCTCATAAATCAAACTAACATTTGATTTTCATGTTCTTTTTACATAACTATATCCAAACAAGTTTGGATTCCATAGTTATAACCTTTATTCAAATCAAAATAGCATTTGATTTTCCATTTAACAAAATCTCTTCCAACTTAAACTTGAAGAACCATTTAAGTCTCACGGAAATTAGAATTCCATCTTGTACGTAAACCAAATTGTTACACTTTTAACCTTTTTTGCTACAAACATGAACATCATATTTAATTAAGCTATTACACATCTTAATATTAGCTAGGCGAGGGTGAACCTTGTGGACATTTTTCCTCGCCGTTTGGGCTTCCGAACATCCACGTTGGATTGGGGTGTGATTCGGTGATTTGTACTGTGATTTGAACCTTTGAAAAAGACCCTTTAAGGAATTTTAATTACATATTTCAGGAATAATATTTGTAAAATCACTTTCCCTTTACTTATGCATTTTATGAGTCATTGAGATTAAACCTTTAATAGTGAACATCCACTTGTTCCAAACTCTTCCAAATTTAATCTAATTCGCTCAATTAAATGTTAGGCTCGGAAGAAAGCAATTTATGCAAGCATTGTTTAGAAATACATAAAGAAAAGCCTTAAAGCTGCATCGGTACATTGTAAAACCATGTTTTACCACAGTTTATGCAACTCGATGTGTTTTTAGTTCAAAATGGGAGTCACCACCCAACTTTTTAAGGGAAAAGCCAAGACAAACCCAAGAGAAAAGAAAGAAAGACTCCTCCTACAAAACCCAAGAGTGGAATTGGGTGTAAGGCTATGAACTCGAAAAGTAGGAACCTTAAGAGTTCGCCTCTCACAAAAGGAAAGACTTTACTAAAAGTTTTAAGTGTGCTTTTATAAGATTTGGAAAAGAGAATAAATAGGAACTTTATAGAACTATTTTATTGAACATGAAACATGAATTATAAAATAAAAAGTACAACATTTACACATTATTTACAAGGAAACAAAGGAAGCTTTAAATCTTACATTGTGCTAGTTTGAATAAGAGACCTTGCCTTGTGCTTGTGCTTGAAAATGCTCCTCTCAATACCCTTGAATAATACTCCTCAAAAGTGCTAAAACAAACCAAAAGAAAGTAGAGAAAAGTGGTGGAAAAGAAGGTAGGAAAGAGGGCTTTTTGTTACTTTTATGTGTTTAGGCTTAGGGTTTTTTGTGGTGTTTTGGATATGGTGAGTTTAGGAAATTAGGGGATGGTAAGGATAAGAATTAAGATGATATAAAAGTGGTGATAAGATAAGAAGAAAGATGAGTAGAATAGTGATATGAAGATGGAAGTGAGAGTAGAGATTAGAATAACCCTAGGGAGAATAAGAGAATTGGTGAGTGAATGAGTGAGGGAGAGAGAAATGGAATGAATTGTTGTGTGTCTTTGGCTTTGAGAGGAGTAGTATTTATAGGAGAATGAGGTAGTAGGGATTCTTGCACATATAATCATATTCATCCATCCTCGTCCAAGGCAGTCAATGGCACAAATAGCTATGCAGTGGGGGAGTGTATGAGGAGTGGTCGGTGGCACGAGGTCAATTGACCTCGTGTGGTCGGTGGTCAAGGCTAACTGGCCACCAACATATGGGGGAGGAATCCTCCTCCCGTCCATGCACGGTGGGGGGATGAATACATTTGCCTAGGGAAGTGGTGTTTCACACTTGGACGGTAGCTATTGTATTTGAGTTTTGTGAAGCATTTTTGAAGTGTTTTTGTGAGGATTCGAACTCGTGACTTCGCAGCACTGGATTGCATGGCTTGCATTTTACGTAGGCATGTTGCATGTGATTTGCATGCAAATATTAAGGCACATTTGTACGTGTAAAGGGTACGTATTTTAGCTCTTGTCGTTCGATCTCTTGTTCTTCATTGGATCCTTTTTATTTTATATATTTATGTTGTATAACTTGTGACAAAATCCGGTGTCTACAGATAGCCCCCACTTTGATTGAGTCCGAGACAGGACAAAAATCAAAGTAGAATGATGGACACCGATCGGGATATGACTTTGGAGTGCATAGCCTGAGATGATGCTTGGAAACGGAATCTTGCATCGCGGTTGTGGGCGGCGTGCGCCTCTATCGGGGTTGATCTTGAGCAAGAATGATGCTCTACTCGTAGTGGTCTCGGGTGTCTGGTGACGTCCTACTTGAAATGATCTTGGGTGCTGAATGCGTCTTACTTGAGGGTGTGGACTGACACTTGGAAGCTCAGTCCTGTGTCATGGTTGGCGAACTTGCGCCGATAGGTGTTCTCAGGTGAGAATGACGCCTTACTTTTTGGAGAGACTTCATCAAACGCGATGTCGATAGCTCTTGGAGATAGTCGTTGATGGTGGCATTTTTGATGTCGAAGGACTTCATTAGGCGCGATGTTGATGGCCTTAGGGTCGAGACTTCACCGGGCGCGGTGCCAATGGCTCGGATGTTGAGACTTCATGGGACGCGATGCCGATGGCTCGGGATTTTGTGAGGGCAGTTTTGATGCCAATGTATGTGGCTCTTATTCCTGAGATTTCATCGATCCTGATGTCGATGACTCTTATTTTCCTGTGATAAACGTAACATCTTTGTCAGTTTTAATGAAATTCAATTTTCGTTCAGATAACGTACCTCGGTTTTTGTCAGCATTATCGTTGGAAAATGCTATTGTTTTGGGAAATTGGCACTTCAATCTTGTGAAGACCAATGTTTTTGATTGGGCACTCTCATCCGTGCAACTTTCTTGAAAGCATGCAAATTGATCCTTGAAAACAAGCATGGATAATAAGACAATCTTCCCTCCTTCCCAAGGCCGGCCGGACCATGGGAAAAAGCAGGGAATCTTTTTCGTACAACTAGCTTTTGCAGGTCATGCAGGAGACCAACTTTCTTGCAATTATTGTAGACAAATTGCAGGCCGATTGGCCTTTAGCTCCGGCCAATGAAAGATCGCCACGTGGCAGTGTGGACTGAGCCATTTCAGCTATATAAGAGCACTTGGGTCATGTCAATCTTCATCAATCTCATTCAGACTCTTACTTGCTTCTCTTCCTTTGCTCTCTCTAGAAATCTTCTTTGATATTTTAGTCCTCATTACAGAAAGATGAATCTCTTCAGAAGGGGACGCAGCTACTCAGCCAGCAGTCTAGGAGCGTCCTTATGCGAGGACGGTGCAAAGGGAATATCCAAATAGAGAATTCACTCCAGCACAGCTCGTGTTTCGTCAGGATGAACATGCATGGTTCTTCCGTTCCCATGTTTTGGTACGCAGTTTTCATAACATGTTTTTATCTTTCAAAGAAATTGTGCATGTCATTGTTTGCGTTTAGCACTTTAAGTAAGATTTAAAGTAGATGAGTACTCTAAATTTTGCTTAAAAGTACATAGTGCTTTAGAGTGAACACTTAGACCTTTACTTTAACCTTCTTGCTATAGGAGGATAGCTTTAAGTCTTGTGGAAGCATGCAAAGTGTGGTATCTTTGTCTAATCATGCAAACATAGGAAGATTTTACTCGACCACCATTGAGGGTGCAGGCTTTGGTCCTTTCCTGGCCTGCTTGAGAACTTGGAAACCACGTATCAGAGGAATATTCGGACGGGCCATAGTAGAGCGCTTTTGGGATTCAACCAACTTGTTTCACCTTCTTGTGGGCGAAATGATGCTCACTCCTGGTCTTGTCGACTTTGTAATGATTACTGGCCTTAGCTGGGGCGGCCAGTTGTTGGTATTTCAAAAGGATCCTGATCCTCGGGTTTTTGAGTTCTTGCAACCTGCTCTCGCTTTGGCAGGGCGGAATGGTACTTTGCGGTATTCTCACCTGGCAACCATTTTGAAAAGTGAGGGTTTTGAGAGTCTGCCCCTCCCTCAGCGTTAATTTCTGGTTCTTGCAGATTTCATCAATGCAACTATTTTTGCCAATCGTGGGGACACGATTACCTTTTCTTGGATGCATCATCTCCTCGACTATGGCGCGGTGAGAGATTTCAATCGGTCTGTTGCCGCTTACGCTCATCTGGTGAGAGGAATGCGAGTCGCATGTTGTCCTACTAGCGGTGATACAATGGGACGTCCGAGGACTATAGAGCCGAAGAAGCTCATTTTGGGTAGCAGCCTCTGGCGAGTCTTGGAGGTATGCTCCAAGATATATATATATATATATTTTTTTAGGAAATTTTGTGATGTGCAAAATTCCTTCTTTCAACTAAGATACTTCCTGGTGTGCAGGTGTGGGTCTTAGCGTATTTCCTTCCGGTATTCGGGGGAACACGTGATGTCAACTTGAGAATCCCTGCTGTTGTTTGATGGGCGGACCCATCGCACTACCGTCGCCCCAAATACCACTTCAAGAGTTTGAATGGCCTTAGGCGGATCATCGACACTCTTCAACCGGTATGGCTCCTTTTTTTTTCTTGTTTTCCTCTTTCTGTTCTTGAGCTCATAATGTTCTTTTTTAGGAGGACGTTGTCCGGTTTCCCTGGAATGGCTATCATCTGGAAGGCCTTCATTATGATATCCGCTTGGCACGTGAGGCCAGCGAGAGTCGTTTATTGCTGGAAGGTCCTTCGCGCCTTGTCTTCTATTTGGGAGAGCGTTTCTTCTTTCAACATGTAGGGGAATGGCCTTCTAGGGTGCCTGTTGACCCTCCAGAGCTCATCTATGATCGGCAAGCCTTAATGATGGGAATCAGCCCAAGCATGGCCAAGTCATCCAAGCCTGTTACTTGGTTGTGGGTGAAACCAAGAAGGGAGTTGATCGTTTGGCAAGCCAATGTCCTTCACCTCGTGAAGCATTTCCAGTGTTTACTTCGGTTTTCCAGACATAGCGGTCAATTTGCTCAGACTGAAGGACGTTCGCATACCACGTTCTGGATGCGTGTAAAAGACGTTCATCCGGAGCTGCTTATGTTTGAAATATATCGGCTATTATAATAAAACGACATTAGCTTCTTTAAAACCAGATTAGGAGGTTTTCTTTTTGCTCAAGAAACCCCTAATTAGTTGGATTAGTGACAATATTCAGTTAGGTATATATAAACCCCCTTTGTAATCGGCATTGAACAATCAATTAATCCAAATATTACCCAAATTCGAGAAGCTTCTTTGCTCTCAAGGTTGTGAGTTTCCTAAACTCTCATTTCTACTACTGTAACTTGATTTGGCTAATCAAGTAGGTGATTAGTAGAACTTAATCGAATTCTTGGAAGGTGAATCTGTAACCAAGAAGGAGATTAAGAAGCCCTTGTGATAATCGATCATGTTGAGTCTGTAGTGATTGATTTTCACTTGTTCTATCCTCTATTTTAATCGTTTTCTTCGTTCATTGTTGTTGATCGAACCATTTGGGTTGTTGAGCTGAAATTGGGACGCTAAACCACATTGATGATCTTAGCTGAATAGAGATTTTAATTATTTTTCTGGGAAACATCATAATTTTGGTATCAGAGCTAGATTTATGTCTTGGTGGGAGTTTTGGTCGATTTCATTTCATGCTCTATTATTAGCAATGGCGTCTAGTCAAATTTCCCAAAATCAAGAGAAACTTATGAAAGAGAAGGAGGAATTAGAGAAGCGAGTGAAGTTCCTTTTCGATCAATTGAAACATTATATGTATGTACGCCGAGAAGAAATCTAGGATTCGTAGGAGGTTGATTCTGCTTCGGGAAATCCATTTGGGGATGAGGACATTGGGATACAAAACAATCGCAGAAGACGAGCACCAATGGAAGAAAGGCTTGATTTCAAGGTCGACATTCCTGAGTTTGAAGGAAACCTTGACCCTGAGGTTTTCTTAGATTGGCTACAAACAGTGGAGAGGGTCTTTGATCTGAAGGACATTCCAGACGATAAGAAGGTAAAATTCATTGCCGTGAAATTGAGAAAACATGCATCTATTTGGTGGACTAATTTGCAGAAGAAGAGGGTTTCTATGGGAAAGGAGAAGGTGCGTTCATGGGAGAAAATGAAGAAGAAGCTGCAAGCAAAGTTCCTTCCGGCTAGTTACCTCAAGGATAATTACATGAAGCTCCAACACTTGGCTCAAGGTAACAAGTCTGTTAAGGAATACACTAAGGAATTTGAGCATTTGCTTTGGAGGTGTGACCTTAAGGAAGATGAACCTCAAACCCTTGTGAGGTATCTTTCTGGTCTGGATGAAAGGATCAAAAATGTTGTGGAATTGCATCCTTATTCTACCTTTGATGAATTGAGTTCATTGGCACACAAGGTAGAGTTGCAAAAAAGAAACAAAGGGAAGGAAGTAACCCAAAAACCCCAACCTCAAACATGTTCATATCCATTTCAGAACTCAAATTACCCTCCACAAAAACAACCTTACCCATCCAAATTTCTAACCCTTAAACCCCCACAAAATACCCAGCCTTGTACTCCACAAAAGCCTACCCCTACTGAACCCAAAACCGACAGTCCCCAAAGGTGTTTTAGGTGCCAAGGATTAGGACACATTGCATCTGAATGTCCTAATAAACGAGTGGTGTCACTTATGGAATAACAAACTGCCTTGTTCGTTGCACCTGAACCAGATTTGGAAGAGGAGTATGAGAAGGAGTTATTGGGTGAACCAGTTTATGATGAGGTGATTGAGGAACCAGATGAAGGAGAAATGTTGGTGGTGAGGAGAGTTCTTAGTAGCTCTTCTATGCAAGAGGGACAGGAGCAAAGGGAGAACGTCTTTTATTCACGATGTACTATCAATGGGAAGGTGTGTTCGTTGATTATTGATGGAGGAAGTTGCACCAATGTTGCCTCACAATCCATGGTGAGCAAGCTGAGGTTGCAAACCAACCCTCATCCGGCTCCTTATACTATCTAGTGGCTCAATCAAGGCAAGGGCATTCAAGTGAACCAGAGATGCTTGATGAACTTATCTATAGGTAAATCCTTTCAAGATTCACTTTGGTGTGACATATTACCTATGGATGCTTGTCATGTTTTGCTTGGTAGACCTTGGTTGTTTGATAGAGTTGTGCATCATGATGGAAGAGCTAACACCTATACCCTAGTGTTTGATCACAAGAAGATTACCCTTGTACCCCTCAAACCTACCCAACTTTCAAAACCCAAGGAGAATGTGGTTACTAAACCCAATTTGATCACACTCTTGGTTGCTGAACACCATGAGTTTCATGAACATAAGGACCTTATTCTTCTGAACCAAAACACAAGCCTAAGCTCCACAAATAGCCACCCCCTTCTTACCCCTGTTTTGGAACACTATTCCTTTGTGTTTCCTGAAGAGATGCCCTCTGGTTTGCCTCCAGAGAGAGATATCCAACACAAGAATGACCTCATACCCGGGTCAATACTCCCTAATAAACCAGCTTATCGCATGAACCCCAATGATACCCAGGAGATCCAAAGGCAAGTAGATGACCTTTTTGCAAAGGGATATATCAGGGAAAGTCTAAGTCCTTGTGTTGTGCCAGCCTTATTGGTACCAAAGAAGGATAGAAGTCAAAGGATGTGCATTGATTGTCGAGTCATCAACAAAATCATAATCAAGTATAGGTATCCTATACCTAGACTTGAGGACTTATTGGATGAGCTCCATGGTGCTAAGGTCTTTTCGAAGATTGATTTGAGAAGTGGATATTATCATATAAGGATCTTTGAAGGAGACGAATGGAAGACTGCCTTTAAGACTAAAGGAGGTTTGTATGAATGGTTGGTGATGCCGTTTGGTTTAAGTAATGCTCCTTCAACCTTTATGAGATTGATGAACCAGGTTCTGAAGGCCCTTATAGGCAAGTGTGTTGTTGTCTACTTTGGTGACATACTTGTTTACAGTCACAATGAAGAAGATCATGTCAAGCATTTACAAGCGGTGATGGAGATTTTAGCCTAAGAGAAGCTTTATGGGAACTTGGGAAAGTGCCAATTCTTCACCGACAAGGTTACATTTCTTGGTTATGTGATCAGTGCTAAAGGCATTCACGTTGATGAAGAGATGATCCAAGCCATCAAAGGTTGGCCGGTTCCAACCACCTTTCAGTAAGTAAGGAGTTTCCATGGCCTGGCTTCCTTCTATAGGAGGTTTGTGAGAAACTTTAGTACCATCATAGCTCCCATGACTGAGCTAGTGAAGGCTAAGGAGTTCTCTTGGACCCTTTCTACCCAGAAGGCCTTTGAGACAATCAAGGAGAAGCTAACCACTGCCCCTGTGTTAGCTTTGCCCAGCTTTTCCAAGATTTTTGAAGTAGAATGTGATGCATCTGGATTGGGCATAGATACTGTCCTTTCTCAGGAGGGAAGGCCTATTGCTTATTTCAGTGAGAAGTTGAATGATGTGAAGAAGAATTATAGTGTGTATGATAAGGAGTTTTTTGCAATCATTCGAGCATTGGAGCATTGGAGACATTACCTCATTGGTAATGAATTTATTTTGCATAACGATCATGAAGCCTTGAAGTTCATCCAAGGTCAGCATAAACTAAACCCACGCCATGCCAAATGGGTTGAGTATATGCAAGCATATCATTTCATGATCCACCACAAGGCTGGTCATTTGAACAAAGGAGTTGATGCACTGTCAAGGAAGTTCCTTCTGTTACATGTTCTGGATTCTAGAGTACTTGGCTTTGATCAAATTAAGGCTTTGTATCCGGAAGATGAAAATTTCAAGGAGGTTTATGAAGTATGTCAGCAACGGCCCCAATGTTTATTCCACCTTGAGCATGGGATTCTCTTTAAGGGAGATAAGTTGTGCATCCCAAATAGCAGCTTACGTGAACTTCTCATCTTGGAGGTTCATGGAGGTAGCTTGGCAGGACATTTTGGGATTGAAAAGACTACTTTGATGATGAAGGAACATTACTATTGGCCAAAAATGAATAAAGACGTAGAGCATCTGATTAAGAGGTGTTCAATATGCTAACTCTGGAAGAGTCACAGTCTGCCTCAAGGACTTTACACACCACTGCCCATTCCTGAAGGTCCTTGGGAAGATATCAGCCTAGACTTCATTATTGGATTGCCTAGAACGCCCAGAGGTAAAGACTCTATCATGGTAGTTGTTGATCGTTTTTCTAAGATGGCCCATTTTATTCCTTGTCACATTGCCTGTGATGTTGTGAAAATTGTTGAGTTGTACTTTCAAGTTGCATGGAATCTATGGTCTCGGATAGGGATGTCAAGTTCTTGAGTCATTTTTGGGTAACTTTATGGAAGAAACTTGGTACCCAACTCAAATTCAGTACTGCATGTCACCCACAAACAGATGGCCAGACGGAGGTTACCAATAGGACCCTTGGTACACTGCTAAGGTCCCTGGTGAAGAAAAATAAGAGGGGATGGGACACTTTGCTACCTCATGCTGAGTTTGCGTTTAATAGAGCTCCTAGAAAGGCTATATGGGAAAAATCCAATCACTCCTATGGATTTGGCCCCTATTATTACTTCAACCAGGTTTAGCCATGACGCTAGTGTGAGAGCCAAGGAGATTCATGCGCTACATCAGCAAGTCCGAGAGAAGATAGCCAAATTCAATGAGAAGGTTTCCAATTCGGCCAACAAGAACAGAAGAAAGATGGTTTTCCAACCTGGGGATCTTGTTTGGATTCACCTAAGGAAGGATCGCTTTCCATCTAAGAGGAAGGGTAAATTGGTTCCAATGGCCGATGGACCATTTGAAGTGTTGGAAAAGGTTGGAGACAATGCCTACAAGCTTGCACTTTCGGATGATTATGGAGGAAGTGTCACATTCAACATGTCTGACTTGAGGCCTTATTATGCTGAGGATGAAGGTCTTCCAAGTTTGACGACAAACTTTTCTCAACTTGGGTGGGGGGGTGATGGGAATCAGGCCAAGCATGCCCAAGTCATCCAAACTTGTTACTTGGTTGTGGGTGAAACCAAGAAGGGAGTTGATCGTTTGACAGGTCAATGTCCTTCACCTCGTGAGGCATCTCTAGTGTTTACTTCGATTTTCCAGACATAGCGATCAATTTGCTCAGACTGAAGGACGTTCACATACCACGTTCTGGGTGTGGGTAAAGGACGTTCATCCGTAGCTGCTTATGTTTGAAATATGATATCAGCTATTGTAATAAAACGTTATTAGCGTCTTTAAACCAGATTAGGTGGTTTTCTTTTTACTTAAGAAACCCCTAATTAGTTGGATTAGTTACAATGTTCATTTGGGTATATAAACCCCCTTTTGTAATCGACATTGAAAATCAATTAATCCAAATATTACCCAAATTCGAGAAGCTTCTTTGCTCTCAAGGTTGTGAGTTTCCTAAACTCTCATTTCTAGTACTGTAACTTGATTTGGCTAATCAATAGGTGATTGGTAGAGTTTAATCGAATTCTTGGAAGGTGAATCTGTAACCAAGAAGGAGATTAAGAAGCCCTTGTGATAATCAATCATGGTGAGTCTGTATTCATTGATTTTCACTTGTTCTATCCTCTCTTTTAGTCATTTTGTTCGTTCATTGTTGTTGATCGAACCATTTGGGTTGTTGTTGAGCTGAGATTGGGACGCTAAACCACATTGATGCTCTTAGTTGAATAGAGATTCTAGTTATTTAGCTGGGATACATCAGAACACCTCAATATGGTGTTTTCTCCTATAACCCCATCGGAATTGGCTCACTTTTGCCAGCGCAAAAGGAAGTATGAGGCACGCCGTAGCTTTGACGAGTGGGTGATCTTCTTGAATGATCACAAAGAGATGCAATGGTGGATTCAATGGTGGAGGGTCCCCTGTTTTTCCAATCATTCAAGTAAGGTAGCTCATACCACCCTGTTGGGTCTGAGGGAACTCACCTACTACTTTCCCAACCGGGTCGTGCGTCAAATGGGACGCCTTCAAGACATACCTCTGCTACCATGTGAGATTCCCGACCTTACCCATCTCCAAGGCTCGGTGGTCGAATCATGGATTAAATACTGGTAGAAACAAGCAGGAGCTGAAGTCCTACCGCCTCATCGCATTTCGTCTTCGCCGACCGACGGATATCGAAGTTGGTTGGCTACTACTATTGGTGCGATACAATGGCGTGAAAGACGCACTCGTTCACCTCCCCGAGAAACCCAAAAATTGAAGAGCATCATCATTGTCGGGGAATCGGGGTCGGATTTTAACCAGAAAGGATCTCACCCTAATGCAGAAAAATTAGGCAAGACTTGTCAAGCGAGCACTAACGGGTCTAAGGACTTCGACTCAAACTAGGACTTGACGCATATCTAGCTAGTAAGATGGAGAGAAAAGAAATGAAATAAAATGTAGGAAAGAATGTGTACGCTATGTATTTGTTTAATTTGATGCTTTTCCTTTATTAAAATTAGTGAAACAAGATGTATCGAACAAGAGTATACTCCTTTTATTGATATGAGAGTAATACATTTCATTTTGTTTTACAAGAATTAACACGTGCCATGATCCTATTCTTGTCAATCCTTGTGTCTTCAGCTGCAAAACTCGTAATCTCTCCTTTTACCTAACTTATCCCGAAGGATTTTCAAGTTAGTCCCTCATTTTTTTTTCTTTCTTTCTTTGTCTCTTTCTTTTTCTTTTTCTTTTTTTTTCTTTCTTCCCTTTTTTTCTTTCTTTTTCTTTTTTTTTTCCTCATAAGCAAGTGGCCTATTGGCAGTTCGGTTGCTTGCTTTCATAAGGTAATATGTGTTTAAGTAGCTAGGGATATATACTAACCCCTTAGTGGCTTAGACATAATACCTTTTCAATTGATCCAGGTTTACAGGCTGGACGAGTTCTTCTCCTTCAGTTGTCGCCAAACGAGTAGCACCTCCAGGTGTAATGGAGATATGGCATAAGGTCCTTTCCAATTCGGGGCAAACTTGCCGCGAGGATCTTGACGAGCAGCCCTCATTTCTTGTAACACTAAGTCACCTTCCATTAAGTCTCGATCCTTAACCTTCTTATTGAATGCGCGGGTAATCCGACTCTGATAGAGCTGAATATTATGTAAAGCGCGAAGTCGGTGTTCATCTAACAATGTTAGCTCTTCATACTTGGCTCGAGCCCATTCAGCTTCAGGAATCTGGCTTTCAGCAATGATTCTTAGGGAAGGGACAAGGATTTCTATAGGTAAAACAGCCTCCATCCCGTATACCAAAGAGTAGGGTGTAGCCCCAGTTGCAGTTCGAATTGAAGTCCGATATCCCCATAATGCGAAAGGGAGTTTGTCAGGCCAATCCCTATAAGTGACTGCCATCTTCTTAATGATTTTCACCAGAGTTTTGTTCACGGCCTCAATTGCTCCATTTGTTTGCGGCCGATAAGGAGAAGCATGATGATGTTGGATCTTGTACTTGGCCAAAAGGGTGGCAAATTCTCCCATGAAATGTCTTCCATTATCACTGATCACTTCATGTGGTACCCCATATCTGCAGATGATGTTCTTCAACATAAATTTGGCGACATGCTTCGATGTAACCTTTGCATAGGAAGCAGCTTCTACCCATTTAGTAAAGTATTCCACAGCTACTAGCACATATTCTTGACCTCCTGTACCCTGAGGCGAAACCTTTCCAACAATGTCGATACCCCATATTGAAAATGGCCAAGGCGAGACCAAAGTAGTCAAGTAAGACGATGGTTGATGCTTAAGGTTAGCATACTCTTGACACTTTGAGCATTTCCTCACAAATCGAAGACAATCTGACTCCATCGTAGACCAGAAATATTCTTCTTGCTGAATCTTCTTGACTAACATCCTCCCATTCATGTGAGGTCTACACTCTCCTCCGTGGGTGGACTTCATCAATTCTCTGGCCTCTGCTTCGTCGATGCACAGAGGTTGATACTGGTTGCAACCTTCTTGTATAAACGGTCCTGAATAATGCAGTATTGCGCAGCTATCAATTGGATAGCCCTCCGAGCTCGGTGGCCAGCATCCGATTGGTATGCACCATCCTTCATATAAGTGTAGATGTCAAAAAACCATGCCACAGGATTAATAGTGTTGACTATCAAAGATTGATGAGCATGATGACCCTTCCTTTCGATTACTACTATCAAAGTTTGATCTGCTTCTGGCATTGCCACCATAGATGATAACTTTGCTATGGCATCTGCCAATTCATTGTGACTTCTTGGCAAATACTTGAACTCAATGTGCTTGAATCTCTTGGCCAAATCAGATAAGCGTTGTTGATATAAAGAAAAAGATTCACTCTTCACTTTCCATACACTGGTAGCTTGATTGACGATCAGACTTGAGTCTCCAAATACCCGCAACCTCTCCATTACCATTTCCAAAGCCGTATGTATACCCACGATACAAGCTTCATATTCAGCAGCATTGTTGGTGGCGTCAAAATCCAGCTTGACTGCCAACGGAAAATGTAAGTCTTCAGGAGATATTAACACAGCCCCGGCTCCGCACCCCATTTGGTTTGCAGCGCCATCGAAATATAACTTCCACGTCTTTTCTTCTACTTGGAACACATGCTCAACACTAAACTCCAAGCCCCCAGTGCTGGAGTCTTTTGTCGGGGTTTCAGCCAGAAAATCAGAAACTACTCGACCTTTTATAGACTTCTGATGTTGAAAGTGGAGGCCAAACTCAGATAACATGACCACCCATCGGGCAATTCGGCTGTTCACAGTAGGTTGCTTCATGATGTACTTGATCGAATTACATGCCGCAATCATATAAACAATGTGTGCCAATAGATAATGGCGAAGCTTCTTCGTGAACCAAACCAATGCTAAGGCCATCTTTTCTATCTCGGAATAACGGGATTCACATCCTGAGAATTTCTTGTTGATGTAGTATATAGCCTTCTCCAGATTGTCAACCTTTTGAGCCAACATGGCACCCATCGCACTCTAATTGATGGTGAGATAAAGCAATAACGGCTCTCCCGGCACGGGCGGAACCAATACTGGTGGACTAGTCAAATCCCTCTTGATCTTGTCGAACGCTGCCTGACACTGGTCATCCCATTCAACTTTTGCACCCTTCTTCAACTTCTTACATAACGGCTCACAGGTCATAGTGAGCTTGGAAATGAACCTACTAAGATATTGAACTCGCTCTAGGAAACCGCGAATCTCCTTTTCTGTTCGAGGCGGTAGCATGTCTTGGATAGCCTTGATCTTAGATGGATCAACTTCAATTCCCCGCTGACTGATGATATACCCTAGCAGCTTTCCTAAAGTTACTCCAAATGCACATTTCTGCGGATTCAATCTCATGTTGTACTTGCAAAGTCCAAGGAAAAACTTGCGCAAGTTAGGGATGTGGTCTTCACGCCTTTCAGACTTAACAATCATGTCATCTACATATGCTTCAACTTCCTTGTGGATCATGTCATGGAGCAAGGTAGTGACGGTGCGTTGGTAAGTGGCACCAACATTCTTCATCCCAAATTGTATAACAACATAGCAAAATGTTCCCCACGGAGTGATGAAAGATGTATTCTCCATATCTTCTTCGACCATTTTGATCTGATTGTAACCAGCATACCCATCCATGAATGACAAGAGTTCATGACCATAGGTATGATCGACCAGGACATCGATATGCGGCAAAGGAAAGAAATCCTTTGGGCTAGCTTTGTTGAGAACCCTAAAATCAACACACATCTGTACCTTCCCGTCCTTCTTTGGTAGAGGGACAATATTAGCTACCCATTGTGGAAACTCAACAATTCCGATAAACCCAGCCTCTAACTGTTTTTGGACCTCAACATGGATCTTATCGGACCATTCATTCTTAATTCTGCGTGAACGATGTTGAACAGGTTTGGCATCCGGGTAAAGAGGTATGGCATGCTCGGCGATCTCTCGGTCGATCCCAGGCATGTCCTTGTAAGACCAAGCAAAGACGTCGATGAACTCTCTCAAGAGAGCGGAAAACTCATGTTGCTCCCTTTGAGTTAATGATTTGCCAATTTTCAGTTCCCGGGGAGTTTCAGGCGTCCCCACGTTTATAGTGATGGTTTCTTCAACCGCTGACATATGATTCTCGCGTTCATTCATAGCTCGTATTAATTCTTTAAAGTCTTTTAAAGGTTCAACATCAGATTCGTGATTATTAGTGCAGCAAAAGGAAGAAGAATAGGAATACCCGAAAAGGTTCACTTCATTGAAAGCAGAAATAGATACAGACTCATCAGACATGGGGCTAATCCCAGCTGATTCAGACTCAAATATAGACCCACTAGTGCTCGACTCAGACAAGACCTTACAAGGTTCTCCTAACACTAGAGTACATTTATTATTAGCAGAATCGACCCAGGACAACTCGCGGCGACTTCATCAGCAGAAATCATGGAGCTTGGATCAAATGCAGGATTGGACAGCATAGCCACCATCGTGTCCACTTCCTTTCTTTCTTTAGCAGCGGACCTTGCTCTTCAACGCAGTCCTTAAGGTGTTGAAAATCTTTTAGTGCCTTATCTAGAGCTTCTCTTTGTTGCTCTATTTGCTGATCTGGACGCTGAAGGTGTTCCTGAACCTTCTTGTCTTGTTGGATGGTCGCGTGCATGATCAAATCACACATACTGTTTTTCAGATATTCCAAGCGATGCTGGTCTCCGAGATCTTCAAGGCTTTCATCATCACTTGCCCATATGCCATTGACAGTAAATGTTGTCGGATCTTCAAGAGGGAGTAAAGGTGTTGCTTCGTCCGTAATACATTCGGATCAAAAGTGTCCTCTCCTAGGAAAATAGCATGATTCGGGAGAGGATTGCTTTTGCTGTTGGGTTTCTTAGCTAATTTAGGTGCCGATAATTCGCCAGAGCGAATCATCTTCTCAATGAGGTTCTTAAGCGTATAGCACCGCTCGGTGTCATGTCTTCTCACGCGATGGTACTTGCAGTAGGCATTACTATTCCAACCAGGCCCTTTGTTCTCAGGTTCCGGTCTAGGAGTTGGCAACCTGATCTTGTCAGATTTTAACAGTCGGTCCAAGGCTTCAGCATAAGTCATGTCCAGTGGAGTATAAGAATCATACTGGAAGAATGTCGATTTTTGAGATGACCCATGATTCACATTCTGAATGACGTTAGTTTCTACTGCTCTCGGAGCACTAATGGTTTTTCGGGCGGTACTACTCCCTTTCCAACTCTGGGATGTTCCATTTCTATCCTTTCGTGCCTCCAGCTTAAGGCACAACTTTATCAGGTACTCAAAGTTCTCTACGACATGAAAGTCTAATTGTTGAGTCAGACTTGACTTCAGGCTTCGAATGTAGGTATCCAACTGTACCTCCGTTGGAATGACACTGGTTACTTAAGACATTTTAGAATGCCATCTTTCATAGTAAGCCAAGAACGGCTCATCTTCCCTTTGACGAATGGCCATGACATCAGTTAAGGTCACCGTATCCTTTTGAATCTTGCTGTAATGTTCAATGAATGCTCGACACAAAGCAATCCAATCTCCCCGAGTTTCCAAAGGAAGAGTATAGTACCAATCTAATGCTTCATCATTCGGCGATGATGGAAAAAGTTGCTTGTAGTGCTCAGTGCCGATGCCTCGGAGTGGCATCACCCAGTTAAACTCTCATACATGATGCGTAGGGTTTAGAGAAGGAGTGAACTTCTTCAGAGGTATATCCATTTTGCCAAGGATCTTCTCATTAATCGCAACAGGCGGTTCGAATTCAACGAACTGATTGGCGAAGGCAGGTAATTGGCTCATAGCATTCTTGACTACACTCAACTGTGCCTTTACCTCGTGGAAAGCAGGAGTGTGTTGGACTCCAGTCTCAGTCTTGACTGACGTAACTTGAGGGGTAGCCACTGGAGTTGATGGCTCAAGTACGGAATCATCTAGAATATGGATGACTCCTCTCGTATGGGAACTTTCCCCTAGCTTCTCTTTACCCTTGTCAACAACAGTTGCGGGATTAGGAACAACTTCCATAGCATCCTCATCACCATTGTTCATCCCTACATATGCACTAATGCGGTGCATAGCTTCCACCACCCCATTTAAAGTTTCCTATTCCTGCTCAATATGGCTATTCTGCCTTTCAATGAGTTTTCGTTGTTGGGCAGTAAGCTCTTCAGCTTTCTTCTCCTGTTGCAGAGTGGCGAAGGTGATCGAACCTTCCATCTTGTTGAACCTCTCCTCAAGGAACTTGGTCAAAGCAACGTTGACCGAGTTGTCAGCCTAGTTTTCATTGGCAGACATGTCGAACTGCAGACGGCGAGATACCTTTTACTTGGAATTCTGCATGACGTAATCCGGGTTGCGGATTAGGCGGTCTGACAGTCCTGGGATCCAAGCTAGACTCGGGTCTCCTATATTGACTAAGGTACAACACACAGCTCAGAGATTGACCTTTTGAAAGACACAAACCTCCCCAAATGAATGCATGGCCTAACGACCTACATGGGACTTCCTAAAATGCATGACCTAAATGCTGACACACAGGAAGACTCACCCGGGACACGGATTTGCATGACCTAACTTTACATGAACCTAAGGACAGCTTGATCATTATAAAGGGCCGAATAAAGCCTGGTATGACGAGTCAGGACTGAATGAGGGATCACGAGTCAGTGTTTCTCAATTCGGATGGGCCCCTTCCACAGGCAGACCATTTTAAGGAGAATCCGTAACTCGTAAAATTTATCAGTCTAACTCAAATCATGCCGACTATTACACAGGCTAAGATAATGATCGACAAGACTGACGGTCTACTCTTTCTACATTTTTTATTATTATGTTTACCAGGAAAGTGGGTATAGTGAAGGACTGGATAAAACCAACAACAAGTGAGTTATAATCAACTTATGGACTTAATTATCAAATCCAATATGGTTGGGCCTAACCACGGGCCGACCATAAAATTAGGATGGACTTAGTAATTAATTCAATAAATTAATTTACTTGAACCCGGTGATTATTACACAGTCTAGAACTTTACTCACTAACTTTGTTTTGACTTTTATCAGATTTCATGGACCCTCGTTAGGAGAATGTCGTAAAGGGCCATGTAGAATCATCAAAGGGCGAGTTGAGTTTACTTTATGGACTGAGGTAATTAACCTTTATAGCTAAATGGGCCCAACCACTGGGTTAACCATAACTTTTGAGGTTAATTAACCTAGTTGTAAACATGACTCTTCTCGACCCAATGACTATTACATGGACTAGAACGATACCCCTAAACTTAGGTTGACTCTTTACAACAAACTTTCAACACATAGCACATAGCATTCATATGAACAAGAGGAATCCTAACCAAGGCTCTATGTACAAAAGGGTTATTAGCTAGATAGGCTTATCAGCTCATGTACTCGCCCCCAGATGCATTGTTATTGTAAAAGCAACTTGAATGTAGGGGTGTTGCTCTTCGTGGCTCGTGTAGAGACCTCGAAGAGTGATGCATGAGTAGATGTGGTGACTAAGTCTCATCCGGTGTAAAGGCACCATCAGAGTATAGTCGGTCCTGCATCCCATGGGTAATTTTTGTAGTTTTAAGGAAAAAAAACTAAACCGCCACTTTAAGTGCAACCCAGCCCACATACATGACCGAGAGGTAGCCCGGTATATGCAATGTATTTATGCCTAAAAATAGAATGACTTAATACTATAAAGTAAGGATTTATTTTCTTTCCAAATTTTTAAAGCACACTAAACTTTTTTCAAGTTTTACCCACTTTTTAAACTCCCCAGTGGAGTCGCCAAAAATCTTGTGGACATTTTTCCTCACCGTTCGGGCTTCCGAACATCTACGTTGGATTGGGGTGTGATTCGGTGATTTGTGCTGGGGTTTGAACCTTTGAAAAAGACCCTTTAAGGAATTTTAATTACATATTTCAGGAATAATATTTGTAAAATCACTTTCCCTTTACTTATGCATTTTATGAGTCATTGAGATTAAACCTTTAAGAGTGAACATCCACTTGTTCCAAACTCTTCCAAATTTAATCTAATTCACTCATTTAAATGTTAGGTTCGGAAGAAAGCAATTTATGCAAGCATTATTTAGATATATAAAAAAAAAGCCTTAAAGCTCTATCGGTACATTGTAAAACCATGTTTTACCACAGTTTATGCAACCCGATGTATTTTTAGTTCGAAATGGGAGTCGCCACCCAACTTTTTAAGGGAAAAGCCAAGACAAACCAAAGAGAAAAGAAAGAAAGACTCCGCCTACGAAATTCAAGAGTGGATTCAGGGGTAAGGCTACGAACTCGAAAAGTAGGAACCTTAAGAGTTCGCCTCTCACAAAAGGAAAGACTTTACTAAAAGTTTTAAGTGTACTTTTATAAGATTTGAAAAAGAGAATAAATAGGAACTTTATAGAACTATTTTATTTAACATGCAACATGAATTATAAAATAAAAAGTACAACATTTACACATTATTTACAAGGAAACAAAGGAAGCTTTAAATCTTACATTGTGCTAGTTTGAAGAAGAGGCCTTGCCTTGTGCTTGTGCTTGAAAATGCTCCTCTCAATACCCTTGAATAATACTCCTCAAAAGTGCTAAAACAAACCAAAAGAAAGTAGAGAAAAGTGGTGGAAAAGAAGGTAGGAAAGAGGGCTTTTTGTTACTTTTATGTGTTTAGGCTTAGGATTTTTTGTGGTGTTTTGGATATGGCGAGTTTAGGAAATTAGGGGATGGTAAGGATAGGAATTAAGATGATATAAAAGTGGTGATAAGATAAGAAGAAAGATGAGTAGAATAGTGATATGAAGATGGAAGTGAGAGTAGAGATTAGAATAACAGTAGGGAGAATAAGAGAATTGGTGAGTGAATGAATGAGGGAAAGAGAAATGGAATGAATTGTTGTGTGTCTTTGGCTTTGAGAGGAGTAGTATTTATAGGAGAATGAGGTAGTAGGGATTCATGCGCATATAATCACATTCATCCATCCTCGTCCAAAGCAGTCAATGGCACAAATAGCTAGGCAGTGGGGGAGTGTATGAGGAGTGGTCTGTGGCACGAGATCATTGATCTCGTATGGTCGGTGGTCAAGGCCGACCGGCCACCAACACGTGGGGGAGGAATCCTCCTCCCGTCCATGCATCCATGGACGGTGGGGGGATGAATACATTTTCCTAGGGAAGTGGTGTTTCCCACTTGGACGATAGCTATTGTATTTGAGTTTTGTGAAGCATTTTTGAAGTGTTTTTGTGAGAATTCGAACTCGTGACTTCGCGGCACTGGATTGCATGGCTTGCATTTTACGTAGGCATGTTGCATGTGATTTGCATGCAAATATTTAGGCACATTTGTACGTGTAAAGGGCACGTATTTTAGCTCTGGTCGTTCGATCTCTTCTTCTTTATTTGATCCTTTTTATTTTATATATTTATGTTGTATAACTTGTGATAAAATCCGGTGTCTACAAGCCTCTATGTTCTTGAATGATCATCTTATAGTAATATGAAATTCTCTCAAATAATGAACCATCAGTCTAAGTAGGATCATATTTCTTTATCCATGATTGAATCCGCTTATAATTAAACATTAAAGCGTGGAACTAACGATTATTTATCTTGTAAGTCGATCTTACTCATGATCTAATCTATTAATAAACCACTTAAAGTCAGGTCAATCACATGTATATAAGAGTCATACACATTTTCCTTTGTAGCAAACTTGATTGAATTTTGCATATCAAACATAAGCATCATGCGTTCAAATGTTATGATCATGCACATAGTCTGACATGCATACATTATGCAACTTATCTTATAGTAGATACATACTACTTAAATTCATAAATAATGAACACTTATAATCTTATATTATAGTAGTAAAACCAAGTACATGTATTCAACTCAAACACAAAATACATCGAGTCATGATTATCCTTACATCTTACATAATCGTATACTTGTTAAGTCTTGACCATATGCTGCTATATGTAAGCCATATACATAAGCATACAAGTCATACAAAGTATAACATCCTCATTCATGTAAACATTTACTTATCTCATGAAGAAACATCATGGATTGCAAAGTAATCTTAATAACAAAATCATCTTGGCTATACCTAGACTATTAAACATGAGAAGCTTGCAATTAGTACATAATGCGCTTATAAACTTTTGTCTACGTCACTTATGACACACTCATAGCCAAAATACTTATAGTAATAACATAAACCGTTAGTATTTCTTATTAGGCTATTCTTAAACTTGACAAACTTATTAGAAGCATTCTGGTGCGTGAAACTTAATCACTACCATGGCAAACTAGAAATAAACTTTTCTTCTTATATTTAAAATAAAAAGGAACTTATTTATATCTCAATAAGAAACATGCCAAGGCCAACTTATTCACACGACACAATCATATGAATTCCACTGAATTTGTACTTAAGCAAAATATACACAAGTACTTAATAGACATCACATGATTGCTCTTGAACTTATCATGCCTCAAACATAAATATATAATGACGTATCACTACAAGATGGTTTAAAAAATAAGCCCGTTCTTAACGGTCTCAGCTAAGAATGAACAGTTGCGCCAGAGGGCGCGCAACCGTTCATTTGCGACCGTTCAGGATGGTCGCCTCTGAATGGTCGTTTGGAGGACCACGCGACCGTTCAATGAACGGTCACAAAAGCGGGCGACCGTTTATGAACGGTCGCTCAATTCTGCGACCGTTCATTTGAACAATCGCTCAATTCTGCGACCGTTCATTTGAACGGTCGTCCGCTTTAAGTAATTTTTTTTAATTTTTTTTTTGGGTTCCCGGTAGGGTTGTTCATCGGTTTAAAACCGAACCAAACCAGGCGAACCGAACAAACCGAAAACCGAATAAGGGACAAAGTCAAAACCGAAAACCGAACCGAATAAAACCAGTTCGGTTCGGTGTTTGGTTTATTCTGTTTTGAACCGAAAAATGCACACTTTTTATGTTTTTTCACCGGAACCGAATAAACTGAAAACCGAATAAGGCCAAAAGTCCAAACCGAAAACCGAACCAAATAAAAAAATGGTTCGGTTTGGACCGGTTCAATTTGGTTCGGTTTTTGGTTTATTCAGTTCAAACCCGAATAATGCACACCCCTAGTTCCTTGAATTGATATTTGAAGTATATGCGCCAAACGGTCACAAAATGAACGGTCGCAAACATTAATATATTCATAAAAGTAAACGGTCGCAAAATATATTACATATCCCAAAAGTTAGTTGTTATAGTTGTCCTCACAATACTAGGAAGAAGGGTCCTGGGGAGAAGAGTGATTAATGAAATTGGACGGGGAGAATTGATCGCTTGAGGGCGTTCCCTATATTTTGTTCAACTCGGGACAATCTTCCTTCAATTTGGCTCAACAGCTGCTGGTATTGAGAGACTTGACTCCTCAAAGACTGTTGTTCAACCACCAAGGCAGATAAGCAGCTGGGGTAGCGGTGGATGCGGAAGAACATCCCTGGCCCTCGTAGCGTGCATAGCGAGCTGGCCTTTCATAAAACATGCCCGTCGAGGATCCTATGCCGTACACAGACTGATTTCTGACAAAGAAGCCACCAGCAACATTGTAGTACAAAGCGTTGGCTTCTACAGAATGGGACTCCACGCCCGCTGCAGCTACTTGCTCAAGATAATCATTCTGCAAATGATCAACATTTATGATAATGAGCAACCACAACTACATGATCAAGATGTTTCTCATTTATGATAATGAACTAAAGGTAAAGCAAAATGGTCAAGTTGTTTCTTATCAATTCAAGATGGATATAACTAAAGGAACCACTAAAGGAGCGTCATGAAAGCACATTATCATATAAGTTCGTCATCAAATCACATTATCATAGCTTCATACTATTAACTTTGTTGTAAGTAATTACAACTTATGATCAACATTCAATGCTGGTTATCACTAATATAGATTCCTAACTATATTTCCAACTCCAATTGTCATCAAGTATCATGAAATTCTTCGGAAGCAAATAAAACAAAGAAAGCATTTTTGCAAGACAAGCAAGGATTTGTTAAAATCTCCTACTCATTTTCTCGTTAATAGATGCCACAACAAAGGGAATCTAGGGAGAGTTATAGGGAAATTTCGGCAGAGTTTCCTCTGTAATATGGACTATCCCAACTTCATAATACGAAACATAAAACTGCAAATGACAATTTAAACTCAACTGGTAGAATAAGGGGCCACACTCCCCGTTTACCACAACCAATAACAATTCCACACGCCGATTAATCCTATCGAGCCACACGCTCGTTTCTAAACATACATAAGTTAAACATTTCAACTTTCAACAACAATTCCAACATATAATCAAGTAACTATATATGGCCACACGCCGATTAATCCTATCGAGCCACACGCTCGTTTCTAAACATAAGTTAAACATTCCAACTTTCAACAACAATTCCAACATATAATCAAGCAACCATGTACGGCCACACGCCGATTAATCCTATCGAGCCACACGCTCGTTTCTGAACATAAGTTAAACATGCCAACTTTCAACAACAATTCCAACATATAATCAAGCAACCATGTACGACCACACGCCGATTAATCCTATCGAGTCACACGCTCGTTTCTAAACATAAGTTAAACATGCCAACTTTCAACAACAATTCCAACATATAATCAAGCAACCATGTACGACCACACGCCGATTAATCCTATCGAGCCACACGCTCATTTATAAACATAAGTTAAACATTCCAATTTTCAACAACAATTCCAACATATAATCAAGTAATTAATCTAACATATAACCGACAAACTTTAGAAGAAAATGACTTACATAAACTTTCGCCGATTTCGGGTTAGTCCAGTGCTTGTTTCCCTCGGCGTCTTGCTTGCAATGATAATGCTCTATCACGTCCGCAGGGCTTACATTGATCCCTCCAGCAGCCTAGGAATATAATTTGAAACATTACAGATAAAACATTGGAATTGGTAATGATGAAAATCGTCAAAGTAAAAGATTATTCGAGACTTACCATTTTACGTACGTATTTACCGGCGGACATCGAGCCACCGTAGTGCAAATTCTGGGTCGGGGCTTTGTTTCGATTCGCCGTGTATGCCTCGACCCGAGCTTTGTAGGCCTCTGACTCTCTTACTACTCTAGCCGAGCTTTGTAGACCTCTTTTTATGATATCTACAACTAAGATACTAGAACTATAAATTAGTACTACTCTAAACTACCATCACAAATAACCTATTTACTTATGAAGCAACTGGTTGTTGAGTACTTAAGTTAGTAAATGGATGTGACATTATTATTTATAATTTATGTTTTCATTTGGAGTTATGAGTAGTTAAGTTAGCAATTAGGTTGGATTAGCAACAAATTTACGCTACCAACTTCAGAGGTTAACTTAATTAAAGTCGTGTCTTTAAATGTACATATAATTCTAACAACTTGTTGATCACAACAAGGCTGAATTTACATTTAAAGACATGACTTCAATTAAGTTAACCAACGAAGTTGGCAGTCGCGTAAATTTTTTCCTAGATGTATATGGCCATCAAATATACATCACCAAACATAATAACTATCTCACTTACTAATAACAACCGAAATCATCCAAACTCAACCTCCTTTTATAACAACTAGATATAAACACCTCGGAATAGTATACCAACTTAATCCTCTAAACTAACATCACAATTAACCTATATACTTGTTACATGACGTAGTTGCAAATGATTTTGAAGCGTGCTAAACAACATTTCAAAAGTTGAGGATGATATTCCCCAACTTTTCAATTTGTTGATTGACGTCGAACTACAATGAATTTCATGGAAAAGGTACGTACTTGGTGACATTGTGTTATTTTATTTCAAGTTTAGGTAATATTCCCCATAATGTTGTTAACACTACTTAAGTTGAGTAAAACCTAATCATTTCTATGGTTTGTTCATCAACTAATCCTAATAGCTTCCCTCATACAAGGTTTTTATCAACCTTAAACCCTAAACCCTAAACATAATTAATAAACTTAACTAGTAAAAAACATAATAAAAATTAACATAAACAAATTAACAAACATAATATAATTAATGAAAATTTCAATAATCATACACATTCTTAAGAATTATTTTAACTTAATCAATCACAAAATCATAATTTATCATGTCTAACATAAACAAATTGACAAAACTAATACATAAAAACCTAATTATTACCAAACATATACAATCAATTAACCCTAACCCTAACCCATACAAACATATACAAATATATACAAACATCCTATATTTAATTAAACTAATTATTCATAACCAATAAACTAAATTAATTAAACAAACTATTCATAATTAATTACACTAAATAATTTTTTCACAAATATTACCTTAACCCATACTAATCTATGCATGCTCATAATTTATACCCATAAACAAACAAATTAACCAAATTAACAATTTTCAAAAATCATACCGGGACGGAATAGGCGGTGGAGCAGGGGCGGCGCTCGCGAAAGGGGACGACAGTAGTCCTAGAGAGAAGGAGGGTTTGTGTTGTTATAAACCACCAAAAATATAAAGAAAATGTTAAGGAGGGAGAGGGGAAGGACTAACCGACGTCGGCGGACGGTGGAGGAAACCGATGGCGGAACGGCGACAACAATCGCTGGTGTTCACGGTCGGTCAGAGGTTGGGTTTGGTGTTTGAACTCGTAATGGGAAGAAAATGAAATCGTTGGCCGATATATTGAACGGCGCGACTGTTCAATTTAACGGGCGCAAATTTGCGACCGTTCAATGAACGGTCGCGCCTTCTAACGACCGTTCAATTAAACGGTCGCAAATTGTGACCGTTAATGAACGGTCGCTATTGAACGGTCACCGAAAAAAAAAATGCGACCGTTCCCTGAACGGTCGCAGCCAACGATCGTGTTTCGGCTGCCATCTTGTAGAGTATATTGTTACATAAGACACCTCAATACACTTAATCTTGATTATATTAATCAATCCATTTCCATTTTGATTGGCAGTAACAAATAAAATACAAGAATACACCAGAATTCAATTTCATTTAGAACGCCAATAATAGATAGAATACCTCCATCGTGTTCTTGTCTCCATTAATCAATCCCAATTTGACATGTAGTAATCTTATTAAATGACAAACCAAGTTACTAATCCCAATAAGCTAAAACCTTGTACATTAGCAGATCTAATCACCCATAACTTTGAGTATAGAGATAGAGACATACCTTATAATCGATGCTGGGACGGGAGCAACATAAGGAGGCTGAGCAGCAACAGCGCCTAGGGATGGCAATGGGGCGGGGAATCCCCGAACCCGTCGGGACCCCGCCCCACTCTAGGGAAAAATCCCCGCCCCCATTGGGGATGGGGACGGGGACGGTTTTCCAAAATCCGCTTGGGGACGGGGCGGGGATGGGGACAAAATTTTCCCCATCCCCATCCCCATTTTCCCCGCCAGGGTGAATTCCCCATCCTCGAATCCCCATCCCCGAAATGTTAAAATTACAAAATAACCTTTATTCAAATTTAATATATATATTAATGGGAAGGACAAATTAGTAATTTTCCAATTTATTCTCACTTGTTGTATTATTATTGTTTGATTTTGATGTATTATTAATAAAGCAAGTTAACTACGTTGTATTTTGAACATGTTAAAAACCGGGTTCGATTAAAAACCGGATCCGATTAAAATTTAGTTAAATTTAGGATAATTGTAAAAAATCCCCGTTGGATCCCCATTGGGGATGGAGAATCCGCGGGGATGGGGAAGGGGCAAGAATCATTCCCCAAAGCGGGGATGGGGACGGGGATGGGGATGAGTTTTGGGAGCGGGGATGGGGACGGGGGTATACTCCCCCATTCCCGATCCGCCCCGTTGCCATCCCTAGCAGCGCCAGCAAATTGGAGACTTTCACCACACTTCTTTAGTATGATTTCTTCACAGTGACCTTCGTCGACGTCCACTCCGGCGAACCTCCGTCCGAGCGACATAGTCGATCAATCGAATGAAAACCCTAATCCTAGAATCCACGATCAGAGGATAAAGCGATAAATTAGGTGGTCTTCAACATTTTTTTTATTACAGAAGGAAGGGTTTGTGAAGAGAATGGAAATGAGATTGGAAATGAAGTTTTGTTTGGGAAGAAGTATATGGGGTTGAAATGATAGGGTGCCATTAAAATTGAAAAGCCCTGTTGAGAATAAGTCAAATTGAGCAAATGCAAATTTTATTAAAAATTAAGTAGAAATGAATTTTGATTTGAGTGAAAGTATTTATTAAAATAAAATTACTCTTTTTCTTATTATAATATTTAATTAATGGGGATATAATAGGAATTATATTTACTAAAATTGTAGAAAGAATAAATATTTTAAAATAAAAAAATTAGTTAAAAAGTCAAATAAATTAAGACAAAGGTAGTAATGAATAGTTATAATATCGTGGCATTATCGACTATCCAATGCGCCATTATCGACGAACGAAAATACTAGGAAATTTCTGATTTTCCAAAATTCTAGTAGTAAAGTCATGGACTACCTGAAAAGGAATGAAAAAAAGAAAAGAAAAGAAAATCGATAATGACAATCCATCTTAATTCTTAAATTTTAGAACTCAAAAGCTAAAAAGGCATTGATATTTTGGAATCTGAGATACGTAAAATTGACTCACTCTAAAATTCAACTCGCTCAACACCACTTGAATTGCTGCTCGGATTCTCACTTTCTCTCATTTCAATTCCAAATTCGCAGTTCTGTTGCATCAGGTCAGTGTAACCAAATTGTTGAAGCTCAGTTTTTACAAACCCTAAATTTGTAAAGTCGACGATTTAATTTGTTCTTTCGTTTTAATTCTATGAGTTTGTCGTTGAATGGTTATCGAGAATCTGTTGATTAAGACTAGCGATCTTTTTTTTTCTCTCACCTTGTTTTTAATTTCCGATTTTTTTTTTATTGCGGTGATGATCTTTGTTTCGATTTTTAATGAATAAAAAAAGTTGGTATATTTTGAATTTGAGTAGAATGTAGTAGGTATTTGACCGAACTGATGCTTGTGAGATTGCGTGATGAAGGGAAGAACCTCGAGAAATTGACGATTAATAGAATAGATTAGTAAAATTATTGTTGAATTAATGAACAAGTTTGACTTGTTGGATTTTGCTGCTTGGTTACGTGTACGCGATGATTGAAGAGAGGCTCAATGTGCTGCACTGCTGCAGGCTCTAGGTAGTTTTTGGTGGGATTAAAAATTGTTTTTTTTTTTAGAAACAAAAATAATTGGGGGAGGGAGAGGTTAAAGTTATTGAATACTTTTAGGTGGAGGAGCATAGACTTTGTATTAAATTCATAATAAAAGACCTAGAAAAAGTCTATGCGGAGGCGTTGTTTGTGTGTATATCTAATTATCCATCATTTTCTTCTTTTCCCCTTTGGTTTGCTTGTTCTTCTGTGATACTTGGTCTGAAATAAATTTTAAAACATTGTGTGCAGAATCAGGTTTCAGTTTCATGCCTTCATGGTAAGCACTGGGCTGAGAGGTCTTAAATCCTATTGGTGACTGATCAGTCTCTGATTGAGACTGTAATTGGGGCAGACACATTAGATGTTTGACTTTGTGTGATTTTTCAGGTGTTCTGGTTGATAGTTTTGGCCCTCTTGATCTATTATTTTCGGTTTGTTGGAGTTTGGATTTGGAGCATTGTAGAAGAAGCAATCATGGGTAGTGGCAGTTCAAAGAGTTCACGGAGAAGGAGATCGATGTCGATGTCGTCATCCCATGGAAGCTATTCTAGCAATCACCATGGGTATCCACCATCTTCTCCATATCCACCACAACCAGGCTACATGCCGCAAACACCTCATACACCCCATCATTCTCAGTATGCACCTTCTTCTCCAGCACCTCATGGTTACTCTGCTCCTCCTCCTGTGAATATTGCACGGTCCAACAGGAGGTTGGAGAGAAAATATTCAAGGATTGCAGACAACTATCGCACTTTAGATGAGGTTGGTCCTTGTGCAATTGCTTTTACTTTGTGAAAGTATTTTTTTTATTCCCAAAGTGGTCAGATAGCAATGAATCCAACCCATGCTGTGGCCAATTACCTGATAGTTGCCACAGGGTCATATGTCTTTGGTCTATGTCTAAACATTTATGTGCATTCCTAGATGTGGTTGACTAAGTGATCATAGCCATTTTAAGTGTCAAATTTTCAGCATTGATACTTGAGGTTGAGGTGAAAAGAAGAGTTCATGTGATGTTACGAGTTGGTCTTGCTGGTTTTGAAGCTTTGGTTCTTGGATATTACCATTATATGGAGAATAGGTAATTTGGGAAGTTAGTGAATAAATGGGGATACCTCAGAACTGCTGTTGTATAATATCGATATGAAGTGTTGACGAAAAATTCTAAAAAGTTTTGCTAGTGTATTTTTAAGAAATATAATGATACATACATACTGGCAGTGATCATTCACTTTGATGAACTGTATTTTGATAACTCTGCAGGTTACTGCAGCGCTTGGACGAGCTGGGCTTGAGTCATCAAATTTGATTGTTGGCATCGACTTTACAAAGAGCAATGAATGGACAGGTCCATCCTTGTCGTTTTCCTAGTGGCTCATTGATTTCAACAGCACTCTGTTTTCTGTTATACCATTGTTTTCTCAAAATTCTACACATACTGCATTTTGATCAAACCATAGTCCAAACCAGGTGCCAAGTCATTCAATCGGCGAAGTTTGCATCATATTGGAAATGATCCTAATCCCTATGAACAAGCAATATCAATCATTGGGAAAACTCTATCTGCATTTGATGAGGATAATTTGATTCCATGTTTTGGATTTGGAGATGGTACTATGCTCCTATAGTCACTTAGTTTTCTTTCTTGAGCTTTCTCATGTAATGAGTTGTGGCGATTCTTCCATAATCACTTAATTTTCCTTGTACTTGTAGCATCAACTCATGACCAAGATGTCTTCAGTTTCTTTGATGATGAGAGATATTGCCAGGGCTTTGAGGAGGTTCTGTCACGATATAGGGAGCTAGTCCCTCAGCTACGACTAGCAGGTAAGGATTTCTTATGGCACAGCCTTTGGATAAAAAGGACCAATGGTTTACTTGCTGAAGTCTTGCTACAGGGCCAACTTCTTTTGCACCTGTTATCGAAACGGCCATGACTATTGTTGAGCAAAGTGGTGGACAGTACCATGTCTTGTTGATTATTGCCGATGGTCAGGTAACTTTTAAGTTTGTGCCCCTCTTAATTTCAATCATTTCTCAACAGAAAGGTGTATTCATGTCGCAAGGAAAGCTAAAGTTCACGTAGCTCTCCTGAGTGTGAACTGGAATCATATATGCTATTTCATGTGTTTCGGTTTCTTGGACAACAGGCAGAACACGAGTAGCCTGTGGTAGGTATTGAGTCTAGGGGTTGAGTAAGAGTGGCCGATTATCATTTTGGAGATTTTGGTCCAACCATGAGCGACCATGACTTGCTTTCGAGTGAACAATCTAGTATATGCAAGTGAACAATGACCTTATTTGAAGCACAAACTTCAAGAGCATGCAATAAATTGCACTCCTGGATACTTAAGTGTTATGATCGAAGAGGAGTTATGTGATGCTTTGCTCCTCGAGAGTTCTGAAGAGATGACTCTGCTTCTAGGGAATGAGAATAATGACCTGGTATAGAATTGCATACTTTGAAGTTGGAAATGGATACATGATACTTTGAACTTTCAGTTTGGATGAATAGTTTGTGACTTCCCTTTTTCTTGGCTAAAATGAAGGGAAATAGGGATGATATGGGCTTGAATCTTCTTTTGGACAATTGATTTGGATATTTTTTTTGGGTGGGGGTCTTTAGCCACACATCTTCCAACCTCTTGTTTAAGCACAATATACTGTTACTCTGTTGTTTTCTATGCGTTTGACTGTCTGGTCATATGCTTTCAGTTCCTCCTGCTAGAGCCGTTAACTGTGGATATGATTTGATGATCTAAACTTCCTAGACAAGATGCCTATGCAAGCTGGCTTTAAGAAAAAATATTAAGCAATTCGAAGGATACTGTAAATTCAGTGAACCTTTTCGTGGCTGTGTCAACTTGCTGTCTGCAGTCATGTTGATTGTTAAGTGTCTTCTGTATCAAATCAGGTTACACGGAGTGTTGATACTGAGGCAGGCCAGCTTAGCCCACAAGAGCAGAAGACTATTGATGCCATAGTTCAAGCTAGGTAGGTCAAACAATGCACTATTTTTAACAACCAGTTTTCTATTTTGCCTATTAAATATGCCTATCAAATTGCAGCAAATATCCGTTGTCAATAGTTCTTGTTGGAGTAGGAGATGGCCCATGGGACATGATGAGAGAGTTTGATGATAATATCCCTGCTCGTGATTTTGATAATTTCCAAGTAAGTAGTACATGCTCCAATAGTTCACAAACAATGCTTTCATTGTCTCACTTTTCTACTTAAATATTCTTCATATTTTCAATGTTTAGTTTGTGAACTTCACACAAATAATGTCAAAGAATGTCGACACATCAAGAAAGCAAGCTGAATTTGCACTTGCAGCTTTGATGGAAATACCTTCCCAGTACAATGCCACTATTGAACTTGGCATATTGGGGTAATAATCTGAATTTTCATTATTGTTAAATTTTAGTTTACAGAGCCTTGTGGTTAATTTTCTTGGTTGTTCAAGCAGCCGTCGACGTGGGTATTGTCCAGAGAGGGTTGCCCTACCGCCACCCAGATACAATACTGGCTCAAAACCATATTCCCGCTCCAGCAGTTTTCAGCAGAGTAGTCCTGCTTATCCTCAGCCTGGTACTGGAGGTGGTCCAAGTTCAACCTCAACTTACAGTTACAGCGAGCCAGCACCAGCTCCTTCATCAACTGCTGCTCTTGACAACCAGGTACGCTCCTTTTCACAAACTTTTGGGTAACTTTAAATTTTGATTGATTGATCGGAAACTGAAGAAAAATATTTTTCTTCTCTATATTGGTCTATAATAAAAACAAAATATATAGGTGATAGCTTTCTTTCTTTCTTTCTTCTTTTCCCATACTAAAAATTTCCCCATCCAAAAAGCCTTGCTGGTCATCATCTTCTTTGATGCCTCCTTTTGTTTTCTTTTTTGCCGGGCCTGGCAAACTTGTTCTAGAAGTAATAAAAGTTGAGCACGTGCAATCCACATACCTTCTCTTTCCTACATGTCCCACAGTCTCATCTTTTCTTTTTATCTTTGCTTTCTAGGATGGTTTACTAGTCCGGAATGCATAGAAATGTGAAGAAAATAAGAGATATAGGGTGAAATAGGAGGGAGAAGGGAGTGGAGCCCACTTAATGTCGAATGCATTACACCATTGGAACTCCATTGTGTCCATATGATCTAGTGATTTTCTTTTGGATTTGGTGGTTATATGAGAGAACCAGGCTAGAATGAAACCCAGACTTACTGGGCCCACTAAGGCAATCTTACCTCCATTGAGTCGGGTTCTTTCATCTTTTGTGATTAGTATTGGAAAACATTAATTCATGACTATGGAATCTTCTGTAATGTCTTTTGGAAAGGATTAATATATTGATTATTCTGTGTTGATAATCTGAGCAGCTTTGTCCCATTTGCATCTCCAATCGCAAGGATATGGCTTTTGGTTGTGGACATCAGGTATTCAACTATATTCACCCAAGCTGGACCCATAACTTCACAGGGTAGTTTCAAACTTGTACCTCACTTATAAACGCTTCTTTTCAGACATGCTGCGACTGTGGAGAGTTTCTAGATGCTTGCCCAATTTGTCGCCGTACGATCCAGACAAGAATAAGGCTGTATTGAGAGCTCAAGAGCTATCTAGCTTAGCCTTTCAACCATACATACAATCCCAAGTAGCAGCACCTTATCTTTATCAGTAAAGATGAGCGGGACGGGTATTGTTGTATGATTCTAGCATGGGCAGAAATGCGATCTTTGTTTGACAATAATGGATGTCTGGGTTTGGGGAAGATGGTAGTTCAAGCTGCCAGCCCTGGACACGGAAAGTCCAGAATTATTTTTGTACAGTTGTATTCATTTTTATTCTGAGGTTGTGGACCCTCTAAAAACCAACAATTTCTTCCCCATCTCAAGATTTTTTCTTGTGGCCTTTTCAGAGACATTCGGTGAAGTAGGATTGTTCGTTTGTGATCGTTAAAATGACAGCTTGGTGTATATAGCAGTAGGAATGTACATAAGGAGAGTTCATAATCTTTGTTTGGTTTTTCGATTCTATTCTGCTTTTCTTCTTCCACCTCTCTGTAAATAGTTTGTGGACTCTGTCCATAACATTGTTGACAGATCCACGATTTCAGATCGACACTCGTGACTTCGATCCATTAAAAGTGTAGGGCTGGGCTCTGGCTCAGGCTTGGCTAGAGTTAACATACCGCAGTTTGGGCTCTGCCTGAAATGTCTTTTATGTTTTTATCTTGTTAGGGTTTTCCAAATTTAGGACATTCTATTTATACAAAAAAGAAAACGTGCGCTATGAGCGCTGTATATATTGTAAGTAATACAACATTATAAGCGAAAAGTGATAAAAGGAAAAGAAAGTGGTTATGTGTAAAGTTTGTCCTCCCAATGTGTTTAAGATGATTTTCTTTCCAGAGCTTAAAAAGGAATGTGTTGAGATTCGATTGCAATTCAACACCATTGCTCTTTCCCAAGCATACAAAATTAGTTGTGCAGTGTTCACCCCAATAGTGTCCACTTTCATTTGAAATGATGGTGCCCTAAATTTTGTATCTCTGTATATATTGGAAGCCTTAATTAAGAACAATACATGTAAATATATTGACTCGTCTAATAACTAAGTCAAAGTGCAAACAGATCATGGACAATTCCATAGAGTGCCGACTGCATCCATAGATTGATCAAGAGATCATAGGGCTTTAACTAACCAAAAATGATGTGGATTTCAACATGTAGAGGTGGACTCACTAAGTAAAGTGTTGCATCTTTCCTATTGGCTAACATCATCTTCCACAACTTCTTAGTGAGCAAAAGTCATATAAAATTGTTGAAAGCTTGTAGGAAAACTCCCACGTAAAGGTCATAGGCTCATAGCATGTAAAGGTAAAATAATCAAAAAATTACTAGGAGGTACCCTAACTTTTGGTGAAATGTTTTTCAGGTACCCCAACTTTTCAAAACTCATTTTGAGGTACCCTTACTTTTTAGGTTAGTAATTATTTGGTGCTTTTCCGGCCATCAATTTGGTTAAGTGACCGAAATACCTTTATCTTCCATTGTTTAAGAAATACCCTTAAAGAAGAAGAATAAGGGTATTTCGGTTACTTAATAAAATTGATGGCCGGAAAAGCACCAAATGATTACTAACCTAAAAAGTAAGGGTACCTCAAAATGAGTTTTGAAAAGTTGGGGTACCGAAAAATAGTTTTCCTAAATATTGGGGTACCTCCGAGTAATTTTTTGTAAAATAATAGGTCTGTTTATTTTTGTCCAATAGCCCAATGGTTGAATTATTTACATCCAATTTTTCTTTAAAGGAAGGGGAAGGGGGTTCAGAGAAGCAATACTTTAAGTAATAAACTTATTGTCCAACCACATAAATTGGTAAATATAGACCACGAACACCAATGATATCCACCAATCTGAAAAAGAATGTTAGATGAGTCTATTTTCTTAGGCAGCAAAACGACTACTGGTAAAAGTTATTGTCCAACCAATCTTCTTAGGCAGCAATCTGAAAAAGTTTGTAAAGTTAGTAGGTAAAAGTTATATAGGTTAAACTTAACTTATGTCCCAAAAAAACATGGCTAAAGAACAAATACATATAAATATCCATTGTATATACGAAAATGGTCATCAGAATAAGACATGTAAAAAAAATATAATGAAGGAAAAAAAGATAGGTAGAGACGTAAAGTCTTCCAACGAGAGGATGATTGTAGACAATTTCCACAGTCATCCTGTTATTGGATAATAATACCAACTTTGGGGGTATTAACTGATAATAATACTAACAATTTTGTTGGACACTAGTAGTACCAACCAATGTTGTTAAAATCGTGATCTTAACTCGAATCCATGGGGAAATTAGGATCGGAATTAACCTATGTAGGATTGTGGATCGTGTGTAGATAGTAGAATCGTATCGAGGATTTTGAATCATAAAGTCGTAGGATCGTAGATCAGGATCGGGATTTTAATAACTATGGTACCAACCATTGACCTATTTTCCAGTAATAGTACAATACTAAGTTAGTAGGTTTTTGACTTAGAAGGAAGATGATATGTCACCTAATTATCTGAGCTAGAGGCTGCAGCAAGTTGAAAAAATGTTAACTACCATATTTTTTTTTGCCACTAAGCAACATTAACCAACTTGATAAAACAATAATGTAAAAATAAAACTTTAATTGTTTTTAGCTAAATTTGTCAATGCCGCTTAATTGTCAAAAATGAGTGACAATTAACATTTTCTCCACTTGCTCTGGCCTCCAACTCAGACAATTAGGCGACATTTCATCTTTTCGTCGAGTATGTCAAATACTTACCAACTAGGTGGCGTACTACTAGTGGAAAATAGGTCCATAATTGGTAGTGTTAGTGTCCAACAAAATTGTTGGTATTATTATCGGCCAATACCCTCAAAGTTGGTATTATTGTTATCTAATAATCCTTAAAAAAGTGTTTTAACAGACTATCAGAAGCAAAAATAATGACACAATCGTTCGGTTGAATGTGATTAAAGAATAGAGGGATTGTCAGTCAAGATTGCATGTTCATTGGTTTCTGAATTCCGAATTTCTCATTAAACGGTTGCCTGTTATACATTGCATCTTTCATATAAATGTCATATATAGACCAAGAAACCTGCAATAGAAATCATCAAAGAATTGACATTGGAATTATCATTACCTATATATAAAAGAGAATAACAGGTATATTGTGAAATTTTTGTTTTATAGGTTGCTTGCTTGGTTGGCTGGTTGTGTGTGTGTTGGGCTTTGCTAATTTGGCCCATTTTAGTAATTTTAGATTGTGTGGACAGATATTTGTCTGGGCTTCTCCATAATTCAGATGGTTTCCCTTCATTAATTACATGTACAAGAATCTTTTGCTCTTGAATACATCCATCTTCTTCTTTGTCCTCACTTCGTTTCCCTTCCACAGTTGGTTCCTCTCTGTTCTAATCGTTGTTTTCTCAACAACTTAGTCCTTCACCCCATTTCAATCTCAATTACAGTTGCTCAAATCATTTCCTAAAATCATACAATAACTTTAGGTTATCCAAGCTTAGTTTCGTTGACAGTAGCGTTTGGAGTTAGGTTTAAAGGTACATGCTTTATTTTCTTCTTTGATTTTCATCCGATTTTTTGTTAGATGAGTCTATTTGAGATAGATTTCCTGCTGTGAGTTTGGTTATGTTTGAATTTCTCTGTTATTCATATGCATGTTAATCTTGATATCCCCCTCCCTTTTATCTACATCCCCACTAATTGTTCGATGAAGTACTTCATTGAACTTAGCATGTTAATGCCCATCAATTGTTCGATGAAATGTCTGACTTAATTGAATCTCCCCCTTCTGTTTGGTTGTATGTTATTCAAATGAGAATTTTGAAGGTGTCGAAACTGAGTGAATAGTAAAATGTTATTGATGGTGCTATTAATTGCATAAAATGATGTTGATTTTTATATAGTTTATAGCTCATAATGATGCCGACATGGAGAGTTTTAGCTATTTCATTAATCCCAACACATGACAATATTTTTAGACAACTTATCTACCTTTGGAAGTTCTTTTTTTTTCAATTTCAACTTTTTTTTCTTCTACGGTGATTTAATTGCTACCCATTTTAGAGCGAGACATTTTGGGGTATTGGTTGATGAAATTGATGCTCATGTACAACCCATTGTTCCAATATTTATGGTTTGTCCTATCTCCTCTCTTTCCACATGGAACTGATCTAGAGGCTGTCAAGAAGAGTATTCCAAGATTTTTAAATTATGGAATGGAAATAAAGAATCGCTAGCTGACCTCTTCGTGTCTCTGTTGATTATGGTAATCTTTTTACTCTAGCTTATGGTTGGAATTCTTTACTAATCCTGCAGACTTCTTACATACAGTATAGCTCATTTTGTTTTTCGAATTTGGTATTTTACTTAGTTTAAGATACTCTGCTCAAACATGTCTTTTGTGAGAGTATACTTTATCTTTTTACTCTTTTTACCCTAGCTTATGGTTGGAGTTCTATACTAATCCTGAAATTCATCCAACGGAACTTGTACCCGACCTGTAAATTCTATACCCGTAATTTGGTCTATTGTTATATGTCTCTAATCGTTATATATAATTCGACTCATACCTATAGAGTTAAGATGTTTATTATATTTATAATGAGCAAGGAGAATATATAAAGACAGTTCAGAAAAATTGCATTGCTTACAGCTAGAGAAGACATCAATAAGCTAATTATGTAGGCTAGTGTTAGGTTTTAGGTTATCTATTTCCTAAACAGATACAGATTAATTGGCGGAAAATCATAACGATTATAAACAATTAATCACCCAGGAAAAACATAATTGCAAAGGCTTTAGTAATTATACCTTTATTGCTAATCCCATAGATGCAGAGGTTGACCTTTGAGATTCCAATGTAGAAATCCTCAACTGAAAGTCCACATAGCACTCCGGGAACTCGACTGCTAGGTCGACCCGATCGAGACAGATCTCAATCTAAAGATGTATGTGTTTCTGTAATGCCCTGGAAATTCACTTCTAAACTTAATGGTCAAGGTCAAACATTGACTAACATTAACAGCGGAAGTCTCATTTTTTTTAATGGGCGTTATTGCCGTATTCCCGAGGGAATACAAGGCAAGAAAGGAAAAACTAACTAATAATTATTTAATCCAGTTTAATAAACAAGAGAACTTTCAAATTCTAGAGCAACATAAACTAAACCTTACTAACTTCAAATCTAAAACATAAACTAAACTTATCCTCAAAACTAACTTCGTCGTCCTCACTGTTAGTTCCCATTCCCATCATAGAATGCATCACCTGAAAACAAAACATTTAAAAACGTGAGGAGGACTCAATAATGTATCCCTAACCGTTAAAACAATTCAAAATTCATTTCAATTCATTTTTGGGGGATAAGTGAACCAGTCAAATCTTTTCACAAACTGTTTTCTTTCCCAACCAACCATACCCATCTTTCAGATTTATTAAGCGGGCGGACCTTGCTTATTTGGCCCTCGAAGTCCAAGACTTCACAATAATCATTCTCAATCTCAATATCAATATCAAATATCAATCACAATCTCAATCATACGGATGGCCATCCATTTCACACACATGCATAAAACTAACCTCGAGGAAGTAGCACTTATCAGGCATCCCTGATCTCTTGACAACCTCCCTGCAGGAACAGATCCTGGTCTATGGGACATTGCCCGAACACACAACCATATCAGGGGATCCTATGATCTCTTGACAACCTCCCTGCAGGAACAGATCCTGGTCTATGGGACGTTGCCCAAACCCGCATTTACGTCTCATTTGAATTATTAGTCCGGTTTAATATCACATCTGTCCAAACTCAATTAGTCCAATCCCAGTTTCCAAAATCATTTCCAAATCACACATAAACGACTGTCCACATTTTACCATTTCAAAAGAACATAAACAACATCCAAAAACAGATAGTCAAATTTCCACCATAAAATCCCTTCGGGATGCAAACTGCAAAACAACTTAAAATCAATCAAAACAATTAAAGTGCACCACAGTGGGATTTATGATATAGACATTACCTTGATGTCTTCACTTCACTTCACTTCGCTTCAACAGACACACTTGAGCTCACTAAAACGAGTCGATCTAGATCATGCCTAGAAATAGAATAATTCTATAATTAATAACGTCTCTCGAAATTAGTACTTACGACATTATACCTCACCCCACCCTAGGAACACTATAAGGTTCCCATCATTCAAGTAATAACATTTTAAACCAATTCACATAATTAAACCACGTTTACAATTAAAGAACATATTTCTTAACATAAAAATTACACATTCAAAACAATTAAAGAAATGGGCACAAAAACTCCATAAAAACATGAAACACAGTAAATATATACTTATAAAAACAATCAAAGGAGTTTTAGAATGCTCTTTAGGTAATTATAACATAATTTTTCATTAAGAAAAACCCGATAGAAACGTAGTGATAATATAAATACGTAATTATCACATAATAATAATATAATTACGTAAAGTTTGAAATTTTAATAAAAGTAATACACAATCAAATTTTAAAAGCAGTAGAGAGGATTTTGAGACCTCTTTTTAAGAACTATAATATACTAATTAATATAAATTAATACTTTAATTTAAAACACAAATAAACTATACTTTACAATTATGAAATAATATGCATAAAATATACTTTAAAATTATGAACAACCTTAATGACTAACCACAATATGCATAATAATCAATTATAAACAATAAAATCAGATTTACATATCAAACTATCCTAATTCATATATAAAATAAATAATAACAATATCCTTAAACATGATTTACATAAAATACACAATGTACATCGCATATTAGCAACCATTAATAACAAAAGAATACAACAATTAAACAATTAAATTACATTCAGAATTTATAAACATAAAATTTACACAAAATAAATCAGATTACATGAAAGTAATATAAGTAATAATGATAATTATCATACAAAACTAAATAAATTAAAAACTGAATTAGGGTTAGGGTTATACAAAACCCAAAAGGGTGGTCGATTGGCAGGCGAGGGGAGCGAAGGCGATGGCGGTCTGGGCACGACGGCGGTGGTAAGGTCCTCGGTGGTCGACTGGGCGGAGGCGGTAGTTAGGTGGTTGCCTGACGGCGCGACCAGAAGAGAGAGAGAGAGAGAGAGAGAGAGAGAGAGAGAGAGAGAGAGAGAGAGAGAGATGGTTACTGGGCGGTGATCTGCGGGGGCCGACGACAGTTTCTGGCCGATTGTGGTGGCGACGCGGCGGAGGGCGGCGGCTGAGACCGAAAGAACGAGCAGATCGAGAGAGATGGAGGAAGAAATTAAGAGAGAGACAGAAAGAGAGGATATATAGGGGTGGTGGCCTGCGGTGATTGACGACGGTTGTAGGCGGCGACTTAGTGCCGATGGTGGCAAAGTGCAGACCGTAGGCGGCGTTACATGAGAGCTGAGAGGAGAGGAAGAGGGAGGTATAGGATTAGGGTTAGGGTTTGCGATCAAGGTTTTCTATACTAATTAACTATATATATTAATCACCAAATGAAATAAAATAAATACAATTAATAATAAATTAAAACTACTACTAATAATAGTAATAGGGAAATTATTTAGATTTTGAATTTTCTAAAATATAATAATCACAAAATAATTAAAAGAGATTAAACACATAATTCATAATAATTAAAAGGATCACATAAAATCATACAATATTAATCAAATAAAATTACCAAATTACCCTTACTCCCACGCACATAGAAAATGACTAAAATACCCTTGTTAGTCCCTCCACGGTTCTACGAGCTCAAGTATTAGCATAATAACCGCCACTAAAATCTCAAAATTTAACAGAGTCAACTTAATTACTAACGACGTCACGGTCAACGTATTCGAATTTTTCGGGGTTTTACATCATTACCCCCTTAAAAGAAGTTTCGTCCTCGAAACTTAAACTCAACACCAATGGTCTTCCAGACGGAGCTAACGGTGGCTTTAACCCAAAACTCAGGGTTTTACATCATTACCCTCTTCAAAAGAGTTTCTTCCTCGAAACTCAACATATTTTATGCTTGGATTGGTGCGGTTACCTTGATCTCATATCCTCCTTGTCTTTCCAATGGCTTCTGTTGTGGCATGGTTCTTCCATCGCACTTTTGACTAGAGGGATAAACTTTGTTCTAGGATGCTTCTCTCTTCAATCTAGAATCTCCAACAGCTACTCCTCGTAGGTCGGGTCTTCTCTCAGCCTTTGAATTCTCGTCAGAGGCTTCTTCTTGTTCCAGGCCCTCCTCAGGGCTCTATTTCATACCTCTTGTTAACCGTGCTTGGCTGGGAGTAGTCAAAGGATGGGTGACCTCTTGGGAAGTTTTCCCAGGCAGCGTGTGAGTGAGGACGAATCACGCTGGAAAGACTCGTGGTGGTTTGTGGGGCAAGTCAGCGATTCTTAAAGCGATTATTGGTAATGTCTGCGGCCGGGAGGGGCCGGGGCGTTACAGTTTCGATATAGGTGGTTGTTTCAGTAAACTAGGACTGCAAACTGAGAGAGAGAGAGGAACTCAGGAAATCACCCCGGTATCTCAGGAAATCACCCTGGTATCTCTCTAAGAGTCTTAAACAGTTCCCTTGATAAATCTCTTAGAGAGACTCCTATTTATAGGGTTTGAATGACTTCGGGAAAGGGTTACTAAAACCCTAATGGTCGATTTAACGACGCATTCTGAGGCCCAATACGGTCCGCGTAGACGCAACACGGTCCGTATTGAGGCAACACAATCCGTGTTGGCCTCCAGAATGTCCCTCAAGTTGGCCCATTGTTACCATGGTCTGTGGCAGATCACCATGGTCCGTGTTAAGTCCAATTTGGTCCGTGTTGGACTAATTTCTCATAGAAATAAGTTCCCAACATTCCTAAACATAATATGATATTACTTAAGTTACATACATTGTTCCAGGGCACTGAATTGTATGACCCAGTAGGACCAAATAACATAGTTGTAATTAAAAATATTTAACTACAGAATATAGAAGTCTCTAGCAAGACATATAATCACTATATTATATTGGTTTAAACTTCCTGTATATTGAACATTGTCAGGACATTCCCAACAATCTCCAAGTTGTCCCACAAGTGTTTGATTCCTTGAATTCCCTTGTCACTTACTTTCTCAAGTTTGGATAAGGTAAGCTGAAGTCATCCTTATGTAAGACCCGAATGTTCCTCGATCTCCGAGTTATACTCTGAAAAGCAGATGATTAACAATTGATTCAACTGAGCTCGGCTAAGCATTTTTAGTCCAATCTCACCGAGACAACTGTCCCTATTAGGGAGGACAATGCCATCTTGTTCAGACACATATTCTCACATGATCCAACTGTAACCCAGACACCGCTTTTATAGCCTACTGTTACAAAACGCATTTGATGCGCTCCAAAGTTACAACAGACTATGTAGTCTATGTACTAAACTCAGGATCTAGGAATTTTGAGTGGTGAGAGCTCTTATGACATTCCTAACTTAATGATCTCCCACTGTGGGTCAGTTCAGTAGTTGTTCTCAACAATACCCACGTGATTGATTTATGATGTCATCACATCACTATGATCACGAAACTTGATCATCACCTCAATCCTACATGTTAATTGTGTTGATATTATCACTGTTCATACGTGATAATACAATTAGGAACCAGGTCGACTGTCGACCAAGACTAGCGTTATCAAGTTCACTAATGAGGTTTCAGAAATCAGACCTCATCCAATTTCCCATTTTGAATTCCCTAACCTTTTTGGACATTTACATAATTCTAAACCACAATTAATGTAAATTTTGGAATCTTATTCTAAATGATAAATCAACAAGGTCATAATGTTAGGTTTTATGTTATCTATTTCCGAAACAGATACAGATTAATTGGCGGAATATTTATAACGATTATAAACAATTAATCAAAACAACTGCAGATGCTTTAGTAATTATACCTTATCGCTAATTCCGGCTGAAGAAGAGGTTGACCTTCCAGATTCCAATGCTGAAACCCTCTACTGAAAAGTCCACGCAGCACTCCTGGAACCAGATTGCTAGATCGAGACGAATCTCAATCTAAGATGTATGTGAGATTGTTTCGGGAAACAGAGTATGTTTCCTGAAACAAGAACTGCAAACTAAAAGAGAGAGGAACTCAGGAAATCACCCTGGTATCTCTCTAAGAGTCTTAGGCAGTTGGTGTGGAATAAGAGACCCCTTTATATAGTGTTTAGAAAACCTAGGGAAAGGGTTCAAAACCCTAAAGGGCCGACTTAAAGTAACGGCGGATTTCTCAGGCCCAACACGGTCCGTGTTGAATCAACACGGTCCGTGTTGGTTTCCTGAAAGTCCATCCACTCGGCCCATGGACACCACGGACCGTGGTGTCTCAACACGGACCGTGTTGGGTCAACACGGTCCGTGTTGAACCCACTTCGGTCCGTGTTGGGCTGATTTCTCACAGAAATCAATTTCCAACTTTTCTAAACATGATATAATATCACTTAGGTTACATACATTGTTCAAGGGCACTGACTTGTGTGACCCAGTAGGACCAAATAATATAGTTGTAATTTAAACATATTCAATTAATAATTACAGAGGTCTCTAGCAAGATGTAAAATTACTATATTACTTTGGTTTAATCTCCGTGTATATCTAACATTGTCGGGACATTCCCAATAATCTCCCACTTGTCCCACAAGTTCGATTCCTTGAATTCCCTTTCACTTACTGTCTCTAGTTCGGATAAGGTAAGCTAAAAGTCATCCTTATGTAAGACCCGAACGTTCCTCGATCTCCGAGTTTAGACTTTGAAAAGCAGATGATCAACTATTGATTCAACTGAGCTCGGCCAAGCATTTTCAGTCCAATCTCACCGAGTGGCCAATAAGACAACTGTCCCTAATAGGGAGGACAATGTCATCTTGTTCAGACATACATTCTCACATGATCCAAGTTTAACCCAGACACCGCCTTTATAGCCTACTGTTACGAAAGGCGTTTGACGTGCTCTAAAGTCACAGCAGATTATGCAGTCTGTGTACTGAACTCGGGATTCAGGAATTTTGAGTGGTGAGAGCTCCTATGACAATTCCCAACTTAAAGAGCTCCCACTGCGGGTCAATTCGGTAGTTGTACCCATGTGATTGATTTATGATGTCATCACATCATTATGATCACGAAACTTGATCATCACCTCAATCCTACATGCTAATTGTGTCGATATTATCACTGTGCTACGTGATAATACAATTAGGAACTAGGTCGACTGTCGACCAAGACTAGCGTTATCAAGTTCACTAATGGGGTTTCAGAAATCGAACCTCATCCAATTTCCCATTTTAAATTCGCTAATCCTTTTTTGGACATTTACATAATTCTAAACCACAATTAACGTAAATTTTGGAATCTTATTCTTAATGATGAATCAACAAGGTCATAATTCATGAACAACTCATGTAAATTTGACTTGTTAATATTCCAGAATATGTTCAATACCTATTGCCCATGCACGACTTTCATGCTATAACTACAATAGGGGTTTAGTACATAATACTTGCAATGAACATTGCACATATACCATCTCACTAATGACCTTTTACGCAGGGAGATATTTTCGGAACTCATGTTTGGATTCATAGTGAGCTTCAGCTCATTTGCTTGAGTGATGGCTCCTATCAACAAGGCTCAATTTCTCTCGGAAGGCTTGAAACATCACCCAGTTCTAAAACGAACTTCACAATCCTAACAGTTTCCGCCACAGCTTCTAAAGTCGTGTCATGCTTGTCTTATTCGTAGAATTAAACGCATGTCATGTTAGGAACATCTTCCAGCTCACCTCAATACCACTCAGACAGATTGTATAATATTCTCTGACATTTCAGATAATTATATTTCTCTATCATAAGTGTTGCATCAATGCAACTCTTCACACTTAGCTTTGATCAACCACTTTAGTCTTAGGACACATCCTTAGTTTTGCTTATATATATACACAATGTATATGTTATGTTGGGCTTTGAACATCTCGTGGCATACATTAATCTCACGCCTGAAGCGTGAGCTATATGTCTCATCCCTTTTATATCCTCTAATTGTTTTGAGACAACCAGATTCCCTAAGGATATGCCATGATTTATGGAAATTAATCCATTCTCGAAGTGGGTTGAACTTATTCAACACCTAGTCAACTTTGATTCAAACAATTAAAATCTTTAATCTATCATTATAGATCTTGTCTCCAAGAAAATGGTTAGCCCCAACAATCCTTCACTTTGAAAATTATTCCCAAGTCAACCTTAGTATAAGCAACATGGGAATCTTCTTCTCAGTAGGCAGTATGTCAATCACATACAATATCAAAAAACGCATTGCTCCCACTGAACTTCTTGTAATCACAATATTATCTTTGACACTTCCCAGTATATCAATCTCTTTGATATCCTGGTCAAGAAGGTCAATGATTCCAACTCCTAGAAGCTTCCTTAAGACCACATATGGTCAAAAGACCATTCAGTTGTGTCAAGTACACACCTTTCTTCCAAATCTAATTTTGAAGTCAGTCTTGATGTCTATCTTAATGAACCCATGTTTTGTCTTAAAACCCTCATATGCCTAATGGCTCACACCTTCAGACAAATCAACCGAGTTCTAAACTTGGTTGCATACATGGAGTCCATTTTAGACTTGGTTGCATGGAATCTTGATTTACTTAAAGCTTCTTTGATGTAGGTAGAGTCATTACTTTCTAAAAGTAACATCTCACGTTCATCCATAGAAGATCGATATCTTTGTAGCTGACGGACTTGTTTACCTGACCTTGCTTCGAGTAATGTTCATGACACTTTCTCCTCAACGTTTTGAGAAACTTCAACTGCCTCAACCTTGTTCTTAATTTCCCGACCAATAGGAAAATTTTGAACTAGGATCAAGTAGAGGAGTTTTAGGTGATGATTATAGTGTTTTGTGTCTCTTGAACTTCGGTAAGTTCAAAACTCTCCCACTCTTTCTTTTATAGAATAACATATTCTCTAAGAAGAAAGCATTTTGAGACACAAACACTTTCCTCTACAACAATTTGTAGAAGTGATACTCCTTTCTTTCAGAAAATGGTTCAAGAACCTCTTTTCTCTAGTGCTTCAGATAATCTTTATTCAGTATCTAGAGTTATGGTTAACTGCATGTATCCCCAAAAGGTAATCGGCAATATTGACTCAACTATCATTGATCGCACCATATCTAATAAGGTGTGATTCCTGCTCTTAGATACGTCATTGAGATGTCGTATTCTTAGAGGAGAGAGTCATGTAACAATTCAACATTCTCTGGAATGGTTAATGAAATCTTTGGCTCAAATACTCACCTCCTCAACCTAATTGAAGGGTTTTCATTTTCTTGCCAAGTTGCTTTTGTACTTCACTTTGAAACTATTTGAACATTTTCAAAGGATTTGGACTTGTGGCGTATTAAGTAGATATACCCATATCTACTAAAAAAACGCCACTGAAAGTGATGAAATAGTACAGTAAACCTTCTTCTAGCACTAGTGCTCATAGGCCCACATACATCAGTATGTATGCATCCTAATAAGTCATTAGCTTGTTCACCAATTCCAATAAGAGGTGATTTTAGTCATCTTACTCCTCAGACATGCTTTGCAAACATTGAACTTTTCAAAGTTTAGGTTTTCCAAAATCCTGCACTATGCAATTTCTTAATGCACTTCTGATTAATATGACTTAAGCTTATAGTGCCAAAATTTATGTTTCATTTGAGTCATTTGTTCAAACTCTTGGCTCAAGCATTAGCATTTGATCACATCTAGGTGCTTTTGTTGTCTCGCCAAGACTACTTCATTCTGGAAGTCTTTAAACTATTTTAACATTCCAACTTCAGATGAATCTCATAGACATGAATCACCATGTGTTCTTTGTTTCATTTTTGAAGATTTGAAGTAATTCATCCCTTGTACTTGTGCTCAATTAGACTACATACATCCATATGCATGAGTGTTTGTTGGCACATTCACCCTTTCTTGTAAAAGGTACAATCATGCTTTGCAGACATCATATGTTTCAAAATCTTATCATTCAAAAGTCTATCATTGTGACGCTTCTGAATGCGCTTTGATTTGCATGACTTAATAGATAGTTACAAGTTTTAAGTTTGAACATGAGTTATTCCTTTTAACCTTTTGTTTTCGATGTGTTGGGTGTGTTTATTCGAGATCCTCTCTTTCTCTCTCTCTCTCTAATTGAGAGTAAGAAATACTTATAATGAGAACATATAGTCACCTATAAATTTCTCTCATAAGTCTTGAGGAAATGGATAAACAACCAACTCTTCATAAAGAACTACAACTAATTGTATGTTCCTATTTGTAGGCTGACTCTCATCCTTCAAAGCACATCTACTTTGTTGAAGATCCTGCATATTTGCATAAATGCGAGTTTCACAGCTGGTATCTTATACTCGAAGTGGGTTTAATAAGGGTAGTGTGTATCATATACGCATTTTCCTAGAATTGAAATCATATCTCAAGTCTTCCTTAACGTTATTCACGCTCCCAGTGTCATACATGATCTGGTTGTTAGCCGGTTGCTGTCATTGGTCGGGTATGTACAACTGTTTGTCCTTACCTTTCCTTTGACTTCTTGTCTTTGATAGATTTCTTAAATCTTATTTTCCCTTTCACTAAATACTATCTTTGGTCGTCAACCTTTTGACTAAAGGGGGTCTGAGGTTTCTCATGTTTCAAAATAGTCAAATTATTTCAGAACATGAGCACCATCAATTGGCCTTTATCTAGCTTAACCGAGACTATTTGGTTATAGGTCTCATATTTATCAACTCTAACTAGTTCGATGAACTTAGTTTTGAGTTGATAATATTGAAACACTTCCTCTAACCTTAAAACATTTTAAAGTTGTATGAATACTATGACAGTACATGTATTCATTTGGCTTGATTGACTTCTTAATATTGATGCCTAGCTCAATGTTATATGAAAGACATGTTCCTTTTATTTGCCTTCAAGACAATCTTGTGATGGCGATGCCAATTAAGGAATTGGTGTTAATTGTTTTTCTCTTTCTCAAGGAGAAAACAATATCTTATTAGTGGTGGATGTTTGAGTGAAAAGACATAAATAATTCTACGAGACAAGTTGGTTCATTTTAGTTATTATTCATCAAAAGAAATTAAACTAATTTTAATTTCAAATCATAACACTTTATCAACTCTCATTTAGTGTTTTAAATTACCAGGACCCACAAGACTCATGGGCTCAAGTGGACTTTGGCCCAACAAAACTCGATCTCATGTTATCTTTGGTGGATTATCTTATGATCGATCATTTAAAATGACTCTTGGCAAGAAATTTCTATCGAATACAATATATGTCTTTCTCTGCTCTTGGCCCAAAACTATTTTGATAGCCAATTTGAATTGACCTAGCTCCCACCCTACTTATTAATGATGGACAAATAATTCGCTTTGGCTTTCTTTATTTATCCATCTAAGTGGTGTTTCGATAGGTTGAGCAATAATTCATTTTTGAGAGTAGGTTTTATTATCCTAAACGTGCAATTCTAGGTGAACTCTTTCGAAAAGCATAAAAGGAATAATAAAGCAACATGCTATAACAAATTAAAGCATAAAATAAAACCCCTAGTATGGCCACCTAGACTTAATCAAACTAATTTAACTAAGCCTTGACAGTCTTAAGAAACTCTTCTTGGATTTTGCAACTTCCTTGGATAGGCTCCCACTCGAATCAACACCTCCATTGTTGTTGGGCTTCCACTTAACTTGATGTCTCCAATTACAACAAATTTACAAAGTGGACCTCTTAAAGAGACCTTACATGAATTAAATAAACTTAACTGAAATTTAAATTTAAAATTAATTCAACGACGACACGCATGCCGTATTTCACCCAACCCGATTCGCATACCGGTAAAACCGACTATCTATGGCCATACTAAAAGCACATGCAAACATGTAATATTGCAATAAGAAATAAATAATAACAAAGCATGAAATTTTACAATAAAATTCCAGATTTACTATCATGAACAATAAAGATTAAAACTTTCATAAAGATTCAAAATTTTAGGCATAAATCTACTCTAGCATATTCATAATATAATTCAACTATTGACAAATTACTTATGAATACAAGTACAATACTTTAGCATGCAATTGGTGGCTCTGATACCACTGTTAGGTTTTAGGTTATCTATTTCCTAGACAGATACAAATTAATTGGCGGAATATTTATAACGATTATAAACAATTAATCAAAACAACTGCAGAGGCTTTAGTAATTATACCTGATTGCTAATTCCGGCTGAAGAAGATGTTGACCTTCCAGATTCTAATGCTGAAACCCTCTACTGAAAAGTCCACACAGCACTCCGGGAACCTGATTGCTAGATCGACCCGATCGAGACGAATCTCAATCTAAGATGTATGTGAGATTGTTTCGGGAAACAGAGAACGTTTCCTGAAACAAGAACTGCAAACTAAAAGAGAGAGGAACTCAGGAAATCACCCTGGTATCTCTCTAAGAGTCTTAGGCAGTTGGTGTGGAATAATCTCTCATAGAGACCCATTTATATAGTGTTTAGAAAACCTAGGAAAAGGGTTCAAAACCCTAAAGGGCTGACTTAAAGTAACGGTGGATTTCTCAGGCCCAACATGGTCCGTGTTGAATCAACACGGTCCGTGTTGGTTTTCAGAAAGTCCATTAACTCGGCCCATGGACACCACGGACCGTGGTGTCTCAACACGGACCGTGTTGGGTCAACACGGTCCGTGTTGAACCCAATTCGGTCCGTGTTGTGCTGATTTCTCACAGAAATCAATTTCTAACTTTTCTAAACGTGATACAATATCACTTAGGTTACATACATTGTTCCAAGACACTGACTTGTGTGACCCAGTAGGACCAAATAATATAGTTGTAATTTAAACATATTCAATTACTAATTATAGAGGTCTCTAGCAAGACATATAATTACTATATTACTTTGGTTTAATCTCCGTGTATATCGAACATTATCGGGACATTCCCAACACATAATTCATGAACAATTCATGTAAACTTGACTTGTTAATATTTCGGAATGTGTTGAATCCCTATTGCCCATGTATGACTTTCATTCTATAACCACAACTAGGTTTAGTACACAATACTTGCAATGAACCTCGCACATTGATTAGACTCATTTTTTGAGCCTTATTTATACCTCCATGCTTGTTCCTTCAGCTCGTTTTTCACGATAATAATGCCACTTATATTATGCTTTTCCCCTGTTTTGTAGGCCCCGAGTGTAAGACCCAAAAGACTCGGGAAAAGAGCGAGATCCTTAGAGCGAGAGGCTGGCCCGGGACTCAAAGTTAGATGCCGAGATCATGGAAGAAGTCGGGAGCCGAGAGGAGTCAAAGAGGCCGAGACATCAAAGAAAGCGAGGGCGCGATCGCATCATGCGCCGCGATCGTGCGATCCCTTGATCTGAAGAAGCTCCAACCCGAATTCGATGCGATCGTGCGGTCAGTGCACGATCGTGCACCACCTGGAAGATCCGCGATCGTGTCGCTTCATCGCCGCGATCGTGCTACTCCTGCCTCGAGAACCGCGGGATTTTCAAAGCGGCGCGATCGTGCGAATTTCCGCACGATCGTGCGATATCGGATCTCACCACATTTCGGATTCAAAGCAGCGCACTTTGGGGTGTTTTGGGGAACTATTTATAGATTTTAGGGTTGAAATTCAGACTTTTATCATTCCCTAGGTTACTTAGTCCCCATTTTTGTATTCTCCTAGTGTTTAGCCTAAAACCCCTTTTGATTAGAGCATTCTCAACTTAATTAGTGTTAATCTCTCTACAAATCTCTCTTTTATCTTCATTTATTGCTTTGTCTGGTTTATTTTCATCATTGGAAGACTTTGGAAGGATATTTAAGTTATTTTGGAAGCATTTATTGAAGGAAAGTCATCTTAAGGTATAATTTATCTCATTATTCTTTTTTATTGTTTTCTTAATCGTTTTATGTTAGGTTTAGTGTTTTGTTTCTGAATATGAGTTGTTTTGCTAGCTTAGGTTTGAATGTTATTAGTTTAATGTTTGTTAATATGATTCGAGGCTAAGTTTTTCGGGCTTAGGGTTTAATGGCCCTAAAGGGTCTAACCTTGAAGGTTTAGAGAAAGGGGGTGATTATTTTGGGTTTAAGGATTCTCTCACCTTTTACCCTATCATTGTGGGAGGTTTGGTTGTCTGGAAAGTTGTCAAAACTCCTCTAACACATTGATTTGGCTCCTTGGTGGAGTGATTTACCTTACTCTCATGAGAATGAGAGTTGGGTTGATTAGGGGTGTTGAACTAATTACTCCAAATTGCTTTCCTTCACGGAAATGAGGGGAAGTGATTCGGTTTCAATCTAATGTCTCCTTTGGAAGAGGGAGCTTAGAATGGTTTAAATTTATCAACAACCCATTCCGAACCTTGTTTGATCACTCCGTCTTCCTTTATCTTCTAGGGTTAGGCTAAGTTAGGTGGCTAGAACAACCCCCGGGTCCTTCTTTCTTGTGAGTGTTCTCTTAGTGAACCTAAATCTCATCTCTGGTGAAAACTCTTGTTTAAATCGAACTCTTTTGCTTAAGACGGACCGAACTTGACCTAGTTCCCTGAGGATACGATATACAACCCCGGCTATATTACAGCTAATCAAAATGGCGCCGTTGCCGGGGAGCTAGCGCTTCAAGTTTTTTTCGTTTAGTCTAAGAGTTTAGTTTAAACTACCTTGCGTGTTTTGTTGTTGTGCGTCGTAGAGTCCTAGGGCGGACTTACGGTTTTTGCTTGAGTTCTGTGCATGTCCAGGAGATCCCGGCGAGTTCAAAATCAACCTCCTCCCACTCCAATAAATCCGGAGATCGAAGCAGCCGCACGTCACGCAAACGCCGCAACCCGAAGGCGTCGTCGCCAACGGCAACAACCGCAACCTCAACAAATGGCGGAACCACCACTACCACCCCGTACCCTCCTCTCCTACACCGCTCCTACACCGGGTACGGGAGGGTCCACTATTCTTCTTCCCGACCTCGCCGATGGGGTTGTTTTCGACTTCAAGCCCGGTTTCTTACACCTCATTGAACAAAATCAATACCGAGGCTCGGACATGGAAAACCCCATCAAACATGTGAATCAATTTCTCCAAAGGGTCGGCATGGTGCGTATGCCCGGTGTTAGTGATGAATATCTAAGGCTCAAGTACTCCCATTCTCCCTTGCGGAACGAGCCAAGAGTTGGTTGGACAATTGTGCTCCGAACACTTATGATACATGGGATGCATTGTGTAACGACTTCCTCAATCGGTTCTACCCCAGTGGAGCGCAGCGGATTCGATCGGAGATTATTGGGTTCAAGCAACGATCGGCGAGTCATTATTTGAGGCATGGAGCGGTTCAAGGGCTTGCGAAAGTGTCCACATCATAATTTCAATCCATCGTTAATCCTTAATACCTTCTACCAAGGCCTTAACGGTTCGGTCAAGCAAGCAATAGATAGTGCCTCGGGTGGCCTATTTTTGGGAAAAACTCCGGATCAAGCCGAAACTTTTCTTCAACAAATGGCTCAAACCTCATGTCATTGGGGAGGTGGCGAGATCCGGAGATCGATTGACTTAGGTGAAGACGGCAATATAAACTTCCTCATCAAGACCGTCCAACAATTGGCACAAGATGTGGCGAGATCAAACGACTCAACAAATCAAGGCGGTGAGTGAAGTTCATTGCCTCCTCACCATCATCCTCGGTGTCTGTCAATCAATGTGAGGTTTGCCTTGGGCCACATGCTACCTTTGAGTGTTCTCCGGAGTTTATTGCGAATGAGCAAGCCAATGCCTTGTACCACCAAAATTTGTCTTGGCGAACTGAGAACCCTACTCGCCCCCAAGGAAACCCCGCGTATGTAACCCCTAGAGGCTTCGCTCCCCAAGGACAAGGTCGCCCTCACCAAGCCCGCCCATCCTACCAACACCCCGCCCCACAACCCGTCCACCAAGCTCCTCCAGGCTACCAACAACCCATCTCATATTCCCAACAACCCATCTCATATCCCCAACCATCTCAACCCTCCACCCAAGACCAAACCCTGGAGTTGCTAAAAACTCTAGTGCAAGGCCAACAAACCGATAGGGCACACACCGAAGCTCGCTTTAAAGCCTATGAGACTCAATTGGCTCAGTTGGCTCAGCAACTTAACCTCCAAAGCCGTGCACCTGAGCGTCTCCCTAGCCAACCTCAACAAAATCCCAAGGGACACCTCAACGCCATAACTTTGAGAAGCGGAAAGGAGTTGGAGGGCCCTAAAGGTGGAGTGCCGCAAGAAGAAGTGAGGGATGAAGTGGAAGTTGAGGATATCACTCATGAAGAGGAGGGAGTTGGAGTGCAAGGACAAGAGGGTTGTGATGAAGGAGTTGAAGAGCCCAGTAATGTAAGAGGAACGAAAAGGAAAGAGGCGGTGACTGAGAAGGAGCAAGAGCCAATTCTTCAACAAAAGAGGCCTTTTCAACCGCCCATACCGTTTCCCCAACGGTTTGCCAAGCAAAAGGAGGATGCCAAGTTCTCCAAATTTCGGAAATCCTCAAGAAACTACATGTCACTATCCCTTTTCTAGAGGCTATCTACGATATGCCCTCTACACCAAGTTCTTGAAGGATCTTCTATCGAACAAAGGAAGGTGATGGAGCATGCGGCGATCTCACTGACCAGGAGTGCGTGCGGTGATTGAAAACAAGCTACCTCCCAAGCTTTCCGACCCCGGAAGCTTCTCAATTCCATGTTCTGTCGGAGATATGGCAAATAGTAAGGCCCTTTGTGATTTGAGGGCAAGTGTAAGCGTTATGCCTTATTCGATCTGCAAGAAGCTGCACATGGGGGAGTTGAAGCCCACGATATCTTTGCAAATGGCGATCGATCGATTCGCGGCCCTTGGGAATCCTCGAGGGCGTGCGCTCCAAGTCGGCAAGTTCTATATACCGTCGCGACTTTGTGGTTTTGGAGATGGCCGAGGGCGCCCAAATCCCAATCATTTTAGGCGTCCTTCCTCGCGACGGAGCTATGATCGATGTGAAGAATGGGAAATTATCTCTTCACATCGACGAGAAGATCGAGTTCAACTTACAAAGCTCCGTTGCTACCCCATCGATCAATGAATCATGCTATCAAGTCGATATCATCGATGAAGTCGTTGAGGAAACCCTCGGTCCTCATTGGGCTTTCGAGGACCCATTGGAAGAAGCCTTGTTAGAAGCATTTGAGCCGGAATCACTGGAAGGGGATGTGGCATCCTATGTGGCTATTTTTAATGGAGAATTGAACTTTGAGGAACCTTGCGTGATGGAAGCTTTTAGCTCCGGGATCTTTGAACGGGAGGCGGCATGGTATACTACTCTCCTCAACAATGCACCGACAAACAATGATCCTTTCGTTGAGTTTGAAGAGATTTCAAGTGTGGAAACACGGCCGCAAAAGGACAAACAATTGCCGACTCCGGAGCTAAAACCTCTTCCCCCAAGTCTAAGGTACGCCTTCTTAGGACCTAATGAAACCTATCCAGTCATAGTCAATGCAAATCTCGATGGCACTCTTCTTGAAAAGTTGTTAACCGTTCTTCGAAAATACAAAGGGGCCATCGGTGTCGATTGATGATTTGACCGGATTGAGTCCCTATTTGCATGCATGAAATTGACCTCGACCTAGATGCAAAGCCCTCTAGGCAACCCCAAAGGAGGCTTAATCCAAATATGCAAGAGGTAGTAAAGAAATAGGTCCTTAAGCTTCTTGAGGCGGGTATAATCTATCCCATAGCTAATAGTGAGTGGGTTAGTCCTGTCCAAGTGGTACCAAAGAAGGGGGGAATGACGGTAGTGATGAACGATAAGAATGAGTTGGTGTCTACAAGAACCGTAACGGGGTGGAGAATGTGTATAGATTATAGAAACCTTAACAAAGCCACCCGAAAAGATCACTTCCCGTTGCCCTTTATGGATCAAATGTTGGAAAGATTAGCCGGTCATGCTTTTTACTGTTACTTAGATGGTTTTTCCGGGTTCTTTCAAATACCCATCCACCCTAATGACCAGGACAAAACCACATTCACATGCCCTTACGGTACCTTCGTCTATCGAAGGATGCCGTTTGGGTTGTGTAACGCCCCGGGTACGTTCCAACGATGCATGATGGATGTTTTTTCCGATTTGATTGAGAAAGTTATGGAGGTTTTCATGGATGACTTCTCGGTATACGGTAACACCTTTGAAACGTGTTTGCAAAACCTTGAAACGGTGTTATCGAGATGCCTTGAAGTCAATCTTGTTCTGAACTGGGAAAAGTGTCACTTCATGGTCCCGGAAGGGGTGGTTCTAGGCCATGTCGTGTCACAACGGGGTATCGAGGTTGACCGGGCGAAAGTGGAGGTCATTGAGAAGCTACCACCCCCGACCACCGTCAAGGGGGTGAGGAGTTTCCTTGGTCATGCCGGCTTTTACCGCCGGTTTATCAAGGATTTCTCCAAAGTAGCAAGGCCTCTCACTCAACTCCTGGCCAACGATACCCCTTTCATCTTTTCTGACGATTGTGTTGAAGCTTTTGCTAGGTTAAAGCAAGCCCTGATCAGTGCGCCGATCTTACAACCACCAGACTGGCTCTTACCCTTTGAAGTGATGTGCGATGCGAGCGATCTCGCCATTGGGGCCGTCCTGGGGCAGCGGAAAGATAACAAACCGTACGCGATACACTATGCAAGCCGCACCCTCGACGCCCAAAGGAACTACACGACTACCGAGAAGGAGTTGCTCGCAGTTGTTTTCGCCATCGAGAAATTCCGGGCCTACTTATTGTGCTCGAAGGTGGTTATCTTCACCGACCATGCGGCTCTTCGATACCTCCTTGCGAAGAAAGATGCGAAGCCCCGACTCATAAGATGGATACTTCTCCTTTAGGAGTTTGACATTGAGATCAAAGACAAGGCCGGGGCGCAAAACGTGGTCGCCGATCACCTTTCTCGGATCGTGGTAGGCGTGATACACCCATTGATGACACCTTCCCGATGAGCACCTTTATGCATGGCGCCATCAACCTCCCTTGGTATGCCGATATAGTCAATTATTTGGCCGCCGGCTTGTTGCCCCCGGAACTTAGCTACCATGAGAGGAAGAAACTAATACACGATGCAAAGTTCTACCATTGGGATGATCCATTCTTATTCAAGTCTTACAAGGACGGTATCTTTAGGAGGTGCGTTCCGGAAGATGAAGTACAGCGTGTCCTAGCCCATTGCCATGAGCTTCCATGCGGAGGTCACACCGGTGCTTCAAAAACCGCCGCGAAGGTCTTATAAGCGGGCTTCTTTTGGCCCACTCTTTTTCGCGACGCGGATAGACACGTTCGGGCATGTGATCGATGTCAAAGAACCGGCAACCTCACACGAAGGCAAGAGATGCCTCTCAATTACATCTTGGAAATCGAGGTCTTTGATGTTTGGGGCCTCGACTTCATGGGCCCCTTCCCATCCTCAAAAGGTAACTTGTACATTCTTGTCGCTGTGGATTATGTATCAAAATGGGTTGAAGCGATTGCTAGCCCTACAAGCGGTCGAGGGTGGTGATGAGGATGTTCAAGAAGATCATCTTTCCAAGATTTGGAGTGCGAGTGATCATCACCGACAATGGTTCTCACTTCTTGGAAAAGAAGTTGGTGCACTTTGGCAAAGTATGGGGTGAAGCACAAAGAGGTCTTGCATACCACCCACAAACAAGTGGGCAAGCCGAAATTTCAAACCGGGAAATCAAGTTCATCTTGGAGAAGACCGTTGCAAAGTCGAGAAAAGATTGGAGTGATAAACTAGATGACGCCTTATGGGCCTACCAGACGGCATTTAAAACACCAATAGGGACCACTCCTTCAAGTTGGTGTATGGGAAAGTATGTCATCTTCGGTGGAGCTCGAACATAAGGCTTGGTGGGCCTTGAAGGCGTTGAATTTTGATATCAAAGCCTCTGGTGAGAAAAGACTCCTCGATTGAATGAACTTGAGGAGATACGGCAGATGCTTACAACAACTCCAAGATCTTCAAGGAAAGAACAAAGAAATGGCACGACAAAGGCATAGCCAAGAAAGAACTTTGTGAAGGAGAACTCGTGCTTTTGTTCAACTCAAGGATGCGGCTATTCTCGGAAGCTCCGTCAAGATGGTCGAGACCATTAGGATCTTCAAAGCGCATCCATTTGGAGTGTTTGAACTCGAAGGAAAAGATGGTGAGACATTTAAAGTCAACGGATCGCGGCTCAAACCGTACATAGAGGGAAGGCGCCGGAGGATACACTTGCACCCTCCGGGACATCAAGGAGAATTGAAGAGATTGGGGTCGAGCTCAAGACCTTAAAGAGCGCTTATGGGAGGCAACCCATGTTTGTAATTGAGGTATTAGTTCTAGGAAAAAAGAGAAAAAAATGGAAATGAAAAAAAAGGAAAGAGAGTGGAGAGTTAGGAGTGAAAGGATGTGAGTGAAAAGAAGAGCGTTGGAAAAATTGGGAGTTAATTTAAGGAGTTATTGTGCAAAGAAGAAGTGAGTTGGTTTTGGTTTGAGTAAGTATGTAGAGTTGAGTAATTGGAGTGTTTTGGTCAACTAGTATGAGGAGTTCTAAAAAATTGAGAAGGGTGAGGTTTGAAAGGAGTGCAAGGAAATCTCGGTGCGAAGTGCGATCGTCTTTGTTCATTGGCGCGATCGTGCGTAGCGCATGAAAGCAAAAGCGAGGAAAGTGCGCGATCGTGCAACATTTCCGCGATCGTGTCGTTTCTCGGAAGGTAGGTCACGATCGCGCAGCTTTAGCGCACGATCGTGACGTTTGAGATGCCAGGATTAGAAGAAAAAGGGGCACGATCGTGAGAAATATCAGCACGATCGTGTAGATTTTCCAAAACCTAGGTCACGATCGTGCCGATTTTTGGCGCGATCGTGCCGTTTGCGATTTCCAGCAACTTCTCGGCCCTTTTAAACCCAATTTTCACCCCACAAACCCTCATTTCTTTCCACATTCGAGCCTCCATTCTCTCTCACTCTCACCCCCCCTCTCAAACCCTAGCCCCAAACTCCTCAAATTCATCCTCCATCTCAGAATCTCCCAAATTTTCATCCTCCCTAAACCCTAATTTCTCCATTTTCTCACCTCCTTCTCAAACCCTAACCTCACATCTCCATCTCCACCCTCTATTTCCCTATCACCACCATTCTCACTCATCTCCTTTTCAAACCCTAACCCTCACCATCGTGCAAACCCCTCACCCCTCACAAATCCTTCCACTCCTTCCACAAATTCAAGCACCCATACCCTTTTTCCTCCCACAAAAAGCCCTAATTTCTCTCTCTAGCATCATTAACTCCCTCATCTTGGTGAGTTAGGGCATTAGAGAAAGAAATTCATTTTCCACCCTTCTTCTCAAAGCAAGTGTTCAGGCTCTTCAAGGTCTTCAAGCCGATGGCGCCCAAAAGGAGTGCTAGGTCAGGGGCTTCTTCATCATCTTCACAACCTCCCCCACCGAAACGAGGTAAATCTGAAGAACAACCTCTCGATTTCGATCAAAATGCTAGAATCCAATTCCGTAATGATGACCATAGGAAGAGGTACGACGCTTTCAAGACTAGAAAGATTAGTGTACCCAATATTTACCATGAGTTGTCCTGTGAAAACATGGGAATCAAAACGGCTTTAGAAGGTTTTTTTGATGTTTTGGGGTGGGGGGAATTCAAGAACATTGACCATCCCATCTTTGGGCAAGTTGTTCTAGAGTTCCTCAGTTCTTTGGAGGTTGCCAATGATATGACTGCTGAAGCCTCCATAACCTTCAAGATTGATAAAACTGAGTTCAACTTGTCCCTGGACCAATTAAACTCGTTGCTTAGGTTACCCACTGACAGGGAGACCTACATCAAGGCAAGACGCCTCGACACTAATGACGTCGTCCGGCGGCTTACTTGTAAGGCCAGAAAAGAGCGGGAAAAGGATAGAATGAATCGAATCATTTACCACAATCCCCGCACCACAAAGGCCTCCAACCTTTGCAACCCAGCCATCCGCTACTTTCATCGTCTAGTGGCCAATTCGGTCTGCGGAAGGCATGATGGTCGATCGAATCTACGAGGGGACGATCTCGCGGTTATCTACCGAACCTTGATGAACAAACAAATCAACACGGGATCGTATATAGTGCATCAACTGCATGAGATTAGCCGGTTGACCAGTGCTCGTCGCGTTATCGGAATGGGGCACATCATTTGCCACATTGTCGACCGTGTCGGGATGGGTGCATACATGCGTCGACGACCGCCTCAAATCCACTGTGAACCCCTTGATATGGTTACACTCGTCAACATGCGGATCATCAAGCAAGCTAACCGGGGATTCTCCTACGTCCATGGGAGCAACCCCGAGATCTTGCTCTTCCTTGGTCCGCAACCCCGAGATCGACCCGTCCGACAAGCGCAATTGGTCTTGTGATGCGAGGGAGGAAGAAGAAGGTGAGGAGGAGGAAGAGGAAGAAGAAGGTGAAGAAGAGGAAGAGGAAGAAGAAGGTGGGGAGGAGGACGAGGAACAAGAAGAGGAGGTAGGAGGGCATGGGAATCCGTCCTACCTCGAAGCCATCAATGACTTATCCGCCCGTTTTGGCCATTTCGAAGTGCAAACATCGGCGCGTCTCGATAGGCACTCCGAAAGACTCGACGGCCTCAACGCTCGTGTTGAATCGGGCTTCACGAAGATAGACCATATGCTCCAGCAACAACAGTAAATCCTTTTCAACATGAGCTATGGCTACTATCAAGGTGGCGGACTCCGAGCTCCCCCGGGTTGGTATCCTCCGGGCTACCAACACCAACCACCGCCCCCTCCGGGGCCCGACAATATGTAAGTTTCCCCGCCCCCACCCTGCTCTTTTCAAGGATTATTCTTATTTTAGTGTGGGGGAGGTCTTATGGTCGGTTGGGAGTTTGAGTCTTTCGGTTGTTGTGGCTTAGTGAGGCATGTTCCTTTCCTCCCTTCAGTATTTCCAAAGATTTTTTCATGTGGTTTGAGATACTTTCGTTGTTAGGTGATCGATGGTGAATTGAGTCTCAAATAATGTACATTTGTATATACCTTGCATGTAGTTTTCTTCTTTTTATTTGGTTCACTTGAACCGCATTTCTTAACTTCTTTCGCATTTAGTCTAGTGCATATAGGCTAGCTTTGCATTGTTTTCTTAACCTTGGTTTTCTTCTTTGTTTGTTCGTGGATGGCCGGTCTTCGTTTAGCAATGCGGATCCCTGGTAAGATCGTTCCATCCTTTTCTTCTCTTTTCTTTCTTTAGTTGTGCTTTGCTTTTGTTTTCTTTGCATGCTTGTTCTTACTTTTTGGTGGCGCGCCCCTATTGTGCGTTGTGTTGGGATTTCTTGTTGTTAGAGCCGTGTGGGCTCGGGCCGCCACCCTTTCTCTATGTGTTAGATGTTTGTATATATGTTGGCTTGTTTCCTTTAGGTGTTTTTACATATGTTTGTTTTTCCTAGTTTTTCTACCCTTCATGAGACACCCTTCCCACAATGAGGACATTGTGGACTTTAAGTGTGGGGGGGAGATCATTATGTTTCGGGTAGAGCACCTAGTCTTTTTTGGGTTCTTTTTGTTGTTTTTTCTTTCTTAGAAAAGTTCGTGAAAAAAAAAAAAAAAAAACTAGAACGTCATTAGGTTAGGTTAGGTAGTCCTCTGGTGATGATTGTAGGCTAAGCAGTGCCTCTTGTAGCTTGGTTTAACCTTTGCATAGCCGACTGTGATTCAAAGCTTTTAAAAAGAATTTTCGAAAACATCTTGATTTGGGATTGCACTTTGATAGTAAAGATTGATGGCCCTTCTTGACCCATTGATGTGAGCTTTGCACATGAACGTTTATGTTCTCTGATTGGTTGTTGAGCACAAACCCGTGAGACTACTAAGCCAAAACGACTAATCATTTTTATTAGTCTCGTATCCCCATGTGTGACTCAACCTTGGTTGCGATCTCTAGAACTTTCTTTTCATCTCTTTGAAACTGCATTTTGCATCATGCATTGACAACATGATTGAGGCATTCATTCTCGCTTATTTTAGCTACATAGCCAAATAGCCACCCGAATCATGTAATTTCCCGCCTTTAACCCTTCTTTTAGCCTTCGTTTACTCCATCCTTGAAATAAACCGAAATTTCAAACTTTGGTCGAGTGCATATCTTCCTACCCTAAGCCATTGCTTGGAGTTATTGAAGTGTGATTAGTAGGGTTGCTTGTGAATATTTCCATAAAATGGTATGTTGGGAATGTCATGATTAGGATGTGATGGGTTGTTCCCACCTATGTAGCTTTAAATTAGCTTGATTGCGTTAATGAAACCCGCCGAGTTTTGTGCTTTGTATTTAATCTTCACTTTATTCACACGCTTCGAAAAAAAAGAAAAAAAGAAAGAGCAAAAAGAAAGAAAGCAAAAATCGAAAAAAAAAAGAAAAAAAAAGAAAAAAAAAGAAGAAAAAGAAAAAAAAAGGAAGCAAAAGTGTGATGGCAAATGAGGAATCTAGTATTAAGGCGGTTTCCAAAAAAATGTTTCGGGTTTATTTTGATTGCTTGTGGGTGAGTAAGGTTCGATAGGATTGCGTGAATTTGGCGAAGTATAACTCCAAGCTTGGCTTCGAGCTCCACTTACCCAAATACTTTCCGTCCCTTACCCCTATCCTTAACCCCGTTACAACCCCTTCAAAGACCTCTTGATTGCCATCTGCATTTTGCATGTAGCGGTAGAGAATTGAGATGATTAGCAAGCATATGGTAGATTGTTTCCTAGGTTAGAGTATTGGGAGAACCAGACATCGAATTCATTTTCAAAACACATGAGAGGAGTGTTTCCACATTCCCAAGAGTGAGGCTTGCTCTCAACTGTCTCAGTTTCATACTCATACATGTGCTTTCTCACTAATTTGGTGACGGAGGGGTGATTGATTTGTTCTTGATGGTGTAACTCCCTTTAAATCCTTTTCAAAATTCTTCCTCTGTCTTGTGCCAAATTATTTTTAATCGCTTTTGGCTGTGCCTTGGTTAGACCTAGTGGCTTGAAAGTCCTGCTAATGCTTACCTGAGGGGGGCTTGTACATAGTTTAGTTGGTATTTCTCGCGTTTTCCTGTTTCTCTTCTTTTGTGTCCTTTTTCCTAGTTTAGTAGGCTTGGTGCATATGCTAAATGCACCCATTGCCTCCCACGAAAGCGGAGTAGCTTTTCAGGCGGCAAGCTTTGCCTTGTTTTGCTCAGGGCGAGCAAAGGGTTAGTGTGGGGGAGTTGATTAGACTCATTTTTTGAGCCTTATTTATACCTCCATGCTTGTTCCTTCAGCTCGTTTTTCACGATAATAATGCCACTTATATTATGCTTTTCCCCTGTTTTGTAGGCCCCGAGTGTAAGACCCAAAAGACTCGGGAAAAGAGCGAGATCCTTAGAGCGAGAGGCTGGCCCGGGACTCAAAGTTAGATGCCGAGATCATAGAAGAAGTCGGGAGCCGAGAGGAGTCAAAGAGGCCGAGACATCAAAGAAAACAGGGGGGCACGATCGTGCATCATGCCGGCACGATCGTGCAGTCCCCTTGATCTGAAGAAGCTCCAACCCGAATTCCGTGCGATCGATGCGGTCAGTGCGATCGTGCACTACCTTCTGTAAGATCCGCACGATCGTGTCGCTTCACTGCACGATCGTGCTACTCCTTGCCTCAGGAACCGCCAGGATTTTCAAAACGGCACGATCGTGCCGAATTTCCGCACGATCGTGCCGATATCGGATCTCAGCCCTGTTTCCGGATTCAAAACGACGCACTTTGGGGTGTTTTTGGGGAACTATTTATAGATTTTTAGGGTTGAAATTCAGCAGCTTTTATCATTCCCTAGGTTACTTAGTCCCCATTTTTTGTATTCTCCCTAGTTTTTAGCCCTAAAACCCCTTTTGATTAGAGCATTCTCAACTTAATTAGTGTTAATCTCTCTCTACAAATCTCTCTTTTTATCTTCATTTATTGCTTTGTGCTGGTTTATTTTCATCATTGGAAGACTTTGGAAGGATATTTAAGTTATTTTGGAAGCATTTATTGAAGGAAAGTCATCTTAAGGTATAATTTATCTCATTGTTACTGTTTTATTGTTTTCTTAATCGTTTTATGTTAGGTTTAGTGTTTTGTTTGCTGAATATGAGTTGTTTTGCTAGCTTAGGTTTGAATGTTATTAGTTTAATGTTTGTTAATATGATTCGAGGCTAAGTTTTTCTGGGCTTGGGGGTTTAATGGCCCCTAACGGGGTCTAACCTTGAAGGTTTAGAGAAAGGGGGTGATTATTTTGGGTTTAAGGATTCTCTCACCTTTCACCCTATCATTGTGGAAGGTTTGGTTGTCTGGAAAGTTGTCAAAACTCCTCTAACACATTGATTTGGGTCCTTGGTGGAGTGATTTACCTTACTCTCATGAGAATGAGAGTTGGGTTGATTAGGGGTGTTGAACTAATTACTCCAAATTGCTTTCCTTCACGGAAATGAGGGGAAGTGATTCGGTTTCAATCTAATGTCTCCTTTGGAAGAGGGAGCTTAGAATGGTTTAAATTTATCAACAACCCATTCCGAGCCTTATTTGATCACTCCGTCTTCCTTTATCTTCTAGGGTTAGGCTAAGTTAGGTGGCTAGAACAACCCCCGGGTCCTTCTTTCTTGTGAGTGTTCTCTTAGTGAACCTAAATCTCATCTCTGGTGAAAACTCTTGTTTAAACCGAACTCTTTTGCGTAAAACGGACCGAACTTGACCTAGTTCCCTGAGGATACGATATACAACCCCGGCTATATTATAGCTAATCACACATATACCATCTAACTAATGACCTTTCATACAAGAAGATATTTCCGAAACTCATGTTTGGATTCATAGTGAGCTTCAGTTCATTTGCTTGAGTGATGGCTCCTATCAACAAGGCTCCATTTCTCTCGGAAGGCTAGAAACATCACCCAGTTCTAAAACGTACTTCACAATCCTAACAGTTTCTACCACAACTTCTAAAGTCGTGTCATGCTTATCTTATTTATAGAATTAAACGCGTGTCATGTTAGAAACTTCTTCCAGCTCACCTGAATACCACTCAAACAGATCGTATAATATTCTCTAACCTTTCAGATAATCATATTTCTCTGCCATAAGTGTAGCATCAATGCAACTCTTCACACTTAGCTTTTATCAACCACTTTAGACTTAGGACACATCCTTAGTTTTGCTTATACATATACAATGTATATGGTATGTTGGGCTTTGAACATCTCGTGGCATGAAGCATGAGTTATATGTCTCATCCCTTTTAGATCTTCTAATTATTATGAGACAATCAAATTCCCTAAGGATATGCCATGATTTATGGAAATTAATCCATTCTCGAAGTGGGTTGAACTATTCAACACCTAGTCAACTTTGATTCAAACAATCAAAATCTTTAATTTATCATTATAAATCTTGTCTCTAAGAAAATTATTAGCCCCATCAATCCTTCACTTTGAAAATTATTCCCAAGTCAACATCAGTAGATGCAACATGGGAATCTTCCTCTCAGTAGGCAGTATGTCAATCACATACAATATCAGAAAACACATTGCTCCCACTAAACTTCTTGTAAACACAATATTATCTTTGGCACTTCCCAGTATATCAAACCTTTTTGATATCCTGATCAGGAAGGTCAATGATTCCAACTCCTAGAAGCTTCCTTAAGACCACAGATGGCCTCTTGAAGTTTACAAGTATTCCAACAAAAACCATTCAAATGTGTCAAGTACACACCTTCCTTCCAAATCTAATTTTGAAGTCAGTCATGATGTCTATCCTAATGAACCCATGTTTTGCCTTAAAACCCTCCTATGACTGATGGTTCACACCTTCAGACAAATCAACCGAGTTCTAAACTTGGTTGCATACATGGAGTCCATTTTAGACGTTATGGAATCTTGATTTGCTAAAGCTTCTTTGATGTAGGTAGAGTCATTACTTTCTAAAAGTAACATCTTATGCTCATCCATAGAAGATCGATATCTTTGTGGTTGACGGAGTTGTTTACTTGACCTTGCTTGGAGTAATGTTCATGGCACCTCCTCCTCAACGTTTTGAGGAACTTCTACTGCCTCAACCTCGTTCTTAATTTCCCTACCAATAGGAAAACTTAAACTAGGATCAAGTAGCGGAGTTTTAGGTGATGATTATAGTGTTTTGTGTCTCTTGAACTTCGGTAAGTTCAAAAACTCTCCCACTCTTTCTTTTAGAGAAAAACATATTCTCTAAGAAGAAAGCATGTTGAGACACAAACACTATCCTCTACAACAGTTTGTAAAAGTGATACCCTTTTCTATTAGAAAACAGTTCAGGGACTTTTCCTCTCCAAATCAAATGAAGTGTCTTCTCTAGTGCTTCAAATAATCTTTGTTCAGTAATTAGAGCTATGGTTAACTGCGTGTATCCTCAAAAGGTAACCGACAATGTTGACTCAACCATCATTGATCGCACCATATCTAATAAGGTGTGATTCCTCCTCTTAGATACGTCATTGAGATTTCGTATTCTTAGATGTAACACCCCAGATTTTTTTTAGTATTGGTATTAGTTTAATATGATGGGGAAAAGGAATAGGAAAAAGAAAAAGGAAAAGGAAAAAGGAAAAAGGGAAAATAATAGGAAAAGGAGAGTAAAAGAAAAATAATTAGGGGAGGGGGTGTGTTTTGTTTCCACGCATAATATCACACACACAACACCCATCTTAGAGAGAGAGAGAGAAATGGAGAGAAAGAAGGGGGAGAGCAGAGCAGTCCCGTTTTTGGCTCCGATCGATGACCAAACGACCTTCGATCGGCTTCAAATTTTAGTATGTTGTTCCTGACACGTTCCTCTTCATATTCAATGGTGTGATTGTCGTTTTGATCTCTCTAGCTTGAGTTATAGCCCAGAATCAGAGACCTACGAAATTGTGTTGTTCTACTTATTTTGGTGAGTAATTCTTATCTTTTCTTTGATAAAATTGATAGGGAAAGATTTTGATTATGATTTGTACTCGAATTTGGAATTGAATTGCATGAATTTGAGTTGTTTTTAGGGTTTAAAAGATTAGAAAACCCTAATTGGAGTTGTTAGAAACCCCCCCTTAATTTGCATGTGTTGGATTGTTAAAGTATATGATTTTGATGAAATTTGATGTTTTTGTTGTGAATCTGAGTTTGCATGTATTGGATAGTGGTTGTTGCTTGAATTTTAGGGCTTGTAGAATAAAATTATGGATGAAAATTATTAGAAAAAAATTCGTATGCATAGGGACTGGGCTACTGTTTGATTTATTGTGAATTATTAGCTTATCAAAATTGAATGAAATTTTTATTGTAGGTTCGAAACTCTATTAGGCAGCTTATGGTGAATTTTCATGAAGTTTGGAGTTGTATTCTGTGAGAAATAATTTTTAGAGTGAAACTGCCCTGTTTTTCAGTTCAAATTTGATAAAATTGTGTGATTTTTCGTGAATTATGTATTTAGATTTCATGGCTCTAAATTTTACTGTATATTTTAGTTTGTATATACTATGTGTGTTTAAGATTTCAAGAATTTAGGATGTTTATTTTGAGAGTTATGGAGTTTTGAATATATATGCTTAATTGGTGTAAATTGGGCTTGTTTGTGTGCTAAGTGGAGTTGTCAATTGTGAAAATAATGTGTATTAGGTCCTGAAATCAGTAAGTATGTCAAATATTATGATGTATGATATATATTGTGCCTTGTGGATGTTTATCTTAGTGATTATTATGATTTACTTACCTTCAAGAGAAGGAATGGCTTGAGTTTGTTCTTGTTAATGGTGTGATTGAGCTAAGTTTTGGGGAATGAGATTTGTGTCTTGCTTTGGGCTATTGCTTATGTGTCGTTCTAGGACTATGGCCATAGTAGTGGTGTCTTTGTGTCAGGTCGCCTGGGAGGTACCTTGAGGGGGCACTGCCCGGTCCACCAGGATGTGATTTTCGGCCTGTTTGTTTTGGATCTATGTGAGTCCCTAGCTGATACCTTGAGTGGGCTCTGCCCGGTCCACTAGGAAGTGAATGTGACCACATAGTTTGTGAATTGAGGATATCTGCGCTCTAGAACGATGGGTCTCTGGTTCACCAGGATGTGTTTGTGACCCTTGTGATATATAGGTGCTAGTCTAGTAAGTGAGTTATAAGTTGAGTTCCCCTACATCAAGTTACTTTAATCGATTGAGAAAGCTATGTTATGTTGTGATTTGTGTTAAGCTTTCTGAAATTGGAAGATTGTGATTATGTGTGACTTTGATTATGAAATGTAATGTGACTTTGATAAGAATGTGATAGTTATGTAAATTATGTGATATGTATGTATGAGTTGTATGAGCTTATGGTGATTATTTGATATAGATCCCTTTGTCACTTCCCTATGTCGTTGCATTTTTAGAAGGAAATGATATGTGTATGATAATGTGCTTATGTGCTAACCTGATAATGTGCAAAGTGTAACAACGGGGGAGATAAGGATTATTCGCTGGGCTCGGAAGCTCATGACCTCACCTCTTTTCAGGTTTTGAAAACGGAAAGGCAGGAAAGAACCTTAGTGACTAGCTCTTGAAGTCTTTTGGAGTTATGGCTAAGAAGGAGGCTTAGAGTTATTTGTTTGATTTCGAATATGTTGTTAAGTTTAATATGGATATATTTGGTGTGTAAACTTTGTTGAATGTAAGTAGGTATGGGTTTGTATGTTTTAGATTGACTCCTACGACCTAAGTTTGAGTTTTGTTATGGACAAAAGCTTCCGTTGCTCTGTGATATTTGGGAATAATTATGGTTTGGAGTTTAGGTAGCCTTGTGGGTGTCCAAGGAGGACCCCACGGCAGTGACGCGCCTAGCCACCCTAGGTTGGGGCGTTACACTAGAGGAGGGAGTTATGAAACAATTCCACATTCTCTGGAATGGTCAGTGAAATCATGGCTCAAATACTCACCTCATCAACCTTATTGAAGGGTTTTGATTTTCTTGCCAAGTTGGTTTTGTACATCACTTTGAAAACTCTTTGAACATTTCAAAGGATTTGGACTTGTGGCGTATTAAGTAGATATATCCATATCTACTAAAATCGTCACTGAAAGTGATGAAATAGTACAATAAACCTTCTTCTAGCACTAGTGCTCATAGGCCCACATATATCAATATGTTTGCATCCTAATAAGTCATTAGCTTGTTCACCAATTCCAATAAGAGGTGATTTTAGTCATCTTACCCATTAAGCATGCTTTATAAACATTGAACTTTTCAAAGTTTAGGTTTTCCAAAATCCTGCACTATGCAGTTTCTGAATGCATTTCTGATTAATATGACTTAAGCTTATAGTGCCAGAGTTATGTTTCATTTGAGTCATTTGTTCAAACTCTTAGCTCAACCATTAGCATCCTTTCGATCGTATCTAGGTGCTCTCATTGTTTCGTCAAGACTACTTTATTTTGGAAATCTTCAAACTATTTTGACATTCCAGCTTCAGATGAATCTCATAGACATGAATCACCATCTGTTATTTTGTTCATCTTTGAAGAATTGAAGTAATTTATCCCTTGTACTTGTGCTCAATTGGGCTACATACATCCATATGTATGAGTGTTTGTTGGCACGTTCACCCTTTCTTGTAAAAGGTACAGTCATGCTTTGTAGACATCATATGTTTCAAAGTCTTATTATTCGAAAGTCTATCATTATGACGCTTTCGAGTGCGCTCTGATATGCATGACTTAATAGATAGTTACAAGGTTTATGTTTGAACATGAGTTATTCCTTTTAAACCTTTTGGTTTCGATGTGTTGGATGTGTTTATCCGAGATCCTCTCTCTATCTAATTGAGAGCATGAAATCAAATTTCTACTTATAAGAATCACCTATAAATTTTTCTTATAAGTCTTGAGGAAATGGATAAACAACCAACTCTTCATAAGAAACTACAACTAATTGCATGTTCCTATTTGTAGGTTGACTCTCATCCTTCAAAGCACATCTACTTTGCTGTAGATCCTGCACATTTGCATAAATGCGAGTTTCACAGTCAGTATCTAATACTCAAAGTGGGTTTAATAAGGGTAGTGAGTATCATATACACACTGGCCTAGAAATGAAATCAATCTCAAGTCTTCCTTATATTTATTCACGCTCCCAGTGTCATACATGATCTGGTTGTTAACCGATTGCTGTCATTGGTTGGGTATGTACAACTGTTTGTCCTTACCTTTCCTTTGACTTATTGTCTTTGATAGATTTCTTAAATCTTATTTTTCCTTTCACTAAAAGACTATCTTTGGTCGCCAACCTTTTGTCTAAAAGGGGAATCTAAGGTTTCTCATGTTTTAAGATAGTCAAATTATTTCAAAATATGAGTGCCATCAATTGGCCTTTATCTAGCTTAACGTAGACTATCTGGTTGTTGGATTCATATTTATCAACTCTAACTAGTTCGATGAAGTTAGTTTTGAGTTGGTAATATTGAAATCCTTCTTCTAATCTTCAAACATTTTGAAGTTAAAGTCGCATGAATAATATGACATTACATATATCCATTTGGCTTGATTGACCTCTTAATTTTTATGTTTAGCTCAATGTTATATCAAAGACATGTTCCTTTAATTCGCCTCCAAGACAATCTTGCGATGGCGATGCCGATTAAGGAATTGGTGTAATTGTTCTTTTCTTTCTTAAGGAGAAAACAATATTTGATTAGTGGTGTATGTTTGAGTGAAAAGACATAAATAATTCTACGCGATAAAATTGGTTCATTTTAGTTGTTATTCATCAAAATAAATTAAACTAATTTTAATTTCAAATCAAAACACTTTATCAACTCTCACTTAGTGTTTTAATTTTAACCAAGACCCACGGCTCAAGTGGACTTTGGCCTAACAAAACTCGAGCCCATGTTACCTTTGGTGGATCATCTTATGATCGATCATTCAAAATGACTCTTGGCAAGAAATTTGTATCGAATACGATATTTCTCTTCCTCTGCTCTTAACTCAAAACTGTTTTGCTTGCTAATTTGAATTGACCTAACTCCCACACCCTACTTATTAATGATGGATAAATAATTCACTTCGGCTTTCTTTATTTTTCCATCTAAGTGGTGTTTCGATAGGTTGAGTAATAATTCAATTTTGAGAGTAGGTTTTATTATCCTAAGCATGCAATTCTAGGTGAACTATTTCGAAAAACATAAAAGGAATAACAAAACAACATGCTATAACAAATTAAAGCATAAAATAAAACCCCTGGTGCGGCCACCTAGACTTAATCAAACTAATTTTAACTAACCCATGACAGTCTTCAAGAAACTCTTGGATTTTGCAACTTCCTTGGATATGACTCCCACTCGGATCAACACCTCCACTGCTGTTAGGCTCCCACTCGACTTGATGTCTCCAAGTACAACAAATTTACAAAGTGAATCTCTTTAAAGAGACCTTACACGAATTAAATAAACTTAACTGAAATTTAAATTTAAAATAACTCAAAGACGACATGCAGGCCGTATTTCACCCATACCTGGTATGCAGACCGGTAAAACGACTATCTATGGTCATACTAGAAGCACATGCAAACAGGTAATATTGCAATAATTATATCAAATATAACACATGCTTAAATACAAATTATAAAGGCATATTTAATTGCAACATAACACATATAAGGAAACAAATACCAAATAAGGTTTCCTAAACAGTTCGCATGAAAGACAGAATAAACAAAATTCTAAATTTTATCTTAGTTTCCTAAACAGATTTAGGATTTTATACCTTTACACAAAATATTCGATTTTCCTAAAATCAAGAAATCTAAAAGATACTATATCTCTTAAAGATATTGCAAGTTTCCTAAACTTTACAAATTTATTAATAGATTTTATGCCTATCAACTGATTTAGTAGCAATAGGATTCAATAATTAATTTTTAAAATTAATTTTAAACCCTAAAACGCACAAATTCATCAAAACTGCTGGCAACATGGTCTGTGTTTGCTCAACACGATCTGTGTTGCTTCCCATTATTGGTTATTTTCGTGTATGAAAACTTAAATAAAAATATCAAACTTATAGAATTTAAAAGTCTCATATCATAGTGTTATCTAATAACCTACTATGAAAATTTTCCAGAATTTTAATAATTTTCAAAAGCTTGCAAAATTTTAGGAAATAAAACCTTTTTAATTCGCCGTTTAAGAGGAAAATAAAAGAGAACAGTCCGATAAGTTCAAAATCAAATTTTATAATTTTTCCATATAGTAGAGTCATCTAATAAGCTACTGTAAAATTTTTAGATTTTTATAAAATTTCGAAAATTCCAAAAAAAATCAGAAGAGTAAACAGTTTTACTCCGCTGCAAACTTGAAAATTAAAGGAAAATAAGTTATCGATTTCAACAATTCATGAAAACTTTATCCATAACAGAATGATTACCCAGTAACCTACTGTAAAATTTTCAGAAATTTTGCAAATTTATGTAAATTTACAAAATTCAGAGAAATAACGAATTTATTTCTCTCATATCTGAAAATCTAAATTAAAAAATATAATTTATTTGGATAAATTAACAGAAATTTTTTTTCTAAATGTATGGTCACCCAGTCATCTACTATAAAAATTTCATAAGTTTTATAAATTTCTATAAATTTATAAAATTCAGAGAAGTAAAAGAATTTTATTTCTCTTCAGATCTGAAAACTCAAATAAAAATCCATTGTAATTGGGAAAAATCTACAAAAATTATGGAAAGTCCATAACACTTCCAGACACCTCCAAAAAAAAGTTTGGAATTTTTCCAATTCGTTTGATATTTTATTTTGATTTAAATTAAATTTATTGTAAATAAACTAAATCAGAAAATAATTTTAGAAAATCCTATTTTGCGAATTAGACTTATTTCATGTATTGGCTACTGTTTAACAATATTAAACATGATTGTTTCTAAAACATTCAAAATTATGTCAAGTTCGTGCTAAATTTAACAATTAAACAAGCATAAATTGATTAATTGAAAGCAATAAGAAAATAAATAAAAATAAAGCATGAAACTTTAGAATAAAATTCCAGATTTACTATCATGAATAATAAATACTAAAACTTTCATAAAGTTTCAAAATTTAGGCATTAAAACTATTCTAGCAAATTCATGAAATAATTCAACAATTGACAAAATTATTTATGAATTAAAGTGTAACACTTTAGCATGCAATTGGTGGCTCTGATACCACTGTTGGGTTTTAGGTTATCTATTTCCTAAACAGATATAAATTAATTGGCGGAAAATCATAACAATTATAAACAATTAATCACCCAGGAAAAACACAATTGCAGAGGCTTTAGTAATTATACCTTTATCGCTAATTCGGTTGATGCAGAGGTTGACCATTGAGATTCCAATGCAGAAATCCTCTACTGAAAGTTCACGCATCACTCCGGTTCCAATTCGGTCCGTGTTGGACTAATTTCTCATAGAAATCAGTTCCCAACATTCCTAAACATAATACGATATTACTTAAGTTACATACATTGTTCCAGGGCACTGACTTGTGTGACCCAGTAGGACCAAATAATATAGTTGTAATTAAACATGTTTAATTACCGAATATAGAGGTCTCTAGCAAGACATATAATCACTATATTATATTGGTTTTAACTCCGTGTATGTCGAACATTGTCGTGACATTCCCAACAGCTAGGGCTGCTTACTGGAGTATTTAATTATGATGAGATTTAGTGATGACAACTAGCTGTGTACTATATTATGGTATGTTGACAGTGTAGTTACTGGATGACATTTTTATGATTCTCTATTTGATTATTTTTGTGTTCTATATAAGACAGAATGACAGATAAGTGATGTCCTGTTTGAGAGTTTCTCAAGTGTATGTTTGACAGACAAGTAAAAAACTTGTGTGATTTTTTGCTTGATATTATAATAGTAGTCTACTTATTGGATGGTCGATGACATAGTCACTAAAATAGAACTTTATACTTGGTTGGACTTATGTATGACAATAAGCTGACTGAGCTCTCCCTCTTCTGAAAACAATGAAGTACTTGACCAACTTGGATATATATTTGCCATAGTTATAGTCATTGATTGTTAGTTTGTAATGTTGTTTTATAACTTATACAACTATGTTTTATATATGGATTTTTATTACGATTTATATCTGTCGGTGTATATTCAAAGTGTTTTAAACATGATCAAGATGTAATAGAATCTAAACACCATGTTTGTTGACATTTTTATGTTTGAGAAAATTACTTAGAGGAACCGTAACTTTTGGTGAAATATTTTTCTGGTACCCCAACTTTTCAAAAGTCATTTTAGGGTACCCTTACTTTTAGGATTAGTAATTGATAGGTGAATTTTCGGCCAAAGATTTGAATTTACTGGTGAGTTTTTGGAGGGAACTTGATTAAGAGTTTTAGTGGACGAAAATGTCCTTTGTTTGTTAGAAAAAAAAAAAATTGGCCATTAATAAATCCCTCCCTTCTTTATTTCTTCTTCTATGTCATATGGTATATATGTCTTCATCGTTTCTTTTTCTTTTGTTCTTCTATCCTCTTCTCAGTCACTTCTCACTCAGAGGCATTGAAAGGAAGATTCGTTAAACAAGATTGGAAGGCATTGAAAGGAAGATTGGTTAAAGAAGAGATAAAGTATGTATTTCGCTAAGTATGTGTTAGTACATCAAAGTGGGGGTAGTTTGGGTTGTGGGTAATTGGGTATGAAGAAATTTTGGGGTTCAATTTCGATTTTTGAAAACGAGGATCTAAAATCTAAGTGTGGGTTTTTCGATTGTTAAAAACGAATTTGGGATATAAATTTTGGGGTTCAATTGTGATTTTGGGGTTCAATTAGGATCTAAATTTGAAAACGAATTTGGGATCTTAAACGAATTTGAAAATCAGTCATATACTTTCATTCCACAAACCAATAATTATGAATTTCAGGCCCCAAAAATTCAAAAAACCCATCGAACTGCCACAGAATTTCAACAGATATTGACACACTCTCCATTTTCAAAATTTGTAGGTTCTGGAGAATGGCGATCTGGGACAGCTACAATGGCGAAGTGACGAACTCAACCGAGAATGGCGAAGCGACAATGACGAAGCAACAATGTCGAAGAACGCGTAAACCTAAATCAGATCATACAAACAGACAGAAGAATGCAGAGAGGGGGAGTTGAAGGTTTTGATTGTCGAATGGAAGGATGATTCTCAGACAAGATATAACGTTCCAACACCCAATTAGTCAAGGCGAGGAACTAAAAGGGCATTATAGTCAATCTCTGTCAAAAATTAAGGGTATTTCGGTCTTTTTACATAATCAATCGGACTTTGGCCGGAAATTCACCTATTAATTACTAATCCTAAAAGTAAGGGTACCCCAAAATGAGTTTTGAAAAGTTGGCATACCAAAAAATAGTTTCCTTAAAAGTTCGGGTACCTCCAAGTAATTTTTTGTTTATGTTTGCTCGCTGCTACACATTTAGGAGTTTTTGTTGGGGTCGATGGCACACTGAATGCAATTGGTAAAAATATGCTTCCAATAAATAATGTCTTGCATTACTTGAGTTTAGAACACAATAAACAATCCATTAGGGTTATGCTTTAATCTATACATAAGAGTTGGGGTTAATGCTTATGAAAGTGTATCTTATATATGTCCTTCTATTACTTATCTTTTTACGTTGTAGCGACTTTAGAGGCTACAATTCAGCATGAACAACTTGAGCAATTTTGAAAGGCATGGAGTATAATGAAGTTGATAGAGCTGAGTGCCAATTCACCAAACAGTGACAGATCTTGAAAATTTTCACTTCAACTGTCATAAGTATGAGTGCATCAGTTGGTTGGTCCAGTTTGGCTTGGGTGTTCGTAGATTACTTATGGATAGAGCGATTTAATTGTAAATTTACGAAAGTTAGTTTGATGCTTTGATTGAGTTAGACTAATGAAATTTTAACCACTGTATATAAGGAACAACATGTCTGGACACAATTTCTCTGTTACGGGCTTATATGATTCATTAGCTTGCTTATGTCATTTATAATCAGCTGCAAAGCATTTCCCGTGCCTTGCACGAGCTGTTCTTGCTAATACTCAGAAATACATGAAAAGATCCAAAAATGTTGTAACACCCCCAGATTCATAATCACCAGATTATTACTAAACATTTGATAACCCAATGATTTGCGTAGCGGATTAAGAAACCCAATGGCATTACCGCCATCCATCACACGGACTAGGCTTACTAAACCAAACAGAACGAGACACCAAACATAATACCGAATTCCAAAATAGAACTCAACATTTTACATAAGCATCCAATATACCAACGAGACTCTTAAGTGATCATACTACAACACCAAAGAAGGTTTATAAATATTTCTTAAACTCATGGTTCAATACTCCAACGTATCACTTAGTCACGAATGGATGAAGTAATTTTCGCAAATGACGACCTTCTGATTCCCAAAGTATCCGGACTTCTTATCGGTATCGGCATACTAGCATTGGGAGCACCACCTAAAAACAAAACATAAAAACAATTTCGCAAATAAGTCGAAACTCAATACGTATACCCCTATACAGTAAAGTAAACTTAAGCAATTCATTTTATTTCGCGCATTTCAATTCATTTTAAAATAAAACCAAAAAGGAATAAAACAACAATACTTAAAACTTGCTTGTCGATTATTATTATCTTGTTGGTCCCCTGCTTACGATCATCGGACTAAGCCTCCGTATGCGCATACCCGGACCGATCGGGAGGTCCAGATGGGTTAACACTGGCCAGGTATTGACTTGGGTAGAGCACTATGGCACAAATAACTTGGGGTGGGGCCATATTTACGTGAGAAAAACACGAAAACATTACTTAATTACATTACAATTATTAAACTTGTTTACTTGAACTCAAATAAATGAGTTTTGGTAGAGTATAGGCCATATGCGTACCATAAAGCTGAACTTGTAAACAACGCGACTTGAAAGCTTGACTGGACTCGAATAGGGAGCAACAACGACTACTTGGACCACACTTGAGATAGGAACAATAAAGCGACTTAACTTGGATTATTGGTAAAGAGGGAGTCTCCTAATTAACTAAATAAAAGTTAACTTCTAATTAAAAGTTTGGAGAATTTTTGGGACTTTACAGTAAATTTGCGGAAGGCATAATTTCCACTATTGACCTCTAAAAATTTCATAAGATGACATTTTGGAAAGCTAGAAATAAGTTCTACAACTCTCTCGTTAAGAGTTAATGCCAAAAATAATGTAAAGGCTTGAAAAGAAGTCAACAAGAGGGCTAGTTCTACAGAAATGTCAGTTCGAGAAGGGAACTTTGAGAATTCATAACTTAAAGAATATATATCGTATGAGTGTGTGCTAGTAGTTTATGGAAAGTTTATGGAAACCAGTTCTCGCAACACCAAATCCTCCTTTCTCTTCTCATCCTCTGACCAAAGTTCCTGCAAATCATCCTCCAGCACGAGCTGCCAAAGCACGCTCAGCCAATCGTCAATCTCCAGCTAAAGCTGACCAGTACAACCATGTGTCACCCCACGGGCTTCGTCCTACCCTGCCTACTCGAGGGTAGCCGGATTTTGGGATAGGATCTCCCCGGCCTATCAACGCTTACTTACTTATGAGCAAAAGGTACGAAGTGACTCGACCTTAATAAAGGAGAGGTACTACTTCTTGCATAAATTCATTCCTGATTTCGCAACCAGGAAATCTTACCTATCATTCCAAACGATGAATTCTTACCAGCTATTATCTCTTCTTCCCACTCCAAATCTGACTCCTCACAAAAAGCATCATCACAAAAACTGTCCAGCTGTTCGTACTCAAAAGACCTCTCACTGCACCTCACCCAGATCCTCTAATGCCTCAAGGTTCTTTCAAGTAGGAAAAATATGGATCCCTAAACCTAGTGTCATAACTTGTCTGTCAAAAACTAAGGAAGGTATAATGTCTTATTATGCAGGTATGCTTCAAAACTCACAGCGACCTGTGGTATTTGGACAGTGGTTGCTCTCGCCACATGACCGGAGATCCAACCAAATTTTGCGAGTTGAAGACCAGCAAAACAGGGAAGGTTACATTTGGAGACAAAAGCCAAGGCAAGATCCTAGGCATTGGGAAGGTCGGTAAGGACCTCAACAATTCTTTGAATGATGTATATCTTGTAGAGGGTCTAGAGTATAATTTGCTTAGTATATCTCAGTTTTGTGATAAAGGTAATAGAGTCAATTTTGATAAAAATGCTTCTGTAGTGTCCTCAGAGTCTCATCAAATCATTTTGCATGGTCATCGCATGAATAATGTTTATGTCATAGATCTAAGTGAGTCTTCAGAGGACCTCTCCTGTCTTAAGGTTGGGACTGAGGAACCATGGCTTTGGCACCACCGCCTAGGTCATGTTAGCATGAAAATATTACAAAAGTTGCATTCGTCATAAGTCTCCCCCCCATAACTATGAGAAAGACCGGGTTTGTGATGCATGTGCTAAAGGCAAATAGACCAGATCCTCTTTCAAACCTCTCAAGTTTGTAACCACCTCAAAATGCCTTGACCTCCTACACATGGACCTCTGTGGTCCTATCCCCTACAAAAGTCTTGGAGGAAGTTCCTACATTCTTGTCATTATTGATGATTTTTCAAGATTTACCTGGGTGTTCTTTTTGAAAAGTAAAACAAAAGCCTTTGAACACTTCTCAAGGATCTAGAAACAACTCAAGGTCCTCACAGGAAATTCTGTCAAGGCTATAAGGATAGATCATGGAAGGGAGTTCGATAACAAGGATATGTTTGGAGCATTTTGTGTAGAAATGGGAATCACTCATAATTTCTCTGCACCAAGAACCCCTCAACAGAACAGAGTTGTTGAAAGAAAGAATCATACCCTAGAGGACATGACAAGAACAATCATCTGTGTAAACAACCTCCTAAAGTTCCTATGGGCTGAAACCATCAATGCATCAAACTACATCCTGAATCGGTGCACTATCAGATCCATACTGAAAAGACCCCTTATGAATTATTTAAAGGAAAGGCACCAAACATCAGTCATCTCAAGGTCCTCGGCTGCAAATGCTTTGTTCACATCAATGGAAAGAGGCCAACTAGCAAGTTTGATGCTCGAAGTGAAGAAGGAATTTTTGTTGGATACTCATCTACAAGCAAGGCCTACAGAATCTACTTCAAAACCTCAAAGATTGTAGAAGAAAGTATCCATGTTGTCTTCGATGAGGCTGCCTCTGTGGGACAAACCAACGTCCATACTCCTGTTTGTGACAGTGAAGATGAGCCTCCTCCTAAGCTCTCTCCTGTTCCTCTCTCTCAAAACATCCCACAAGCCTCACCACCTCTTGTTCTCACACCCGAGGCTGCACCTTCACCTCAGGCCTCACCATCCCAGCCATCACCTCAGGAGCCACCACTACAGGCTCCTTCAGAACCAGAGATCACATACAAGTTTAAAGCAGCTCACCCAACTGATAATCTCCTCACAAATATTAACTCAGGTATACGTACAAGGTCCTCATTAAGAAACTTTTGTGCTTTTAATACCTTTGTCTCGCAGATTGAGCCAAAACACCATAATGAGGCCTTACTGGATCCAAGCTGGATCAATGCCATGCAAGAGGAGTTAAACCAGTTCAAAAGAAGCAAAGTCTGGTCTCTAGTTCCCAGACCTCATCATCATCCAGTCATTGGTGTCAAATGGGTTTATCGCAACAAACTAGATGAAAATGGTGCCATCACCAGAAATAAAGCCAGGCTGGTAGCCAAAGGCTACAATCAAGAAGAAAGAATCGACTATGATGAGACCTTTGCACCTGTTGCTCGTCTGGAGGCCATCAGGATCCTCCTTGCTTTTGCATCCTCAAAGAACATCAAGCTCCGCCAAATGGATGTCAAAAGTGCATTTCTCAATGGAGATCTAGCTGAAGAAGTCTATGTTGAACAACGACCCAGCTTCGAGGATACCACACATACTGATCATGTATTCCGTCTTCATAAGGCCCTCAATGGGCTAAAACAAGCCCCAAGAGCGTGGTATGAGCGCCTCAGCAAGTTTCTCCTTCAGAAGACTTCACCAGAGGCAAAATTGATAAGACACTCTTCATCAAGGAAAAGCATGGCAAATTCATTATCACTCAAATCTATGTTGATGACATCATTTTTGGCGCCTCTCTCTTGTTGATGAAAACTCTCACCTCATGAGTGCCGAATTCGAGATGAGCCTCGTTGGGGAGTTAACCTTCTTTCTTGGTCTACAAATTAAACAATCCCCTGAGGGCATCTTCCTTAATCAAAGCAAGTACGTCTCGGAGCTCCTCAAAAAGTATCAGCTTGAGAACCTCAAGCACGCCTCAACTCCAATGCCCTCCACTCTCAAGCTTGATTCAGACCTCACAGGTAAACCTATCTCTGAAAAACTATATAGAGGTATGATCGGCTCTCTTCTCTGTCTTACCGCAAGTCGTCCTGACATTATGTTTAGTGTGTGCTTATGTGCACGCTTCCAAAGCGCCCCAAAAGAATCTCACCTCTCTATTGTCAAGAAAATTTTGCGTTATCTTGCAGGAACCAAAAGTTTAGGCCTTTGGTACCCCCGACAGCCAGACCTCCATCTCTGTGGCTACACCAATGCTAACTTTGCCGAATACAAGATTGATAGAAAAAGTACCACTGGAGGCTGTCAAATGCTTGGAGCCTCACTCGTCTCCTGGCAATCCAAGAAGTAGACCTCAGTAGCACTCTCTACCGCTGAGGCATGAATATGTTGCCGTAGGATCATGTTGTGCCCAAATCTTATGGATCACTCATCAAATGGAGGACCTCAACCTCCACTTTACAAATGTACCCATCAAGTGTGATAACATGAGTGCTATTCAAATCACCAAGAATCCTATACAACACTTACGAACCAAGCATATTGAAATACACCATCATTTCATTCGTGATCATGTGGAAAAAGGTCATATTAGCTTGAAATTTGTTCCAACTCATCTTCAACTAGCTGATATCTTCACCAAACCGCTGCCAGAAGACCAATTCACTTTCATCCAACATGAACTTGGTATGCTTCAATTGGACCATCCAATCTCTAGCGACAGTTGAGGGGGAGCAACCCACTGAGGCCCTCCAATCTCCTCATGCACCAACTGAGCGGGAGCCAACTACTGAGGACCTCACCTTTCAGGTATGCCTCCTAACCCATCGATCATCTGATGTCCTCATGAGAACGGTCATCACCCAACTTACAATAAAATTTGGCCTCCACAATGGACTGACTATATCTTTTATATATTGCTCAGTCATTGAATTTTTTTAAAACTTTTGAAGTCTCTTTCCTTCTTTTTCGGGTTTTTAAAATCTTTTCAACTCTCTCTTAACTCCTTCCATAAATTCTTCTTTTTGAAATCTCTTTTCAAAATTCTTTCTCCTTCCTTTTCAAATTTTCTCCCTTTCCCGAGATCTTTTCCCCGCTTCTTTTCCTTCCTCTCTCTCCTTAATTATTCACCTTCCTCAATTAAACCCCTGTCACATCACATCTCCACGCCGTCATCTCAACCGCCCTAACTTTCCCACTACCTTCTCCTTCACGCCGTTTCTCTCCCCCTTCACCCTCTCCCATCTATTTAACCACGTCCCCGCCAGTTTTTCCCTTCACTTTCACCTTTCACTTTTTACAGTTCTTCTCTCTTCTCTCTTCTCTCTTCTCTCTTCTTCAGGAAACATCCATAATCTTCTCCTGTTCTTATCTCCCACCATGACCAAACGTCCATCTCTGCTAACCCTTCAAGCATCGCAAAACGCCTCCGTTCCAACAAACCTCCGTCTGTCCCTGACATGGCCTCCACCAATTCCTTATCTGATGGTCTTGCTGTCATTTCTTGCCCTGCTCTAGTCATAGTCGCCAACTTTGGTAATCCTACCACTACAAAGTACTCCCAATACACAAACCTCAAGTCTGAAGCTCGATGCCTCTATTTTATCCTTGTCCGCACTATTCTTCCTCATGGTTCTTCAAATTAAAAGAAACGATCAATGATCCCTGTGCCACCTTCTTGTTAAATGTCCTCAATGATTGTCATCGGATTTAGGTGAGGTCGTTCTCAACCACATTGTCAAAGTTGGTTCTAGCTCCTCCAATCCTCTACCTTAATACAACATCCTCCATCATCTCTTTAAAGCATTCCATGTTCCTCTCCCTGAAGAAGAAAAAGTCTCCATCTCTGTCTCCACCATAAACTGTGCCCTGCTCGAAACTCTGGGCTACCAAGTTCATTCCTCTGGTCAGTGGATGCACTCTGATGACCTCAAGATCATTCAGGCCTCCTCTTGTGCTCCGACCTCCAAAGAGCTCTCCCCTTCCATGCAGTCGCAGTTTGACCTCCTCCAACAGCAGATCGATACCCTCCGCACTGAGGTCCTTAACCTCCAGGATGTCCACAACGCTCTCAAGGCCTCCTTTCTGGTGAGCTCAAATATCAATATCATTCTGAAGGACCTGGTTCAACAGGCGCAAGCTCTTCTCAAGCCTCGCTCTCCTCCCTCTGTGCCTGCCATCGATGCCTTTGTTGAAGTTCCATCATTTGTCCCTCCAACTGCTTAGTTTTTCCTTTTCCCTCCCCAACTTTTGCAAAAACTTTTGGCCAAACATTTTTTTGCTGCTGTGTAATCTCCTGTTTCCTTTATGTCCGAAAGACAAAATGGGGGAGAATCAAGTTTGTGCCCTGTACTTGGTATACCTTGAACTTGCAAACTGAAGTGTTTAAACAAATTATCTACTTGTATTTATTATATGCATTGCTCTGCTATATACTATGTGCTTATGTAAAAGGACCACAAAGAAAATTTTGTCTTTCAAACAAAAAAGGGGGAGATTAAAGAACCCCTGCTCGTTTCAAGGACCTCCACTACATTGTGGACCTCCACAGTAGCCGGCTGACATTTTGCTTGAAAGACAAATTTTGAAGACATAAAAATCAGGGAAGTTTCCTTATTATATATATTTTATATCTTCCAAATTTTTATATATATCTCTTGATTCTTGACTAAATTTATCCCTTGCAGAATCCAAATCAAGCGGATGAGATAATTGCCAAACAAAAGAGATTGAAGAACCCGCCTCCTAAGATGGAAAGAATCAAGACACAAAAGAGAAGTTGCTGAAGAAGCCGTTGAAGAGTCAAGTATAAATAGAGAAGTCATTCTCTTCATTTAGTACGGATTTCCAGCAAGAAAATCGTTGTAGGAATTTTGGTTAGAAAATTCTGAGTTGTAGGAATATTTGTGTGAAAATATTATGAGTTGTAGCCACTGAGAAAAGTGGTGAGTTTTGTAGCCAGTCAGTGAAATCTGGTGAAGGCCTCTAAGGCTAGTTTTCTGAAGTGAGACAGAATTCTCACTTTAAGTGTGTCTTTTCTCTATAGTCGCCACTCCTGTGAGGCCTCAGCTGCAGAAGTCACCTTTGAAGTCTTCTGCCTTTGTAAGCTCTATTGAGGACCTCATAATTCTCAATAGTGCCGAGTGTAACCTCCTCCTTTCTAGCACTTTAATTCCATCAATAAAGAAGTATTATTCAGTTTATAAAAGTGCTATTAACCCTTTTGTGTTGATTAAGTTATAGAAATTTTATACAATCCTATTCACCCCCCACTAGGGTTATTTCAATTTATTTAATTTTAAGTATATTTTTTTCTCTACATTTACGTTAAGATTGAAGAGTGATGCTAAATTTACCCGAATTTTCATTATTTTCTTTTGTTAAATGCTTGTCGTTGATGATATTTTACCTTTGATATTGACCAAACCAGAAAAAATGACACAAAAATAATAAAGTATAAAATATAATATCTATTTGGATTATTCAATAAAGTGATAATTAAATATTTATAATTCAACTGTTGAGTGTCTTTATGGACTTGAAAAGACATGCAACTCGACGATTCCTATTTCATTTTCTTTTTTAATAAATCATCTTAATAATTTATAATTAAAATAAAGATATATATAATTGGGACGATGTTTGTAACGGTCATAATAATGATGTGAGATGTATAATGATGTGTAGTAAGTGATTTTTTTTCTTTTTCTTTTGATGAGTTATAGGTTTCTTATTGAGTGCCACATGTCAATTGTTGGATGAGTTTGTTTTGTTTTAATATAATATATAGATGACCAATTCTAGAAGGTTACTTCAAAAGCATCAAAACTGATTACTTAATAATCTGTAAACCTCACTCTATCTGTGCATCTATATAATATTTGACTCTCAGTAATATTTACTTTCTGGCCATGCTATTCTTGAAGTCCATTGGAGCACCGCTAATGTGATGCCAAACTATTTAGATTCGATGGTGGGAGGGCCGACAACAGAAGAGATGACGGGCGAAGAAGCAGCGTAAGTGAGGGGCGTGGACGACGGAGGTTGCCGGCGGATCCTTTCAAGCACAAGGCGGCAACTGGGGTTGTCAAGCGGTAGAGATTGCAGGCAGACAATAGAAAATGTTTCCAGATTTTTTCGGTTACTTAAAGATTAATCATAACTAACCGTGAAGAAGAAAAAAAGGAAAATTTGATACCATTAATAAAAATCAGCTACAATATTATTAAAAGTTTATAAATGTTCAATAACCACTGACAGTATAATAAAACAATGGCAATGAAAAGGGTTGTCAAAGCTGTGGATTTGCTATTTCATGGATATATGTCAAATGAAACTGTTCAGGGTGGTGTATTTATGTAAATATACCATATGTATTAAAATATATGAAGTTTTTATGTAATGTATCTTCATAATAAATTAAGATTATTATTATTATTATTATTTATATAATGAAAGATAAAAAGAACATGACATAATTTTGTATTTTGACATATTATAATGATGATTATAATTTTTCAGTGAAAATGATAATAAGAATAACAATCTATCTTAATTAATTAATCTATATATAAGAATATTAATAAAATAAATAATTAGTAACTATGACCCCTCAAAAGCCTTCCCGTCACCAATCCTCAAATCCTATTGAATAAACATATAAGTTTTTTTTTTTTTTTTTTGAGGCAAACAAACATTATAAGTTGTTGATTTCTGTTAATGTAAAATCTCAGCAATTAACTCAAAACAAAATACACGCACATGCGCACACACACACACAACAATAACAACTTTTCAGGAGAAACATGTTTAAGTGCGGTCTAATGATCCAAATGGAGGCAATCTTGTACCATGAATGTAAATTTATGGAGAAACTAACTCCAACAGATCTGAAAAAAAAAAAAAAAAAAACTTTGCTAAAACCACTTTGAAAATAGAAAAGGATAATAGAAAATAGTCAATTCGAAAACCTTTTTTAATATTTAATATAAGTATAATTCATAATATGACTATGTAAGTATTTTAAAGGGTTTTTGGCTCAAAATAATCCGAAGTTGGCGGTCATTGGCTGAAAATAATCCCTCACTTTTTGGTTGAAAATAATCCAAACTTTTAACCTATTTACTCAGACTAAACCGAAATTGATTTCTGGCGTCGGAATGCTGACTGGGCAGCCTGAGCACGTGTTTCTTTAATTGATTTTGGTTTTGAATGTTTTTTTTAAACTTATGTAGATCCCAACCCACTTAAACTTATAATGACATGACAATAGATTAAAAATTAAAAACACTTTAACATAATAAATTTAGTCTTCCAACCCCAAAAATTTAAAATTTGACCACACCCTAACTGTTTGCTTTCTTTTCTAATTCCTCTTAGTCTTCTCTCTCCTTCTTCATTATCTTCTGTAGACCCCTGTCAGCATTTCGAAGTCGAAAATCGATTTTGGTTTAGTCCGAGTAAATAGGTTAAAAGTTTGGATTATTTTCAGCCAAAAAGTGAGTTTGGATCATTTTCAACGCCAATGACCTCCGACTTCGGATTATTTTGAGCCAAAAACCTTGTTTTAAATATGAGTATCATATATGCATGTGTATGTAAATAATATTGTAAATATGAGTAGAGTCTGAATTGTTATCTTATGATGATTTATCTAATTATTTAACTTTTTATTATCCTTTTTCAACTATTCAAATAAATTATCTTTCTTTTTTATTATAATTTTCTTATTTTTGTTAGCATCATGTTAAATATTAGAAAATATGACCTATTATTTATTCAAATAAACTTTCAAGTGTTTTTAGATAATAAAGGCAAGAAATCGTGATAATGATAATTATATTTCATAATAGTATACAATTATATTTACTCTATTATTAAATTATTTCTAATCATATTTAATATTTGCTTATGTATTTTTTTTTATATTTATATTATTTTATTGTTTCATTCATTATCCAAACAACACCCCTTCTTTCAAAAACTAGTATATATAAAAATTTAACACGAATTGTTCATAATAATAAAGATATTCAACAGTGGCATTCAAAGATTGGGGGTCTGTACTCCGGTGAAACCCTAGGATTCTCTAGAGGCGATCTGTGAGGGCAAGAAGGCCTCCCGGTTTCTGGTGAGGAGTTGGCTGTTGTCTAGGTCTTCCGACGCTCTTAAGCGGAGGAAGAACATTGGAGTACCACCGTAGTGTGGGGTTAGTCAAGAAAGATGGAAACTAATGAGGAATTAGACTGGGGGAAACTTCGATTGACGGAGGAGGAAGAAGAAGTAATAAAAGTCAACAAGGAAGTTTCCAAGGAAAGAAAGGAGGAGATTGAACTCAATCTAATTGGGTATCTGCTGACCCTTCAGCCTTTCAACCCGAGGGTTTTCAGGACTGTCATGAAGAATATCTGGAAGCCTTCCAAGGGTGTGGTTATATGCGAATTGGATAACAACCTCTTCTTGATTCAATTCTTTGCGTCTGAAGATAAAATTTATGTCCTGAACGAAGGTCCATGGACTTTTGACGGAAAACTTCTGTTGATTCGGGAATGGGAAGGGACGGAACAACCTGCGGATATTGAATTTAAAACATCGTGATTCTGGGTTAAAGCATATGATGTTCCGGCGACGAGGAAAACGACAACTTTCGCAAAGATTTTGGGAGACAAGGTCGGTACATTCGTGGATTGCGAGGAAGAGGCATTGCTGGGAATAGATATGTCGCTCTGTTTTAGAACATATTTGGATGTGTCCAAGCCTCTGCGTAGGGGACTCATGGTGAAGGTAGATGGAAAGTCAATTTGGATCAGATTCAAGTTCTTGAAACCTCCGGATTTCTGTCACGGTTGTGGACGCCTGGGTCATGTGCTGAGGGAATGTGAAGAAGTAGATCCTAGCACACCATAAGAAGAGCTATAGTATGGAAATTAGATGAAGGCATCCCCTCTCAAAATGCGACGGTGCAATGCTGAGTCAGAATTCCAAGAAGAACAACATTTATTTCTAGCTTTCAAGAGTAAGAAGACCTAGCCCAAAGCCCGTCAGAGGTTAGCCTTTGGAGATAATGAAGAAGTGGGAAAGAGGGGAAGTACATCTCAGAAAAGTGGAAGAATCAAGAATCTAACGGATGAAACAATGGAAGAAGTGGAGGTGAGCAAGGAAGTTTTTAAGAGAAAACTAAGTCGGCGAGATAGAGTAGGGGAAGGGAGGAAGGTGAGAATTCTCGAAGAAGACGGTGGGAGGTTGCTGGAAAATAATCAAAGGGCGGAGGCTGCGAGACAGTCTCGCCCTCAACAATGAGTCTACTATGCTTAAACTGTAGAGGTCTCGGCGACGCCTCTATAGTGAGAAGACTCCGGGAGCTTATCCGGAGAGTCGCGCCGGACTTGTTCTTCCTCTCGAGACCAAGTTGTTGAGTTTTGAAATGGAGAGAGTAAAGGTTAGTCTAAGTTTGACGGCATTATGGTGGGATGTGTTGGAAGGGTAGGAGGTTTAACTTTGCTTTGGAAGAAGGAGATTGATGTTAGACTTTGTTCGTATTCCTTACATCATATTGATGTCCACATAGAGAATTGGGGATGTAATGAGAAGTGGAGATTTACGGGGGTTTACGGTTGGCCTGAGGGTCACAACAAGTTACGTACGTGTGATATGTTAAGGGATTTGAAATCTCACAGTGACATACCTTGGGTTATCGGCGGAGACCTAAACGAGATTCTCTACAACTTTGAGAAGAGGGGGGAACATAAAAAACCAGGCTACTCTTGAGGCGTTCTGCAAGTCCTTCGAGGATTGTGGCTTGTTTGTGGTCGACTTCAAAGGGTATGAATTTACGTGGGAGAATAGGAGGAGCGGGTGTGAAGTTGTGGAAGAGAGACTGGACTGTTTTGCAGTCTCAATTGAATGGAACATTCTCTTTCTGGAGGCAATTGTGTACTATCTCGATGAAGCAATTTATGACCACCTCCCAATTTTACTTCAACTCAAGAGAAAGGATTCATATGATGGGAGGCGGAAAAGGCCTTTTAGGTTTTAGAATTTATGGGCTGAGGAGGAGGCTTGTGAGTCGATTGTGAAGGAGGCATGGGGGCGTGGTATGGGCCAGAACCATTGGACTAGTTTGGAGAATAAAATGGAGAGAGTTTCAAAAGCCTTAAGGGATTGGATAAAGAATCGGGGGGGTCAGAGGAAGTTAATTCAAGTTTTGAGCAGCGAATTGCAAAGGGAGGAAAATATTGAGAAGAGAAGGATCTTATTGGGCCGTCTGAATGAAGCCCATCGGAAGGAAGAAATTTATTGGGCCCAACGGACCAAGGCTGACTTCCTTAAACATGGTGATGGTAACACGAAATGGTTCCATGCCCAGGCCTCAGCCCGTCGTAAAAACAACTATATCGAAAAGATCAAAATGGAAGATGGATCCTGGGCCTTATTAGACCAAGAAAAGGAAAAAGCAATAGTGGAGTTCTATTCAAACCTGTTTGAGTTGGAAGGTTGCGGGGGGTTGGCAGAAGTTATTGAGACAGTGGAACAGAAGGTTACTCCTGAAATGAATGAAGTCTTGACAGCCCCATACTCAAACGTGGAAATTTAGGCAGCTTTATGTGGTATGCACCGTAACAAAGCTCCTAGCCCCGACAGACTGAACCCACAGTTCTTTTAACATTATTGGGGAACAGTTGCCAGGATGTGTGCAGAGTTGTCCACGAGATTTTGAACGAAAATGGAGTGCCAGAGAAGCTCAACCGTACGAATGTGGTTCTCATACCAAAAACATCCAGTCCGGAGGAGTTAACGGATTTCAGACCAATCAGTTTATGTAATGTGGTTTACAAGATAGTGACCAAAGTTATCGCAAATCGCTTGAAGCCTATACTGAACAAGATCATTTCGTCGACCTAGAGTGCTTTCTCTCCAAGTAGACTGATCACAGATAATATTCTCATCGCATATGAGATTTTCTACTCGATGGCGAATAACTATGGTGCTGGGGGTTCGATGGCAGTGAAAGTGGACATGATGAAAGCATATGATCGGGTAGAATGGGATTTTTTGGAGAAAATGCTACTGAAGCTCGGGTTTGACCTTGGTTGGGTTCAAGTGGTTATGAGCTGTCTGCGCTGAACGTCCTTCTCCATTATTTTGAACGGATGACCTAGGGGGAAGATAATTCCATCGAGGGGGTTGCGGCAAGGCGATCCGATTTCTCCATACTTGTTTTTGTTTGTTGCCGAGGGGTTGGTTGGGATGCTCCGGAGGGCTGAGTTTCGGGATTTGATCCACGGCCACAAGGTTTGTTTCGGCGCACCCAAAGTCAATCACTTACTATTTGCTGACGACTCTATATTCTTTTGTAAGGCTTCGGTTGAGGAGGCGAAGGTGTTGATGAGCATCCTAAAAACGTATGAATATGCTTCAGGGCAAAAAGTGAATTTGACAAAGTCAAATGTGGTTTTTGCCAAAGGGGTTCCGGAGGATAGAAGGATTGAGATCTCGAGGGAGATGGATATTAAAGAGGTTCTGGCTCAGGATAAGTACCTGGGGCTGCCAGCTTATGTGGGCAGAAGTAAACGTAAATCCTTCATCAGTATGAAAGACAAAGTAGGGAAGCGGCTTGCGGGTTGGGTGGATAAGTTGATTTCTTGGGCGGGTAGGGAAGTCCTCATAAAAGCGGTGGCACAAGTTATCCCGACATACGCGATGAGCGTATTCAAATTACCAAGGAACTTGTGCCGAGACATTTAAAGTATAGTGAATCGTTTCTGGTGGAGCAATGATCCGAATAAGAGGAAAATCCATTGGGTTAGGAAAGAAATTTTGTGTGACGCTAAGGAGAAATGAGGGCTGGGATTTCGTGATTTAGAAGCGTTTAATGACGTTCTTTTAGCAAAACAATTTCGGAGACTCACTCAAAATCCTGAGCCCTTGGCCTTCTAAATCCTTAAAGCTAGATACTTCCCGGATGGGGATATTAGAAATGCTCATCTTGGTGCGAGGCTTAGCTATACTTGGCATAGCATTTGGGAAGCCAGGTATGTAATTGACAATGGCTTAAGGTGTGTAGTAGGGAATGGGAAATTGATTAGAATCTGGGAGGATCGATGGATTCCGAGGCCGTTTTCTTTTATGGTGGTGAGTGGTCCTCCTTCGGCTAACACGAAGATGTGGGTAGCTGAGTTAATTGATGCAGAAAAAGGTTGTTGGAAGGAGGAGCAGGTTAGATCTTGCCTTCATCCTATTGATGCTGAAATTTTTTTAGCAACTCCTTTGTGCAGGGAGTTGCCTGAGGACTTTTTGTCTTGGCACTTCACGAAGGATGGTCGGTATACAGTGAGATTCGGTTATCATTTGGCGAGGAGTTTGAATAAAAGAGATAGTCTTTCTTCCTTAACAAACATGGGTGGTCTTCTTTGTAAACAATTCTGGAAATTAAGAATCCCTCCTAGCATGAGGATGTTTGTGTGGAGGCTTGCTAAGAATGCCCTGCCGATAGTGAGTAATTTGGCTAAGAGGATTTCGGCTGTCTCGGGCAGTTGCGAGATTTGTGGAGCTGTTAGGGAATGTGAGATCTACACTTTTTTTCTCTGCCCGTTGGCGAAAGAGGTGTGGGTGAACAACCCATTTCCAGAGTAGGGCGGGAGAGTGGTGAACCGTATCGGGTTCGGTGCCACGCTCTCATAGTCGAGATTGCGGAAAAAGACGAGGTGGATGAAATCCCGACTCGACATCACCGGGCTAAAACCGCTCACCCACCCGTTTTCCAGAATCGTTACACCTTCACAAAAGGCAGGGTGGTGAGCATCACACTATCGTGGCCTCGGCGAGCCATCCTTGTTGGAGTAAGGAGAGGCTCGGGACTTGTCAGCGACCTCGAAGGCCTCGGGGCCGGGCTGGGTCGTTCCGGGAATGAGGAATGTCGAGACTTGGAAGTACCCGGTGCGATAAACTTAAGGCAGGAGCCACGACAGCAAAGCAGGCACCCGTCGTGCCCGAGCCGGCGATGTCACGCCCGAGGCTATCTGCTGAACTGGGTGTCGCACCCGTCACCAAAACCGTCACGCCCGCGACATTGCGAGTTGGCCAGCCAGGAACGGAGCAGAACAACGACGCGACCGCGACAGGAGTGTTCACGCCCGTGATCGACGGACGTCGCGCCGCGACGTCCCTGTTCGCGCCCACGACGTCCCTGTTCGCGCCCACGACCAAAGGCGGCCAGCGACAAAATGTGGCGGTCAGTAGCAGGTCACGCCCGTGACCTTCCGGGTCGCGCCCGTGTCCTACCCAGCGACGCCCATGCTGTTTTGTTTTTTTTTGCTGAGTTTTTAACCTAATTTCTATTTAGTATAAATACCATGTTTAGCACTCTTTTCTAGGCAGCTTATGTTTATGAATGATATGCTAATGCATTGTTATGGTTTCTCCCTTTTCTCTCAAAAATCTTGTTCTTACTTTATCCATTGTTAGCAAGTTATCTCTTTATTGATCATTTGGTGGAGCTCTCCTTTAGGATTGTCATGGTGGGGTGTTAGGTTTTGGTGGTGGATTCTCCTTTATCCAAAATCATGTCCAATCCCTTTGGTGTGCAAGCTTTATGTCTTGGTTGATTTTGATTGTTATTCAAGTTCATGGTTATTATTGTGATGATTCAAGCATGGGTGTTTGAGAGTTGCTTCATTCTTTTTCTATTCTATTGATTATGGATGCTCAAGTGGTCTTCTCTCATCTTCTCTTCAAGAACTACTCAAGTTAAGTTTATTATTCAATCCACCGCGCATCGGGAGCCGCTCCATTTGGTATCAGAGCTCAAGGTTTGCATTAGCTTGAGTTTTTATTCATTTCTCCATTGTTCAATACTAGTAGAGTTGTCTTTTGTTAGATTTGATTGAAATATTGGTGTTCCCCATCCTTTGTGCCTCCAAGTGTGTTGGAGAAGTTGTTATTGCTATTGTGTTTGTTGATTTTGATGCATATTGGAGCTTTGAGGTGAAGTTGGAAATTTGTGCCCGCAAGGAGTTCGACAAAATGCTCAAGTGAGAAAAACACAAATAACCCTAAGCCAAGCACAAGCCAACTACAAGAAAACCCCCAAACTCCACAAAATATTCCCAAACACATACCATCCCTTACCTTTTCCCTCATTATGGACAAAAAAGTTAATTTCGAACGAGAGGAATCAAGCCCCCGGAGTAGCTCTCCATTCGGGCTCTCGAGAAACATCTCACCACCGCCTTCAACAATCGGTTCTCCACCCTCGAGCGCAACATGGAAGCGCTTATGGCGCGGTTTGACAACCTCACCCTAGAGCGTCAAGCTCCACCCCGAGTTGAATGTCAAAGGTGCACACGGAGCCTTATCCGTCCTCCTCCCAACTTTGAGTCGAGTGATGATGCTAGAGGCTCCCCTCGACGCCATCCACGTCGAGAAGTGTATGATCGGCCACCTCGTGACGACTTCCAAGACGTCAAGTTCGACATCCCCGAGTTCAATGGTTCCAATGATTCAGATGATTACCTCGAATGGGTTCAATTGATAGATAGGATCTTCGAGACCAAGGAGTATTATGATGATGAGAAAGCTTATAAGGTCGCGAGCTTGAAACTCACCAAGGCCACCTCGCTTTGGTTTGAGAATATGAAGGCACAACGGTCCGTGAAGGAAAGGCAAGGATTTCTACTTGGACACGGCTCAAACAAGTGATGAATCGCCGTTTCTTGCCCAACACCTACAAGCAACACGTCTTGAGGAAACTATATGCTCTCACCTAAGGCAAACGATCCGTTGGTGATTACATCTCGGAATTCGAGCAACTTCTCATTAAAAGTGGCCTTCAAGAGTCGGAAGAGCAAACCATGATGCGATTCTTGAATGGGTTAGATCCTGCCGTTGTGAAGAAGGTTGAGGTTCAACCCTACTATTCGATGGACGATTTGTGCAGTTTGGCTCTCCGAGTTGAGCGAAGAAGAAAGGAAAGGGCCGACACCAAGCCCTTGTCTAGACCCGTTTACTCACCTTCTAGCCGTCCCCCTCCTGATTCAAACACTCCGAAGTCTAGCGAGACACCCAAGTCCACACCGGTACCAAGACTTGACAAAGGAAAGGGACTTGCGACGGTGACTCCAACGGAACCTCCTCGACGGATGGAAGGCCGGAAGTGCTTTAAGTGTCATGGTTATGGCCATTTTCAAACCAATTGTCCAAACCGTCGGACTTTGACACTCCAAGAGGTCCATGACATCAATGATGAGCTTCGAAAGGCTCAAGAGGAACCCGAAGTGTTGGTTGAAGATGTAGATACTAGTGATGAGGAGGATGCCGCCGTCGTACCCCCCGTGCGTGGAGGCGCACTTGTTGTGAGGAGGGCTTTGCATACCCATGAGACTCCTCTCGACAAGGCCCAAAGGGAAATGTTGTTCCAAACGCGATGCTTTGTAGGTGGAAAAGTGTGCACTCTTGTCATTGATGGAGGGAATTGCACGAATGTCGCATATACCACTATGGTCGAGAAGCTTGGCTTGCCTCTATTACCTCACCCTCGACCCTATTCACTCCATTGGCTCAACGATCACAACGGTGTCAAGGTAACTAAGCAAGTCTAAGTGAATTTTTCTTTTGGATCTAACTACGATGATTCCCTTGTGTGTGATGTTGTCTCTATGAGCGCTTGTCACATTTTATTGGGTCGACCATGGCAATATGACAAGAAAACGGTGCACAATGGGTTGAACAACACTTACACATTCACTCATAAAGGCAAGAAGGTCAAACTACTTCCCATTTCTCCCCAAGAAACCGAAACTCCCAAGAGTTGAGGGCAACTCTTTTTCAAGAGGGGGAGTATGAACCATATCGGGTTCGGTGCCACGCTCTCATAGCCGGGATTGCGGATAAAGACGAGGTGGATGAAATCCCGACCCGGCATCACCAGGCTAAAACCACTCACCCACCCGTTTTCAAGAATCATTACACCTTCACTAAAGGCGGGGTGGTGAGCATCACACTATCGTGGCCTCGGCGAGCCATCCTTGTTGGAATAAGTAGAGGCTCAGGACTTGTCAGCGACCTCGGAGGCCTCGGGACCGGGCTGGGTCATCCCGGGAATGAGGAGTGTCGAGACTTGGAAGTACCCAGTGCGATAAACTTAAGGCAGGAGCCACGACAACAAAGCAGGCGCCCGTCGCGCCCGAGCCGACGATGTCACGCTCGAGGCTATCTACTAAACTGGGCGTCGCGCCCATCACCAAAACCGCCGCGCCCGCGACATTGCGAGTTGGCCAGCCAGGGAATGGAGCAGAACAATGACGCGACCGCGACAGGAGTGTTCACGCCCGTAACAGACGGACGTCGCGCCGGCGACGTCCCTGTTCGCGCCCGCGACCAAAGGCGGCCAGTGACAGAATGTGGCGGTCAGTAGCAAGTCACGCCCGTGACCTTCCTGGTCGCGCCCGCGACCTACCCTGCTGTTTTTGTTTTTTTTGCTGAGTTTTTAACCTAATTTCTATTTAGTATAAATACCATGTTTAGCACTCTTTTCTAGGCAGCTTATGTTTATTAATGATATGCTAATGCATTGTTAGGGTTTCTTCCTTTTCTCTCTCAAAAATCTTGTTCTTACTTTATCCATTGTTAATGGTGGTATTAGCAAGTCATCTCTTTATTGATCATTTGGTGGAGCTCTCCTTTAGGATGGTCATGGTGGGGTGTTAGGTTTTGGTGGTGGATTCTCCTTTAACCAAAATCATATCCAAACCCTTTGGTGTGCAAGCTTTATGTCTTGGTTGATTTTGATTGTTAATCAAGTTCATGGTTATTATTGTGATGATTCAAGCATGGGCGTTTTAGAGTTGCTTCATTCTTTCTCTATTCTATTGATTATAGATGCTCGAGTGGTCTTCTCTCATCTTCTCTTCAAGAACTACTCAAGCTAAGTTTATTATTCAATCCACCGCGCATCGGGAGCCGCTCCAAGTGGAGGGTAGTTCGTTGAAGGATGTAATTGGTCGTACTCTGTTGAAGGATGAGGTAAATTCCAAAGAGGAGTTTTTTTGCTGTTCTGTGGAGGATTTGGAATTTGAGGAATAAAAGGATTAGGACCCATGAGAGGGGTAGGCCTGAAGATGTTGCTAGTTTAGCGATCCAATGGGTGAATCAATTCTGGGCGTGTTTGGAGGTGGTGAAGCCAATTCCAGCAAGTGGTCCGGTGACTAGGTGGCAGCCTCCCCCTATTGGTGTGGTGAAGCTGAATTTTGATGGAGGTAGGGTGGGATTGGGGTGGTTTGGTTGGGGCTTCGTGGTGAGAAACTCCGAAGGCAAGGTGGAGGCCGCTGGGTGGAGCAAGGACCATTCTTCTGTGATGCTCAGGTAGAGGAAACTAGGGCTTGCCTTTTAGTGGTTTCAGAAGCCAGGAATTTGGGGTTTAAAAGGGTGATTGTGGAAGGAGACTCTATTGGGCTCATTAATAATTGCAGAATCAGAAACTTGATAATACAGTCTGTTTCTCCCTTTTTTACAAAGGATTTTGGAGTTTTGTACTAGTTTTGATTTTATTAGCTTTCACTACGTTAGGAGGGGGGTAATTCATTTGCTCATTCCCTAGCTCACTTTTCTCCAATTCTCTCTGGGAAGAGGATTTGGTTAGGTGAATTCCCAGGTTTTTTCTATAGCCTGGCGATGGAGGACTACTGTAATATTTCTAAGAATGAGTAAAGTGGTGTTTCTGTTTTGGGTTTCAAAAAAAAAAAAAAAAAGATATTCAACGGTGGCATAAATTTAAAACCCGACGCTTGGGTCACCTCGGAACACAACGCGCGACTAGTAGGTGACTGTCGTCTTCTCCGCCCTCTTTTTTCCACCGGACTTGATCACCCAACAACTCTTCCCCAATTTCTAGGGTTTCCAACTGTTCCCTCATATTCGATTCTTCATTCTGAATGTACGTGATCACTTAACGCGATTAACTAATTCACTAACCAAAATTCAATAAATCGATCATATCTGCTCTCGATTATTTGCCCTCCCTCCTTGATAATGGCTACCGGCGGCGTCGACGAATCCGACGCCGTGTTGAGCGACGTGGAAGAAGAGGATGGTCTGTTGCCGGAAAAACAGACTAATCCCTCGGAATCCGATATATCCATTGAGAAATTCCGGGAACTCTTAGCCGAGCTCGATCGCGAAAAGCAAGCGCGAATTGCGGCTGAGACTGCGAAATCGGAGATTCAAGTATCATTCAATCGGCTCAAAACCCTAGCTCATGAGGCGATCAAGAAGCGTGATGAGAGCTCCAGGCAGAGGGATGAGGCTATGAGAGGGAAAGAAGAAGCATTGAAAGCCAATGAGAAGCTGTCGAATGAGTTGATGGAGGTGAATAAGGTAAAGGATGAGATTTCGAAGCAATTTGATGATGCAGTGAAGGCGAAAGATTCCATTCGGGCAGAGGTTGAAGCTGCAGCGCAAATGCTGGTAACTGGGATTGAGAAGATATCAGGGAAAGTGAATCACATTAAGAATTTTAGCGCTGGTGGATTGCCCAGATCGCAGAAGTATACTGGGTTGCCGGCTGTTGCTTATGGGGTTATTAAGAGGACGAATGAGATTGTGGAGGAGGCTCTTAAGCAGATTGATTTGGCTACTAAATCCAGGAATGAGGCCCGTGAGCAGATGGAGCAGCGGAATTATGAGATTGCCATTGAGGTTTCTCAGCTCGAGGCCACTATTGAGAGATTGAGGGATGAAGTAGCAGAGAGAAGCACTCGAATTGAGGGTTTGGAGAAGTTGGTTCATGAGAAGGATGGGAAGTTGGTAGAGCTTGAGAGTGGAATGTCGGAGAGGCTTAGTTTGGCTGAGAGTGAGAGGGCAGAGTTGAGGAAGTTGGTTAATGAGTACGAGTTGAAGTTGAGGGATTTAGAGTCTAAGATGGAGTCGCAGAGACCTTTGCTTGTAGAGCAGTTGGGTCTTGTTTCAAAAATTCATGATCAGCTGTACAATGTGATCAAGGTTGTGGATGCTAGTAACTCGGACCATTCAGAGTTGTCAGAGTCGCTGTTTGTTCCTCAAGAAACAGGATTTGAGGAGAATATACGGGCATCTTTGGCTGGGTTGGAATCTATACATGAACTGAGCAAAATAGTCATTCAGAAGTCGAGGGATGTTGTGGAAGAAAAAAGCCGAGAAGTTAAAAGCTTGAATGAAACTGTTGCTCGATTATTTAGAGAAAAAGAGCATGTTGGGGTCTTGCTTAGAAGTGCTCTGTCAAAGAGATTAACTTCAGCTCCCTCATCGAAAACAAATGAAGTGTTCCAAATGGCAGAAAATGGGTTGAGAGAAGCTGGGATTGAGTTTAAATTCGGTAGTCTTGTGGACAATGGAAAGCTTTCAACATCATCTAGTAGGGAAGGTGCACAGGGGGCAAAGGATGATGAAATATATGCTTTGGTAATAATTTTTAGGTCATTTTTTTTAGGTGCCCTTCACCCCTCCATACCGACGTTGACTTATAGCTTTGACAATGTGTAGGCTGGTGCCCTGGAGAACATTATTAAGGAATCACAGCTTCAGATAATTGAGCTTCAACATTCAGTTGAGGAGCTAAGGTACATAATTTTGTGATACCGAATCCTATTGGTAATCTGTCTGCTTGGGTTGAAGATTCCCCATCTTAGCCATTCAACCATTAGGATATATTGAATTGAGTATGAGATAGAATCAACCTTCATTCAAGCTTATGTTATGTTCCTAGCATACCATATACAACTCATAATGTCCGTTTCTAGTTTTTGCCACCTCATCTTGTGTATTTGATGTTGTATAAGAACAGCCTCAAAGATGAATTTAAGAGAATGAAATCAATCCTTGCCAATCAATTTTTATGGTTTACTGATTTACCCAGACCTCTATGCATAAAATATAAACTGAATAGGGGTTAGATTTGATTGTTGCTGCTTGTTTATTTGCAAGGCATATGATAGTTGGAAGTGATTGCTTAATGCCACCCTTGCCTTTCGTTTTCATGAGGCACTGGTGGGCTATTATGCTGAAACTAGAAGCTATACTGCCAGAGAATATACTTTATGAATTTCCTAAGCAGTTGCAAAGGTAGCGCAATTGAGTGAGACTGACTTTGTTAGGAACCCCACAATTGAAGTCATTTATGCTTAGTTTTATGCAACAAATAGAAGACTATGTAAGAAGCCAGCAAATGGTAACTTGTAGTTCTATTCCCCTCTGAAAGCATCCTTCTCGATGCCCGGGCATCCATCCAATGCAAAGAACGAATGGGATTTGGCGCAAAGTAAGAAATCAAAGACTATCAAGGGGACCAATCTTTCAAGGTAAGGCCTCCTTGGGCCCCTTCGAACTCTGGAAATATCTCCCTTATGTTGCGTGCTATGGTCTTCTTTTGACTCATATCGTTGAAACTCAAACTTCTTTTGCCTTCTTGTGATTGTATTCCCAAGGCGGAGTGTTTCTTGGAGTTGACAATTGAGATTTGAGTCAACTATTTGTTGAAGTATAGGTACTTCCCATGCAAACTTTTTCGAATCAATAAAAAAAAACACCTAGATGAGCTTCGAGTAAGGATTGTGAAAAGTGGAATTCGAACAAAAATTGTATAGTTATATAGGGGCAAAGAGTGAATTACGAGAATGATCTCCAATTATCATGGGCTTTTTGGAGATTAGATGTAGTTACTAATTTATGATCTGACATGTACAAAATGAAAACTTCATTTTCAATTGTCCAAGAATTTAGGATTGAGATCGCAACAGGAATTTTTCCGGTGTTAGTAGCTACGTTTAATTTAGGGTGGTAATTACTTGCTTGGTCGAGCAACATCTGACGCCCAATACCATGGAAAAAATTTAGTGAAGTACTCCTGATAGAACTCTTTCCTTAGTCTTTTGTGGCTCCAGTGGCGACTAGATCAACGTGTTGTTGCAGGTTGATGCGATGTATTCCACCAATTGACTAGAGACTTGATTATTGGTTGGATAGTTGAGTGCGCAAGAAAAAAAATGGAGTAGGTTGGTTTTATGCTAGTCCTACCTCCAAATATCATATGGTATCTTATGTCATTTTGAAGAGTGTAGAGGCTATTCTGTGTCACCAAAATCCCTGTGAAGCAAGTATGGGGTTGGAAATTACTTATGAGAGATCTAAGATATGTTAAAAGAACTTCAAAGTCTAAATTGCGAGAGTCCATTACGAGTTATGTGATGAAGGTAGTTGGTTGTACACACTCTTTTGGTTACTTTTTTAATAAAACGTTTTCTTTCAAGGTGTTAAAAGGCAACATATGCTCTTAGCCTCTTGTTAGATTCTCAAGAATCAAGATCATTAAGATAGTTCTGTTGTTAGGCATACTGAAGCCATTTATAGAGATGTTTAGAAGGCCTTTAGAAATTGTGAAGTGAGATAGGTCATTAGCTTGAGATTAAAGGTTAGAAGATGCTATTTTTCAAGATTTGATTAAGGTGCCAAGTGTTGACTATATATGTTCACACTTCACAGTGACCATTCAAGATGCTTCATGATATTTTTTTGAAAGTTCTGTACTATTTGCACTTTATGCCTGTTCAGATGGTAGCTGTGGCTTAGTTTGAAAAAGCTTGAGGCACACAAAGGCACACAAGGCCCTAGAGCCTGAGGAATGAGCTTTTTAGATGGGGGGCGCACTTATACTAATGCTTAAAGTCATTCTCAAACCATAGGTTTTATGAAAATAAGTTAGATATGACATCAAAGAAGTGATAGGACTTTATTATAACTATGATAAATAGTACATACTTTGCTTTCCCTTGGGCTAGGGGGGACAGAGAAGAATAAAAGAGGTAAAGAGAGAGAGAGATAGAAAGGGAGAGAGAAGTATTAGAAAGACAGAGAAAAAGGATGAAAAATAAGTGGGGTTTATGTCACTATAAGACAAGTTTTTGACCTTGGGTTAAAATACCAAAAAGCGTGGGCTTTTCCTATCAAGACCCAACGGTTTGGGCTTTGGGCTTTGGGCTTTTCTGAGACTAAGGTGCTTGGGGTATGCTTTTTTAAACTAAGACCAGTGAAGGCATTATGCTTATGGAAATAACTTAATGAGATATTTAGGAATCAAGATACATGGTATTTCCCTTACCTGAAGAAGTTTTGGGCCTTTGACCTGGCAAAGGGAAGTTTGCAGAGCCTTTTTGTAGCCCATAAATGCGTTCATAAGGTTAGGCCCTGTTCGGCAAAATTAGTGTTTTAGATAGCGGATAGAGGTTTATGTAGTGGATAGCAGTTTAAGCAGTGGATAACGATTTAATTAGCGGATAGCGGATGACTGGTCAAATGAGAATTGTGTTCGGTAAATTTGGCGGTTGAATTAACTTAATGTGAATTGACATAAAAGGATATCAATAATTTCCAAAGATAAAATTTTCGAAGGGTATTTTTTGACCGAAAAAATATGAAACGCTACTCCAAACGCTAAACGTTAACTTTATTAACGTGTTACAAAAAATGCTCCTTAAAACGCTAAACGCTTCTCAAAACGCTAGATTACCTAACGCTAATATTTATGCAATTAGAGTTTTGATATGGTTAAGACACTTACCCAAAATGCTATTGCCGAACACAGCCTTAGTCTTATGTGCCCTAGAGTGACCTCTCAAAATTTTGTATGGTAGTTTAAGTCCATTACTACACTCTGGGTTGGTCAAAGCTTATTCAGTCCACTATATTAATGATGTTGTAGACTTATGTCCCAAAATCTACAAGGTAGTGGTGTTGAACTGATTGTGGTAATGAAACTCATATTTGAATTGTCAGAACCTCGGGAGGTTTGATTGTGGAGTGTAGGAGTGTTGATTGTAGAATGCATCTTGGAACCCAAAACGCATTTTATGGAATTTTGGTAAAGAAGAGGTTTCCAAATGATAGCTATATGTTGCTGCTATGAAGCATAGACACCGATATGTGACATGGATACGATAGAACATTGACATATGGGCATGTGAATTTTAAAAATTTTAGGATACGACACTTGTAGTGGACACATAATATGGCAACCTATTTCTTCTACTCTTGATGATCCGTTTATGACCTATTTTAGATATATTTTTGGCATCGGGGAGGATTATGTTTCAATGAAGACAACAACAAATTTTTCTTAGTGTCTGCATTTTACTAATACCAATGACAAATTTTTCTTAGTGTCCAAGAGTGTCAGTGTCAGATACGTGTCGGACGCGGATACGTGAAGCTGGTTGAAATGTCTGTGCGTCTTAGGCTCCTGGTTACCCCTCCCAATTGTTATAGGATATTTTGTGACTTCCGTAAAATGATTTACTAAAGTGCACTTTTATATAACCATGGTACCTACTCGTAAGGATTTTGAGGTTACACTTCAAGATCTGAAAAAAACAGTGCTAGTAAGCCATGAGGCATGTTGAAACAGTTTAAACCGTAGAGGGATCTTCAGAATGCTCCAAGTAGTTTTGTAGGCTGGGTTAACTAGAATATCGAAGTTCATATGCTGCTGCTGAGTCGGAATCTTGATGATTGATGGTATTTTGATTTGCATGCTGCTTTATTGGATTTAGGGCAGAGTCAACTTTACTTAAAGAACACTTGGAGGCTAAAGCCAAGGAGCTGGTCCTGAGTAAGCAGCGTATAGAGGAGCTTGAAGAGAAGGAACGACAAGCAAATGAAAATGTAAAGTCTTTGTCTCCAAGTATATATGCTTGTTGAATTGTGTTTAGAAATTTGTTTCAGTGACAAGCAGCTCTTCTCTGTGAGCTAATGAAGTGCTATTGTTTTTTCAATCTGAGCCTTTTGTTTGGTATTGATCGTATCGATGACGTTTTTTTTTTTTTTTTGATGTTTTAGATTGAAGGGCTTATGATGGATATTGCTGCTGCTGAAGAAGAAATTACAAGATGGAAAGTTGCAGCTGAACAGGAAGCTGCAGCAGGAAAAGCTGTTGAGCAGGAGTATCTTGCTCAGGTATGCCTTGATATTTGATAAAGTGACTATCATTTTTAATTATATTTAACTCAGAAGATAATTGATAAGTACAAACATTTCAATTACTTGGTTGATCCTGTGGCTGATTGTGAATGGAAAGATGTTGTGGAGAGGTGGAATTTGGACCTATCTTGTCCTGATCCCATTACAATGTGATTTGATGAATGACATTCTAATTGTGAGAGTTACCTTGCGGATATTCAGGGTGTGTTTGGCCAAGCTATTACTTCAAAACAACTTTTTGGAAACAGTTTTTGTCCAAAAAGTTTTAGTTGTTTGGTAATTCATATAATGGAAGTATCTTTTAAATGTAGAAACTATGTACTAATGGTTGACCACTTATAAATACCTACATTTACTACTTTAGAATTCCACAAATTGATTATTAGATTCTTTTTATTTATTCTTCTTTTTTGCAATTTATAATATACATTTAATTTCCTTTGTTGTACTATTTTATGTTCTATCTTTTAAAAGAATTCCTATGGTGGTTCTCCCCGAAACATTTTATGTAATTTATATAAAATAATTAAATTGAATTATGTGAGCAAAAAAAGTTTATTATCAGGCATTACGTATTTTATATTGCAAATTATATTGTACATTGTGGTGGACCTACCTAGGTCCACCACATGTATTAAAATAGGCCAATTTTTTACGTGATGAATTTTTGTAAAAAATTGATAAATTTAAAAAAATATCGATGAATTTTGCAACAATATTGATAATCTTATGATGAATTTTATAATAAATATTGCTGATTTTTTTTAATGATTTAACATCTTGGTGGACCTTGGTAGGTACTTCAAGTTGTACTATGTAATAGTTGATTTGATATTGATAAGCATGAAAATTTAAAATCAATTAATACAATAAAATAGAGTTCCCTCACAAGAAATTAGAAATATCATTAAAAAAATGAAAATAAATTTTCATTACTAGGAAAGTTCAAATGTATTTGTGTGAAAAAATTTCCTAAAATTTCCTTAGTTGCTCCCAGAAACTAGAAATTAGAAGCAATAAAATGTAGCTTCAACTTCTAGGGGTCTTGGGAGCTAATTTTGGCATCTATAACGTTGGAAGGAACTTTACAAAATTTCCTTGTTTGGCTAATTTCAACTCTTTCTAATTGAAAGTTACTCAGAAGCTTGGCCAAACATGCACTCAGTATCCTTGAACTATAAGTGTTAACCAAGGTAAAATGGTGCTGATCTGGTTTGTAGGCGCTCAGTGCTTGCCACATATCATTATTTGTATTGCTTCATCTATTTAAATGGTATTTTTGTTTAATGAATATCTCATGTGGAGAATGAATTGTTGGTATAAATTACACACTTTGGCCCTTACATAAGAAAAAAGTAGATGATAAATTGGATTTGATCAGGGCAGGGTGGCTTGTTTGAAACACCTACTGGCACATGCTTTGTCAATGACAACAATTGCAGCTGCGAGAACAAGGTCATCAACGACAGCAATAATTCTCCAAGAATCATGTTTAGGGGGGGGGGGGAGTTGTTTATTGGGAAATGGAGATGTAGACAACATTGTCCCTATGGGCACCCTACTAGCTAAGAAAATAGGTTTGAAAAACTGACAATCATTTGATAAGTGGTGTGAGAAGCTGCAGTCAAACAGATGTGAAGAGTTGTGCAATTATGCATGTGTAACTGATATATTAGGAGCAGTTTAGGGAAATGTAGTACTATTAGACAACTATCCACTAAAAAATGTATTCTTAACCACTTCTGTTGATATGGAGCATTCTGACATGTGAAAGGTATATTAGGAGCTTGTTTTTTGTGGCATTCTTGTGTGCGAAGTAGTTGGCAGTGCCATTCTGAAGACACAGTCTGTCCCGCCTTCTGCCATGTTTGATTGTATGGTTCGTTCTTTAGTGTTTTCTGAGATTTTGATGAGTCTGGTGGGTATGATTGCAGATATCTTCCCTTAAGGAAGAAGTTGAAGAGGCAAAGCAAGCCATGATAGAATCAGAGAAAAAGCTGAAATTCAAGGAAGAGACAGCTGCTGCAGCCATGGCTGCAAGAGAGGCAGCTGAAAAGTCATTAAGGTTGGCAGACATTAGGGCATCGAGGTTGAGAGACAGAGTGGAAGAACTGACTCATCAGCTTGAGAACTTGGATAACAAGGATGATAGCAGGAATAGAACACGCGCCAGATACGTTTGCTGGCCATGGGAGTGGCTTGGGATTGATTTTGTGGGACGTCGCCCACTAACTGAAAGACCAGATCAGCCAAACTCTAATGAAATGGAGCTTTCTGAACCTCTTCTTTGATGTATTATGTATAGATTCTTTGTTTTCCCCCTTTTGGTAATTCTGCTCTCAGGCTGTTCATTATATTTTTGGTTTTGTTTTTGCCCCTTTTTTCATTTTGGTGTATAAAAAGGAAAATTTAGCTTCGCAGTGCCCGCATTCTTGTACTTCTGTACACAGGTGTCAGTCAATCATACTTTCAGTTATATTGATCGATCAACAGAGTGGACCCTGGCTATCTATCTAATCTAGGTAAATGTACACATTTTTTTTTACGGACTCATAGAAATGAAAATGGAAGAGTTTTGGAAAAATAAAAGAAAAATTGAATTGTAGTGAGTCGAACTATAGAACTTGGGATGTTAATAAATTGAACTTTAAAATTATACTGCAGTAACCTATGTTATTAAAACTGAACCAGACCGGTTGGTTGAACCGTGAACCGGTGGTGGGCCCAGTCTGATTACATATGTGGCCCATTGTAGTCGTTAAATCAGTGAGACCCGGACGACCCAGTTCCAACTGGACCTGGCGGTTTGACTGAAGGCCCTGTTCTTTTCTGCGGTTGGCAAACTGCGGTGTCACAGCCTACCGCAATTTGCCACAACTCACCACATTTTACCGCAAATCATTACTTTTTTTTCTCCACTTTTCTCCTCTACTTTTTACATTCTCTCTCCTCATCTACCCCACATACCAATAACCTACTACAATTCCACCACACCCCACCACACCATTCCGCAAAATAACGCATAAAAGAACAGGGTTTGAGTCAGCATGTTTTAAGGTTGTTTTTCTTATTGTTTTGGAATTTTTTCTGTATAAACACTAAACCCTAAAATCATAATTCACACATTTCCTTTCCGGAGCTGCTTCTCTGCCCGCGTTGCCTTTCTGCCTTCCCTACTCCCTTTCCCAGATCTCCATTGCTTCCAAACCTCCAGTCCTCCACCACAGAACTCCGCACCTCCACCACAATAGTCAGAAAATGCTTTGATCATATTGACAAATGATAATGTGAGGAAGATTGTTGCAGTAGAACTAAAGGCGTAGAAGTAGGATATAAATTCATATTGAGAAATAGAGAGAGAGGAGACGGTGAGGAGAAGGGGCGAATAATAGTAGCTATGGCTGTGAGAAAGGACTTGCTATAATTCAATGACTAGCATTGTGTATTCTACACGATGTGCGCGAAATTTTTTAGTGTTTATATGTAATTTGTTTTTCACTGTAATTGCATAACAATTATCAATTCAAATAATATTTAGAATTTTAAAAAAAAATTATACAACAATTGTATTATCATTATTTTTGTATTTTCTTTCACAAATTCTCTTTGAAATTAACTTAGATAATACAGTAGTGAAGGATACTAAAATCTGTATTATTTTCAATATTATCTAAATTACATATAATATATTATCTTAATTACATATAATATAGAGTAATAGTAAATTTTTTATTAGTCAATTTGAATTAATGCAAATAAATACTTTTTCATTCTTCTCTCTTCTTTTTTTTTCTTTTTCTTTTCTTTTTCTTTTTCTTTTTCTTTTTGAGTCCATTATTAGGATGTTAATGAGAATGAGGATTCATGACCTTGTAAGATAAGGAGTGGGTGTCCCTCTTAGAAGTTATCTTCGATAAATGTCTTGAACGATGTAACAAGGGTAGAGCGAGCCTCCAGCTTAGAGTAGCTTGTCTCTGAGTCTGTTCGCGACCATGTATGTTGTTACCGGTTAGCCACTGATTTGATGTGGGTCGCTTTTTCGCTCTTGCTGAGATGTGAGCCCCACTCAGGTGCGCTGAAGGTGGGCATTAAGAAAGAACATCATACTTGCAGTAATGACCGAGTTGAAAAGTCCTCACAGGGTGAGATAGAATGAAAAGGCTCGAAAAGGTTGGTTGGAAGGTGTTTGGTAAAAGAAAGATGAGAGTACATGGTAAGGGTAGAAGCAAAATGTTGTATCTCTGTTAATCGTTAACAAAAACAAAGCAAAAATACATCAATGGGTACTGGGTGCCACTGCCAAGTGCCAGAGTACCTTGATCACATTACAAATGTGAAAGCATCCACACGAAAGATTCAGCTCCCTCTCAGAATAAAGAAAAAGAGAACAAACTTCCTCCACACAAGTGGAAAATTCATTATCTTTTCAGTAAAAAAGAAAAAGTACTACTCCCTCCGTCCCTTAATAAGTGTCAATTTTTTCAACTACCTTGTCCATTTTTATTTGTCAATTTTATATTTTCAATAATTAAAACACCCATATTACCCCTAATTAATGAATAAGATTTTTATTTTACTACCTTTTAAAATTCTCCTTTATTCTTCTCTTTTAATGAAGGGTATACTTGTCCATACATAATTTTTTCACTCTATTTCCAACACACATAGGTTTTATAAAAGTAGTTAATTTGACACTTAAAAAGGGACGGAGGGAGTACTACCAGTTGAGTTTACACTTGAAATATTCACACATGACATATTTGTTTCTATACCACTATTAGGTCCACTACCACTCCATTGATCCATCCGTTCATGGGTATACCCGTCAACACTCGCTAAAACTTAGCTGGAAAGAAAATCTCCCTTCACTTTGGCTTGGCTTCACCTCCCCAAAATACTTACTACACTTCCGCGGGCGGCTGTTGTTACTACCACCACCACAGCCGCCGTTACCGTCTTTACACCCCTTCCACTACCCCCTGCCACTGCCGCCTTGTTGTGGTCGTCAGCCCCGTCGTTGGAGGCCGCTAAAGCAGCCTCGGCAGCGGATGGGGCGGAACTTGAGCATGATCTGGTCCATCTGAGACATATTATAAGTCGCCACCATCGCGTAGCCACCAGCGGTGGCGTATCTGGCTATGCAACACCCACCTCGTCCATCCATTATGTGATGATGATTATCTTATGGATGATAATAAACTAGGGCTAGGTTTTCTCTCTTCTATTTCTTTTTCTACTCTTTTTTTTTCTCCAGAATGTAAACAAAAGCTTTCTCTCTCCTCGTTTTTTCCATTCTCTCTTTTGTTATCATGTGCAAGGGAGATGTGAGTGAAAAATGTGAGTATGCATGAGAATGGTGTCTCTATTTATAATGAATTCAGGGATTCTTATTAATAACAAGCTTGATTCCTGTTTGAGGCTTTGGTTGGAGTGATATTATTCGTGTTTCGAGGATGGAACTCTTTTAAAAGTGGGTCGGGAGGATAATGACTTGTAAGAAGTCTCTTTTGGTGTGCTTAAATGTTTATGGAGTTAAAGGATTATTTGCAAATTTACTGAAGGGTCGATCATGTCTTAGGTAACTATAAGTGAGTTCTTTCCGAAGTTGTATCAGCATTTATTATCATCTTGACAGCCGTGAGGGTTTTTCCTTTCGTGTAACCATGAGGTTGTGTAGCTCCAAGTACTCAAGTCCTTGCTTAGCAGCTTCCATTATTTACACTCCGTTTGTGTCTTACATCTCCTTCAACAGCAAGAGTTTTTTATTAGTCTAGGTAATCGAGCTTAGGTTTTGATCATTTTTTATAGGAGAAAAGCCTAAGGTTTGTGGGAATTTTGAGAATCGAGATAGTACTTTGACGTCTGGGACCATTATTCTATGCTACCTTGGGCCGAAAGCAAAAGATTTATTCTTATATATAGATATTAGGAGCTTATAATCTTGGGGTATTGGCAACTATCTATTGTGCTCGTTTCTAATGCTTTTATTTTACGGTTTTTAAAGATCGATAATAGGGATAGTTAGGAAAATGTTGGGTTTAAAATTGGTTATAAGTTATTGATTCTAACTGCGGACGTTCAAGGTGAGAATGACTGAGATTGGAACTATGTTGAGTGTTAAATTGACTAATAATTCCAACAGGACTAAATGTAGGTTCCAGCAACGTCCCTAAAGACTAGGATATCCTACAGGAGAGTTGTCAAGAGATCAGGAGGCCTGATAAGTGCTTCTTCCTCGGGGTTAAGTGTGTGCATGTGTTGTGATATGGATGGTCATCCGTGTGATTGAGATTGTGATTGTGATTGTGATTGAGTTTGTATGATGTTGAGAAATGATTATGTTGGAAGTCTTGGAGTTCGAGGGGCAAATAAGTAAGTTGCACTCGCTTAATAAATATGTTCAAAGATGGTTATGGTTGGTTGGGTATTCAGTTTCTAAAATGATTTGACTTGTTCACTTCTTCCCCTAGATGAATTGAAATGAATTTACTTTGTTTTGACAGTTAGGGGTAGACATTATTGAGTTCCGTCTCATGTTTTAAATGTTTTGTTTTCAGGTGAAGAATTCTATGATGGGAATGAGAACTAGAAGTGATGACGATAGTCTGGAAATTTAGCTTTGAATAAAGAGTTTAGATTATTATGATCATACTTGAATTCGTTATTAGCTATTTTTTTTATGTCTGTTGAACCAAGAAATGTAAGGTTTAATTATTAAATTAAAGTTAGTAGTTTGTTTTGTTAATCTACCTTCTTGCCTTGTGTCTCTAGCTTCTAAGGTACGACAGTCACGCCTGTTAGTTTTAACTTTTCCACTACTAAAGGTTATTTTGACTTTAACTTTTAGACAATTGAATTTTCAGGGCGTTACAATACGAGTCTCCAATTGTTCTGTGAGACTATCTTGAAGACTTTGCATACAGATAGAGAGTTGTAGTTTGACTGAGAACAGTTCTGTGATGCGGGATAGCATGGCATACCATCTTTTGAAGTAGGATTGGAAAGATTCATCCTCCTTTTGTTTGAAGGTCATCAAATCTTCTAAGATCGCCTTCTTCTTCTGGATGGGAGTGTAATGCTGCACAAAGGCCTTGTGCAGTGCGTCCCAATCGGTTCTGGTCTCAGGAGGAAGGGTATAATACCATTCTAGAGTTTCTTCATCAAAAGTGAATGGAAAAATATATAGTGTAATGTTCTATCTCTATACCTTTGATGGGCATAGTCCTTAGAAATTTCCATACATGATGTGCATGGTCCTTGGATGGCAAGAGAACTTGGGCACATGCACATCCAACTTCTCGAGAATCTTGTTGAAAGACTAGATGATTGGCTCGAAGGTGGTTAGTTGGCCCGTGATAGTGAGGACTTGGCTGACCTCCTTTTGTAGCTTGGCAATCTTAGCTTTGACCTTCCTGGTTTTAGCACTTTCATAGTTCACGAGTGTGGACATAAATGAAGGAGGCAATGGATCAATCTTATATTGTGTCTAGAAGCAAGTTTGAGATTCCCCATGAGCCACAGAGGTGGATGTCCCTTTGCGAAGTTCGCTAAGGGGATTGTCCCATATTTTGTGCTTCCTCTTTTGCCTATGAGTGATTTCCGAGGGTTCAAGGACAAATGGGACTTCCTCTTCATCACTGTTAGTGTCTTCAATATCGAGTTTGAAACTGACATGTTTACTCTATGGTTGAACATTGTTTATGATACCATTCATAGTTTGATGTTGTTAGTCAAACCTCTAGGCATGTCAAGCTTCACTTTCATTAACGAGCTTCTCTTGTTCCTAGGCAGTTGGGGTCACAAGAGTCTTCATCCTATCAAATAAGGCGTCCAAGTATTCGAAGGCTACTAGCTAGAGTCGAGTTGGATGGCTAAGGGATATCTGCGTCAGACATGTTGAACTGTAACCTGCGACGGGGTGCTTGTTGGTGGTGGAGAAGTGTAGGTCGGGTTGCGGATGATTCTTTCGAAGATTGGATCGCGAATGCGAGCTCGGACCAGGGACCCTGGGAATTCGAGATGTTGAACAGAGACCATGACATTGGACTACTCATGCATTTATAGTCTAATAGACTTATATGGGACTTCCGGATGCAGACTCGACGCCTATATGACGACTTGACTCGCTCTATTATGATGATTTAGACTTTCTTTTCATTTTTTTTATTACCTAGAGTTTGAGTTTGCATGCTACTCTATTCCTATATGGTCCTAAGATAATACTATGCAAACTCGACATGGATTACCCATATAGCATAGCAAAAGAAAGGGGAAAGACTGCTCATCGGGCTTCCACTAAATCGAGTCATGTCGGGTAATTTTGAAACATTTTAGGCTTAGGTCTAGGTTCGAAATCGGATCGAAAGTGTAGGGGAATGGGTATTGTAAAGGGCTACAAAGAGTCACAATGGATCGCGTTGAAAATAAGCTGACTTATACTACGTAACCGACCGGTTATGCGTTGGACTATACAAGTCGTAACCTGCTGATTACAGTCTCGCGTAAACAGGCTTTTATGCTTTTGGGATGAGTTATTTTTGGGCCGTTGGGCTATTATACAAACTAAGTCAACACCCAAAGGTCCTAACGTCAAATCTATTTAATTAAAGAGATAAACAGGTAGCATACATATGATGCTGAACCTAGGTCCATCATAGGTTCAGGTTAAAGGGGTACCATGAGATTGTCCTTGGTGCATTCTATAGCTATGTGGAGTGCATAACCTTTAAATGTGTGAGGGTCTGTATGGCTGTTGGATGTAGAATACCAAAGACTTGATCGATGGAGTGTATCTTTCATAGTACTAGTCAAAAGAAAGCGCATGTCGTGCGCGATAAGTAATTATTATATGATAGAACATTATTAGAGAAATGACATAAAGAAAAAGAAAGTATTCCTGTATGAACTTCAATTTAAAGGCGTGTAAATATTTGAAAAAATTAACTAATTTTGGTAATGTGTAATACGAGTATTTATTATATGTTTTGGAAATTTTTCAAAATTTTACACCTCTTCCCAACACATTACCAACTAATATTTACGGAAAAAAAAAAAAACTTACCTAACCTAAATCAGCCATCCAGAGAACAAAGTAAATAAAATAATAAAATTATAGAATAAACGTTCAAGTGGGTAAATTCATTAAATGTCATATGAACAATACCAACAACACTTAAAGCAACGTAAGTGCAAAGTTCTAGCATAGGCATTAAGTAACTAAAATGAAAGATAAATAAATAAAATAACTAAGCCATAAAATAACTCTCAACTTGGGAGTATTTGCTAAAATATCATTTGCATAGTAGTACTCTTTGTATTTTGAATAGTAAAAGTATATGTAAAATTTTTAATATTTAAGGATTGAAATAAAATGAAAACAAAATAACAAAAATCCTAGAAAATAATGCCTAAAGTTTAACAAAATTACCAAAATGCAATTGGAATAGTAAATGTGCATTCATAGTTTTTAATATTTAAGGATTGATATTTTAGGCATCAGAAGGATAAAAAAAAGGGTAAGATCCATTCATAGCATAATTAAAATGTAACTCTATTTTATAAATTCTAATTATTCACAATTAAATTGATAAACAAGAATTTAAGGACGAGATTTAGTAAATTAAATAAACTAAAGAGTTGTCAATCAGTTTTAAAGGAAAACAGACAAACTGAAATAACAGAACTTCGACCTGCGAGCCCAGATCAGGTTCGAGGGTAAGGTTACGAGTCTAAAGTCATTGGTTCCTCTGACTCGCCCATTGTAGACCCCGAAAAAATCTGCCGATCTTTTCGCGGTGCTACTCAAAAGAGGAGTTCTCTTTTTTAAATTGGGAGCCGACTAGGATTGCTTACCCTTAATTAAGGTTGAACTATTAAGGATGCTTGGTTAACAAGTTAATTTACCCCGAAACTCAATTTTCTTAAAAAAGACAAAAAGAGAAAGAAAAAGAAGAAAAGAAGGAACACGGCTGGGTTCAAAGAGAGAAAAACCCAAAAAAAAAGAAAAATAAGCTAGGAACCGCAGGTTCCAACGAAAGCAAGGGGAAGCAAAACACCCAGGAACCCGTCTGGGTCCAACAGGCCAAACAAGGGGAGAAAAAAAGGCTAGGAACCCGTGCAGGTTCCCGCCTGCAACTTTCGGGAATACAAGGCGGAAACCTGCAGGTTCTGTCACGAAGGAGAAAAAATGAAAAAGTTTTCGGGAAAAATAAATTGAAGGGTTAGAGTCGCCAGTTGAATTTAAGGATAAAACAACAAACCAATGAAAAATTAAGACTCCGGCCTACGAACCCAAAGACGGATTCGGGGGTAAGGTTACGGATTTGACAATAAAAATCATCAAACCCGCCTATTCAAACGAATAGACTCTCCTAGAATTAAATTAAAGTGTGATTTGAAAAGGGGGAGGAATTGAATAAATTTCATAGATTAATCATTAATGTCATGCAAGAAACGAAAAACAAAGAAAGTACAAAGAAAGCTAAGAAGATTACGTTAAAATAAAAAAAGCTACGCGAACCTTAAAATAAAGCACTCAAGGGCGGGAGACGAGAAGAGGAATATACCAGTGTCAATACTCCCAGTATATTCGGTGTGTTTTATGGGTGATGAATGGTGGTATTTATAGGGGAATTAGGTTTAGGTTTAGGGTTTGGAGGCTAGGTTAAGCCGCGGCGCCGTGGGAATCAACAGAAACCAGACGGGTTCTGGAAGGAAAAGCGGGCCTCGGGCCGGGAACCCAGACGGGTTCTGTGGCGAGCTGAGCTCCGCCAGAACTCAGACGGGTTCAGCATGAGGCGAGCTCGCCCATCAACCTAGGTTCCGTGATTGGGCTTTGTATATTTTTGGAGTTTTGTGGAAAAGAACTGCGTGCCATTTATCGGTTAGCCTATTTTCTAAAACTGACACTAAAAAAGAAAATAAAATAGATACAAAATTCAGCGTCTACAGATAGCCCCCACTTTGATCGAGTTTGAGTAAAACGATGATCAAAGTAGTCTTGATGTCCTTGGATATGAATCAGAAGCCTGTTCTGAAGCTGGTTGACGTTTGGAAGCTAGGTCCTGCGTCGATGTCGAGATGTGATGTTCATCGCATTGTGAAGGCCCGATAATGGCCCTTGTCGCATTGTGAAGGTCCGACAATGGCCCTGTTGACGCTTGGAAGCCGGGTCTTGCGCCGATGTAGATGTGATGTTCATCGCATTGTGAAGGCCTGATGATGGCCCTTGTCGCATTGTGAAGGCCCGACAATGGCCCTCGTCGCATTGTGAAGGCCCGACGATGGCCGCTGTTGACGCTTGGAAGCTGGGTCTGCCGTTGTAGATATGTGTAGATATGACATTCATCGCATTGTGAAGGCCCGATGATGGCCCTTGTCGCGTGAAGGCGGAAGGCCCGACAATGGCCTCATCGCATTGTGAAGGCCCGACGATGGCGTTGACGCTTGGAAGCTGGGTCCTACGCCGATGTAGATGTGATGTTCATCGCATTGTGAAGGCCCGATGATGGCCCTTGTCGCATTGTGAAGGCCCGTCAATGGCCCTCGTCGCATTGTGAAGGCCCGGCGATGGCCGCTGTCGCATTGTGAAGGCCCGATGATGGCCGCCATCGCATTGTGAAGGCGATGATGGCGCTATCGCATTGTGAAGGCCCGTCTGCGGCCCTCGTCGTATTGTGAAGGCGACGATGGCCGTCGTCGCATGTGAAGGCGACGATGGCCGCCATCGCATTGTGAAGGCCCGATGATGGCGTTGTTGATGAAGTGTCGCGTACTAGCGGCGGTACCGATGATGTCATGTATTGTTAGGGCCGATGGCGGCCACGGTGGGAAATGTCGGCGTACTAGCGGCGGGCGATGTTGTCATGTATTGTTAGGGCGATGAGCGCATTGGTGGAGAAATGTCGCGTACTAGCCCGGCGACGGCTGATGGTGTCATGTATTGTTAGGGCCCGATGACGGCCGCTGTATTTCGCGCATTGTCCTGCAAGAAAGAAAGAAAGAAGGCATCAGTTTATTTGAAATCCAAGGTGAGTCAGAGAATTTACCTGTCAGTTTATGTCTTGAAAATGGGTTCGAGTTGAGCATCAAGTCGCATTGGGCTCGAAAACAGCCTCGATTGCTTATTTTCGACCCAGCAAACCCGTCCGGGTTTGGTCAAGTGTTGGGCTCTTCTCCTGTTTTTTCGTGAGTCGGGTGAGGCGAAAAGGCCCGGCCCATATGGAATAAAAGAAGGCCCACACCTGTCTTTCGTCCTGGCTTTTAGGCTGATTCGATCCCTTTGCTTGGGCTGCATAGCCCCCAGTTTAGTGGCAGTTCTTGCTAAACTGGGAGTCAATTGATAGTTGTCGTAGTGACTTGCCCCTTCTTGAATTTTTCCATGATAGACTTTGTGGACCTAAGCGCATTTCGTAGGATTCGTCCCCTTGCTTGGTTTGCATAGCCTCGCTTTAGTGTGATTTGATTTAACTCTTGCTAAACCGGGAGTCAATTGATGGTTCTTTGTAGTGATTTTCTTCCTTTTTGGATTCAAATTGACCCCGGCTTAATGGAAATTCGATTGAATTTTTCTGCGGCGTCACTGAAAAGTGCAGGCGAAGTCGCACCTATCCGCTCGGTAGCGTCTGAGGATGGTAGACTCCTCTTACTACCGTGGGACACTTACTTGGATCTGGCGGAGCGGGGTCCATAGAGTGATAACGCTAGTGGCGGTGGCGGCGGAGGTGCAGCGTGATGACGATCGAGAACGATGCGTCTGCGGGGTTCTTATGCTATGCTATACGACTCTTTGCTATGTACTTAGGACAATGATATGCAATGATGTACTAAATGCATTTTTCTATACTTATGTACTAACGCAGACTGTTGATGCAATGCTCATGCAATGATGGTGTCATGCAATGCAGTTATGACTTTCTATATACTGCTGAAAACAATCGGGATAAAGGATTTTCGATCAACACAAAGTCGAACTAACAAGCACAAAGATTAATCTGGACAAGATCAAAACTCGATTCGAAAGAGATAGGAAGAAGTTTTGAATCTTAAGGAGAGAACAAGTAACTCAGACGCATAAGTCCACCAATTCGAAGAACAATGCAAATATCTTGGTTGGTTATGGACGTAAGCTAGCGAAGAAGCGAACCTCACAGGAAGGAATGAACACTCAAACACTCAATTTTGAATATGTATGTGAGTTTCTCTCATGCTCAAACCAATAGAAGCAAACTACCATAAGCTTGGTAAGAACCTCTCTCTCCACTACTGGTATGCAATGCACAAGTGACAATCAAAAGGACTTTTTCGGGTTGTAACGGGGCTTAGGCTAGGGTAAGGAGCGGTAAAATTTTGGAATGAGGAGTTAAAAGCCATGCTTGGATTGATTTTCAATGAAATCCTCTAAACTCTCCTTCTCACTTAATGTATGCAAAGCGTTTCACCTTCCATCTTAAAACATCTCAACCGAATACAACCGAGTCAAAGTTTTCTGGACTTTAAGTTGAATCTCCCTAACCGCCCTTTTATTTTTTGAATTTTTTTTTTTTTTGATTTTTTTGGGTGATCGGGAGAAATTTCTATTACAACCTCGACTTTGAACAAAGATAACCAAATTCGCTCAAGATATGGGACTTTGATTCTCCCAGACTTCATATTTTGCTCACCAAACCAATTGTTCCTTCCAAAATGAGGACTCTCTTCCAACCAAGTGAGGCTCAAGGGTCTTTGGATATCATAGGCTAAGGCTTGTATTGTCGGTTCAATCATGAAAAAGGGTGAACAAAGGCTAGGCGGGGCAAAAGAGCAGTAAATACAATGCAGGGAAGGCTATTTGGCTATGTAGCTTAAGAAAATTGAATGCCTTAATCACTTTGTCACAGCGTGCTATGCAAACATGTAGTCTCAAGCAAGATGCAAAACAAGTTCTAGAGATGCAACTAATGGGTGAGTCGCTCAAGGGATCATGGAATTGATGAAAGTAATCAATTCAAGTTTTAGGCAATGTGGACTCACGGGACGGGCTCAATCAACTAAGCTTAGCCCAAAGATTTGCGGCACGCACATTTATACCTTCTAAGATAGTCAAAGCAGCCAGATACGTCTTCTATAACTTGTCTCAAAATCAGCAGGCTTGAAGAAAAGGTTTTTTTTGAAAACTTTTGAGATCTCATCTAGATTTTCCTAAGTGAAGCAAGTTAAACCGGAAAAAAGGTCAATTTTTAGAAAAAGGTCATGGACTCTTTTTTTTTTTTTTTTTTTAACCTTATGACTAAAACTGATATGATGCTCATGCAATGCAATATGCGACCTACATGATGGGAGACGTGGAACTTATGCAACGCAGTATGTGACCTACATGATGGGAGACGTGGAACTTATGTAATGCAATATGCGACCTACATGGTGGGATCATTCCCACTTCCCCAAAAAAAAAAGATGATTAAGTAAATTCGAACTACAGTTTCAGGGGTAGCGAAGACGCATAATTAGCTCGTGGACCCGCATCGCGACCATAATCGGGCCCAATGGAAAACTGCCCGAGTTGAGAGCCCGAAAGGAGTTTTGGCCTACAGCAGATGGGCCGAGGAAAGGAGTACAATGGCCCACGAACCCGTGCAGGTTCCCGGCTTGAAAGCTATGTGAAGGGCCCAAAACCGTGCAGGTTCTGGCAGGGATCGGTGTAACAGGCCCGAAACCCGTCTGGGTTCTGGTTTTGTAATGATCGATATTTGAACCCAAAAACCCGTCTGGCGGTGGTGTCTACGCATGTGATCTTCGCATTCTAACTTTGCCACGAAACACTCTCAAACCGTCGTCGCTCTTTCTTCATCCATATTCCACATTAAACTCATGCAGGTTAAAGCCAAGTGTCTAGAGAGAGGCATTCTAGTTGCTTGGCCTAACGATCGATTGTTCTTTTAAGGGTTCATTGTATTTATTATCGGTATTAGCGTAAATTTCGAGTAAGCAGAAATGTTCATCTTATTAAATGCAGGAATGGGTACATCAACAGACTCTGGGTTTACCCCGACCAACTTAGGACTACTAGAACCTGACTCCATGACCTTTGGGACAGACTATCCTACAGACAGAGTGAATTTATTCTCTTCATAGGTGATCTCATGGTGGTCACCATCTTCTCCAATCAGCAGACTTGGATTAAAGCTCGGGTTAGAAAGCGCGGCGATGACTGGGTCGACGGCTTCTTCCTTGTGGGCCTCTTGTTCGAAGAGCTTTCCAAAGATGCCACCTCCAGCGAGGTGAGTCCATTCCAAAGGTGGACGGCTCCTCCTGGGTGGGATGAATGTAGCGGTCGAGGTGACGACACAGTCATTGAAGATTTCTAACCCTGCCACTTGGATACCCTAAGACTTTAGGTAATGTGGTTCTCCTCGTTATTGGGTTTTCGAGACGGGTTTGGTGGGGAAATATCACCGTCTCGGATGGAAATTGCAGTATTTGTTTCCGTCCCACTTTGGAGGCTTAATTTCAGGTTCAGGCGTCGGCAAGGGTAATTGGATAATCCCCTTTTTTCACCAGTCTTTGCATTACCTTGGCGTAGGACATGTCCAGCGGGTGGTAGGAGTCATACCTCGGGGTGTAGGACCTCCGTTGGATTGAATTAGTCTCAACAGTTTTCTGAGGGGGGCTAGGCGCGCTAGTGGCCCTCCTGTTGGAGCTAGATCCTTTCCAGCCAGAATGTTGTATGCTGTTTTCATTGTTAGCAGCTTCAATTTGAACACACAAGTCCTTTAAAGTCTCAAAGTCTTTGATGGATTGGAAACCAAAATGCCGAGTGATGCGGGGATGGATTCCTTGTCTGAAAGTGCTTAGTTGCATTCTAAAGGGGACAGACTCGTCGATTTCAGATAACATGGAGTGCCATCGCTCGTAATAAGAGAGGAACGATTCATCCTCCTTTTGTTTCAGGGAAGTTAAATCATCCACAGTGACCTCCTTTTGCTGCAGGCGACTGAAATGGCTTATGAAGGCTCTGAATAACTCATCTGCGTTGGTCTTAACTTGCTGGGGTAGATTTTGGTACCATACCTTGGCCTTACCTTCTAGAGTGGAAGGGAAGACTGTGGTGTAGAGACCTTCATCTACCTTATGGAGGGGAGCCAGCCTCAGGAATTCCTCCAAGTGATGCGATGGATTTTCGGAGGGTCTAAATTTCATGTTTGGCACCTCAACCTTGTCCCTTATTCTCGATACACAATGTTTGGGGATGGCAAAGTCCATGCAGGGGTCGGTGAAGGTCGGATCGGTTTTCATCATCCTCTAGTGAGCATGTCAACTTTCTCTTCAAGCTTTCGACATAAGGGTCCTCAGTTTTGGAGCCCTTTGGTGTAAGTTTGGACTGACCTCACGGATGATTTAATTTGTAGGCCTTGATTTTGGTTTTGAGGCGTTGCCTTCTATCCCTGTCATCATCCTCGGCCTCAGACTCAGACTCATAATAGTTTTCCTCTTCTTCGACTTCAACACCTAGCTTTTTATTGAGCTGCCTAATGGCCTCCAGCATGCCATTCATGGTCTGTTGGCTTTCGTTGAACCTTTTTTCCAACTTTTCATTAGTCCTATCCTCCAAATCTGATACGTAAAAGGCTATTGCTTCCTGTATCCTCTCATATAGCCCATCAGGTAGCTTGTCACGAACTTTCCCGGAAGGTTGTTGTTAGGAGATCAGGCATGATGGATTCACTGGATTCACCTGGGTGGGTTGGTGGTGCAGTGGGATTGTGGACGAGCCTACCGGTGTGCGGGTCGCGGATGCGGGCTCGGAGATGGTATGCTATCTTGCCTGTATGGAAACTAATTCAGTGATCGAAAGAACTTTTTATGCTACCCACCCGATGTATGCGTGACATTAGTGGACCTACATGGACCTAGGACACAGACACGATGCCTATATCTTGGCGTGGGGCGACTCACCCACCAGCGGGAGTGCATGTCTTAACTCTACATGGACCTAGCATGGGGACAACATTAATCGTCTATTGGGTCCTTACTCGGATCAGTCACGATTGCTTTTGGTTTGGGCTTAGATTCGAGTATGAGCCAATAGGGATTAGACTTAGGAATGTCATAAAGGGCGAATAGGATCATCGACAAGCGCATTGGGCTGTCAGTGGGGTGAAGCGATCGGGCGAAGAAGAAAAAGAAGGCGACAGGGTTGGGGAACCGTCTGGTTCTCTCTTCAAGAATGGGCCCAGGCCAAGCGGTCACCAATACTGAGATGGGCGGACTTGGCAGGCCAGAAACCCGTCTGGGTTCCTGGTGTCTAGTCTGCTCTTGCGTGTTCCTACGCGAACTAGAACGACTCCCGACTCATGAAAAAGGTTGAATACTCGGGCCCGAAGACTCTTTATAACCAGACTCTTAAACTTTTTACAAGATATAACATACATAGACTTGAAACTCTTTACGAAATAAAACTATACAACATATACATGGACTCGAAACTCTTTACAAACTAAAATTTTACAGCATATACAAAAATAAAACTTTACAACCTATACATGGATTCTAAAATAAAATCACATAGCATACAAATGCGGGATTAACCTAACCATGACTCTAGGTCTTTAGGGATTTTTAGGTATAGGAGATAACGTACCGCATGTTCTCGCCCCGGTGCATTCCCCCTACGTACGTAGGAAGCGATGTGTGGGGTGTTGCTCTTCGGGATTTCAGGGAAACCCTTAGAGTGTAACACGGGGAGAGGATGAGTCAAAGGCTTGGGTATGTAAGTGCATCCCACAAGTAGTGACTGACCACTCTCAGAGGGTAATCCTAGTTTTAGAACCTACCAACGCTTTTGTGCTCCCCAGCCATAAGGCCCAAGAGTAGCCTGGATGCAATATGCCTAAAAATGATAAAAATATGAAATAAGTTAATTCCTCCCTTTTTTACAAAAACACTAAAATTCAACCCTTTCAAGTTTTACCCTCTTTTAAGTTTAAGTCCCCAGTGGAGTCGCCAATCTGTAGACCCCGAAAAAATCTGCCGATCTTTTCGCGGTGCTACTCAAAAGAGGAGTTCTCTTTTTTAAATTGGGAGCCGACTAGGATTGCTTACCCTTAATTAAGGTTGAACTATTAAGGATGCTTGGTTAACAAGTTAATTTACCCCGAAACTCAATTTTCTTAAAAAAGACAAAAAGAGAAAGAAAAAGAAGAAAAAAAAGAAAAGAAGGAACCCGGCTGGGTTCAAAGAGAGAAAAACCCAAAAAAAAAGAAAAATAAGCTAGGAACCCGTCTGGGTTCCAACAGGCCAAGCAAGGGGAAGCAAAACACCCAGGAACCCGTCTGGGTCCAACAGGCCAAACAAGGGGAGAAAAAAAGGCTAGGAACCTGCAGGTTCCTGCCTGCAACAGAAGGAGAAAAATGAAAAAGTTTTCGGGGAAAAATAAATTGAAGGGTTAGAGTCGCCAGTTGAATTTAAGGATAAAACAACAAACCAATGAAAAATTAAGACTCCGGCCTACGAACCCAAAGACGGATTGGGTAAGGTTCTGGTTGACAATAAAATCATCAAACCGCCTATTCAAACGAATAGACTCTACTAGAATTAAATTAAAGTGATTTGAAAAGGGGAGGAATTGAATAAATTTCATAGATTTATCATTAATGTCATGCAAGAAACGAAAAACAAAGAAAGTACAAAGAAAGCTAATAAGATTACGTTACAATAATAAAAAAAAAGCTACGCTAACCTTTAAAATAAAGCACGCAATGGAGGGAGAAGAGAGAAAGAATATACTAGTGTCAATACTCCTAGTATATTCCGGTGTGTCTTTTGTGGGTGATGAATGGTGGGTATTTATAGGGGGGGAATTAGGTTTAGGTTTAGGGTTTGGAGGCTAGGTTAAGCCGCGGCGCCGTGGGAATCAACAGGAAACCCAGACGGGTTCCTGGAAGGAAAACGGGCCTTGGGCCCAGGAACCCAGACGGGTTCCTGTGGGCGGAGCTGAGCTCCGGCCCACTGAACCCAGGTTCCCGGCATTTGGGCTTTGTATATTTTTTTGGAGTTTTCGGTGGAAAGAGGCTTGCGTGCCATTTATCGGTTAGCCTATTTTCTAAAACTGACACTAAAAAAGAAAATAAAATAGATACAAAATTCAGCGTCTACACCCATATAATTATCACGGTCTCTACTGGAATTGAACTAATTAAAAGAATGGGAAGAAAGGAGTAGAATAAGTTCATCTCATTAATGCATGCGGGACAAACGAGAAGTAAAGAACAAGAGCAACAAAGTTACAATTTTATAGATTGTTGAAATGATAATTATATAATGGACTCGAAATAATGACACGTGAAATACTAACCTTAAAACAAGCAGCAAGCAGAGAAATAGAGAGGGAAGTTAGAAGAATTTCCTCAGTGTCAATACTTTTAGGAAATTCTAGCGTGACTTTGATGTGAATTTAGGGGTCCATTTATAATGGAGAAGACCCGTTGGGTTACTACCCCTGATCTGGAGCATAATTGGACAGTTAGGGTTTAGAAAGGAATCCTTATAGAATAGGGTAATAAGGTGGTTAGGACTTGGGTTTGGCGCGCAAATGTGGTAACCGGATGGTAAGGATATGGTTCCAAAAGCTGGCATATTCTGTGACTTCCTGAAGTTGGTCGTAACCTGGCGGTTAAGGTCTGGTTTCTAGAAGTCGAGCCTAATCGGGCAGTTAAGCCTCAGTTTGCTTAATTCCAGAAGTTATCCGTAACGGGCGATTACGGTCTGGATCTTTCTGCGGATCACGGTGGTTTGGGCCAGACTTGTTTGTGGGTTTTGGTTTTAGGATGTTTAGGTTAGATTGCTATTTACTTGTTTTAAGGGGTCTTAAAGAAAAAAAAGAAATATTAAAACCATACTTCTAAATCGGGACAAAATTCGGTATTTGCATTGGGAAAGATTGTTCTAGGAAAATTTTTCATGGAAAAGACTTCCTACACCTCTTGGAAAATTATTTACTGAGTTTGAGTATGTGAAAAAGTAATGTGCTTCACATTAAAACTTTTCCTCATTTCTTAGGACAATCAAACATAAACAAAAAATTTGTCAACTTAAAAAAGTTGAGTAATTCCCCTATAAATTTTTTCAAACCAAATGTCCCTTTGAAAGAAATTAAACTTTAAAAACAAGTAAATAGCATGCCTTTGTATTACTTATCTTTGTATAAAATACCAAAATCTGTAGCAATGGAAATAATTAAAATACAAAGGAGATTTTTATGGGGTGGAAGTGAAGAAAAGAGGGATAACTGCCTGGTTAAATGAGAGATAGTAAAAAGGCCAAAAGAAAAAGGTAAGTTGGGGGTGGGTGATGTGCTGCTAAAAAATGTTGGACTGCTTCTGAAATGATGGTGGAGATATGGATTAGAGGAGGGTGCCTTTTGGAGGAGAATAATAAAAGTTATCCACAATGAGGATGGTGGCCTGCTCCCTTCCAAATATAAAGCGAAGGTGAGTAGTCCTTGGGGAGACATAAGGCAAGTCATGAAAACCAATGACCCAGCAACCTTAGCCTTCATCAATTGTCTGCAAGTAGAGCTTGGAGATGGTATGACCTTAAGATTTTGGGAGGATGTCTGGTTTGAACATTATACACTAAAAGAAGTGTTTCCTTTACTGTATAATGTCTCCTCCCAAAAGAAATGTATGGTGGGTGAAATCGGTTGGTTTGAAGGGGAGAATTGGTGTTGGTCACTGACATGGTCAAGAGAACTTACCAGGGATGAGTTGGAGTTGGAACAAAGACTTGCATCCATGCTACAAACTGTACACCCAAGGAAAGGGATCGAGGACAAAATTATATGGAGGAATAAGTCAAGATACTCTTTCAAGGATGTTGTAGCAACTGCTGAACAGAACACTTATGCAAATGTGCATATCGGTTCTATTGTGTATAGTGTTTGGAAGAAAATAGCCCCGCCTAGGGTGGAGATAATGATGTGGACCACCTTGTTGGGAAAACTAAACACAAGGACCCATCTAAGGAAGAAAGGAATGTTAAGGGAGGAGGAGGAGAAGTGTCCATTCTGTGGTTAAGATGGGGAAGAGACTGACCATGTCTTGCTTCAATGTCAGTTCACCATGAAAATCTGGAGGGAGGTGATGAGGAAGATGGGTTGCACTCTCAACCAAACTCACACACTCAGGATTTTTTATGAAGCATGGATGAGTATACGTTTTAAAAATAAAATGAGAAGAAGTTTGTGGATTGCTGCTTTCTTTGCTACCGTGTGGTCAATTTGGATACATAGAAACTTGGTAGCAATGCAACAACACCAGAAAAATGCAAACTCAGTACTGCAATCTATTAAGTGGAGGACTATTTATTGGTGTTCAGTTGGCAAGGACAAATTGCCATATAATCCGGAATGGTTAGCTGCCAACTTTGACCAAATACCACAAATTTTCGAGTAAAGAGTGCAAATGGGCATGGAATCTGATGAGGAAAATATGACATGTTGAAGTAACTGGATAAAAATTGAGGACCAAGGCATGTACAATGACAGATGGGTAATTTTGGAGTATGTGTTTGTAGGTCAAGTGTCTTGTCTTGTCAACATCAATTAGTGTGTAGCTTGCTAGGACATGTGCTATTGTTGGAGATAAAGAAACAAAAGCTACATTCACTTTGCTTTGTATCAGCTTTAGACTTTAACTTGGGTGCTGTAGTGCACTTCCTTTGGAGGTTGAATAAAAGGGCCACTGCCCGTAAATTATCGAAAAAAAACAAGTAAAATTTAGTAATGACATAATAGCCATTGTTCATATGACTAACCACTCTTTTTCTCTTCTTCTATCACGAAAAAAAGCCTAGCTGTTTTTTCAATTCTTGTTGCCATAAGCCATAATTGCTGGTGGAAAGTTCCAATATGGGAGAGAGGCTAAGGCGTCGGTTGCTATAGCTACCTTAGAATCAATCAAATGATAAGCCGACGTGGCGCTTGTGGATGCTTCAGATCAATAGGAAGAGGAGGAAAAAGAAAGCTTATGATGAGGATCTATTTGAATCGATCATTTCCAAGATCTAATTCCATTTTTTTAAATTTAAATTTTAATGTAGTGGAAATGCTTTACAAACTAAAGTTTAATGCTTAGGGGAAGAAATGTTCTTAGTGGATACAGGGCTTGTTGGGGGTTTTTTAATTTTAATTGTCTTTCGATTATTGGTTAGTTTGATAGTAGAAGTATTGATAATTATTTCAATAAATTTTCTCTCTATTGCGTGAGAGTTTGGTAGTTAATTTAGTTTCTCACCTTTCATGTGAGTTTTTTTTTTTTTCTCACCTCTAGGGTGGGTTTTCTTTCTCGCTTTGAGTGCGAGTTTTATTCTTACCTTTGTGCAAGTCAAGTAGATAAGATATTTGGTTGGGATATTATATAAATGTTGCTAGTTTTCTACATAAGATGGTTCAACAATAAAAGTTCATATGGTTCTGTTATGGTAATCCTTCTTTCAAAAATTATTCGTCACATTAGGGTATGTTTGGTAGGAACCCTAGAGGGATTTTTCTCGGGGAAAATTTTCCCTTAGCCCCCCATAAGGGAAATTTTCCCTAGAAAAATAGAAAAAATGGTGGGTCCATCGTGAAAACTTTGTCGAAATCAACCCGCATTCAAACATAGGGAAAATAAGTCAACCTAGAAAAATTGATCATTTCCCTAGGGTTATTGACCAACCAAACGCACTTTTAGATAAAATTTTGCAGCTTCAAAAAGTTATACTATAGTTCGTGGCAGTTCAGAAAAAATTCAAAAATGTCAAAATATGTGGTTAGTAGCCTGAAAAATATCACAAATTTATAGCAGATCGATCATTAGATATCATTAACTTTTTTAGTACAAGAATTGATGTTGATGTTATCGTTTATTCTTATTAAATTATTTTCATTGTAGATGTTGTATGACTTTTCATTAATGAATAATACTTATTTTTATAAAAAAAAAAATTAGTAATTACGGAGCAATGGAGCATTAAGGAATACGCTTATCGAATCTTTCGATCAAAATAGAAACAAAAAATAAATTAAATTGAACAATTCGAATCCAACCACGTACTTGACCCGTCGACCCGATTCCAAGTGGCAAAGCAGATGAAGGCCAACGGCTCAGATTAAGCGGGGAGCGGATCCAGTGAATCGGCGAACACGGCGGCATCAACATTACCGTCAAGAACAATTTAATTTAGCTACAGAGGTAAGTCAAGATTAGGGTTTTTTCCATAGTGAAGATGCAGCGAAATTCACCTTTGGTTGTGCGATGAATCTAATGTTGCTTTGTAGTTTTATTGGCTGATTCAAATGGATTATGCGAAAGAATTCGCGCATGCTCAAATGGATCGTAGGCCCAGAAAAAGACCTAGGATTACCGCCGCCTGGGATAATTCCCAATCTTCCAAGGTAAGTTTTTTGTCACTTTTATCAGTTCTCTTAGTGCTTTGATGGAATTTCTGATTAATTATTGTTTTCTTTGAAAACCCTTTTTGCCTTCGAGGCAAAATTGAAAATTGCAATTGATTGTTAGATGTGTTTTAGGTTCGAATTTCGGAATTAGGGTTTCCCTTTGAGCGAATTAGGTTTAAGATAACTAACTTCGAAATCGTTCCTTTTTAATGTGAATTTCAGCTGATGCTGGGGAATATGTAGTTTAGTTGAAGAAAAGCAATCCTTTGAGAAAAGTTTATTTGTTCAAATTGCTTCTTTTTGAGGATTTTCGTGTAGAATTGTCTCCGTGTTCGGCCAAGTGTTAATCATAAAAGCGTTTTGAATATTTTTTTGTAGTTACTTGTTTTTATGAACCGAACTGGAGTATAGGGTGGTTGATCTGAAATTGTTTGTGATAGCTAGATGCATGAAGAACTGTATCCTGAAATGTAGGGGAGGGATTGAGCTTAGGGGGAGTGCAGATGCTGATATGTGTTTGGGCTAGTGATGTATGGATTTTCTGATCGGTGCCCGGAGGAGAGAGATGATGGGATATGTTCATTCAACCTTTATGTGTTCTCTTAGCTGCCAATTATGCTTTCCTTCATAATGCATAGAGTGCTTTGTCCTTGATGGTGATTAGTGTTGCTGTTTTGGTATTCATCGTTAACTCTGTTGATTGCATGGAAGTGTTGATTGTATGCACGAGATCTATTTTGTGACCTTAATTTTACATGCTAATTTTCCTTCTTGCATTGTTTTGTTCACTTGATGCTCTGAATTTGTGGTATACAACTTTCCTAGTTTTCTTTCATTCAGTACTCTTTTTGGATATGGGTTTGAGTGATATAGAGAATTTGGCGAAGTGTGAAAAGTTAGATTATTTTCTTTTAGTGGAAAAAATAAACCAATGGCTGTGTGTAGGCTCAGTCAGGATTATTTAATGGCCAAGAGGTTGGCAATGTGACAAGCTTTGGACCTTCAAGGGTACATTTGGAGCATTCTAGTCATTATGCCAAGGGATTGGTTCATAGAGGCTCTCCACCATGGCGTGATGATGACAAAGATGGGCATTACGTTTTTGAGCTCGGAGAAAATTTAACACCTCGCTGTAATACACTGCATTGTTTTTGAGCTATCTTTCATCACCCTTATTTACATGTAAATTGCATTAGATGGACTTTTTTCTGTACCACATTTTCATTTCTTTTGCGGAAAAACTGTTTTTAACTTTTATGCTGTTTATTAATTATTGTTCTATGTCCACTGTAATCATTTTTCTAAAATTATATTGACCATCAAAACATAATTGCTTCTTAAAACCTATAGCCTACAGGAATCTTCTTTATTTCTTACATAGTTCATCATCTTTATAGAGCTCCTATTTCTTTAGGCTCTTGTGTATCTTGCCCTGCCCTCATATGAGATCGACCACTTCAGAGGATGTAATTTGAAGTTTTCCTCTGAATTCAGTATGATTTTATTTAACATTTGTTCTTAGTATTCCTTCTGTTCTCATCAGTATGTTTCCCTTCTGAATTGCAGATAAGATTCTTAGGAAGATTGGAGAAGGTCAGTTATGTGATAATTCTCTTCTGGCAATTGGATGATACTCGATTTGTGGCTGAACCTCATGTTTATGCACTGGATTGTCCAGGTACCTTTGGCCAGGTCTTAGAATGCTGGGACAGGGAAATGAGAGAAATGGTTGCTATAAAAATTGTCAGGAGCATCAAGAAATATCGCGACGCTGCAATGATAGAAGTTGACGTGCTTGAGCAGCTTGGGAGGCATAATAGGCATGGATATGGGTATGCATTTCTACTTCTTGTCAATCTATTCTCCTTGAAAATCGACCCTGTTGGTGTCGGGTTGTTTGAGTTAAACTTTGGTGGCAATTGGTTGTATTTTCATCTATGCAGTTGTGTCCAAATGCGAAGCTGGTTTGACTACCGCAATCACATTTGTATTGTAAGTGCATCTAACTGCCTATGATCTTGTCATTTATTTGTCTGAATGGTTTATTGGAATTAAGGCTTGTGGATGATGTGGTTCGTACCACAGGTATTTGAGATGCTTGGACCAAGCTTGTTTGATTTTCTTCGGAAAAACAACTATAGATCATTTCCTGTAGATCTGGTTCGTGAGATTGGAAGACAAGTTTTGGAATGTGTAGCATGTATGTGTTCATTGACAATTTAATCATCTTCTTTATTAGCATTGTTACATATAAGGATTACTATACCTGTTTAACTGAGATTGTCAATTTGCTTTCAGCATAACAATTTTTAGTCTAGAACTCGTGATTTGTAGGAAATTGTGCTCTCTTCATACTCATGGCTCTTCTGGTTTTGTCTTGCAGTCATGCACGATTTACGCCTTGTCCACACAGATTTAAAGCCAGAAAATATACTTTTTATTTCCTCCGAATATGTCAAAATCCCGGATAACAGGGTATGTTTATGCAGTTTTAATTTGCTGTTAGATTTATTGTGTTTTTTTCCCTACTCTGCCATGATACTTTATCGAAGGTGTCTATTACTCTATTTACATTACATCAGCTCTGTTAACACATAGTGGTTGACTTCTAATCGTTTTGTTTGGTGCTTTTATGACAGGGCACATTCCGGGAGGGAAAGAGGTTACCAAAGTCATGTGCAATAAAAGTTATTGACTTTGGCAGCACTGCCCATGGAAATGTAGTCCATAACTACATTGTGTCAACAAGGCATTATCGAGCACCTGAGGTCATTCTTGGTATATCTATTATTCGCCATTTCTTCTACCTCTTACTATGTGTTTGATCCTATATTCACCAATTGTTGTGTAGTTTGTTCATTCAATCCTAGTTTGTCTCATTCTTCTCTCTCTTCACTCACTGTTTCTTGTCTTTTCCTTTGAAAGGGCTTGGATGGAGTTATCCTTGTGACTTGTGGAGTGTCGGCTGTATCTTGGCTGAACTCTGCTCGGTATGGCATAACAACATTTTGATAACTTTGCCTTTGATGTTGTGTTGATAGACATCTAACCCATAGTGCCTTATGTTAGGGTGAAGCCTTGTTCCAAACACACGAGAATTTGGAGCATTTAGCAATGATGGAGAGGGTTTTGGGCCCTATTCCTGATCATATGCTTAGAAGAGCAGAGTACGTGTGTCCAATTTAACAACTTTTCTCCATGGCTGTCATTTGCATGTGTGGTGTGATTGAGTCTGATTTGAAATCTTCTGTAGATGAAAGCTTTTGGGAATTCCTGACACCCCCCCCCCTTTTTTTGGGTTGGGCTGTTTGGGGGGAGAAAAAGAGAGGGAAAAAGGTGTTTTTTGGGGGGGGGGGGGGGGGGCTATGTTAAGGAACTGAAGATTTGTTATGAAAGATCACTGTGATTTAAACACTCATTTAAGTGAACATCTTCAATGGGTCATTAGTTAATTGTTTATTAACCTTTTACACGGGCTAGGGTTGACTATGCTTTGTTTATGTAGCAGTCGACATGCAGAGAAGTACATCCGAAGAGGAAGGTTGAACTGGCCTGAAGGTGCTACCTCCCGGGAAAGCATCAAATCTGTTATGAAGCTCCCCCGTCTTCAGGTAAGTGTTCCCTACCCTTCTTTCCAGATTACACTTACACAGGCCCAATAGAGTATTTAAGAGGGCAACTTGTCTGAAAACACTTATCAAACTTTCTTTTCCAGAACATAGTGATGCAGCATGTGGATCATTCTGCTGGAGATCTGATTGACCTTCTGCAAGGACTCCTCCAACATGACCCATCCTTGCGAATAACCGCCCGAGAAGCTCTCAGGCATCCCTTCTTTACAAGAAGTCGCTCTAGGTTTTAACTGGAGGTCTGTACTGTTGTCCCTCTGTACTACTTTTTTTCCCCTTCATTTACAGTAGATTAGTCCTTTTGTAGAATAGGAAACACTTGGTGACTACAACTTCTCCTTTGCAAGTTTTGTAAATGAAGCCTACGAAGAGGAATTTGCCCTGAAGATTGTTTAGTTGAATCTTGCAAATGCAGAAAAGTATCAGAATTGTGATTCTTATTCCTTTCTTCCTCCCCCTGCTGCAATGCTTTTGGTTGTTTGAACTTTTGTGCATTAATTTATTTGAGGCTGATTGTCATTTCTACTGAATGCGTGAGTACTTCGGTTATGAATTTTTCCTTTCTAAATTTCGAGTTGCATACAGTTGTACTTAAGACTGGTAGGAAATACTTTTGGCAAAAAATTGGGTCCGGGAAAATTCGGGTCAGACAAATTTGGTCAATGTCAAAATTCGGATGAGAAATTGATGCCCGGACCCAGTTTTGTTTCGGGTCGGGTCGAACGATTCAGACAAAGCTAAAATCGGGCTCGAACAATAGAAAAAAGAGAAATTTTATGTCTGAATATTTGGTCTATATTGAAATTCAGATTAAAAATATATGTCCAGATTCGGTTTTTTTTTTCGGGTCGAACAATTTGGGTATTGCGGGTCGGACAAAATTTTGCCAATTCTAGTAGGAAAGTAGTGAATTTCTTGGCAGATGTTAACATGAGTTGCGGATCCAAAAATGAAATTAAGTGGGTTCAAAGTGGGTACCTGTTTGGCAATAAGAAGAGTGTGAGAGAGAGATTATAATGAATGTGAGAGAGAATGATGGAGAGGGAGAGGGATAAAGAAGAGAGAGAGATTAAGATGGGCATAAGAGAGAGAGAGAGAGAGAGAAGTATTCAAAGCGGCGTCAGAGATAGAGAGTGGCGGCGAGAGAGAAAGAATGGAGAGATGGGAGGGGGGGGGGAATGATTGTAATGAGGTTGGAGTTAAATAATTTACAAAATGGTGGGGTAAAATGATTCTCTAGAAAATTGTTTCCCCATTTTTTTTTTATCACCAAACATCAAAAAATGAAAAAAATCATACCTACCAAACATACCCTATAAACAATTATCAGTCTAAATTATAATGTTGTTAGACAAATTGCACTACTAACTAATAGCAACCAGAGTAATATTTTAAGAATTGTACTATATAATCACACTCAAACCAAACTAAATTGAAAATTGAATAAATTACTCTAAAATTAAAATTTAAATAGAATTTTCAATAAATCATAATAAAACCTAATACAACTTACTAAGACAGTGGCTGAGCTCACATGTTGGTTGTCGCCGGTGGGGACAGGTGGTCACCGTTGAGGAGTGGGAGAAGTAGTGCGGGAAAACATGGTAGGCGACACTGGGGGCGGCGTTCTAATTAAATTGTAATTGATGGATTTGCGGAATTTGAGTTAAAAAAAAATGACACGGGCTTACACAGGACTCAAACATGCAACATTATCTGACAATATCTCATTAAAATGAATGCATGCCACTTAGCTACAAGAGCCCATTCAATTCTAAATTGTCACATATTATACATATGGAATACTGTCTAGTTTTATTTTTCAAAAACACAAGTTTTCATTTTTTTCTAAAAGAATGATCACCCCTGAATCCACATTAAATCCGTCCCTACGAATCATTGGGGAGTTATAGGTTGGCATTTCAACTGGTGGTGGCAAAATGTAGGCATTTTATCTTAGCATAAATTTAGGATCCCGTTGTTAATAATGTTGGGGATGTACAAATCATTTAACTAAAATACAAACCCAAAAGAAGCCAAAATTTGAAGATAAATAATTTGAACAAATTGACATGGAGTTGGTTCTTCACTCCTTTGTCTTACAATTTCTTGCTATCATAACTCCAGTTGGAGGCCCTGTCATTTCGATAATGCAACGGGCATAGAGCCAGTAGGAATACCTGAGAAGACTTCCAAAGTTTGATCTTGCATGAAAAGTTCCATCAACTTCAAATGTAACCCTGTTTCTCTGGAGCTGTGTTGCCAGCAGTTGAATCTTGCTGAGTGGAAGCCTAATCTGGCTACTGATGAATTCGACGTCAACAACCCTAGATTGTGTGTTGACAGCTGAGAAAGGAGGTACATACTGGTTAGCAATGAGGAGCTTATCGAAGTAGAGCCGGAGGCTCACATAGCTGAAGTCCACATTCACTTTCTTGTTAGGATTGGTGAAGTTGGCTAGGATGGTTATGTCTGCATTGAGGAGATACCCCATGTCTAGGTATGCTGCATTCAGGGTTGCACTGGAGATCTGAAAATGGGGTGTCTGTGGGCGATATACAAGGTATATTATGAGCACCAACAGCCCTCCGAGTATTATGACAAGCCATAGGATGACACAGAAAACAGCTCCAAACCAAGTGACCGGCTTCGTCCTGTTGGGTGTGGGGTACACCAGGTTACCATGGGGTGGTGGCGGTGGGGCCCCTGCCTCGTGAGGTCGTTGATGATGTGGGGGCCGCTTGCTCGGGTGGAACTCTGGCTGAGGTTGGGGCTCCATGTCCAAGGGTTGGGAATGTGGGATGTTATGGCGCCGACTAGGTGGAGTTACAGTTGGTGTTGGTTGAGGCCTAGGGTACATTTCTGCAGCAGGTGGTTGTTGAGGTTCATGGTAGCGAGGTTCCATTGATGGTTGAGGCTCGCGAGGCCGAGGATCAAATGAGGGCCTTTGTCGAGTCCTCGGCTGAATCACCCTGGGTGCCGGGGGGTTTACATCCGGGTGGGGCTCCGGTGACTGCCCTTCCTCCGGCTCAAAACGCTCGTACCGTCCTGGATACTCTGGCCAGAAGTGGGGGTTGCTCTCTCCATACTGAGACATGAGAAAGAGAGAGAGAGAGAGAGAGAGAGAGAGAGAGAGAGAGAGAGAGAGAGAGGGAGGGACAGAGAGAAGAGCTAATATGAGGCAAGTTGTCAAGTGAGAGTGTTGTTTTAAGGGGTATTGAACAAGGAACAAGATGGTTTGCTCCTGAGAATAATAACTTCTGGAGATAGAAGGATTGATAGAAAGGTAAAGTATCATAGAATAGTTGGAACAACTGAGGCAAGGCAAGTAATCTTTTCTTTCATTTCTTTTTGCTGTGCTTGCTTTGCCCTATCATCCTCCCTAATCCCAGTTTCATTTGCACCATTTTACACTAGGGGTCTGTTTGATTGAAGGAAAATGATTTTTGATGAAATGATTTTACAATGGAAATGATTTTCCAAGGAAAACAATTTTTCATGTCAAATTTGCACTTGTTTGACAGGTGACAAATCGTTTTTCGGAAAATGACGATATATGTCGACATAAGTGACGGTATATATTATCAATGAAAATATTTGAAGCTCAAAATTCATATTTAAGCTTTTTTCAGTCCATCTTATCATATCATAAAGTTTCGATTCTAACAACCAAATATGAAATTTGCTTTAAACTTTAAATTACTTTTAGCGGCAAAAAATGTTGGTATATGCGGCGATAAATGTTATCAGATAATTATATTTTGAGCTTAAACTTCAATTTGAACTTTTTTAATCAGTTCTATCATTTATAAAGTTGTGAGCCAAACCGTTAAAATTGAATTTTGCTCTTAAATTTAAGCTAGATTAGCAGCAAAAACATCGACATAATTAGCGATATATGCTACAAAAGAATATATGGAGCCCAAAATTCTTATTTGAACTTGTTTTACTCCATTTTGTCTTATCATTTGAACTTTTTTTTTTACTCCATTATTATAATGTTTCGATTCATACAGTTAAAATTTTAATTTTTCTTTAAAGTTTCTGTTAGTTTTAGCGGCAAAAAATATTGGTATATGTGGAGATATATGACTTCAAATAATAATATTTTGAACAGTAAAATTCATGTTTGAACTTTTTTTTATCAATTCTATCGTATTCCAAGATTTTGAGCAAAACAGTTGAACTTGAATTTCGCCATTAAACTTCAATTAAATTTAAAAGTGGAAAATGTCAACAATAGTCACTATATATATATATATATATATATATATATATATATATATATTGGCAGAATTGAAACTCTTCATTACCAAAGACTTCAAACCGAAATCCCAGATAATACAACTCAGCCGAAAAGGGAAAAATAAAACCCTATTGAAGTAAAAACTCTATACAAGAATTATATTTCGGAATTTTCTTAGCAAGAAACAAAAATTTGTGTAAAATAGTATAATAGATCTTTTTGGAAACTTCCTCCACAGACATAGCTCTATGCTTCTCTGGAAAATTCTTGTAATTTCTAGCTTCCCACACAACTGCTATGGTGGAAGTAGCTAGAGTCGCCATGATTATCTTCAAAAACCATTTCCTTCTTATGTTCTTCCAATTAGAGAGCCACTGGAGAAGAGAGTTGAAATTGAAACTAAAGTTCCATCTATTGGAAAAATAATGCATCACCTGATTAATAAAAGGGCATGTCGAGAATAAATGATCCACAGTTTCTTCCCTTTGGTTGCAAAGGCAGCAAGTAATATCTATGGCACTACCATGAGCTGCTAGTCTCGTTGGAACGAGTAAAAGAATGAGCAGCAACCCAGGCCAAAAATAAGTGATGAGGAGGAGATCCACCATTCCAAACTATATGATACCAAGACCATTTTTCTCTGTTAGGAAGCAAAGCTTCATAACATCTGGAAACAGAGAACTTGTCATTGCCTGCACCCTTCCAATCCCATTCCCTCTAATTTCCAAGTTTAATTTTCTGTTTGCTTTTACAAATTTATTTCCAACTCCACGAACTAGTGGCCGGTGGCTCATAAAGCCACCAATTGTGAGACTTAATATATCTCTCATGTATCCAACAGACTCATAAATTGTCATTCTTCTTTGCCACATCCCAAACCTGTTTGCCCACAGTGGCAATATTCCAAAGTCGAGGATTACGCAAACCAACACCACCATACTTCTTCGGGGAGCAAAGAGTATCCCAACCAATGAGAGAAATTCTTTGAGGATGACAACTTACAGACCATATGAAATTACGACAAATTTTAACAATCTGCTCAATAACATTGATAAGAAGGACAAAAATGTTTGTCCAATAACCCACAATGCTCAGTAGAACAGAATTAACAAGTTGAATATGAGTTGCATGCGAGAGATGTCTTGAGGACCAAGAACGGATTTTAGCAGTAATTTTCTCCACCAAACATAGGCAATCAAACTTACCAATCTGACCTGTAGTAATTGGAACTCCCAAGTATTTGAGAGGAAAAACACCCCGAGAAAATCCCAGCATATCAGCAAGCTCTTGAGCATTCTGCTCATCACAGCCAGCAAAGACGATTGTAGACTTATTCTGATTTACTTGCATACCTGTACAATCAAAAAAGTGCTCTAAAATACTTGCAATACAATTAACATATTATCGGTTGACCGAACAAAAAATAACCAAATCATTCGCAAATAAGAGATGATTAATTTTTAGATTTTTGCAACCCGGATGAAAGGAGAAGTTACGATCATATTGCAGATTTTGCAGCAAACGAGACAAGTATTCCATAACAATCACGAATAAAAGTGGGGATAAAGGATCACCTTGACGGAGACCACGCCCTCCTCTAAAGTGACCATGATGTTTTCCATTTAGATTAATGGAGTATGAATGAGAAGACACACACATCATAATCCATTGAATGAATGTCGGTGGAAAACGGAAAGCTACCAGGGCCTCTTCAATGCACTCCCAATAAATCGAGTCGTAAGCCTTCCTCAAGTCAATCTTCATGATGCATCTTGGGGATAATCTCTGCCTATTATACCCTTGTGCAATCTCTTGGCATAATAGGATATTCTGAACAATTTCCCTTCCTTGTACAAAAGCTACCTGACTTGGATTGATTATGTCCGGAAGAACTGTTTTAAGGCGAGCACAAAACACCTTAGATAAGCATTTGTAAGACACATTGCAGCAAGAAATAGGCCGGAAGTCAGCAGGATTTTCCGGATTGATTTTTTTGGGGATCAACGAGATCATAGTTTCATTTATACTCGCCAGAATAGAGCAAGTGTCCTGACATTCCAGAATAGCATCACAGAACAGATCTCCTATACTCTCCCAATTATACTGGTAAAAAACACTACTGAAACCATCCGGACCTGGAGCTTTGATACGAGAAATAGAAAATACTATGTCCCGAATCTCAGATTTTGTGACGGGAGTTAGAAGCTTCAGCTGCTGTGTAATATTCAGAACATTACCAGATAGGGCAATATTAACTCTGACTGGTACTCTAGAGTAGTACTGCAAGCCCAGCACATTCTCAAAATACTACAGAACAACTCCGGCAACATCATCAAAACCCCTAACCAGATCACCGTTTTCATTTGTTAAGGAAAAAACATAAGAGCCAATATGTTTTTTCCTCATTTTCCCAAAGAAAACATGAGACGGGCAATCACCAAAATTCAGCCACATGAGTTTGGATTGCTGCTGAATAAGAGATTGGGCTGAATTCAAAATATTCACGTAGAAATCTCTTTTCTCCTTCTCCAAAATACTGAGTTCCACATTACTATTTTGAAAGTCAGTCACCTCAAAATACTCAACCTGAGTACCACTAATTCTATCTTCAACTTTCAGAACTGAATTAAAATCACCGAGAACTAGCATACCTTCCATAATGTCATTAGCTAAACAGGACAACTTCTCCCAAAGGATTTTCCTCTCATGAATGTTATTAGAACCATAAACAAAAGTAATATGGAATTTTAAACCATTTGCAAGATTAGTAACATAAAGATGGATCCATTAGGACTGAATACCCAAAATCTCAATATTGTAAATGTTTGGCTTCCACGCAACAAGAATCCTACACTTGCCATCAATCTCAACATTATGAAATGTTTGCCAGCCATTAAACATATGTGAAATCAACTCCACCATTTTTTCCTTTTCTGTTTTAACTTCAAGTAAACCAACAAGGCTCACTTGATGTTTGTGTAAAAATTGATGAATGTCAACTTGCTTATTGAACCTACCACACCCTCTAACATTCTAGCTCATAATGTTAATCATGACCCTCTGGAATAGATCCTTCTGCCTTTTGGAACGATTTTAGAACCTCACCAGCTTGGATAGTGCGAGGTCTATGAGATACTGGAGGCAGGCCTTTAGAGGGTACAAATGGAGTTGGGATTGGGCGACTATTACTATTTAGCAGTGGAGAAATGGGATTTGAGCTTGTTGATGGAGTTTCGGATACTATATTTGGAACTTTATTCACTGCCGCTGCTACTACAGTATGAGTTTTACCCAAATTCTTTTTGGTTTTCAGTTGACATTCTTCAACATTATGCCCAAAATTCTTACAGTACGAGCATTTGGTAGGTTTCCAATCATACAACACCTTTTGAGAAATAATTAAACCATTATCAGCAAAGTATATAGTATCAAGGAAATTACCATCAACATTCATCTCTACCATCAATCTTGCTGCTGTAAGATCTATCTTGTCCCTTGTTCTCAAGCATGTCTTGATCGGTATTCCCAAAGTGCTCCCAATTTCGCTAAATCCATTAGAATTCCAGCATTTCACATCCAACTTTTGAAGAATGACCCAATTCAGCAATGATAAAATCGACTTTGTATCAATGCTTAACTCCTCATTCCAATCTCTTACTAACATAGGTTTATTGCCACAATAATAAACCCCTTTCTCTAACAAAAATTTGCTGGGAGGTGCCACACATTTCTCACAACTGACCCGTTGGGGACCACAATTTTTTTAAGCACTCAAAGGGGACAAAGTTGTTAAACAATTGGCTGGTAGGTGACTTTCCGGCCATTATTAGCCGGAAAACATGAAAAGACTTAAAAGCCCTTGGGGATGTTTGTGAAAAGACTATGCTGCCCTTATTTTTGCCCACTAAAAAAAAACGTTGCCTTGTCCAATTCACCAGAAATTCAATCAATTGATAATTACTTTACGCACAGATTTATTCTCCAAATCCCATTTCTTTAATCCAATTCACCAGAAAAATCAAGGGCATAATAACAAGATAATATATCAGAATCTTCAGTTAAAGAACAGACATTAGATGGATGCAAAAGCCACTAAATTACCATAATTTACAGCTAGCAATTGATGCTTTTGAAGACTGAAATTAGAATGGAGAGCAGAAAACAAGCACCCAAACTCAAACTGGGTCTGACGGGAAGAACAATGTTGAAGAAACCATGAAATAGACCAAACCCATATGAACAAACCATGAAATAAACAAAAGATCAGCAAAGTTAAGGCCTTTTAAGGCTTAAGATGACATACCCAATTGATAAAATTGACCTAATTACAAGATAAACAACCTCAATTAGCCGAAAAAGTAACATGAAATCGATGCATCTTCCCTTTCCTATCCCTCTCACTCTCAGGTATTTTTTTAAAAATCCTGAATCATGCACATTCTAGCAGCAGATTTTTTATGGAGCTCAGGAAGTTTTCTCGTTCTTCTTCCAAAACTCAAATTGGGTCAGACGGGAAGAACAATGTTGAGATCTACAATGCAAGCCTTTTCGTGGATGGATGTTTCATTCAAAGAAGGTTCAGTCCCAGGCTTCATAAAACTAGCCCCAATGCCGCCACAGTTTCATCTCGCAAACCCAACTCTCGCCCAAATTTTATAGAACCTCTGCAGTACTACCTGGTTGATTCATCTCCTGAATCCAAGTTCTGGAAATTCCAAACTCCAACTCAGAATGTCGTCATTGATTTTGAAGTTTAAACTGCGAACGGTTTGGCTATGGAGAAAACTAGGGTATAGAGAGGGAAAGGTGAGAAAGAGCAGTGAACAAAGGTTGAAACTTGAAATCAGACATTAGAGTCACAATTCACAAACTTGAATAACTTACTTGAATCGTTCTGATTGTTGTGTGTGCTGTCGAATGAGGTGCCACACATTTCAGAAATCACAATCCACACCCACATGTATTATTCACAAGTTCAACGATGCAACAAACACCAAGGATTAAGGAGGAATAATGATGAAGAACGAAGATGAAGGAGTTCGATTAGTAGAGTGGGATTTACCTGTGACTCTCCTCGTCATTGCAACTCAAGGAAGAAAGGAAGAATGATAATGGTGGATGATGAAGAACGAAGGAGGAAGGAACAATGGAGGAGGGTAGCCTCGGTATTGATTTAAGCAAATTCAAAAAAAAAATTAAGTTTACTCAACTATCACCATTTTCCAGCAAATAATAGCCGGAAAGTCACCTACCAGCCAATTGTTTAGCAACTTCGTCCCCTTTGAGTGCATTAAAAAAATGTGGTCCCCAACGGGTCAGTTGTTAGAAATGTGTGGCACCTCCCAGCAAATTTTTGTTTCTCTAACACCATGTTTTTATACTGCTCATCCTGGAACTTTACTCCGAATACTCCTCTTCGAGCTTTACAAATCTTCTCAATCCCCAAATCTTTCCAAATCAAACCCAAAAAATCCTTCATATCTTGGAATGGCAGATTAATACCCAAAATCCTACAGAGTACCGAATTCTCCCATGATTCTATAACAATATCCTCATCGCTGATTTCAGCAAAGAGATTTCCATCAACCGATTTTGGTGGCACAAATCTCATACTCATATCCCTCTATCCTATCAAGGAGCTGAAGCATGAAACTACATTTTGTGAAATTGCATCTTCCATCACCTTGAAAAAGAAATCGAAATCCAAAAAAACTCACTCTATTGTATAATCGAGCAGCTCAATCGAACAATAACCAGTTCCTCCCTCAAAAGCAAAAAGCCGAGAGAGAGATGCTCTCCAAGAGAGAGAAAAACTATATATATATATATATATATATATATATATATATATGTTCTAATATAAAATTAAAAAAAAACATAGTTCAAAAATCTTATTTATAATTTTACAATCAACCCGATTGTATTATAAAGTCTCTTTGGGAAATGGATCAAATAATCAAAGGTGGAAATATTTTTCTTATGTTGAACAAAGGAAGTCAATTCCTTTCCTTTAAGGAAAAATGTTTTTCATTGGAAATTATCTTCTGAGCACTTTTTTGTATTAAACACTAGAAAATTGGGAAACTGAACATACCCTAGGTGAATTTAGAAACTTGCAGATTTTGTTTTAAGAAAAATTGGATTCTAATAATTTCTATTTTCAGCTTTTGTATGACAACAATATCTACCTTATTTTTGGATTTTGGTCGTTCTAAAAACAAATAAAATTATATTCTGGTGGGACACCACTAAGTCTAGTTATTGTGACTCGGTAGAAAACTGACGTGTTAAACACACTCCTATTGGTACACGTCAGCTTTTCACCGAGTCGCCGCTATTTGACTCGGTGGTGTCCTACCAGAATACAATTTTTTTAGGACCACTACAATCCATAAATAAAGTAGGGATTATTGGTATACACAAGTCACAAGCTGAAAGTAGATATTATTAGAATCCAATTTTCCTTATTTTAATCAATTAGCAACGGTGCATAAATTAAAATGGGATAGTCAGGGGTATAAACAAGTCGAGCCAACCCTTGCTAGTTCGGTAAAAGCTTGGCCCGAGTTAAACTCGATGCTCTGAACTTACAATGTTAGGGCTCGACTCGATTGATTTTTTAAATTTTTGTTAACAATTTAAAACTCTCCAACTTCAAAGTATACATCAAGTAAATTTCTAGACATTTATTAAATTTAATTAGAAAATAACATCTTTTTTACAATAACGGTGTAATTGTTTAGGCCCAACTTTAGGCCTAAATAACGCTTTTGGGCTTAGCCTTTTAGCTCAATTCCGGTATATTTTCATTGTTTTTACTTGCTTTTTAGTTCTTTTGTAGGTTTCTCGCATTCAAGGGGTAAAACACGCAAAGGAGCTTTGTAAGGGCATTCTAGGGAATTCTCGAGAATTTCCTAAGCCAAGCCGAGCCGAGAAGTAAAGCGGAGACGACCCGAGAACCTTTCCCTTACAATTGAAGCAAAACAGGGTCGTAGCACACGCTACAACCTTTGTAGCGGGCGCTACAACCACAGAAGTAAGGAAGGAAAGGTGACAGGAGGACGTAGCACCCGGTACAGCCAGCGTAGCGCCTGCTACTGCTGAGTTGCCCAGATGGTCGCGCTCGCTACGCTAGTCTTCGCGCCCGCTACCCCGCGCGAAATCAGAATCGCCTCCCAAGTTTTCGCTCCGTGGCGCCCGCTACGCTGGGCGTCGTGCCCGCGACGACCTTGGATTACGCGTTTTTCTGCGGCTTAAACGGCTGTGTTTTGAGCAACCCCCTTGCCTTATATATATACCTTGAGTGTCGACTTTTCTAAGGGGGGTTGGAATCTAGCTCTTAGCTAGGTTTTACTTACCTTTTAGACAGTTTTTAAGGGATAATTAGTGAGAGATTAAGAGATTACTACTTGGATTTCTGCTTGGATTTGGTTTTGTATTGAAATTTTGAAGATTCAACATTGTGAAGGCTATCTATTTTATTGTTCATCCTTTATTGTGGCATCAATTGATAAGTGTTTTTTTTTCTCTTAATCCTACTCTCTTTTTATTAATTGCATTGCTTTCATTGTTAATTGCTTTAGTTGTCTTTCTAATTGCTTTCATTGTCATTGTTCTTGTTTGGTTTATTTCATGGTAGAATTCATATTTAGGATTGGGATTGTTGATGTTAGTTTGGTTATTATGTTGATTAGTGGCTAAAAATCCTATAGGTTAGGGGGTAATTAGGGTTGTGGATAGGAGATTAGGAATGGATTAACCTTTTAGAGAGTAATTAGGTGGGAAAATCACCTTCCTACTTCAATCCTTCCTTCCACTGAGATGTATTTGAGACCGAAAGCTCTCGAATGCATTGAACGCTTGTCAATGGAAGGTTGGAGAGGGGATAGTACTCGCTCATGAAAGTGAGAAAGACGCTAGCTAGGGAATTCTGCTATATTAACCCTCCGAGTCCATGGTGGGCTTTGAGGTAGTTAATCCGGACTACCCTCGAAAGGGGGAGGCCGGTGGATCTTTTCTAGCAGAGTTCCCATTTGGTTTTCTTTGCTTTTTGCCCTCTCGTTGCACAACTCATTCCCTTAATCCTATTAGCATCCTGAAAATCCCCCGAAGCCTATGTTCACCTTTGACCGAACCTTAGGTTTTCTGTGTCCTTGAATGTGTTTAGTTTAGTTGCCTCACCTTCTCTTGTGACCTTAGCGATCTTGACTCGTTCTTGACCAAAACCTTTAGCCAAGGCCCCTTGTTCCTCGAGAAGAATGACAATTACCGGTCTAACAAACCACCATTAGTACATTGCTTCTAAGCGCGGCTCCTTCATCAGCCCAAGGATATTGTTTCCAAGGCATCACAACTCAGATGCACGACATTGATTCCAAGTGTAGCCCCTTCATCAGCTACAGGATATTGTTTCCCAAGCATCACACCAAGCGCAAGAGTTTATCTTTAGAAATAATTGTAATTTTAAGCACCTAAAGAAACATGGATGCAAAAATCTAGCCAAAAAATCCAGTCCAAAAATCCACAAACCCAGTCCAAAAATCCACAAAATTTAATAAAACCGTGTCAAACCCACTAGAATGCCACGTGGCATGCCTAGTCACAATCTGGAACCATATCCTCCTCCCTCAAAAACAAGCCTAAACCCCAAAAGAAAAATTATTTGGGCCGCATGCGAGCCACGCGGTTTACCCGCACAAAAATGCAACTAAAACCCACAAAAATGGGCTCAAAATCCCTAAAAGCACGAACGGATCAGAGGGCGTGCCATGTGGTCTACCCGCGGAGAATGCAAACCTGCATTTCTCTACCCGAGTTAAATTTTGACCAAAAACGAGAAGTTGGGCGCCGCTAAGCCACGCGGCATGCACAAAGGCCCATTCTCACTATAAATACACACCCATTTTCACCTTCTTTACCCCGAGTTGATTTAGGAGTATTGACACTAAGTCAACTCAATTATTTTCTTCTCCCACACTCTCTAACCCTTGCATCCATGCCCCTTTATGTGCTTAAAATTTGAGGTTAGAATGTTCATTTTGTTTATTCATTATGCTAATTCATGTTCCAATGTATAAATGAGTTCACACTTATGTGAAATGTTCTTTTTGTACTTTGTTTCTTTTATATTTCTCATTTTCGTTCCAATAATTTGCATGTTCTAAATAATGAAAATCGAAAAAAGGAATAATAATTCTCTTCTTTCTACTCATTCTTTTAATTTAAACCGATCTAGTAGAGTCCGTTTGCTAACGGGCGGATTCGAGAATTTCTATTTTCGGATTTGTAACCTTACCCCCAAATCTGAATCTCATGGTTCACGGTTTTGGAGTTATATTCTTAGAGTTTATTAATTTTCTCTTAAAAATTAATTGACATCTCCCCTTTTTCTCTTATTTCTTTTCACTAATTTGATTTGTAAATTTCGTGGGCTTTATCTCAATTTCGAGATTCAAAATCGGGAGATGAAACTTTGTTGAAAATGGAGTAAAATGGGTAGAATAACCCTACCTGACTAGCATGCCGCGTGGCATGGGAGTCTGGGTACTAGTCTTCTAGGGTGGCCTTTGGATCGACTCGTGATTCTGGACAAGGGGCATGTCGCGCGGCTTACAAGCCAGTCGGTGATCCGAGTCTATCCTGAGACCTCCCTTTCTTCACCTTTTTCTTCCATTTTTTTTGGGTTTAAAGTTTTCTTGATATTTATTCTCGATTTGAATATTACTCATGAATCATTTAAACAATTAATGAAGATAAAAATACACAAGAAAAATGACATCATACCCCTTAAAGAATAAACAACCTCTTTCGGCTCGTCAACCCATGGGACGCTTGGAAATTTTCCTTCGACAATTTTCCCGAGGCCTACAACTTTGCTTTCGGCAGATAGGAAACCGAATGAGTGCAATTTGGCATGTAGAATGTAGAAACCAACTTCAAGTTGGATTAACTTGAACATACCAAGACAACAATTATGGGACAACAACCACAATGTCATTCCAGATTAGCAGGTAGTACAGTTCAAAAGGTTAATTGTAATTGTGGGCATCTCCAAACCTGTGCTGCTGCACAGAGAGACTATATACACGCGTCCCTTGTACAAAATACATAGGCCAATGCCAGTAGCAAGACAGACAACTGCCAATTACCTCAAAATTTCATGGTCATATTTCATTTTTCATGTTTGCTTCATATCGCATTTTGTGCTCTCAACCTATTCATAATAGGGCCCAGAGCACTGCCTCTACGCGACCATGATCGTTTCTTGTCCCAGCCATTCTCCTGTGCGAGCTCTGCTTTCTTAGCAGACAATGCCTCAGTTATCTCTTCCCATGCATCCTTTTTTCCATTCGCTGAAATGACAAGTTTTCATTGATACTTTGTTCAAAGGTTTTCAAAAAGAAAGTTTGGGTCCAATAAGGTAAGACAAGTATTGCCTGAGTTATCTAAGATACATTGAAAAAGAGTTGATGTTTTACCAGGGAGAAGGATAGGGGAATCCGATGTGGACTTATTTTTTCCACCTTGTGTTTCATTAACATGATTACTGGCTCCCGAGGCGACTGGAATGCCATTGGCTAGGGCAGCTTCAGAGGGTACTGGTTGATTAAGATCACTACGCTTGACAACACGTACATCAACAAGAGAAGGGAAATCTATCTGAAGAAAGCACACAGCTTCAGAACTTCCAGTGGAGGAACAACAGATGAACGTGATAAAGTTTTCCAAAGTATTGAGAATCAGGGTATGTGTCTGCTAGAAACAGACCCTTCAAAACATGTGCAATCAACAGCTGCAATCTAAGAGAACCAAATGAGCCAGCAGAAATCAAATTTAGATGAAGTACCTCTAATGATCCATCCTCATTGTAGAGAGAAAATTCAGGGGGTTGTCCAGAATCATCATCATTGTCATTGTCATTGTCAATCTTTTTTTCCAGATCAAGTGGATATTCAGGATCTGGAACCAGCAGAATTCTATTTGACTCCGACTGAAACCATGATACTTTCCCTACCTAAAAACCACAACTCAGAAACATGTTAGACTTGACTAGAAAACAACATGAATATTGTGTTAAGCCTCTAAGCAAAGAAACCCATGCCTCACCCTGAAAGAAGACAGCTCTGGGCACCATGTCGACGACAATTCTACTAAACGATATGCAATCAGATCACCAGCCTGCAATGCAAAACCCAAGTAGCTCATGAAGCGTTAGGAAGAATGTGAAAGGGTTTAAGAATCTTGATCAAATAAGGAAATATGATTCTCGCACTCTACGTAGAAGTGATGGATGGAGACAGGCAGAAGTAACACCCCCCCCCCCAACCCAAAAAAAACGAAAAAGAAACAAAAAAACCAAGTCAAAAGAGCAAAACCAAGGGTAATCTCAGCAGTTACATGCATTGTTTGCTTGTGATCCTACAGACAAAATGGAAAAACAAAGAGGGAACAAACAAAGCAAAAATTTAATCCAAAAAAGACAGCCACATCATTGGCGTCCAATTCCACTTAGACAACACAACAAAGAATGAATCATAGGGGACCTTCCAGTTCCAGTGAAAGATTCATGTGGAAGCTGAAGATATAGAAAGTCACAGACACCTACAATAATGCGAAGAAACACAATGATTACACAGACAAATCTACCTTTGGCAAATCAGTTAATGGGACCAGCTTCTCAAAGTCGATCATACCATCACTATGGAGCAGTTCAGGAGGACAATGTGCGTTATCATCTCTTGATCCCATCCATGTTGAGCTTGGCTGTTTCTCAACATCCCATTTCTCACCGTACTTATTACTTGTGATTCCGTTTGAGTAAATTGGCTCCTGAAGCATGTCTTCGTGAGATGATGTGTTACCATGGGGAGGGATGCTGGAAGAAACATCATAATCTCTTGAGTCCTTCCATGAGGAGGTTGGCCGTTTCTCCGTTCCCCATTTCTGACCTTTCCTTTTATTTGTGATTCCATTCCATTGAAAAGTTTCCTGAAGAATCTTGCATGAGATAGGTATATACTACTACACATGTATGTATATGACAGGTTGAGAAGAACCATGACAAACAAGGGAAGCTCATGTGAAAACAGCACTGATACACATGCAAAACTAAGGGCCATTACATTTTTGACAAGAGTGAAATCCTCTCAAAATCCTAGATCTGCCACACAAGACTTAGAACTACTAAAAGTAGCAAATTGTAATAGGGAAAAAAATCACTTCCTCTTGGATGTTCTTCCTTTTATCTTTCCCTAGTTAAACCATATCACCAAAACCTTACACTATCATGCCAGATGCAAATTTGACAAGAAGTCTCCACAAGAATCCTGCAAACCAATCCAGGGATAGCCAATAAAAATAAAAATAAAAATAAAAAAGTGTGTCATCCAGGCCACTAACACAGCAGCAGAAACAGTAATCCTAACCTAACAGATCCCTAATTATGGATAGTTACCTACAGTCTACAGACTCATCCCAGCAAGTCAGCAATGAAATCTTGCTGGCTCTTAGTGATGCAGGCAAGATATTGGAGAGAGATATTCTAGGCGGCCGTTTGGTAAGAGGGAATAGGGGGTTGGGAATGGGAATAGAGAGATGGGGAGTAGAATTACCATGTTTGTTTGACGGTAATTTAAAAAAAGAAGGGAATGGGAATGGAAATAGAAGGGGTCTATTCCCAACATTCTATTACCATGGGGGAGTGTGGTAATAGACCTATTTAGAAAAATAAAATAAAAACTCACATTTATTCATTTTTTTTTGCTTATATTAAATAAAAACTCACGTTTATTGTCAATCTTGCCGGCTACCGTCACCTAAACATGGTATTACTTTTGCTTATGTTAATTAAATATTATTGTTATTATGTATCCTTCGATTGAGATATTACTAATGCAGTAGGGTTTACGCCTTTTTCTTCTATTAATTAAATATTTATTATAATTAGTATATCGGTTTTGCTAATTGTCGCCCTGGGGGCGATGGTTAAAGAAGGAATCTTATCTATTTTTTTTAATCTGAAATAATTAAATATATATAAAATATGCAAAGCCAAAACCATAGATATTCATCTAATATTTTCCATTCCGAGATTTCACGGCCTTCTATTATTTGTCCATGACTATGGCATCTCAATCACTCTCCATCCCAATCTCCTGGTAGTTTGCAGCTGCTGCCGATTCTTCCGTGGCAATTTTTGATCACTATAAGCCAATCAATTTGAAGAGGTTGTCCCTTGTGTTCCACTAATGTCTGCCACTCAACTGTTTTTCCTAGAGTTCAAAATTGACCCCATCTCAAATTGGGATGAAGACATTCATAAATGGAATGGAAGAAAGAACAAATTAAAACTGATCACATCTCAAATTCGGATGAAGTAGTGGAATGGAAGAAAGAAGAAATTGTCTGAGATCAAATCCCAAAAAGTACCCCTCACTCTGATTTGTGACAGAGGAAAAGTCTCATTCATCATGGTTGTCTATCTTCCAATTCGATCATTTTCTTTTAGTGGGTTATTTCTTTATGCATGATTAGTTGATTGCAAAACTCTATGGTTTTCCAAAAAGAAAAAAATACACTTCTTGGTAAACTTTATACGGTATATAAAACATTTTGGAAAATTTCTGCATTAGAAGATGTAACTAGAAAAGGTAAATTAGTTTTTTTAAGATCAAGATTCATGTAAATTAGTTAAGTATTTTATTCTATATTGCGAGATATAGATAACAAATAGATAAAATAATTGGAAAAGATTAATTAATTAAATTATGGTAAGATTATGTAGATTTGATTAGAATAAGGTATATTTTATTGAAAAGGTAATCTTTTATCATATATATGTTAGATTATGTAAGATTTTAAAAATAAAAAAAATGACTAAGATTCTTTGTTAACCATCGCCCTCAGGGCGACGATTAGCAAAACCGTTAATATATTAGTAAACCCAATTGAGTTATTGAATCTTATGGAAACCGTCAACAATTAGTCTATCATGTTGATTTATTGAATCATCCATACTTTGAACGTTTATATACTTGTTTTTAATTTTTAATTCATATTTGATGTTCAATTAATTTTTATTAAAATCTTTATGAACTTAATTTTTTTTTAATTTTTTTCATATGATAATTGATTTTCTAGAAGTAAATGTGTGTCACTTATGGTCTTTCATCCATTTCAATTTATTAAAACATTCATAAATCCAATAAAAGGGTATTTTAGTCAATGTGTGTTTATTCCCAATCGTATTCCCAATTTGAATTACCACAAAACAAACAAGAAGGTTGGTAATTCATAAAAACATATTAATTCCCGTTCCCATTATGAATTCCCATTCCCAGTGTCATTATGAATTCTCATTCCCATTCCCATTCCTATTCCCATTGCATGCCAAACAGCCCCTAGGAGACATAGGAATTACAGGAAGTTAGGAATCTTAATTTAAAGTCAATAATATCTTTTAGTTATATCTCTTATCCTTTAGATAGCCAATTAAGTTATTTATTGTGTTTCCTTATTGCTTTAGATTTGTTGTCTATTTAAACTCCCCTTCTAAATTTAGGGAGGTTTGTGTCTTCCTCTAGAGGTAGCTTCTGTTGTTTCCTAGTGCGAAGGTCGAGTTGCCCGCCCTCCCTCCCTCAGATGCCACTTGGATTACGAGAGAGGGGTTTTGTGCGCTGCATCCTCCCCTCTTGGAGTGCCCCAAACAACTCGCCGGAATCGAGTTTTCTCCAACAGGGGAGTATGATGCAGGCAAAGATATTGGAAAGAGAATCTAGGAGACATAGGAATTTTAGGAATTTAGGAATCTTTATTTAAAGTTAATAATATCTTTTAGTTATATCTCTTATCCTTTAGAAGTTTAGATAGCCAATAGTATTTTTATTATGTTATTTATTGTGTTTCCTCATTGCTTTAGGTTTGTTTTGTCTATTTAAACTCCCCTACTACGTTCAAGGAGGCAGACTTTGATGATTATTGAATTGAGTGAATTCCTTCGTGAGAATTCCCTTGGTTCTGCATCACATAGCTATTATCAAGTGACCCACCATATTCTGACCAAATGATGGCTTTCTCTTAGCCTTAATGGTTGAAGAACGACCAGGACAGATTCATATTCCTTATTTCCTTTCCTAGTGATAGAGAATTAGAAAGCTAAAGAAAAGAATTCAACATCCCCATGGTGAATTCAAGAGAAGAATTCAGCATCCCTGTCCTAGATTCTGGAAAGATTAGCATCCTTGTGCCTAAATCATTAATAATTGTATTCAATATTCAATGCAGTTTGTTTCATAAAGGCTGGCAAAATCCTTATTTATAGGTAAACAACTTGCCTAATACGAAACCTAACAGAAATAGGAAACTAGAATACTAATCCTAAACAACTTAGGAAACTATGATATTCCTAATATGAATAGGAAACTAAAACATATAAAATATTCAGTTATTATTATTTCTAAACTTCTACCTAAAATAAGTCTTCAGTCCTCCATCACCTAGTCTCCATGTGCAACCAAATGCTCTGCTTCCTTAGAATCATCACTGCCTATCTTTCTTGATTCATTAGAGATCTCTTTCATGTTTCAAGATTCTATTCTTCAATTGTAACTCAATCATCATTGTCAGTCCCAAATACTACATGAGAAAAGATTTGCAGTCCATGATAGTGTTTAGGCATTCTTATCTTATTGAGTTTGATGAGCCACACCAACATGAAAATGAAAGGCTTAGCAAGGGCACAATCAGTTCCACTCATTTGCTTCAATAAGATTAGAACTACTGACAAACATAGGAATTTTATTTATTTGTTATTTTTACAAGAACATGTGTAGGAATTAAGAGTGCAAGATATCAGTCAGGCACTAGGTTTTAATGACGTTCAAGGTTACTTGTTTGCCCACCCAAATGATAAGGGAAGGGTTGGAGGGACCATGGTCACCAAATATGCTAGCCATAGAATGCTACCCACCCTTATCAATGCAACCTGAAGAAAGAATATGTATAGACAAAGAATGGGTTTTGTCCGGAAAACAAGAAATTAGATCGTTGCATTAACACACCTTTGCCACCTGATTATTTCGGCCTCCCCAAACATTGTTCACCGAGTTATCTCCACAAACACCATTTTCTGTTGCACGAACACCCAAACCCTTCTCCTCAAGATTGTCTTGCACATCATTCACTGTAGACAAACAAAATCTTCATAAGCAGGGAAACTTATGCCAACACAAAGTTGCAAACACGTTACAAATATCACAATACCAAAATGTCCACCAGCAACATTGTATCACTAACTATAAGGGTGTTGCACGAAGTTGTCACATCAATTAAGCTTTAATCATAAGAACTCCTATTTACCACAAGTGTTCAACCTAATATTGTAACTTGTGCAGACATACAAACACAAAACCAAATACGAAAGTAAAAAAATAATGCATACATGCATGGACATGGGGCACATTCTGAAAGACAGATGAAAAGCAACAAACCTTTTGAGGAAGGTGTAAACCGTATATGCCCAGGCCGAATCATTACAGGCACAAGGTTGTCCTCTGCATCACTATTTTCATCAGCTTGTTGGTTTTCTATGATGTTTGTAGACACATCCATCTTAGGTATTAAATCTGTTTTGGGATCTTCAGGCTGCTCCTCACACTGGTGCTATCATGAAATATGAAGCAAATTCTTAACTTCAAAACCAATATTAGGATTTATGAAAAAGAAAAGAATAAACTTTCATGTTTGAGAGTAGCATTGGAAAGTAGTAGATTTTACAAGTAGGTCAACCAAAACAGGTTCATACATTTTGCATTTTATCTTTTGCTCGATTTTCCTTTGCCCAAAACCTCTTTGCCGCCTTCCGCCGAGTGGATCTGCTAACCTGGGGAAGAAAAGACAAAATGCTAAATTATGTCAATAAGTTTGGGGGCGGGAGTACTCAATTGCTGAAGACAAGTACCCCAATAATTAGATCAATAAGAAACTGAAAGGTCCAACAGAAGCAGCAAACTGAGAAGGGGGTGGGGAGAAAAGAAGTGGAAAGAAACACAGTATACAATCAAGATACCCTAACTAAATTTTCTTTTTATTTTTGTTTTCGATTTTCATCTTTTGAGAAATCAACCAGTGAAGCCCCTGATAGAAACACCATGATTGTCAACTAAGAGGTTCCCTTTGTATCCACAGCTCCAAACAAGCTACGCAATAGCATACTCGCTCTAGTTGATTCTTGAAAAATGATATGGAAAGAACAAAAAATTGAAAAACAACCTACTTTATTTCATTTTACATAAAGAAAAGTGGAAGACTGTGAGATAGACAGAGAACATCATGGAAATCAGGAAATTTGATTGATTTGGTCAACAAAACTTTCGTTCCAAAATTGAGAGAACAGTGGAGGAAATATGACACGTTAAATTGAAAGGGAGGATTGGGAGAGAGAATAAAATTGGTAGAGAAGAAGGGACTTTTCAAACTGGATTCTAAGTAAAAATAGTGGCCAGATTTCAACAGAAACTGAACAATGAAATCAGCCATTCACATTCACAATGAAGGTGAGTGAGGTGAAGTATTCATGTCATTTATTAGCAAGAGCTTTTTTCTAATGACAAAAAGTGTACTCAAAGATTATGATGAATATGAGGCATTCATCCAATCTTTATGAGTAAGATTTATACTGCACAATTTAGAGTACAAACAAACAACATGACCAATAAAAAAAAAACACACATAAAGCACCAGTATTGACGCCGTGACTTGACAAAGTTAAGGTAAAACTATTATGTGGTGAAGACTAGAAGCACGTAGCGACATTCACAACACCGGTGAGCCGGCTATACAGGCAAAGGATGTGCAGCCCTTGACTCAATTATTTATTAAAGCCAAATCACTGAAAACACTGCCTAATAGGCTTATAAAGGAATCCAGAATCCAAATGTAGTAAAGAAATCCAACAAGGCAACGAAATAAGCAATTTTCCTTGGGAAAAAAAAAGTCACAAAACCTCATAGTGTCACCGGAGGTAACTCCAAACATTACATCACCAACCTTTTTAGTTCCACAAGAATCGGCGGATATTGGTGCAGCCTTTTGCCCATTTTCCTCTTGATCAGCATAGCTACAAAACCCAAGTTGCATGAGAGAAACAGAGTTGACAACCTATATGACTTATCATAATCCAAAAAACAAATCAAATCTGCTATACCAACAAGATTTAAGATGCATGGAAAATAGGTACATCATTTTCAGGTGTAAAGTGAGAGGCAAGAGGTCTCTTTTTCTTTTGTTCATTTTTCCCCTCCCTTTTGTTCTCAACATGGAAAGAGAAATCCAATGAAGAAGACCAGGCAGTGACAGTATATGGGGGTTACCAATCACCAGGACAAACACAAGATAATCCAGAAACCTACTCCTTGGAATCAGACAATGGCTTTAAATTTTTAGTGCCTTTTGCAACAACTTCAGGATGTGAAATAGCATCCTTCTTATTCTCCTTTTCATGTACTCTTTTCTTCTCAGAAGTTCTGGCTGGCTCACATTGATTTACAACATTCTTCTCAACACTTTCAGGAGTCATATGCTTCCGTTTCTTAGCCTTGGTCCTGTAATTTATTAGATAAAATATAAAAGACCCAGAACCATTGAAAGAGCTTATTCTAGATACAGAAACAATCATTAGGGCTTATGAGCTATATTTTTAACAGGCAACAATACACAGGAGACAACATTAATGCCATGTTTAGTGTAGATACACCCTCAAAGAACTGTATAGAATCAACCTGAGTTATAGCATTGAAGATCAGATACAATTAAACAAGTAAAACCTATTTCTGATTTCTGTCCTACACTAAAATAAAAAGAAACGATGCACAGAGAAGCATATCACGTTTTGTTAAACAAGCACTCTGAGAGAATAACTATCCTGAAAGATAACCACTGCTTATAGTATGTCACCTGCTCATAACGTATTACAAGGCAACCTAATCAAAAGGCTAACAATGACTAGGATAAACTAATGATAATAAATACATTGAAAAACCCTTAAGAACATATGAATTCCGTGCAGGACAAGAAAAGAAAGATATATGCACCTATCTCCTGTATAACATGATAGTAGAATCCAAATACTGTATACTAATCAACTTACAGTGTCATATATAGGGATAATAAGCTAGAGGTGAAGTTGTTAGCACGTATTTATGTTTGGAATAATAATATACAGGGTTCATGAGGTGTCAATCAGAATAAGCTTGAAATCAAGTATATAATTGCATGTTAAGTGTGAAGGCGCCCAAAACAATCTACAAATAAACACATAAAAGTAAAATGCCAAATATCAGGGCAATGACTAATCAGTGGCTGCTGCAGGTTCAAGAACTACAGGAGGAGAGGGGGGGGGGGAAACAAAAAGTGCAAAGAAGGATAACATAAAATCTAGTCTGGGAATTATACAAGAGATGCAAAGATATACTTTGAGCTTTCAACTCTGTTGGATGCTTTTCTCTTCTTGGAGAACATATCGCCATGAGGGGAATCCTCCAGAGCCAATATGTTCTCTTTTGCCACATCTTCACCATCATCAGTTTCACTTTCATAGCCTCCGGCCTCTTTATTATACTCCTCATTGGCCAAAAGCTTGATGTTAGACACTAATGGTTGTTTCTCAATGGTTTCATCTTGAACAAATGTGTCCACCCCTCTAATTGCCCTTGTCACATCATGTAATTTGGTTCCTTTCTTTTTCACACTGATACAAGAATGTGCATGTAAGTTTAATTAAGCATTCAGGAATGTACAAGATGAAATGCAATAAAAAAATAAATAAAAATAGAGCCATAACTCTAGATGTGGTAAAAGAAGTGGTGTCGATCATGATTCCCCCAACTATGACATCTAAAATATAAAGATGTTGAAAACAAAGGGCATGTGGCTAGAACTGACCGTATCAGATCTTTGTCTTTAAAAATGGCAGTCGACTCAAATGGTGGAAGAACAAAACCATCCATCTGCAAGATAATGGAAAATTTTCAGACAAACCAAAAAAAAAAAGGGACAAGAATCTTCTAAAACGGATGATGAAAGGTAGGTATAACCATATAAACATCCATCATGTAAAACCATTGACCTGACTCACAATTCATTTAGTATTTCATTGAACAGGTTGACTGATTTCTCTAATCACAAGGGCAAACTTCTGAGCACCAGCCTTCCAAATAGACCAAAACATAATCAAAATGGGTCTTTTTGTAAGGGTTGTTCTGCATGAGGGACTACTATACACCACACATCACCAAAAAGGGGAAAAAAAGGAAAAAGAAGGGAAATGAATAAGGGTCAGACAAATGGAGACAGACACCCCATATAACATATGAATACATTTCCTGCCCCCAAAGCCTCCTCTAGCAAGGATTATCTCCTCTCCCATAATACATCAAGTTCGAGATGCACCGATAACTTATCATTTATCTTTCTCAGGATTCACAATAATTGAGCTGAATATTCAAACATTACCGCCAGTCTTATTTGCAAATTAGGGAGTCAAGATGACAAAATTAATGTATACCCACTCACAGCTTGGCAAAGATATCATATGTATTGCTCACTAATGGACAGTCAATATCTATCACGAGTTGAGCTACAAGCCTACAACCCCTAGCCCCCACACCCTTTGAAAACTCAAACAAAATTACAAGAAAGAGTAAACCATGCTATGAGACGCAAACAAACATTAATTCAGCAACAACCAACAAGGAAAATTATTATACATCAAAATTTCAAATAGCAGAAAACTGAAGGTTACATAAACTAGAGAAGCTTAAGCATGTTGGTAAGCATGGATCACATTGTTGGATCTAATGGGAAAGCTTTCTCAGTGATGCATCCCTGTGAACAATACGGTGTCTCTTTCACATATTTACTAGTCCTTATCTCTCGAAACAGCAATGACACCACAGGGTGAATTTATTTTACACACCAAGTTAACTCCAGACGAATTGATATCGAAAGCAAATGAACCCCATTTCTAGTGCATGTTTTCATCATCACTCCCACAAATCCCTCCCCATCATAATTAGCAAATAAACTACAGCCAACCGATAAGAAACAGGACATCAAAATGAAGGAAGTTTGAAACCCCCACAGAGGGAAACAAAAGGAACGCGAAGAAGAAGAAAAGGGTTGGGGGGATATTAGGCACAAAAGAGAGAGAGAGTACGGACAAAGACGATGATGCCACTAGGGCAGGATTGTTGGAGGTGGAAGAAGTGAAGGAGATAATCAGCGAGGTCGGAGATGGTGCGGAGCTGGGGTTTAAGAAGAAGCCATGAGTGTTTGAGACCTTCCTTCTTCTGGGACTTACTCAGCATTCCCCCGTCTTCGAACACCACCCGCAGCCGCGGGTTCGCCGCCTCCATTGCCCACCACCGACACCGGAGTCCGCAACGACAGAGATTTTGGGAGTCTAAACACCTTCTTTTCGCCGGAAGAATGGAGACAAAACACACACTGGATTTATATATCAATCACATTTTATATTACAGAGGGTTCGTCAAATTCAATTTACTAGTTTTTACCTCAATTTACTAAAATTAATCAAAATTTATCAAAATTTATTAAAGTTAAAAAATAAAAAAAATTAATTTTGATATAAAATTTACCAAAAAGATACTAAAAGTTACCAAAGGTTATTAAAATTCAACTTTTACCCAACTCCTTTTTACCCATAAATTTGGCACACCCTTGAGCAGGAATTTCGTTGTTATGATACTAGCTTCGTTCCATATTAACTGTCGCTTTGTAAATTATACAATCAAATATTAAAAATTCTTACAACAAAATTTTCAATATATACAATAACTTGTTACATAACATTACCACTATTAGATTCTTATAGTATCATAAAAACATAATATTGCAATGATTAATATAATATTATATAAGAAATTATCAATCAAAGAGTGACATTGGAGACTGTAATAATCAAATATATAACAATTAATATGAAACAGAGGAAGTAATTTATTAACAATCATAATATTATATTTTTATAATTCTAACTTCGTTCATAAATGTATTTGTTAGAGTTTTTTAAATTTGATTGAGTACCATAAATATATATACACATATACAAAGTTAATCATACTCTGTGGAACTCTAGACTGTCCTAACTATCTTGTGAAGATTTCTCAACTCGTAATTTTTCGGTGAGACAGTTGTTTTTTCTGGGCAAACTTTCCAATTGTTGTTGAAGATATTTGTGCAGTCCTTTATCTTAGAGGGGTTGTCGAGTGGTTTATAGGGTTTAATAGTAGGGTTTCTTGGAAAGGAAGTTTTAACCTTTTATCATCGGTGTAGAATTGAACTAGAATAAGCTCCGTCTAGCATAGGCCGAGAAGGAGATAACAGAGTTGGAGGATGTGGTGTCGAAGGAGAAGACGGAAGAGATAGGGCTTAGTTGGGTGGAGCATCTATATTGACTCAGCGATCTTTCAGCACTAGGGTTTTACGTGCGGTTATGAAAAACATATACAAACCATCAAACAGTGTTATGCTACGAGAACTAGACACAAATCTATTATAATTCCAGTTCTTCTCAGCGAAGGACAAGGATTTTATCATGACTGATGGGTCGTGGCCTTCTAATAACAAGATTATGTTGTTGGGGAAGTGGATCAGCAATGAGCAGTTTACAGAGATCGAATTCAAGTACGCTAGATTTTGGGTTGAAGGTTATAAGGTACCGGCGATTAGACAAACTATATCCTCTGCAAAAATCCTGATGGACAAAGTGGAGGTGTTCGTCGGATATGAGTTGGAGTTGATGTTTGGGACAGATAATGCTTTATGTTTTAGGGTCGATATTGATGTAATTCAACCATTGAAAAGTGGTTTAATGGTGAAGGTGGGCGAGAGATCGATTTAGATTAAGTTCAAATACTTGTTGTTGTCGGAGTTCTATCATGATTGTGGTAGGCTGGAACATATGCTCAAGGAGTGCGACGCTGTTAGTCCGAGTACTCCTAAGGATGACCTTTAGTACGACAACTGACTTAAGGCATCACCCTTGAAGAGTAGGCACAGGAATGCAGAAGCTGAATCACAAGATGAATAAAGGTTGTGTCTTGCTTTCAAGGGCAACTCAAGTCAACCATACATTAGACAAAGGCTTGCTTTTTCGTCTTCTAGTGGAGGTGCATGACCAGACGACATAGTAAAGTGCAAAAAGGAGGTGATGGATTTGATATGATGGTGGGTGAGGTATAGGTAGGTAATGAGGCATTGAAGAAGAAGATGTATTCACTACAACAAGGGGAAGAGGGTGGGAAGGTGAGGGTGGCAAAGAAGAGCATGCAGTCAAGATCACAAAACAATAGAGAGGCAGAGGTTGCGGAGCAACCCCACTTACATCAATGAGTATCTTGTGCTAACTGCAGAGGGCTGAGTGGCTCTTCTACAATGAAAAACCTTTTATGGCTTTATTCAGAGGGTGTCACCGAATCTGGTTTTCCTTTCGGAGACCAAAAGGTTGGATTTTGAGATGGAAAAGGTGAAATGAAGTTCGAGACAATTTGATGGGATTTTAGTGACTTGTGTTGGTCGTGCGGGGGGTTTAACCTTGATATGGAGGAAGAATTTGAGGATAAGCCTTCAATTCTACTCTTCGCATCATGTCAATGTTCACGTGCGTGGTTGGGGTAGTGAAAGCAACCAACGTTTTACGAGAATTTAAGGGGGGCAAGAAAGAATGAACAAACGGAGAACGTGTACAATGCTACGAGATTATAAGGAACACAACAATGTCCCTTGGCTCATCGGAGGGGAAATTAATGAAGTTTTCTACAATTATAAGAAAAAGGGGGTAATATAAAGAGACAATAGATACTTGATATCTTTTGTAAGACCTTTAAAGAATGTAGGCTCCATAACCGAAATTTCAAGGGTTATGAATTCACTTAGGAAATACATGAGGGGCACAGAGAGGTGGTTGAGGAATGATTCGACAGATTTGCAGCTTCGCTCAGATGGATGTTGTTCCTTAGAGTAGTAGTTACGCACCTTCACGAGGCAATATATGTTCGTCTCCCAATTTAGTTCTAGCTCATGCCTATGGAAAATTGGGGGGGGGCATCACAAGTTCATGTTTGAAAATCTTGAAGGGTTTTGAGAGGGTGGGCCCAATTCCAACTAGACCCACAAGATTAGGTGTAGAAGAAATCCTATCCCATAGGATAATCTACCCAAACCCATAGAACAAGAAAGAAAAAGATCACAAAGGTTGAGTTATTTACTTGGGTTCTCAAATGGACTAGCCTCGACCGACCTTCAACCCTTGAACGCTCCTCTCCGGGATGGACTCCAAGTTGGAAGTCTCTAAAATAGGAGAGCTCCACAGATGTCCACACAATACTCGAGAGACTCGGCTGCTAGACCGCCCGATCTCTAGCCAATCAAGGTCGAATGAGCATGTAAGACTGTATCTCATGTAGTCACTGTTGGGGTTCACCCATGAGTAAGATGTCCCACATCGAAAAAGCAAAGGAAAAGCACATGGTATATAAGTCAAGTGAGTTAGTCCTCTTAACACCAATTGGTTTTAAGATGGAACCTCATTTAACTTGTGTACCATGGGTCTTGGTTGAAGTGGGCTCCCGCCTTGAATCTCCCCAATAAGTGGTATTAGAGCCGATGGTTCGTTTGGTTGGGCACAAGGTGCGGGAAGGTGGTCCCGTAAGAATCACCATGGATAGGAGCAGGGAATATGGCACGTGCGCGACTGGGTCTCCTGAATGCATAGAGTGGTGGCATGAGACTCAGGTGGAGTAGGGTGCGACTCTGTGGAGTAAGGTGCGATTGGGGCTCTTAAGGCAGAGTGGTGGCATGAGACTAAAGTGGAGTAAGATCGACTCTATAGAGTAAGGTGCGACTATGATGGGCTCCTGATGGTGACTAGAAACCTTGGCAAAAAGAGGCTTCCGATCAAGGAGGAGAGACTCATGTGTGAAGGGGGAGATTGTTGGATTCATCTATGAGTAAGATGTCCCACATCGAAAAAGCAAAGGAAAAGCACATGGTATATAAGTCAAGTGGGATAGTCCTCTTAACACCAATTGGTTTATGGAACCTCACTTAACTTGTGTACCATGGGCCTTGGTTGAAGTGGGCTCCTGCCTTGAATCTCCCCAACAGTTACCTTTTAGCATAGGGAAGAACCTTGAGGAATCACCCTCAAGGTCTTAAATTAGGATATTTCTCAACGGAGAAAACTTTTCTTGAGTCCCTAAAGGTCTCTCAACGGAGGGACCTCTTTAAGCTCAAATGCTTGAGGAATCAGCTCATCTAGGAAGTCTCCCCTCCACCCCCTATTTATAGAAGAATAGAAGGCATGAAAAGGGACGAATTCTGATGTGGAGCGCACGCTATAGGTCACCATGGACCGTAGTGAGCAATAGAATCTCATTCTGCTGTCCAGGACACTGTCATGGGCAATGGCAACCTTGCCACTTTCTGTGGTGGCTAGTTTATTGGCTCCCGCGCTCCCCCAGACTAATAGCATATTTTCCGGACTTTTTCCATATATAAATTGCCTCAAGATACTGACTTGTGGGACCAAATAATATGGTTGTGATCAAACAATTTGATCACTGATTAAGGAGTCTTCTAACAAAGAAACGTAATCACCGAATTAAATTGGCTTAAGTACTCGGATAAGTTGAACATTTTCGGGACACTCCCAACAAATCAATGGGTCCAGAAAGGTAAGTCTAGAGAGATAATAAAACGGGCATGGGAAGTTGAGTCCAACCCAATCCCTTAGGAAACTTGACCTAGAAATTACTTGCCACAGCCTCTGCGATTATTGAGTGGAACCGGGCTGAAATTGGGAATGTCTGCGTCCAAGTGAAGAAGTGGTAACCAAGCTTAGGAAGGAGAAACAGATTGAAAAACTAAAGGACTTAATGAATAAGATAGGGGAAGCAAGGGATAAGGAGGAGACCCATTTGGCTCAAAGATCGAAGGCAAATTTTATCAAGCATGAAGATGGTAATACTTGTTGGTTCAATGCACAAGCTTCAATGCGAAAGAAAACAAATATTCTAGTGAAGCTACTTAGAGAGGATGGAAGTTGGACGGAGAGAGAGAGAGGAGGAGTTGTGGAGCATAATGGGTTCCTCCTAATTTCGATCCACCTATGGTTACTGGTTTGCTTAAAGCCACCCTCCTCGCTCCATGGTTCAAACCCGACCACATGACTCATTTAAAGGTGGGTTTGGGTACTTGGAGGGCCTTTTGGGCAATCATTGGGGGCGAAGCTACATCAAAGAAGACCCCAAGCCATGGGTCGTACGTTCGGATCCTCATCAGGATCCATCTTAGGCCTTCTAAGGGGCCTCGGGATTCTTGGTACGAATAACGAGGCATAATCAACCTCGACTCTCATTTTTGCACCAAACGGAGGTAGAAACAACCCAAGGGGCATTTTGATCTTTTCACCTTCCATCTCCTTGGCCTTGGAGGAGGAATAAATGGGCAGTTAAAAGACCTACCATTAGCCTTCTCCTTCTTCCTTCTTTTAATCTTGATAGCAATGTTACACAACTCGTCCAATGAGTGATACAGTTGTATCTCGACCTTTTTGGCGACTGAGGGAGATAAACCGTTCAAAAACCGCATCATAGTTTGTTTGGACGATTCTTGAAGTTCACTCTTGATCAACAACTACTCAAGCTCCTGAATGTATTTAATGACACTTTTCTTCCATTGCTCAAGGGCAAAGAGTCTTCGAAGAAGATACTGCTTGTAGGTACTCGATAGAAATCTCTTATTCATAAGCTTCTTGAGTTTTTCCCATGATGCAATTTTCCTTCGACCATCCCAAACTCGTTCCGCCTTTACACTTTCAAACTACAAGGAAGCCACCTTCGTCAACTTCAAACTTGCCACCTTAAATGCTTTCTCATCACTATACCCCTTTGCTTCAAATATGCGTTCCACCAATTGTATCCACTCTAAATATCCAACCAGATCAAAGGAACCGTTGAATTCTGGAAGCTCAACCTTGACGTCATATAGGTCATCCTTTGATGGTTGCTCACCTCTTCCCCTTCGACGGAACATGTGAACGAAGTCTCCATCATCGTCACTCGAGTCAAAATTCGGAAGAGGACGGATGGGACTGGAGGAATATCTCTCTTGTCTCGCGGGTTGAGGTCGAACTCGAAGGTGTGCATTAATTTGAGCAAGTCGTGCAGTGATAGCATCAAGGACATTTTCAATTCATGAGAACCGGCTCTCGTAGCCCGGGTTAGGGGCCTCTTCGAGTAGGGAAGTCATAGGTGTCCTTTGACGTCAGCTTGATTCTTCTTGGTTAGGATCATTTGTGTGTTCCATACTAAAAAGAAATGGCGAGGGACAGATTGTGTTTGGGGAAGATTTTATGGAGCTAGGTTCTTTTGTAGTTGGTTTTGTGTTTGGCTTAGGGTTCTTTATAGCTTTTGTACTAGAGAGACACTAGGTAGCAATGTAGAAGGAGCAAAAACCATACCAACACCAATCACCACCGATCACCAAAACTCGACCACCACAATATGAACATAATCCTCAATACTCCAATTCCACACTTGATTAACCAAAGTTCAATCCGGCGAAATATATTGCTATGAGAATGGGGGTCACCAATATGATCATAACAATATCCAATAACCAAAATCAATTAAGAACAACAAAGTTCAAGTGAGAAAATAACCTGGATGCTCTGATTCCAAATGAAGCGTGTCGTGGTGGCAGAAATAAGAAAACCTTGCTTGAATATGATGATAATAATGATCTTGTTGATAATAATAATAATTGAATGTTGAAGAGAAACGCCTAAAGAAGACTACTCCAAGCTCGTAATGCTAAAGGAAGAGTTGATATGAACTTGGATAAAGGTTAGGCCACCACCAAGAACTAATAATCCACCATGAATTTGATAAAGGAATTCCACCACAAATGGAATTCCAACATGAAGAGTTGATATGAATTTGATTTTAGTTTCTGTTTTGGAAAAGGAAAGTTATTCCTTTGAGATAGGAAATGGTGTTTCTCGATTTCTAAGGATGAAATCTATTATAATGCAGGCTTTCGGATAAATGGCTTGTGCGTATTGGATCTAGATAAAAACGTTCTTAACATCAAAATAAAAAAATGCTAAAACATGCGACTCAAATTAAACCTACCTTTAGCACTGTAGACTATGCCATATCGATCAGAAACGTATCTAGAAACGTCATAATTTCAGATTTTTGGATAACTTTAACTGCGAAACATGTAATATTTGCGAAGCATGTCTGATGGGGGAAATGACCAAATCCTTTTTTCCTAGATTTGGTGAGCATGCAAGGGTTAGGACTTATACATATTGATGTTTGTGGACCTATGAGCACTCGTACAATTGGAAGATTTAACTACTTCATTACATTCACTAACGATCGAAGTAGATATGGTTATGTCTACTTGATGCATCATAAGATTGAATCCTTTAAAAGGTTTAAAGAATTTCAAAGTGAAGTACGAAATCAACTTGGTAAGACAATTAAAGCTCTCCGATTAGATCGAGGAGGCAAATAGAGCCAAGAGTTTAGAGATCATCTTAGAGTATGTGGAATCGTTTCAGAACTCACTCCACCAGGAACACCACAATACAATGGTGTGTCCGAGAGGAGAAATCATACCTTATTGGATATGATACGATTGATGATGGCTAGGTCAGATCTGCATGTTAGCTTTTGGAGGTATGGTCTTGATACCACATCTCTTATATTGAGTAAAACTTCAACCAAAGCTACCGAAAAGACACTATAGGGATATGAAGAGGAAAGGTTCCTAGTTTGTCTTTTTCCAAGATTTGGGGATGTGAAGCTTATGTTAGGGTTCAACCCAACGATAAAGCTACACCCAGATTTGAAAGGTGCTTGTTTGTGGGTTACCTAAAAGAAACCAAAGGTTACTATTTCTATAATCATTCTAAGAACAAAGTGTTTGCGTCTTAAAATGCTTTTTTCTTAAAGACTGAGTTTATCTCTAAGAGAAAGATTGGGAGAGAAATGAGTGAACTTGGTGAAGTTAAAGAGCCATAAACCACTTCTATACCTATCCATGGTGCCTCTACTACTCTTAATCTAACACTTACTAGAAATCAACAAGTTCAGGATGAGGCTCAAGTAGTTGAGGATCAGATTAATGAGGCTCATGTAGTTGAGGACTGAGTGGATGTAGAACCTAAAATTGTTGACAACACCCTTCGTAGGTCTGGTAGAGAGGTTCATCAGCGAGAGAGATATGATTATCTCGTAACTGAAACCAACTTACTGCTTTTGGAAAGTAATGAGCCTAGTACCTTTAAACAAGCTTTGGCAAGTCCAAATTCCAAGAAATAACTTAAAGTCATGAAATTTGAAATGAACTCTATGTAAGAGAACCAAGTTTAGAACTTGGTTGACTTGCCTTAGGGCTCAAGAGTAATCAAGAATAAGTGGATCATTATAATAAAGACCAACATGGATGGTAAACCTAGTGTTTACAAAGCACATCTGGTAGCCAAAGGATTTTCTTAGATTCATGGTATTGACTATGGAGAGACTTTTCCTCCAGTAGCGATGCACAATTCCATTAGGATTCGCTTAGCTATAACTGCATAGTATAGCTATGAGATATGGCAAATGGATGCCAAAACCGCCTTCCTAAATTGGATTTTGAAATAGGAAGTGTATATTGTTGGGTTTCAGGTTATTTATTTCCTAAACAGAAAAGGTTAATTTGCAGAATAATTCATATTATGAATACAATTAAACAAAAAAGGAAATACAATTGCAGAGACTGTAGATTTATACTTGATGCAATTCCAGCTAATGAAGAGGTTGACCTTTGAGATTTCAAGGTGGAAATTCTCTACTGAAGGTCCACACAAGACTCCGGGAACTTGATTGTTAGATCGTAGTTGCTGAGACAAATCTCAACATCTACATATGTACGTGTTTAGGTTGATATGCGGTGCTTGTCAAACAAGCCAAAGACGACCTCCTTGGACTAATGGAGGAGATTACAAGAAAGTGTTCTGTTTTTTTAATCTTAATATCTACATATGTACGTGTTTAGGTTACTCTGTGGGGCTCTCTCTCAATAATGAGGCTCTAAGGTCCCATGTATTGTCTCCTTGACTGTTCAAAGGGACTAATCTCCAAATATGGGACCACCTCAAATGTCAGTCATCCGTGAAGGTCACGACCGTGACCTTACATGACCTTTTGGAAATTGTTTTGCCTAGCATTGGTCATAGACGTGACATAGTATGTCATGGCCATGACATAGGTGACACAGTTTGTGTCCCTAGTGACACAATCCGTATTGCTTGAATCTTCCCAAAATTCAACCTATTTTCCATTCCCAAAAAGCCTCGCTAGTTAGTATATTTTGATCAAGTTTCGAGGATGAAACTTCTTTTAAGGGGGTAATGATGTAAAACTCCAAGTTTTTGGATAGCGGTACCGTTAGTTAGCTAGTTAGCAAACCTGTTAAGTTTCGAGGACGAAACTTCTTTTAAGTGGGTAATGATGTAAAACCCTAGAAAATTCGATTGCATTCGTCGTTACATCGTTAGTAGTTTAAGTTATTTCGTTAACTATATATTTGTGTTTGTCTTTGTTAACACTTGAGCTCGTAGGACTGTTTAAGGGTTAACAAGGGTAATATAGTCATTTTTCTACATGCATGGATGTGTATGGGAGTAGAAGCAACTTGGTAATTTTACTTGTTAATATTAGATGAATTACATGTTTTCTTTCAATTTTATTTATATGGTTATTTTTATGTTTATTATTATTATTTAGAACCCCACTACTATATTTAGAAGCAGAATTAATATTAGTATTTTATAAATTATTTTGCTTATTTGTTTTAATTAGTATAAACACAATTATGGAGAGGAACCTAAACTAAAACCCTAACCTTAATCTTTCCCTCACTCTTCTCTCTACCGTCATCCCTGCTCTATGCCACCATAACCGTCGCCAGGAAACCTCACCGAAGAACCCTTGCTCTCCGCTGGAAACCACCACAAACGCAGGTACAATAACCAACGCCTCTCCTTCCTTTCAATATTCATTCTCCTTCACGTTTCTTGGTGCAAACTACTAGACAGCCGCTAACCGCCACCTGCCTCTACACCGCCGTCCCCAAAATTGCCAGAAGTCACCCCCACTACCTTAGCCGTCGTCGCTGTCGCCAGGAAAGCACGAGTCAGACGTGCTCTGTTTCGTACAACCCCTCTTGACCTTCCTCTCTCTTCAGCTTTGGCATCACTGGCCTTGATGTTGTCGACCATCGGCGCCAGCTGCGTCACCTTGACTGCCATCGCCACCCATCGTCGCCCAATAACAGTCCCCTCTCCTTCGTCCTCCCTTTCTCTCTCTCAGGTTCGTGAAACTCTCACCACCAACCCCTCTGCCCAGTACCATCAGGGTCACCGCCGTCCTCTGACCACGAGCCACTGCCGCAACCACAAGGATGCCGCCGCCGCAACCCTCAGCCACCAGTAGCACCTCTTTTCTCTTTCCTTTGGGTATAAACCCTAAAACAATAACCCTAAATTCTAGTTTTTCATATTATGTATTTTACTATTATTTTACTAATCTTGATTTTTTTAATTAGAATATTATTTACTGATTCTATAGTTTGATATTATATATTAGTTGTTTCAAATCAAGTTTATAAAATCCTAGTTGTAAGTTGAGTTTTGTTTATGAAAAAGTTTATTGTTACTTTTGTTGTTATGGTGGTGTTATTGGTTCTAGGGTTCAAATATTATAATGTTAGGAAATTTGTAACTTTGGGTAGAATATTAATGCATGTTTTAGGGTTTAGGTGGTCATTAGCGAGGTTAAGTAATAATTTGGGGGAAACTAAGTTAAATTAAGCATGAATGGGAGTTAGAGTAATTAGAGTGGTTTTGAGTATGACTTTAAAAGAAAATTCACCTTAATTAGTAGAGGTGGAATTAAATCAAAACACTTGGGTAGTAGGTATAAAGAGTTAACTTCAATAGGAACTTGAATTTTGGGTATTTGTCGAGTTTGGATTGAGTTAAAATTATTTTACCACAACAGTGTGAACTTGAGCCAGTTGTAGTTTTTAATATTTTTGAACCCTATGGAGCATGTTTAAGGCTTTGTGATCAGAGTAAAAGTGGTAGATGACTCTCTAAGGCTTCCATAAGGATATAGATCATCGTTATATGACATCGGGAGATCGAGTTATAACCTTTGAAAGTCTGGGTTGATATCTGTCCAATTTGGGAAGGAAAAGAATGAAATATTAAGGTGAATGATTATAGAAGTAACTTGATGAAAGTTAGGTTGGTCAATATTTGGGAGGTTAAGGGGTTAGTTGATGTGCTTTTGGAAAGATTAAGGTTAGAAGTTTGCGTGTTACTAACCTTCTTAAGCGAGTTTTAATATGAATTTTATTCATTTATAGGTTCGGGTTATGCCGACTCGTTTAGTGAGCTCAAGTGCAGTCGTTGAAGTAAACTGAAGTTGTTGAAGTGCAGTGAAGACCTCCATGTAATGTCTATGTCCTAATCCCCACTGGGATGCACTTTACGTGTTTTATTGATTTTAATATGTTTTTGGAATTTGCATCCCGAAGGGGATTTTATGTGGAAATGGACTGGATGTTGAATTATGTTACTTTAAGTCTGGTTAAATGTGGACAGTCCTTTATGTGTGATTTTGCAATTGTTTTGGATGGGTTGGTTGACTGAGACTTGAAAAATGTGAAGTATTAAACTTGACTAATAATTCAAACGAGACATAAATGCGGGTTCAGGCAACGTCCCTAAAGACTAGGATATGTTCCCGTAGAGGAGTTGTCAAGAGATCAAGGAGGTCTGATGCTACTTCCCGTTAAGTGTTTGAACGTGTGTGAAATGGATGATTATCCGTGTGGTTGAGATTGCGATTGTGATTGCTATTGTGATTGAGATTGAGATTGTGATGATATTGAGAAATGATTATATTAGAAGTCTTGGACTTCGAGGGGCAAATAAGCAAGCTCCGCCCGTTTGATAAATATGTGAAAGATGGTTGTGATTGGTTGGGAAATTGGTTTGTAAAATGATTTGACTTGTTCACTTCTCTCCCAAAATGATTTGAAATGAATTTTAACTTGTTTTGACAGTTAGGGGTAGACATTATTGAGTCCTCATGTTTTCAAATGTTTTGTTTTCATGGGAAGAGTTCTATGATGGAAATGGGAACTAGATGTGAGGTCGATAGTTTTAAAGTTAGAAGTCTCAGAATAAAGTTTAGTTTATGTTTTAGAATTGAAGTTAGTTAATGTTTAGTTTATGTTGTCTCTAGAATTTGAAGTTTCTTTTGTTTATTAAATTGAAGTAATTAATGATTTGTTATTAGTTTATTTTTATTCCTGCCTTGTATTCCTTCGGGGATATGACAATGAAAAAAAAAGAGACTTCCACTATTAACGTTAGTCAATGTTTGACATTTTCATAATTGAATTTCTGGGGCGTTACAATAACATTACTTTATTATTATTTTGGACTGCACAAATCGTTTCAACGCACTAACTTGTGTGACCCAGTAGGACCAAATAATATATGTGTAATTAAACATTTTTAATTACTAATTATAGAGATATGTAGCACACATATAATTGCTATATTACTTTAGTTAAGCACTCTAAATGAATTGAACATTGTCGAAACATTCCCAATAATCTCCCACTTGTGCCACACGCGTTGGGTTCTTTCAATTTCCTTATCATCTAATGTCTTAGATTCTGATAAGGTAAGCTAATGTCATCCTTATATAACCCGAATGTTCCTGACCTTCTAATTAGACTTTAAAAGCAGATAATCAACTATTGATCCATCTGAGCTTGACCTAGCATTTTAATCTAAGTTGTCAAGTTACCAACGAAATAATCATCCTTAGTGGATACCAGGTTTTGATTTCTCTAACATAGTTTGTTTTCAGCTTCCCTTCCTTTCCGCACTTCTCTAAAGGTCGATAACAAAGTTAGCTAACCTATAATCATGTTGGCTCTCAGGCCACCAAAGAGGTGGTAGACAAGTGACAACCACCCATATTAACCAACCTTTCCTTAAGGTTCAAGTCTTGGTGGAAACAAAAATTTCCCTCTATGTAGAAATTATGGGGTTGATGGACATGATGGGTCATGCCTATCATGGATAGTTTGGTACCTCCATTGCTCGACTTGTAAAACATAGGGGTGGTTATCCCAGACACAGGGGCCAATGAGCGAGCTAAATTCACTTGGAGTAAAAAAAATAAAATAAAATGTGGGCTTTAAGGCCATTGATACGTTGTTAGGTGTTTCCATCCCCTCAAGGGATGAAGATAAAAGGATAAATATTAAGTCATGTAAAATGAATCACCCTATTTATATATAATCCATGATATGTGTGCCTCTTATGTTTTGTACATGACTAAATACCATTTGTTTGTGACCTAACAAAGGTATTTAGGAGTTTCAAACTAATGATTCAAAAAAAAAAAGAAAAGAAAAAGGAAGTAATAATATTCATTTGACTCTCTCTCTCTCTCTCTCTCTCTCTCTCTCTCTGTCTCTATATATATATATATATATATATATATATATATATATATATATATATATATATATATATATAAAGAATGTCTTTATTTCTACGTTATGAGTTATAGTAATGGAAACGTTTCTTTTTTCTGTCTTTTGTTTTGGTTTTCAATTTTGCTGTTTAGTATGTGGTGGTAGATTTCCTATGGTATAGAAGAAAAGATATGTCAGGAGCCTCAACAAATTCATCAGGAACTGATAACATTGATGAGTGGGGAAGACTGCTTCCTGATCCAAGCAGATGGCCTTCAACTGCTAATGGTGTTGGCTTCACCAAAGTAGCCCAAAGTGTTCATCAAATGGGTTTGAAGTTTGGGATTCATGTCATGAAAGGAATTAGCTTACAAGCTTACAATGCCGACACCATTGTATTTGACTCAACAAAGGTGATTTATAGACCAAAATAGAAAGCCTTGATTATTTTCAGGTTTGCTCTTTGCAAATACCATCCCCTCCCCCTTCAAATGAGAAAAAAAAGGGGAAAAGTAGAAATTTATATGAAGCGTCTGACCTTGTGAATGAAATTTGATACTTTATTGATAATGTTATAGTCATGATGGATGGAGCATGAGTATATTCTAGTTCTAATGGACTACGTAGTAACATGCAAATAACTACTCTGCCTATGTGTGAAGTTGAAATTATTATATAATTTTCAGGGAGCTGCATATGAAGAAGGCGGAAGAGTGTGGAGAGCAAAAGACATAGGGATTAAGAGCAATGTCTGTCAATGGATGAATCAAGGTTTCATGGCTGTAAATACATCATTAGGAGCTGGACGAGCCTTCTTAAGGTCCCTTTATTCTCAGTATTATCAATGGGGTGTTGACTTTGGTAACCTTTCTCCTTATCGTTTCTAATCCTTAAAATACAATTCATATTCCTTGCGCTAATTGCAACTAGTTACCAATCTTTTCAAACTGCTATATCTTATCTTTCCATAACTCGTGTGGACGAGCCATACTAATTATGTTGCTGGTTCTATTGGTGCAAGGTTGAGAATTTAAGTGACATAGTAATGAACCATTGATGTTCTTGTTGCAATGAAAAATGACTGTGTGTTTGGTGATGACATTAAGTGAGATAGTAATGAACCATTGATGTCCTTCTTGCAGTGAAAAATGACTGTGTGTTTGGTGATGACTTTGACTTGGGTGAGATATCCTATGTTTCAGAGGTAAGATCCTCCAACTTTGAATTGAGACAAGTTTGATAAATTCATTTATTCTCTGGAGGTGGCATATAAGTATGCTTCCAGGTAAATCATGTGCCAAAGTTCTTGAATGAATAATGCATACGTTTTATTTGAATAAGTTGGCCGCGTAGTAATAAAATAAATAACATTGGAAAAACCAGGTTTGATAACTGTTGGTAATACATTGTGGAGGCAGTTGCTAGGAGAATTTGAGCGGCCCATCATTTATTCTGTATCCCCTGGAACGAATGTGAAGCCCGAATTGGCCAAGAAAATAAATGTACTAGTGAATATGTACAGAGTGACAGCTGATGACTGGGATGTGTGGGACCACGTCAAAGCTCATTTTGGTGTTGCCAGGTATTATAATGTATTCTATTTTTTGTAACATATGAGCTCATGATATACCATGGAATTGCTAGCTGAGTGGGCTACAACCCCGATCTTCCAAGCTCCCCTACCAAGGATTGAACACCTTGGTGGAAGCAAAAAATTTCCCATGTTTGGCAATTTTGAACTAGGGCTCAATAGGGATGTCTAAGATGAAGATATTGAATTCTTTACCTATGATCCTAACACCTAACATCAAAGTATTCTGCCAGAGATTTTGCAGCAACAAATATGATAGGAGCCAGAGGATTAAAAGCAAGGTCTTGGCCCGACTTAGATATGCTGCCTTTTGGATGGCTTAGCAATGCTGGTTAATCATCTTACCTTTTGTTTCCTAGCTTGTAGCCCTTTTTGGGGCAAATTATCACTAAATCTTGAGGTTTATTGGATCAGTACCTTGTATAGTATTTCTACTTCTTTTTTTTACACCTTATACTTTGAAAGAATTGATTCATATGTTTTGTAACTGGTTCAACAAGCACGTATTTTCTCTGATTTTTGCAAATCTTTCTAATCGACCAAGTTTTTGAATTGTTGAAGGTGTCTGGTGGACTTTACTATATAAATAGGGTATTTATCCAATAAACTTCAAACCTAGTGATGGAAACTTTAAATTATTTTATAAGATTCCTGATAAACACTATTTATATTTGATTATATATCTTTCTTGTTTTTTAATAAATTTTTCTGGAGCTAGATTCTAATGAAGGTCCTCATAGACAATGTAACCTGACAATCAATGAGCAAAAAACTCAGGTATATACGTCAATTGTCACTCCAAAAAAACCTATAATGATGATTTTTTTCCCTGCATCTACTTTGATTCATGGCTTATCCCTATATTTATTTTTCTTTTGTGGTAGATGACATTATGGTCTATGGCAAAGTCACCTCTCATGTTTGGAGGGGATATGAGAAGACTTGACAACATAACATATAGCCTGATCACGAACCCAGTTCTGATGGAGATCAATTCTTATAGTAGTAACAACCAAGAGGTATGTGTTCAAATCTTCTGATGTGGTATTATTGCGAAAATATAAGCTGTTAAATGCAAATAAACCAATGATAATAGGAAAACAAACCCCACTTAATCATTCCCTTAAGAATTCTGTCCTTTTCTTTTATTGCAGTTCCCTCATATTACTAGCCAACAGTATGGGGATGCTGACATTCGTGCGTGGATTGCAACTGGAAGATCAGGTTTCTCTTGACTCCCTACTTTGTTTACTTTCGTTTATGAGCGCTTGCATGTTTCGGTTTACATGCTTCATTGTTTACTATTACAAATCTCATTTTATCTTTTGAGAGAACTCACATATATTTTGAACATGTAAGAGTAACTAGAAGTTAAATAAATAGCTATTAATATGCGATGCCCTGGCCCAAACATTGTAATTTTATCAGCTTATAATATGTTTTTGGAAATTCCCTATCTTTTTGGTTGTATAGGAGAGACATACTTAGCATTCTTCAATTTAAGCCCAACAAAACTCGTGATATTGGCAAAAAGAACAGATGTATTGTCGTCACTTGCTATTAGAAAAGGATTGAAAGCATCATGTCAAGGAAGAGAAATATGGACCGGACAGAATCTTGGGCAAGTAGGAGATTCTATATCAAAGGAGGTTGAATCTCACGGCTGTGCTTTGTTTTTGATTAAATGTTAACAGGCAAAAAACAATGGATAATTGTGTAATCTTTCATTCTTTCCTTAATATGGTAGCATCTAAAATTCTATTTAGAGTTCTAGGGTTTTTGTAAGGCTCAAAAGGTCTCCTAAATTATGCATTCTTCAATTTATGGACAAATCTTGAAGATATTGTTTTGTTTAGGGACAAGCGGCAATTTAGGTATTAATTATGCATTCTTCAAAAGATTCCTAAATTTGTTTAATTTAGATTTTAATTATGAATATTACACTATAAAGAAATAACATTAAAGACTTGTGAAGTAAATTAATTAAAATAAATAGTTTACTATATAAGGTAAAGATTAATTAATGCAATTTACAAATGAACGAGTTGCCGCTTAATTTTAAAGATAAATTAACAAATATTAATAATTATCTCTAGCATGCGAACCAACATATTGGTTCAGGGGTAACATTATAAGCCTAATGTGTGATTCTTTTGGCTTACCCACTGAAAAGACGGTCTTTACTTAATTCAATACTAATTTAAGAAGGGGTGGAAGAAGAGGAACCTTATATTTCATGGATTTAATCATTGAACAAGCAATATGAGCATAATAATGAAAAGACAGAAATTAGGGACAAAAATACATGTTATACATATACGGGTTATCAGATTAATTTACATTATGCTTGAATTGACAATAATAATGACAAATTAAATTAAAACAGTACTAACCTTATGCAAAAAGCAATCAAGGAGAAAAGAAGGGAGAAACGACAATAATAGTCGTAATGTCAATATGCCTAGGAGATTATGGGATATCATTCTTGATGAATGTGGAGGGGTATCTATACTATTTGCGTTGCAGATTAAATAATTCGAAAGTGTTGTAATTCAATCAGAATAATAACTCCTAAGAGAGTTACAATCGGACTAAACACCACAAAGTTGTGCGGTTTGAAGGGAAACAGAGCCAAAATGAATCGCTTTGAGTTATACCGTAATCGTCCGGTTACGATACATAGGTACCATAATTGTCAGGAAAATAACTCATTGTAATCCATACCAAACTCGTACAATGGAAGTGGAATCCGAGATGAAGTCGTACTCACTCACTGCAACCGGCAGGTTACACTCTACTAGTAGCGTAACCGACCAGTTACTCCATGCTTGTAAGCCTCTACTTCGACCGCGACGCAAGTGGAGAATCGAAGAGTTTATCCCCGTTTTAGTGTAACTGGCAAGTTACGCTTTGGGGTTTGAGCCTTTTTTTTCTTTATTTTCAAGCATTTTATTTCGTAGGTCGGGTTCTTTTGTGAAGTTGGGTTTTTCGTGGATTTCCTTATTTTGCCAGGCTATTTGCACAAGCCTAAACTGATTCTAAAAATGAAAATTATAACTTTACATAATTACAAAACCGATGACCAAATCCAGTATCTAGTGATATGTCCCACTTTGATTGAGTTTGGGTAAGACAATGAAAGAGCTCCACTTGGCTGGTCTTGGGAGGACTTGATCATGACCGTGAGGGGTAGGCTCACGACCGTGAGGCTTTTGCTGGCCTGGCATGAGTCTTCTTGAGGCCCTTAGAGCTAAGGGCTCGGCTTTCCACCTTCTCGGGTTGGGTTCTCTCGGGATTTGCATTAGGATCCCGACCCTTATTCAAATTGTCCCGACCGGTTTTTGCCTATTTTTGCACATTTTCCCTTTTTTTGCATATTATTGTCGAAAATACTAAAGGGAAGAAAAACAGCATAAAAACACTACATTTATTTGTGGAATCGAGGAAATTGCTAAGGCGAAAGGATGCATTTAGGCTCAAAACCGAGCTTAAGCATTCAACCTAAGCAAACCCTAACCTAAAGCTCTGATACCAATGAAGGATACCGTGGTGGGATTATATGCTTGATTTGATGATCTTGATGACGTCGATGATGATTATCACAATCAAACCCTAAAATTGACAACCCACACAAGATATGAACTTGGAATAAAAGAGAACCACCACCTAAGAACTGTCAAACCAACCAAGAACTAATAAAGGAATAACCACCACAATTCTATAAAGGATTTAACTTGAATACCATCACAATTAAATTGAGGATAAAGTAAGCAAGACTTTGAGAGGAGAACGTTTGAGAGAAAACTCACTTGTATTCATCAGCAATTAATCCTCTTCATCTCCAATGTATATGCAATATACATTTGAGTGGAAGAGAACTGATTGCTAATAAATACAAGCGAGTTTTCTCTAGTGGTTATTGCTTTATCAATTCTTCGTGGCTTTAATAGTTCTTAGGTGGTGGTTCTCCTTTATCGCAAGTTCATATCTTGTGTCTGTTGTCAATTCTAGGGTTTGGTTGTGATAATCATCATCGACATCATCAAATTCATCAACTCAAGCATCTAATCCAACCACGGTATCCTTCACATCCTTGGAAAGTTTCAGTCAACAAGGACCTTGATATGGGCGACAGAACTGGGCGGCAACTTGTTTCTCATTAGCTAGCCGAAAAGAAGGTTTCATCATTACTTTTTCTGGGCAGCGAGCTATAGGCTGCAAACCTAGCATGTCATTCCACGAATAATGCTAAATGTTGGTCCAATAGCAGCCTAGTTTAGTGTTTTAATTATCGATTCATGTAGCAATTAACCGAGATCCTTAGCAAGTAGCATGTTTTAGCTTTCCTAATGGCTAAGGGTTGTTTTGGCAAGAAAGGTTACCTATAAATAGTCTTCCCAACTGCTTGTAAACACAAGTTGAAGTTTATGAAAGAGTCGAGCCTAGCTTCTTGTGTTTCCCTCAAAATTCTCTCTTGCTTATCTCTAATAAGGATGTAACACCCCTAGATTCATAATCACCAAATTATTACTAAACATTTCATAACCCAATGATTTGCGCAACGGATTAAGGAAATCTGAAGGCATTACCACTGTCCAACAAGGGACTAGGCCAACAAAACACAAAGACACCAAACAAACCAATATCTCACTAACCAAACACGTATGACCACAAGAACTTTGGGTGAACTTCGTCATGCGAAAAACAACACACAGATTCATGAAGGTCCTCTAAACAACCCATCATACCGAGTAACCTCAAAACATTATGAAGAGTTTGGATAATTCATATGTTTAAATATATAACACAAGTATTATTTGACCTCCTTATACAAAGTTCTGACATAATAAGTCCCTTATATTCTTATACCTAACCCACAAGGATAGGACAACCATACTTTAGTAATAGCCGACTTATAAACTAAGGATCTTCACGTCCCAACTCCCAAGAACTAGCTTGACTTTCTGCTGGTGTTGGGCTTCACCGCCTTAGACGAACCACCTAAAACAAAACATAAAAACAATTTCGCAAATGAGTCGAAACTCAATATGCATGGCCCTATACAATAAATAAATTTAACAATTCATTTTATTTCACACATTTGAATTCATTTTAAAACAAATACAAAAGGAAAATAAATAACAACACTTAAAACTTTCTTGTCGGATTATTATCTGGATGGTCCCCTGCTTGTGATCATCGGATTATGCCTATATATGCGCATACCCGGACCGATCGGGAGGTCCGGTTGACACTAGCCAGGTATTGACTTGGGTAGTGCACTACGGCAGAAGTAACTTGGGTCGGGGCCATATTTATGTGAGAAAACATGTAATACATTACGTAACACATTAAACTTAATAAGCTTGCTTACTTGAACTCAAATAAGTGAGTTTTGGTAGAGTACAGGCAATGTGCGTACCTTAAAGTTGAACCCGCAAATAAAGCGACTTGAAAGCTTGACTGGACTCGAACAAGGAGCAACAATGACCTCTTAAACCACACTTGAGATAAGAACACTAAAGTGAATTAAGTTGGATTCTTGATAAGGAGGAAGTCTCCTAAGTAACTAAATAAAAGTTAACTTTAATTAAAAGATTGAGAATTGTTGGGACTTCACATTAAATTTACAGAAGGCATAACTTTCTCTACAGACTTCTCAAAACTTCATAAGAGGACTTTTCAGAAAACAAAAAAAATAAGTACTATAACTCTCCAGTTAAGAGTTAAGGTCAAAAATAAATGTAAAGGCTTGAAAATGGCCAAAGAAAAGGGTTGTCCTAAAGAAATTCCTTGGGAAGGGAACTTTGAGAACTCATAACTTAAGATGTAGACATTGTATGAATGTATGCTAGTAGTCTATGGAAAGCTTGAAGGGACTACAACTTTCATGTTGACCACAAATTCAGAAAAGGTTTGGAAGCTAATGGAAATTATCTCTGAAAAAGGCTTGGTAAATTAAAATTCTATTTGACATGGTTGGGAGCCTTACTTTGGCAAGTCATAACTTTTCACTCCGACATCCAATGAACGCATAAGACCCCATTCCGAAAAGCTTGCGGAGCATACTAAAACTTCCGTGTTGGTCACTTAAGTTAACAAGACCTCATTGATACATTAAAATGTCCATGAATCTACTGCCCCAAAAACGTACAAAAACAGAACACCCAAATTAAAATCGCCAGAACTCGAGTTATACACATCAGAGTCCCGAAATTCAAAGCCCGAGTGAAACCTATAGTTTAGGACTACCACTTACATAATGAATGTTGATCAACAAAACACCTTGGCTATCCCAGAAAACTCAAAATACAAAGATTTAACCCAAAATGGTACTCCTGGGGCTTCTTTGTCGGGTTGTTACTTTCTATTACCCAAATCCACTTCTCCATTTGGTTGCTTAGGCAGCAAATACAACAACACAAAAGGACATCTCAGTATTTGTTCATTCCAAATCCATTAGAATCCACATGCGAGGTCAAAAATCACATAAATTCAATAATGTCAACCAATACACCACTTGATTTGCCATTTATACATATAATTACAACTTTTAGGTCTTCCAACCTCAATTAGGTCACATGCAATATACTCCAATGACAATTCCTTTACATTAAGAGCATCTTGGTAACAAAAATAATATGTATGCCTCAATCAAACCTAACCAACATCATCCTAACCATCAATCTCTAAAATCTATCCTCTATATCACTAACTCATACCCAAAATAATACCCAATCTGATTTTCTATGGCACAAATTACGATTACTAGCTAAATTAACAAACAAAACCACCAATTGTAATTTAGACAATGAAATTCATATTTGAAAGGAGTTTAGGGTTTACCTTCAAGTGAGAGATGTGGAGAATCCCAAAGAAGAAATAAGAAGAGAGGCAAGGGAGGAGAGGAATGGTGTGGTGGTGGTTAGGCTGGCCGACTATCGACAGCGGCAGAGCAATGGTGGCGGCTAGCTCGTAGTTGGCTCAAGTCCGGCGTTAGAAAAACAGAGGCAACAAGAGATAGTGAGAAGGAGAAAGGAGGGCAATGCGACGGTTGGCCGGGCCTGGGCGATGACGACCGGCAGCTCTCCAACGAGATGGAGGAGGCGGTGATCGTCGGGGTGGTGGTTGTCTAGTTAGGCACCAATGAATCAAAGAAGTAGTAAGAAGGAGAAGTGAGAGGGAAATGGTAGATATCTTACTATACGTTTGATTGGAAGAATGAGTAGTTGGGTCTTGTACTTTTAAGGTCCAATTAAAATAATAATACTCACTCTCTCTTTTACTTTTCTCTTTGCATTACTAATATATTTTTACTATAACCCAACAAAACTAACTTAGGATCTCAGGATTAAGAATTTGCATGAATTAAAGTAATAAAGATAAATATTAAAATAAAATGCGGAGGTGAAATAAATTTTAAAATCTAATTAAACAAGAAGAGATAATAATAATAATAATAATAATAATAATAATGACAATAATAATAATAATTATTATTATAATCGATCGTTTTCACAAAATTTAACTACATTAATAAACTGATGATTGGGGACTAGTAGAGTTAATTTAATTATGACACCGATAGCATATAAATAAAATAATAAATTGATGCATGACGGTCGTTGCACTGCTGAGTCCTATAAAAACATTAATTGTTAGCTGAATTGAAATGCGCGATTTATTTAATTAAACTCAGTTATTAGCTTAATAGTACTAAGTTAGGGTACGGTTATTACACAGGCTGATTAGAGCGGTGTTCAAATTGAGTCTTGATCCTTCTCCTTTGGTAGTGTATTTGTATCCACCGGAGGGTTCAAGGGTCCTAATTTTCTGGTTGGCAGTGTATTGGTATCCAGGTTAGAGGTTAGTTCTATCCATTTTCGAAATTATATTAATGTCCTTAGTCAGTTGCTGGCAAACTGCCTTAGCTGACTTGATTGATCTTTTCCGTTCTTGATTGCTTCCTTATGGCGCGGGAGTACATCAATGTACCACCAAGATTTTGATTTAAAACTAATTTAATGATGATAGTGTCAGTGACTTTAGTATCAATATGTGCGAGTGATGGAGATGATTAGGTGCATAAGGTAGAAATAACGATTATCAAATGTGGTTGCTCAAATTTTTTTTAGAAATAACGATAATCAAATGGGCATCTATTTTTACCTATTTACCATTCGAAAAACTTTATGTTATCCCTTTTTGTTTAATGATATTATTTTGGCCTTTTTCTTTTATAATTCGTGTATAAATTCATATTTTCATCCGCAATGATAAATTTTTAGAAATAACAATCACTAAATGGACATCTATTTTTACGTATTTACCATTTGAAAAGTTTATTATGCTATCTCTTTTTGTTTGATAATATTATTTATGCCCTTTTCTTTTATATAATTCATACATATATTCATATTTTCATCCACAACGATGAATTGGACTTATATATTTCAAATTTTCAATTTTCTTTTCATCAACAAACATTGATTTTTAATACACTCATACAATGTACGGATTTAAATCCAGTAAATTAAAAAAATTTAAATTTATCAAAAACTAATTTTACTGGCCGTGCAAAGGCCGGGCCTTCCTAACTAGCATGAACAAAAAGAAAAGAATTCAGGAACAAAAGAAAGACAATTTTTGTGTTAAAAAAAGAAAAAGAAAAGCGATTTTGGCCGTTCTTTTTGGCGCCTTGACATTTATGTACGCATCCTCTGAGTCTGAGTGCCTCTGTGGCGCTTCCCATGCCTCTTCTGACTTCCTCTTCTTCTTTCCTTCTTCTACCTGTCTTTGTCCCGGCAACGTTTATAAATGTGGTGATACCCTCATTTCTCTCTTTCCCACTTGCTCTTCTCTCCCTAAATCTCTTGCTTTCTCTCTCTAGAATCTTCTCCGGCCGCCATAGCCATGGCCTTGACTCAACCTTCGTCATATCTTTGTCCGTGTTCTTCTGTAAATCGCTCTACTCTCATTAACAAAACCCGTCCTCCAAAATTGGTCCTGTTCAACCTTAAACCCCGTCTCTCTAAGCTTCGATATTTGCCCATCAAAATCTCCAATTGCGTCAAGAGCACTAACCCTAGATTTCCCAAATTAGATTTGTACCCAGATGAGCACCTTCAAATTTCGTCCGTTTGTTTGAGGCTAAGGAGGCTTGTCTCTGAGTTTCGGTCTCTCCCGGAGCCCATTGATAGGGTCAAGAGGCTTCTAGACTACGCCGCGGTTCTCCCGAAACTAGGTGAGTCGACTCGGGCGCCGGAGAACCGAGTCCCTGGTTGCGCCGCCCAGGTCTGGTTGGAGGTTGAGATGGATGAAATGGGGAGGATTAGAGTTGGGGCTGACAGTGATTCGGAGATCACAAAAGGGTTTTGTTCATGTTTGATCTTCTTGCTTGATGGAGCATACCCAGAAGATGTTCTCAAGGTATTGAATTAAATTTCATGTTTGTTTAATTTCTGTATTCATGTTTGAACATTCTCCAATTGATTTGGAATTGGTTGTATTTTTTGGGTGGATTTCGTCAGCTCTCCACATGTGGTTTAGTGGGTTAAAAATCATAATCAAAGTCTCATTTGGGCATCTTTTATTTTAATTCATATCTAGATTTGCACTTTAATCATGACAGCTAAACAATAAATCATGACCCAGAAAAGAAAAGATTCTTTCTTTTCTTTCAGGCAGACTTCTTTGACATTAACATTTGATTATTGATTTTCAAATTTGGTGGTTGGTTTAATTATTTTAATATAAACTACCTGTGATATTATATCAGACTCCTTAAAAAACATCTTGGCAGTGCCCTAGATAAGGTACTTGGATTTCATGCATGGAAGGGACAAAGGTGTGGCAACTTGAGATTTTTTTTAGGTTGAAAAAACTATGGTTCTAACACATGGACGGATATCTTCCTAATTGAAATTCAGGATATTATTTTGCCTGACAGAATTATTTATTGCAGTCAACAATCATTTATCAAGGCAACTTTGTGCATTATATTCTTTACAAAGGCTTGATTTATATGATGGTGTATGTTACTTGAACTCCTCATTTTACCTTAGTATCACACCTTGTCAGATATGAAGCCCTTGGGTATGGATGCAGCTCCTGGATACTGCAAATTAGGCTAGTAATGGCTTAGCTTAAATTTTCCTGAATTCATGTGGTTATGATATGATTGTCTTATGTTACTCGAACTCGTCATTTTACCATATTACCACACCACACTTTGCTGGATATGGAATTCTTGGGTATGAATAAAACTCCCAGATATTACAAATCAGGCTACTGCTCTACTAGTGCACAAATTTTATCTATGGAATTCTCATGGACTCGTATACATATGGAATCTAGGCAGTTAGGCACTTGGTCTGAGAATCCAAAAAACATAGATATTGATAACAATTTACAGAGCCTGTTCTTACATGTATGTTCTATGAAGGTGAAAGCAGAGGATTTAGCAGACATGAATGTTGGCCTCCCGGTCCGATCAAGAGTGAACAGTTGGCATAATGTGTTGGTCAATATGCAGGAGAGAACCAAAGGTTTAGTTGCACAAAGAGAGGAGATGTCCCAGTTGAATCAATTGAAAGCTTTTCCTTCTTTGGTTATTCCTGCCAGTAGGATTATCAATAAAGGTAATACTTTTCAATCCTCATCTTCTTCGAAAGCTGTCATCTTTACTTACTTTAAATTCCATAGACTGCTTTGAACCTGCCTTGCTTGCTAACCACTATAATGGAAGCAAAAATTATTTTCCTTATTCGTTTGGTATGTTTATTGGCTTTGAATCAAGTGTGTCCATGCAAATTTTAGAGAACAGGATACTGATTGCCATAGAAACTTCTACTGGAATTCATTGGCTGTTAGTAGCTTCTAGTGGATGACACTGCTTGTACATATTGTGTGTGGATTTAATTTGCTCAAATATCAGAGTTTGCAGTTGAGAAATCGCTATCTTCAGTATTCTGTGGTTTTGGTTAATTTATGTTGTAATTGTGGAGTAACTTTCTAGCTTGCTACATATGTTCTATCACATACGTTAACTTACATTCGCTTTGCCAATTCTTCCCGGGTTTAACAGATACTTGATCATTGCCAATTCTTCACAATTACAGGATTCTACACTTCTTTTTGTCTGAACTTTATCAATATTGTAAAATATAAGCATCTGTTTCCTTTGGGAGTTATTTACATAATCAGTACAAATACAATAAGATTCATCTAGACCAATTAAACTGTTTCCTTTGGAAGTTTATTTTGCCCATATGATTATTGAATCAGTTTATTTTGTTTTTTGAGGGCCTTATTTCTTTTTTGTTAAGGGGTTTGGGAGGACCATGATAACTACTTTGTGTGTGCTGTATAGAGCTTTTTGGCATTGGTCAGCTCCTTGAAGGCCAAAATGAAACAAAGTATGTTGGAACGGGAGATTATGTCAGCCTAATTGTCGACTGGGAAAGCGCAGTTTCAGAATATTTGGCACAACAAATTGGTTTAATAGAACTTTACACTAACATACCATGTGATGGTTTCTTTTGAAAAGTCCTGTTGGATTCTATATTTTGCAGGAAATGTATATATTCACAGAATTTCACTTAGTATCAAGTTGTGGGTACAACTAAGGGGATTTCTGACTGTTATTTTTGTGTTCACTTTGTAGCAAGCGAAATGTCAGGAATATGTTGTCCATGATGTGGGAATTCTCATGGAAGAAAAAGCTTGTGTACCATGTTATCCATATCTCAGGAAGTTACATCAATATCATGTTTATACCTTGCAAGGGAAGTATTTCTTCCTTGACTGCTCAGATGAATATGATTCCACGGATATCCCCGGGTGCTCATAAAATTAATTGGGAATTTGTAAACGTAATGGCAACTGCAGTCAATAAAAGTTGACTGTCTAGTTATCCCAATTCCTGGAGATGTTCATGTAAGTAACTGTAGTTATCCAAGATGGATCTACTCAGAATTTACCTTTGTTTCCTCATATAGTGTTCTAGCTTATGTAGGTGCCAGTTCTGTATGACTCCGGTTTTGGAGTATGTTTTAGCCTTCACTAGGCACTCTTAAATTTGGGAAACCAACAACTGTAAAATGAAATTGTTTTTCACATCCAGTCCCTACATATGCAGATTTTTCGTTTGTCCTATACGTCATTGATAAGCAAAAGATCAAAGATCTGCGATTGGTGATATGTTCAGTGATATATCTGAGAAAATTGATAATTCTGTCATCTGAGTTTGTTAACTTAATCTATTATCTATATATTATAAGTATACTAAAATAACACACAACAATCCATAAACCGTCATGTGTCAATCACATAAAAAAAAAATTATATTTTATTAAAAAAAGGTGCATGTTATAAAACAATAATAGATGAATTGCGATACAAAGAGAATAATAGCGAAGAACAATAGAGACACAGAGAGATTGAGGGAGGAGAATGAACGACATTCATAACCCACAAGGGGTATTTATACTAATTACATAGTGAGATGATATGAGAAAAATCCTCCTAAACCCTAACCACCTAAGAGATATTAATGGACATTCACCAATAAATGTATTATTTTATAACACTCCCCCTTGAATGTCCATTATTCAAAGAATATGCCTCGTTAAAACCTTACTAGGAAAACCCGATGGGACAAAACCTAGTTAAGGAAAAAGAGTACATAATTCATTAATGCGCCCACGTATGTTGCCTCATTAAAAACCTTTCTAAGGAAAACCCAGTGGGACAAAACCTCAGATAAGGGAAAAAGAGTACAACGCGCATTAACTCCCCCTGATGAGAGCATCAATTAAGATCTCTGAGTTGATGTAATTCAACTTCATGACTGACTTGACACATGAATCAACTTAATTCTCACTGAAACGAATTTGCTTAGCGTACACATAATTAGTATGTGATCAAGTGTCATATGATTTAGGTAAATATCCACAGCTAATCAAACCAACTTTGAACTAATGAGGATAATAAATATCTACATCGCTAGTACCTTCGAGGCACAGAAATAGGTTAGATCATGTATGATTAGCAAGATACGTCAATGCTTCAATATCATTTAAATACGGAACTTCAAGACCCAAATACAGTACTTCAGGACTCAAATACGGTACTTCAGGACTGCTAAATTTCTCATTATTTTTTCGGGATCGAAAGGGGGGTTGTTTTCATATCAAACGACTGTACCACTACTAGGGTACTTAAAAGGGAGTGATTTGCTCATGCAACATTATCTTAGCACTTTACTACATAAATTAACTTATGCATGTAAGATCATTCTCAAAATGTGCAACTTGTAAACCAAGGCAATAATAGATTTTACCAAAATCTTTCATTCCAAATACGCTTATAAAGCAATCCACAACTTTTGAGGCTCTTCGAGAGCCCAAACCATCAATAACATTTACAAACAATTATGATCTGGATCATTTAATCATTTCCTTTGATTATGCAATATGCGTCCATATTGCTTTAATCACAAAAATGTCTATCAACTAAATAACCAATATTCTCGAGAATTTTAATCTGTGCTTCTGGCACTTTGAACCCTTCAAGAGTTTTATATAAACATCATTATCACAATTTTCATATGCTATAGCGATATTTATAAGATGCATGCTTAGCTTTTCATGTACTGCCAAATTTAAGGTATCGTGATGTAGTGACATGGACTAGATAGGAGTATATTCCTTCATAGTTGATACCAAGTCTTTGCGAAAACACTTATGCAACAAGTCGCTTCTTGTGCCTTATATCTCATAATCTCCCTTTCTCATTCTTTTTCACACAAAGACTTAACTGTATCCCACAAGTTTTACACCAGTTTGGTGTATGGACAACAGGTCCTGATATTTTCGATTTTACAAGCGAATCTAATTCTTAAATGCATCTTTCCACTTGGCCAATCTCATCTTTGTCTGTGTTCATTAACAGACCTAAACTCATGATCCTCATGATTACTCACAATAGTGAGCGCTATATTATATAATCAAATGCTATATTGACGTCGACTTCATTTCGGTTCCACCTTATCTGATTCATGACATAATTAATTGAGATCTCATCATATTCGCGAATTTCAGGTGCCTAAGCTTGTGGTGCAACTTCCACATTTGTCATGATTGAGGACTCTTCTAGAGTCAAAATTTCCTCATTTCGGTTATCATTAATTATTCGCTCCTTTTCATTTTTCGAGGACTATTGTCTTTGGAACCGAATGGTCTACCACGTTTCATATGTGGTCGAGACTCATTAACAATTCAATTTGTCCTACTAGGACATCAGTTCTTACAGGAGCATTAGTAGTTGGGACATAGGATTAAAAACTTTTTGTGGGTAAGTAGAATATCTGGCAGTAGATTCGCTCAAGTTTGCAGACGAATTATATTTGAACTTCCAGTTCATATTACATTGTATGAGGATCATAATAATTTGTTCCAACTTATTTCCTTGTCCAACAACTTGATTTCTCCCCCTAATGTTGGGAAAATTGTCATCATAATCGACAAACTGTGCCATAAGTATATCTCCAATGAATGGTTCTATTATATTTAAGTATGGATATACCCAACATATATTCCTGATTCCTTCGGGGTCCCATCTTAGTGCGTTATTATGGAGCTTATATCGCACATGCTCAAATTCATAGGTGGGAGATTTTTGGTTCATGGCCAGAAACCATTGTAGGGGAGAAATAAACATTCATGATAACCTCTTGACCTTATTTGGATCAATGTTGGTGCATGTAACATGACATGTCCCTGAACAGTTGTAGTAAGCTCCGCTCTCAAAAGTAATAGGTCTGCCATTTATTATATACTCAACATCTCATATATTAATGATTCTACAGGATCATTTCACATATAAATATTTTACATAGGATGCTTAACATCTATGTCCATTGGCATATAAAAACTATCAAAAGTCTTCACCATCACTATCAAGATGAATTTTCTTGATTGATAATTTGAAATGTGCTCGTAAATCAATTGAGCAAACAATCTTACAAGCGCCAGGTTGCAAGTTGATAGTAAACATACAAGTGACTATCTCACTGATGCATCTAGTAAAGTCATACTATATTCAAACAGTTTACATATGGGTCTACAGGACCAACACAAATATCACTTGTACACAATCCAGGAATATAAGGGATTCGATCCCTATCTTTGTTAATGATGGTGTTATAATTACTTTTCTTTGATAGAGAGAGCTAATTATAACTCATTTGATTAAGGATCTTCTGGCCTTTAAAATATATCCATATGGGTTCTTCTTAAGAGGATTGATCCAACATGCTCCTACTATGATAAAGTCTTCATCAATAGTAAGCTTCTGGTTTACTGGAGTATATACTTCAATTGGGTTAGTTGTGTAGAATAACCCAGAAAATAAGGATGATATCCTTGTTCAACACACATGTTGTTCAAAGCAATTTTCATAATATATGAATACTAATTGTTCAATGTGGTATTCATTCCCACGAATACCTTTGAAACTTAATTAATAAGTTCCTTTGACACTAACTTGGTGGAGAGAAGTGCGTCCACAATATGAAAGTTAGTTCCACCAAGTAGCATTATATGTGCTCTTCGGAAGCCTTTAATCAAAGTAGAGTGTCATATATATAATGGTAATATCTTCTTCCCTCATCAATGGACAAAAAATGACTTATTATCACTAAGAATGTGTATTGGTCTGATGTCTGCAGGACACATATATATCACCTCATTTATTCATGGTCCAATCAAGTAAGTATCCATGAAATTCACTTCAAGATAAATAATATAATATCAATGCATATAAAACATATAGTGGAAGTGCTTTAATCACTTATTCATAAAAAGAAACTCCACTTGAGAAGCACATACATAACTCTTGAAAGTTAAATACTTCATAGTGAAAATGCATTAATCATGGATATCGATATCATTGATTACTTTTAAAACATGTCTATGAGAATAATGAATAATCACATATATTAAAGTCTCACAATGATAGATTCCATCCATATGCTCATATAGTATCACAATCATATATCCAATACGCACCATAATTTGTATTGTGCTTAGGAAACAAAGTTTATGCATATTTGGTCAATCAATAACAATGCATTTAGGGATTACGAAACAAGTAGTCTTGTTCATGATACTGAAAAATACTTAATCATTCTATACGATCAACCAATTTCAATAAACCATTTATATCAAATAGTCTTACACAGATGAGAACACATTACTCGCATTTTGTATGCATAACATTTACAATAAGGTGCATACATATCAAATCATATGAAAATTCATGAAATAATAGAAACACATGAACAAATCATAATAATCCATAATTATGTACATATCAACAGGATAATATTTCCGTGAACCTATAATCAATGCTATATTTGATCACTATGCATATAATTAATTTTCTAGCGAGGAGGTCAAATTCATAATGTCCAGACCTAGTTTCCCCCATATATATCTTCAATATCGAATTCACAGTTAACATTTAATTTACCAAAGTTAGAATAATTTAATTGTCCTCGATAGAGTTCAATGTCAATCAACAAAGGGGCTGGAGAATAATTAAAATACAACAATTGCTAAAATCTTTGAACAATGTTAAGAGGGACATCTAAGAAGCAGCGGCTTGAAACAACGTGCGCAACATAAACAATAATATCACTTACTATCAAAAGTTCATAAAATAATATCTTGTACTTTTTGATTAAGCTTGATAAGGTCCAACAAGATATTATGACGTACAACAGGTACGTGTCGTTTCCATTTCCTCGTTAATAATACATTTCTCACTTTTGTACCATTCATGCTTTTTGATTCCGTGTTCCTACTCCTGGTAGGGGTATCATATTTTAAAAGAATAACATGACTACGACCAAGACTGTGTCGACTGTCACGGCGATTGGCGTGACCTTTGTTTTGCTCATGATTCTTGAGTTTATATCCAACCACATTCACTTAGGAAATGGGACAAAACCATTTGGGGTTCTAATGATCCCATAGGTCATTATTAATAAAATCATGAACATTTCTTATCTAAACATTAAACTCCATACTTGTAACAAAATGCTACATTTAACCGATGATATAAATTTTATCAACCTCATGTATACTATCGTCGCCTTTCAACAATCCTTATGCCAATTAACAACTTTATACTCTAATTGGCAGGAAAGCGAACTTCTGGTTCACTAACGAGATTATATAGAGCTTCAAGGAGTGAACTTCTAGTTCACTACTAATACGTGTAATCAACGGAAACAAAATTCAATATCAGTGGTAGGATGAACTTCTGGTTCACCAATGAGATAAGTAATCTTTTTTTTTTTTCAATATCAAATTGAACTTCTGGTTACTAATAAAATCAGATAAAATTCTTAACATTAGATTGAACTTCAGGTTCACTAATGAAATAAGACAAAATTCTTATTATTGGATAGGACTTCTCGTTAATTAATAAAATGACATTGTCAATATTAGAGCGAACTTCGAGTTCACTCATAAGATAAAACTGTCGACATACGAGTAAACTTCTAGTTTACTTAATGAATTAGTAAGGTAAAATTCTTACCATTCCGGTGAACTTCCAGTTCACTGATAAGATTAAATGAAATATTTGTAACTAGAGTGAATTTCTGATTCACTAATGAAATCAAACAATACTGAAGTGTAAGGTGAACTTCTGGTCAACGATAAGATAAAATTTGCGATCTACGAGTGAACTTATGGTTCACTTGATGAAATAATGTAAAATTCTTACTACTGGAGTGAACTTCTGGTTCACCAATGAAATTATATAATCTTTAACTATAACCATAATATCAAATAACAAAAGACTTTAACCATATAAAGGCGATGAGTGAACTTCTGGTTCACTAATAAAATGAAATAAACTTCATATTATTGGGACGAACTTCTGGTTCGTTAATAAAAACACATAAAATCTTATACTTAAAGATTATAAATTAGTACACAACAATCTGACAACAAAGTTGTTCATAAATATAAATTATACAAATTTTAATATTAATAGAAAGATGAACTTATGGTTCACCAACAAGATTATACAAATTTCAATATCATAGTGAACTTATGGCCACTAATGAAAAATAAATGTTTCATTATCGGGTGAACTTCTGGTTCACTACTAATATTTACACTCCTTCAAATGAGAATAACAATCTTAATATTAGTGATGGGTGAACTTCTGGTTCACCAATAAGAAAAAGAATATCGGAGTGAATCTAATATGAATTGAATAAGTGATAGGGAACGAAGAGACAAAAAGCATACATAATTACCTTACTTCCAATTGCTGCTTGACATCGTCATCGCTGTAGAAGGATTTAGATTTTGATCTCATAAATTACTTCTAATTCTACATTCTTGACCCTTGTCTCTTCATCAAAACTCAAAAACCCTAAACCCTTATGGAATATAGAAAAAAATAGTAGAGTCTGGTGCTGATAACGTGTTATAAAACAATAATAGATGAATCGCGATACAAAGAGAATAATAGCGAAGAACAATAGAGACACAGAGAGATTGAGGGACGAGAATGAGCGATCTTTTATTCATAACCCACAAGGGGTATTTATACTAATTACATAGTGAGATCACATGAGAAAAATCCTCCTAAACCCTAACCACCTAAGAGATATTAATGGACATTCACCAATAAATGTATTATTTTATAACAGTGCACTAATTATTTCATTTTCTACTAATAAACATACATGTTGTGTGTTATCATCATTGAAACCGAAAAGACTCCAAATCAATTTGAAAATTACAAGCTACTAATAAAATTAGACTTAGCAAAACTTATCCGAAATCCGATCCGATCCACACTCGAATGTGGGGACCCGGTTTTTATCCGAAATCTGGATCAAATTGATCCGAAACACAATCCGAAAGCTATTTGAACAAGAGAATACATTCGAATCAAGTCATGCTAAACCTGGTCAAACTCAACTCTGAAAATGACTCGAGCCGAAGTTTACCCGATCCGAGACACATCCGAACCAGCTTACCCGCGAACCGAATTGGAAACAACCCAATTGACACCCAAACCAAACTATACCCATTTTGAAGTTGTCATGAAAAATTTGAAACTGAATATGTATAAGTTGAACAGTTAAACGCTTAAAGCTCATATGCTTTGATTTTCAGTTTCAAAAGAAAATTTTAATATTAATAATAATAATTAAGTTCAACACATGTAGGTTTTTGTGTTAATTGTCATACTCGATAGCTCATATGTTATTGTTATTTATTTTGACTATCAATTGATGTAGGAGTTAATGTTTTTTTGGATGATTTCCATAGAGTACAGTACAAACTGATAAATGATACCACCATAAATTATTTAATTATGCAATTAATATTTGCTCCAAATTTGAAAATTTATATTTTAGTAATAAATAAACTTTAATATAATACGATAGCAACTCGATCTGAAAGCAACTTGACTCGAAATCAATCCGACTTGAAAGCAACTCGACCCGAAAGCAATCCAACCTTGGATTCACCCGAAAACAAACAACCGAATCAACCCGATCTAAAGTTGACCTGATCCAATTTGAAGTTGACCTGATCCGATTCAACCAAACTCGCGATAAGATTCGAGTGACTCTAACCCGAAGATCTCGATTGGAACCCGATCCAAACCGACCAAGGTCCATCCGGAGTCAAACGCAACCTGGGGCCCCGATACGAACCGAACCCGATCCGAACCGGAGCACGGTTGATTTGAACAATCCCGAACCTGAGGTCACTCAATATGAACCCGATCAGACACATCCAATTACCAGGTCTAAATAAAATAAATGATCTTGGAAATATTGACCATCAAAATTTAGAACCGTAAGATGGTTCACAGCTATTTACTAATCTCCATACAATATTAGACACTATCAAAGCATTAATCACAATCATCCAATCTAAAAAGTTTAGCAATTATAGAAAATACTTCCATAATATGCTTTAATTTTAGGGAAATTGGAATTTAATAAACCAACCTTTGGGGGTGATTTGATTTAACGAACCAACCTTGAAAATTAAATATTAGACGAACTGACCTTAAAACCTTATTTTTTTCAACGAACCGCCATCGTGTCCAACTCGTCGGAAATATGACGTGGCGGCGGTGCTTACCTATGTTGAGGGTGTTTTAGCCAAAAAAAAGGAAAAAAAAAATGGACATACTTTTTACTGAGTTGGATTGAATAATCCAACATTTTTCATTTTTTCAAAATTCCACCTCAAACCCCCCCCCAACCTCTCACTTTTTCTCTCAACTCCACCCCACCATCACCCTTCTTCACCACTGCCACCACCACCTCCATTGCCGCCACCTCTACCGCCACAACCTCCACCTCACCCTTTGAAGCTAAAAGACAGCCCACCTTGCCGAGCTTTCTAAGGAAAAATGAAACAAATTTGGAGGGCAAAGATGAGATTCTTTCAAACGGTACTCACAATTCAACCTTTTCTGCTGCTCATATTGGTGGAAGTCATGGAATAAAGGCAATGGCTTGGATCTTCCAAAAGTGGCGGTTGACGCTAGTCTACCCACTGACCACAAATCAAGAGCCATAAAACACCAATTCAGCCGTCGTGTAAAACCCGAGCTGTCAAATTGCAGCTCAGCCCAAGTGGTGAAAAGACGGAGGTTAGTTTCTGGAGGTGAGACAGAGGTGAATTATGTCTTGAGCTTACCAGCCGGTAGGAATGCTACTTTTCGAGGTATGAATAAGAATATGAATGTCGCTCTTCTAAAAATGGGCCCTAGTGATGCCAACACTAAGAATTTGAATGCCACTTTTCCAAAAATGGGCCCTAGTGATGCCAACATAGTACATACCAACTCTTTAGTTGCAAACCCTCTAAGTGAGAAGGTTGTTCAGAAATGTTCAGTTGTGAATCCAGTTGAGTCTCACTTTCATGTAAAAGAACTGAAGCTCCTACACCAACAACCATAGGTATTGACATGAACTTGCTTCAGGTTCTAGCTGAAGTGGCTGAGAATGATGGAAAAGTGGAGGTAGACCAACGTTCTTATGCGGAGAAACCCATGGTAGTAAATGTGGAAGAAGAGGAGAGTAGCACCCACCCACATTCTGGGGTGCTGGGTCGACTTTCTGGCGACAACGACGGCGATTGGTGGTGGGTGCTGGTGGCAGGGAACTCGAACAGAGGCAGAGGGACAGGGCAACGTCAGGGAGAAAGAGATGGGAAAAGAAGAGACGGGATGGGTCGGGCTGGGAGGGTTGAGAGAGAGAGAGAGAAGGGGGGGTGAGGCGGAGGTTATGGCGGTGGAGATGGCGGCAGTGGAGGTGGTGGTGGCAGTGGTGAGGAAGGGTGATGGTGGGGTGGAGTTGAGAAAGAAAGTGAGAGGTTGGGGGGGGGGGATGGGTCGGGGCTGGGGGGTAGAGAGAGACAGAGAGAGAGAGTGTGTGTGTTGAGGTGAAATTTTAAAAAAGTGAAAAATGTTGGATTATTCAATCCAACTCAGCAAAAAATATGTCCAATTTTTTTTTTCTTTTTTGGGCCAAAACACCCTCCACATAAGCAAGCACCGCCACCTCGTCATACTTCTGACAAGTTGGATTTGGTGGCGGTTCGTTGAAAAAAAAATAAGGTGTTAAGGTCAGTTCGTCTAATATTAACTTTTAAGGTTGGTTCGTTAAATCAAAGCACCCCCAAAGGTTGGTTTATTAGATTCCAATTTCCCTTAATTTTATTCTATATATTATACAACCAATCAATAAAAAAAGTTGAAAAATAATTAATTGAAAAAAGTTATTCATATCATTTCCTAAGAACCACGCCTATAGAAAAGTCCTCAGAATTGTTCTTAAAACAATAGTCCTCAAAATTGCAAGTCACAAACTTCAAATTAAATAATTGAGCATCACAATATTAACTCATTGTCATCTAATTTAAAGGTACACTAGTTACATATAAAGTTTCAATACTAACGTAAGCTACACGACTAACAAGAGCCTTGAAACTCTATTCCAAAAGTCTAGCCAATTATTATAAGAACCAAAGAGCCCCATCATTCACAAAATATGACACTTAAAGATTCAAATGAAACAAATCAAAGAAGCATTGAACTCTATTCCAAACGAACACATTAATCAAATTAGCCATAATACTCAAGAAAAACAATATTGCGGTGACTCTTTCTTTACTTCACATTTCAACTATATTTCTAAAATCATGGACACATATTCCACAAATTGTATATCACTTCCACGGACACATATTCTCACAAGTCAGACAAAGTATCCTCAAATAAGTTAAAAAAACCAACTTTATGATGTTTATATACATTATATTTACCTTTTCAATTTTGTACCATCGTAGAAAAATCTACCTACTGTAAGTTTCCTTTTTTTAAAAAGGGCAATTGGATTATGATAATATGAATTTTTGGCTATAGTAGACTAAATAATATGAACTTTAGGTTTGGTTCTAATTAATATGAACTTTTGCATCATAGTAGACTAAATAGTACGCCACCGAGTTAAGTTGAACTTAAATCAGTGGCGGGATGACGTGGCGGCGGAGGCACGTGCCTGGATCTGTTGATTTTGCCATATCAGCTTTGACTTTCCAGATAACCCTCTCTCTCTCTCTCTTTTTCTTCTTCATCATCCCCACTTCTTGTTTCTCTCTCTAAAAATCCCAAATCCCCCCTTTTGCTTGTTCATCTTCTTCAATCCTCCCCCTCTCCGTTTCCTTGCCATTTCCGTGCCATCCATGAACCCCTTGATGTGAAGAAGATTCTGAATACAGGCATTGCTCATTTTCCTAAACCCTCACAACAATCCCCCCAAAACCCTCAGACTCTCTTCAACAACATCAACCCCACCAGACCCAACTCCTCAAATCTCAAATCTTTTTCCTCAAATATCAATTTTCAAGGCTGGAGATACCAACAAAAGAAATGGAGTTCTTGGATTGAGAAATTGCAGCCTTCTTTTGAACCCATTTGGAAGAAAGCTTCTATTTTTGAACCTATCATGGCTTCAACCCTTGAAATTCGCAGATGCAATGATACCATATTCGCCCTTGCGTAGAGATGGTGCCCAGAAACCAACTCATTTCTGCTGCCTTGGGGCGAGGTTACTCTGCAACAGGGGACTCTGTTTTGACTAAAATTAAATGCAAGGAATTGCATAAAATTGTGGACAAATTGCTCATAGAATGGACGAAAATTGGGAGAGGTAAGCAGAAGAGGAGCGGTTGCTCACCTTGGATGGATTTCTGGATGGATAATGGGAGGGAATTCGAGCATGAAGCATTTTTATCTCATTGGTCACTTGATATTCATCACCTACTCGAGGATGAACAAGTGGATCGCCAAATATGTCACTTCTATCAGGAGAATCTAGAGAGACAGAGGAATCAGAAAATGTTTCTAGCTTCTTGGCTTCTTCCTAGGTTAGTCCGGAGGTAACCAAGTCCTAGACTTGGAGCTCCTTGATGCTTCTTGTACCTTACCATAAATTGTGGACATGATTTTTAAGAAGTAGCTAGAGTTAAGAAATGGAGAGGGGGAGGAATGAAGAAGATGAAGAAGCAAAAAGGGGGATCTGAGATTTTTAGAGAGAGAAAAAAGAAGTGGGGATGATGAAGAGGAAGGAAGAGAGAGAAAGAGGGGGGCTTATATGGAAAGTGAAAGGTGACATGGAAAAGTCAACAGACCCATGCACATGCCTCCACCACCACGTCATCCCGCCAGCGTACTATTTAGTCTACTATGGTGCAAAAGTTCATATTAATTAGAACAAAATCTAAAGTTCATATTATTCAGTCTACTATGGCCAAAAGTTCATATTATTAGAATCCAATTTCCCTTAAAAAAAATAATTTCAATGTTTATATTATATTTCTAATTCATACACGATTTCGCTCCCAGGAGTTATGGCCACAAGTTGTGTAACCGCGCACAAGTCGTCCACCTCATACAGTACAAAACCTCAGGCTTGATTTTATCCAAACGACTTACTTGAGCAAGAATAACACTTCGATTTTTAACTTGATAGCTCCAAATAATGAGAAAGGATTGATCCATTCTCACTTATAAGAATACTGTTATCATTAAACTCCAATTTCACCTTTTAACTGAGAGGCAACTCAGTTAGCTTTTTACAATACGCAACTCTTCTAGTTTTATTCACTATTCCTTACGAGAAAGAATACAAAATGTCTACAATTGTTCCAACACCTAATCTGTTCAAAAATGTGGGAACAGTAAAACTGAATCATAAACCGCTGAAACCAAACTATTTAAGAGGCTCACCAAACTGGTTTAAAAGTCTTGTGTACTGAACTAGAAAACCGGATACTAAACAGGGAGGTTTGAGGCATTGAAATTGACTAGAACCTAAAACCGAACCGGATAATATATATATATATATATATATATATATATATATATATATATATATATATATATATATAAGCTTCAGAGGAGATTACTATACTTGGACAAATTCTCATGTCTGGTTAAGAATTGATAGGGCCTTTTCTAATGAGGATTGGGTGTTACAGATGGGGTATGTGCATACTGTGTTTTGGATTGTCAAATCATACTCCTATCTTAATATCTTTTCCTGACTGTCCGAAGGGTAGGAATTACTTCAAATATTGAATATGTGGCATTATTCAGATCAGTTTGTAGGCATTTTACAAGATGCTTTATCCATCACTTATAGTGGATGCAAGATGTATCAATTTCAGAAGTTTCTCAGCTCCTTGAGAAATCCTCTACAAAAACTCCACAAGAGTAAATTTCATGACATCCATGAACAAGTCAAAAGGAGTAAGAATGAGCTTGAGTCCATACAATTAGCCCTTCTTAATGATAACGATAATAGTGATCTCTTTGAGCAAGAAAAGTTGAAAAGGAATGCTTATATCTCTATCTTAATTATGCCCAGTAGTTATTACAGCAGCAAAATAAAGTGCAATGGTTGAATTTGGGTGATTGTCCTTCTCCTGTGTTCTTTGCAAAAATGAGGAAAAAACAAAACTACTCTTTTTTTTATCAGTTATATGATATTAATGGTAATCATGTTACTGGTTTTGTTAATGTTGCGGTAGAGGTGCTACGATACCGTGAAGGTCTTTTGGACAACAACAGTATGTTAGACAGCCTTTGAAATCAGAAATTATTCATGGTGGATGCACTTTTAATGTTGAGCTTGCTTAAGCCTTTTAATAAGGAGGAGGTACGTAAGATTGTTTTATCGATTCCTTCTATTAAAGCTCCTGGTCCAGATGATTTTAATAGTTCTTTCTATCAATTCAACTGGGGATTGATTAGTGATTTGTTGTGTGAGGCTATTTTTGAATGTTTGGATAATGAGTCGATTCTTTCTAGTGTCAATGATACGTTGATTTCTCTTATCCCAAAGAAGTTAAATCCTGATAGTCCGGCTGATTTTAGACCCATCTCTTGTTGTAATGTTTCCTACAAGTGCATTTCTAAGATGCTTTGTGCGAGATTAAAGACTGTTTTGCCGTCATTCATTAATCAAAGTCAAGATACTTTTGTGCCTGGGAGAAAAATTGTTTATAATATCCTGTTGTGTCAGGAGGTTGCCAAAGGTTATTCTAGACAGAATATTTCTCCTCGGTGTATTATGAAAATTGACCTTAAGAAAGCATATGATTCAGTGTATTGAGGAGGCTTTAATTACCTTTCATTTTTCTCCTAAATTCATTCGGTGGATTATGATGTGTGTTACATCGCCTTCGTATTCCATTAATCTTAATGGTCAAGTTCATGGTAACTTCAAGGGTGGTAGGGGTCTTCGTCAAGGCGATCCTTTATCTCCGTTATTGTTTGTTCTGGTTATGGAATACTTGTCAACGCTGTTGGATGATTTGAAAAATGTTCAGGATTTTTCGTATCATTCCAAGTGCAAGAAGTTATTGGTTAATCATTTAATGTTCGTGGATGATTTGATTATCTTTTGCACAGCTGATCGGGATTCAGTGACTTGTATTTCTAATGTCCTGAAACATTTTGAGGTTTGTACGGGTTTATCAGCTCATTTGGCTAAATCTCAATAGGTAGTAGCTGGATGTGATAGTAGTAGTTCACAAAATTTGGTTGGTATCTTTAGATTTTCTCATGGTGATTTTCCTCTAAAATTTTTGGGTGTCCCAATTACTACAGGAAGTGTTTGATTGTTTATTTCTGGTTGATAAACTTATGGAGAAGGTTCGGTTCTGGTCCTCTAAGCATATTTCTTATGTTGCTAGAATTCAATTGGTCAATTCTGTGTTACTGAGTACTTTCTCATATTAGGTAAATATCTTTATTTTGCCGGCTAATGTTATTCAACAGATTACTAAGATCTGTAGGAATTTTATTTGGTCGGGAGACACAAATGTTCGAAGTATCCCTCTTGTTGATTGGGACACACTTTGCTCTCCCAAGAAACTTGGTGGCATGGGTTAAGGAACCCGAGGTTTTGGAACTTAGCCACGATTGGTAAACTGGTGTGGAACATTGCAAATGAGAAGGACATTTTGTGGGTGAGGTGGATACATGAGAGGTATATTAAAAATCACAATGGGTGGACGTACAACCCCCCTCCTAAAAGCTCTTGGAATTGGAAGCAAATATGTAAGGTGAAGGGCAAGATTAAATTTGGAGATGATGTGAGAAACAATAAGAGGGGAGGTCATGCTTCTTTTTATTCTGTTAGGGATTGTTACCTATGGTTCTTTTCAGACAGTGAAAAGTGGCCATTTTTCCATATAATTAAGAATGACATTTCACCTCCACGCCATACTTTCCTTGCTTGGATTGTGGCTCATAAGAAGGCCCCTATTGCTACCAGATTAGCTGCTCATGGCAGCAATATTGACACTTCTTGCAGCCTGTGTAACCAGAAGGATGAGACCATAGAACATCTGTTTTCTGAGTGCGATATGGCTCAACAGATTATAAGGCATTTTGGTAATTTGCTGGGAGTTGGAAGTTGTTTCAGCTATGTGGATCAATGGCTTTTAAATTGGAAAAACATGAAGAGACCGAGACATATTTAAAGCGTGGCTGTTGCTGTGGTTACTTCAAGCTTAGCTGTGATCTGGGAATGCAGAAACTATAGTAGATTTCCTATGAGGCAGAAAAGATTGACGGTGAAAGAGGCCATTAAGAAGATCAAGTTCAACATTTTGCACAGATTACTTTACATCTCTAAGAAGAGTTCTAAGTATTCAAAATGTATAGATTTGTTACTTAGATAGTATGTTTTTGGCTTGTTTGTTGCTCGTTTGTATGACTTGGTTGGCCTCTGGTTGAATGAAAGGGTTGATTTTTTCTTTTATATATATATATATATATATATATATATATATATATATATATATATCACTTGTGGCCATTCTGTGTGATGTTGATTAGTAATTAGTAATATTAGATCAAGGTCATTATTGGAATTGGTCTATTGACTTCTTTTTTTCATGGGTGCACTCTAAAATATTTTTTTTTTTGGTTTTTTTTTTTGGATTTTGCCACTGAAGTTAACAACGAATGGCGTGGTAATAGAACACTCTGGATGGCATGTGCGCGCTTTACTACCAAAAGTATTGGAGCATTGTGGGCGAGGAAGTTAATTGCACAGTCTTGGGTGTACTGAATTGGGGGGGGGTAATGCCACAAGATCTAAATCATACCTTGATCACCTTAATACTTGTAGACACCGAATTTTGTACTGAGATAAGTGTACAAATCGGACTCAACAAGAAAGGAGGCTAGAAGGAAAACAAAGCCACTGGGCCTTCCTCAAGAGCCACTGGGCATTCCTCAATCAAAAGCTATCGGGCCAGCCCCACCACAAAAGCCTTCATTTTTCGCCCTTTCCACACACATGTGCTCACCATTTCAAATCCCATTTTTTCCACAAGTCTTGTTGGCCCTATTTCTTTTGATGAGAGTAAAATGCACATCATAAGCTTTCCAACGCCTTTTGAAATGCCTCAATCAGAGTCCGAATGAAGGAATTATGGTCGTTTGAAGTTTGCTTAGCCAAATAGCAAGGCCATGCAGCCTTGCTCAGCTCCCAGAACCAGAAGCCCAGCCCAGTATGCAATCTCGCCCAGAAGACATTAGCAAGGCCGCAGGGTCTTGCTCGCAGCTGAAATCCATTTTGCGATTGCCACGCTGGCAATCCGTGTGTTGAAGTGCCACTGGCCGCAGGGGCTTGCACGGTATCTGAGTTCGCGCGCCAATTTTTTCCCTCCCAAGCCAATGCAATCCCCCGATTCCAGCCCTTGACTTTTCACTATTGACCTGAGGAAGGCCCTACGGCCATGCAATTTTCTATGGAGGGCATGATCTTTGGATCATGCCTCCCCCTCCTTCCATCTTCATACCTCTCACCCCACCTATAAATACCCCCCATTCCCTCACTCATTTCATCAACAATTCTTATCCACACCATTATCAACTTCTACTAACAACTCTCATCATCAGTCTCTCCATTATCTCTCAAATTCCCTTCTATCTTCCATAATCATTACTACCACCATTCTCCTATCCATACCACCACACTTTAAGCCACTCTCAAATACTCATTCTTACATCCTAGGTTCTAAACTGGCGCCAAGTTCAAACATTCAAGAGGATCAATCTTCCCTTCGCCCCTAACGCTTAAAGTGAGTTTTATACGTTCATATGTTATGTAATTTGTTCGTATTTATGTAATTTACTTGTACTTTATCTTGTAAAAAAAACGTCATGTTTTACTCTTGCATGTTCGGAATATAATGTTGTGAAATTTATTAAACTTCTCCCCGCTCATTTCATTTCAAGTTCGATTTTAGTAGAGTCTGTTTTTAATGAGGCGGATTCAAGAATTATTTAATTCTTGAATTCGTAACCTTGCCCCGAGATTCGGAATTCAGGTTCGTAGACTGGAGCTATTTTCATTTCTTTTTTTGGTTTGTCGATTTCCTTAAATCGGCTGGCGACTCGTCTTTTCTAACTTCTTTTTATTATTTAACATATACGCTCATTGCATAAAAGTACTTAGAGATGGTTTAGTAATCTCACTCCAACCCTCGGCTGACCCATCAAGAAAATGGACCCAAAATCCATCATAGGCCCCGCGGCCTATGATGGGTTCTATTCATTCTTTTGTTGGCTGAAAACTTGCGGCCCCAGCCGTTGCTTCATCACAGGCCCCACGGCTTATGATGGGGTCTGGTGGCCCACTTGTCTTTCCTTTGGCCCGGGCTTGTTGTTTAATTATTATTGATCTATCGATAAAATTATTTTTGTGTAATTTCGGATATGTTTATAATAAAAATAGGTTCGTCAACGAATCAAAGCCCCTCCTTTAGAAAATGTTTGTATAAAACAAAAATATTATTATTTAAGGATTAAGCAACCTTAGTCGCCTCCTAATCACAACATAAGTAGCACGTTCGAAACTATTCCCTGGGCGGGGATTTTTTGGGGTCCTACAGATTGGTGACTCCACTGGGGACTTAAACTTAAAAAGAGGGTAAAACTTGAAAAAATCGAGTTGATTTGAAATTGTAAAAGGAAGAAAGTTGATTTATTTCACATTTTTATTATTCTTTTAGGCATTTTGCATACGAGGCTATTCTCCGCGTCTTTTGACACGGGAGCACAAAAGCGATGATTTAGGTTTAACCTAGGTTTTTCAGATTAACTAATTTTCCTTTAACACGGGAGCATTCTGTCATGGATAAAATGTTCGTGAATTTTAGAAATCGTTAACTAATTTTTCTTTAATTTTCAGATTAACAGCGAAGTAAAATTGTTTAGTTATCTGATTTTTATTCTAATTTTCAAAATTTGATAAAAATCTGAAATTTTTACAGTAGCATATTGGATGAACCTACAGTATGAGAAAATTATAAAATTTGATTTTTAAACTTATCGGACTATTATTATTTATTTTCCTCTTAAATGGAGAATTAAAAGGTTTAATTCCCTACAATTTTACAATCTTTTGAAAATTGTTAAAATTTTGGAAAATTTTCATATTGGGTTATTAGATAACACTATGATATGAAATTTTTAAGTTCGATAAGCTATTATAATTTTATTTAAGTTTTTCATTCACAAAATTAACCGAAACGGGGAAGCAACACAGACCGTGTTGCCAACAGTTTTGGTGAATTCGTATGTTTTAGGGTTTGTAATTAATTTTTAAAATTAATTATTAAATCCTATTACTACTAAATCAGTTGATGGGCATAAAATCTATTAGTTTGTAAAGTTTAGGAAACTTACAATATCTTTAAAAGATATAGTATCTTTTAGATTTCTTGATTTTAGGAAAATCAAGTATTTTGTGTGTATAGGTATAAAATCTTAAATCTGTTTAGGTAATTAAGATAAAATTTGAAATTTTGTTTATTTTATTAATCATGCAAACCTTTTAGGAAACCTTATTTAGTATTTGTTTCCTTCTATGTGTTGTGTTGCAATTATATATACCTTTATAATTTGTTATTTAAGCATGTGTTATATTTGATATAATTATTGCAATATTACCTGTTTGCATGTGCTTCTAATATGACCATAGATAGTCGGTTTTACCAGTCTGCGTACCGGGTTGGGTGAAATACGGCCTGCGTGCCGTCATTGAATTAATTTTAAATTTAAATTTTCAGTTAAGTTTATTTTAATTCATGTAAGGCCTCAATTGTGAGGTCCACTTTGTAAATTTATTGTAATTGGAGACATCAAGTTGAGTGGTAGCCCAATAGCAATGGAGGGGGTGATTCGAGTGGGAACCCATCTAAGGAAGTTGCAAAACCCAAGAAAATTTTCTTGAAGACTGTCAAGGCTTAGCTAAATTAGTTGATTAAGTCTAGGTGGCCATACTAGGGGTTTTATTTATGCTTTAAATTCGTTATTGCATGTTTTATTATGCCTTTTATACTTTTTCGAAAAAGTTCACCTAGAATTGCATGTTCAGGATAATAAAACCTACTCTAAAAATTGAATTATCTCTCAACCTATTGAAACACCACTTAGATGGATAAATAAAGAAAGCCAAAGCGAATTATTTTTCCATCATTAATAAATAGGGTGGGAGCTACGTCAATTCAAATTGGCTTTCAAAATAGTTTTTGACCAAGAGCAGAGGAAGAGAAATATTGTATTCGATACAAATTTCTCGCCAACAGTCATTTTGAATGATTGATCATAAGATGATCCACCAAAGATAACATGGGATCGAGTTTTGTTGGGGCAAAGTCCACTTGAGCCTATGAGTCTTGTGGGTCTTGGTAAATTAAAACACTAAATGAGAGTTGATAAAGTGTTTTGATTTGAAGTTAAAACTAGTTTAATTTCTTTGATGAATAATAACTAAAATGAACCAATTTTGTCTCGTAGAATTATTTATGTCCTTTCACTCAAACATCTACCACTAATTAAATATTGTTTTCTCCTTGAGAAAGAGAAAAACAATTACACCAATTCCTTAATTGGCATCGCAATCACAAGATTGTCTTGGAGGCGAATAAAAGGAACATGTCTTTGATATAACATTGAGCTAGGCATCAGTATTAAGAGGTCAATCAAGCCAAATGAATACATGTAATGTCATAGTATACATACAACTTTAACTTCAAAAAGTTTGAAGGTTAGAGGAAGGTTTTCAATATTACCAACTCAAAACCAAGTTCATTGAATTAGTTAGATTTGATAAATATGAAACCAATAACTAGATAGTCTCGGTTGAGCTAGATAAGGGCCAATTGATGACACTCATGTTTTTAAAATAATTTGACTATTTTAAAACATTAAAAAAACCTCAGATCCCCCCTTTTTAACCAAACGGTTGGCGACCAAAGTGTAAGGCCCCCAGACTTATAAACATCATATTAATACTAAACATTTCATAACCCAAAGATTAGCGCAGCGGGATTCATAATCCGAAGGCATTACCGCCGTCCATGATCATGGACAAGCCTAACGAGACACTTTTTCACCCTAACATTCTCAAAGTTGATATGCATATTAATATACCACAATATACATGCCATACAACATACTAACCTAGGATCAACATATCACCTTTCCAAGACAATATATTACACCCAACACCCAAAAATCATCTATCTTCAAGACTCTTATACATCAAGTTATCAAATGTATACATCAGAAGTGAAAGATAACTTCGTTAAGACAAATGAACCTTCTGCTCTTCAATTTGACTCGACTTCTTATCGATTCTTGGCTTCTAGGGGCATCACCTTGAACTGGACCGCTTGAAGGACAACTAGCACTTGAACGGACTTGAACAGGTAGCGGCAACGACCCCTTGGAGTTAACTCAAGAAAGAGGAGACAAGAGAAAATAAGAGAAACTGAGGGTTGATGCTTGCTGAAGGGGGAACGCCGGCCACCTTCTAGGTGGCGCTGCCGGTGTCCTGGTGCCGGCAGCCTTCGTCCGGCGGAGACAAAAAAGGAATGACAGAGAGGGTCAGAGCCAGGCAGAGAGTGGGAGTGAAGGAAGAAAATAGGATTTGTTCTTCTTTAGTGAAATAATAAAAGAGAAAGGGAGGTGAAGAATATTATCACGTAATTGTTATCACAAGGGAGTGGTTATGGGCTTAGTTATTTATAAGGCCCAACCTATTTATCACTTACTCCAACTCCTTCTCTTATAACTATTTTTCCCTTAATCCAATACTATTAACTTGGGTTCCCGAATCAAATTTTTCGAGACTAAACGATGAGAAAATTCAATAATAAATTCCATGAATACTCACATCTCTAATAATAATAAATTCGAATAAACCCGAATGGGAACTTGTCAAACAAAGGATCTGAATATTATGGTTTACCAAGAAGGATCGGGAATGCTACTTGAAGAGTATCTATTGAGTGTACTATACTAGAGAAACGAGGGTCGTTGCACTGTTTAAGTCCTGCAAAACACATAATTAAACAAAATGAAAAAGCGACTTTAATTATTTAACTTAATTAAACAACATTAGGGTCTAATTAACACTGGGCTATTACAGCCTACCCCCCTTAAAAGAAGTTTCGTCCTCGAAACTTGGAAATGTTAGCTTTGAAAACTAGAAATTACCTCAAAACAGATGAGGATACTTGTTTGTCATATCCTCTTCAATTTCCCAAGTGGCTTCGACAGATCACAAAACCCCTTATAAAGTGTTATGTATTTTACTTCCACAGTTTCATTGAACCTACTCATAGTACACTCATTTCCTCATACGTCATTTCATTCCAAGGGGTTTGTCTACATCTCACTCTCTTCGAAACACATCCTCCTTATTTCATCTCATAATATCCATTCTCCATAATTTCCATCAACTTATTACAAATAACTTTCAATCTTCGTAAGCATACGAGCACCAATTGCCAAATATGTTTGAGAGACTTCACTAATCTTCATGCATAGTTTTCTCTCCAAGATGCATAAGGGAAACTTTGAATTCGATCCCGTGGCCCAAGTCTTTAGGTACGAAGATAAATATTTTAAACTACTTTGATTCTAAGCCGTATCATTCCCTTATTCAAACCTCCTCCAAAGTAAGACACCTAAAATGGCAAGTAGCACATGCCCTAACACCAAATGTCTAAGCACTTATTGTATATCAATCACCTTAAAACCTTTGGATTCCTAAGTAAATTTCGGCAGAGTTTCCTCTGTAAATTGGACTATCCCAAGTCATCGACTATACAAATTTACCTTCATACGAATAATTTCTAATTCAATCCACACCATAGAGCCTCAAGCTCAACCAATTTTCCATCCACAATAATATTTCCAACCATGTTCCCAAATCCTATCACAATTCACTTCAAAGTTTCTAATTTCTCCAAGAACCTCCTTATAAACCTACTCTGTAATATCGATTATCCCAATTTTACAAATACTTATTACAAACCTGCACAGACATTTTAACTTCAATTGGATACAATAAGGGCCACACGCCTATATAACTACAATCAACAACAACCCAATAGTTTTGTTCATAATACAAATCTCAAACCTTTAAATCCATTATGTACAGAGACTAGAAGAAACACTCACTCTTGTACTAAAAATTCAACAGTTATCACGTACCAAGCTCTCAAGGCCCAGGCATGAAGAGAACTCTACCCTCGAGGTGCAACAAGATCGTATAGGGGTTTGGCAATCCTGGAAAGGCCATTTGCTAAAATAGAACAGAACAAAGAAAATAACAAAGTTAGTAACTTATACTGATATACTTAGCTAATTCACTCGCAAACCAAGTTGTTTGACTTCCTACCCATTCCAATTGTCTGGATTTTCCACTAATACCCATAAAACCATATGAGTAAAAAGAAAAACTTTCGCCTCACGTCATGATACTGAACTTTACTAACTTTATCTATCCATCAAGCCCACGTACTATTTTAAGCAAAATTTAGACTCCCGACCTCTATCATTGTTCAATGTCATTTCTTCCATCGTTATCCTAACTATGTATTAATAAGCTTATAAGCTTTCATTCGCATATACAAGCCTCGCAACTTAAACCTAAAAAAGAAGATGACTCATAATCCCAAGATGAAACTCATATTTCCTTTGATCCCCCTTTTTATAGTCTTAACTACTCACTACAATACTTACGTTCCGAAATTTCCGCTCAGATACCACAACTGTAACGCCCCCAGACTTATAAACATCATATTAAATACTAAACATTTCATAACCCAAAGATTAGCGCAGCGGGATTCAAAATCCGAAGGCATTACCGCCGTCCATGATCATGGACAAGCCTAATGAGACACTGTTTTCACCCTAACATTCTCAAAGTTGATATGCATATTAATATACCACAATATACATGCCATACAACATACTAACCTAGGATCAACATATCACCTTTCCAAGACAATATATTACACCAACACCCAAAAATCATCTATCTTCAAGACTCTTATACATTAAGTTATCAAACGTATACACCAGAAGTGAAAGATAATTTCCTTAAGACAAATGAACCTTCTGCTCTTTAATTTGACTCGACTTCTTACCGATTCTTGGCTTATCCGCACTAGGCGCATCACCTTAAACTGGATCGCTTGAAGGATCACTAGCACTTGAACGGACTTGAACAGGTAGCGGCAACGATCCCTTGGAGTTAACTCAAGAAATAGGAGGAGACAAGAGAAAATAAGAGAAACTGTGGGTTGATGCTTGCTGAAGGGGGAACGCCTGCCACCTTCCAGGTGGCGTATGCCGTGTCTGAGTGCCGTGACCTTCGTCCATGGAGACAAAAAAGGAATGACAGAGAGGGACAGAGCCAGGCAGAGAGTGGGAGTAAAGGAAGAAAATAGGATTTGTTCTACTTTAGTGAAATAATAAAAGAGAAAGGGAGGTGAAGAATATTATCACGTAATTGTTATCACAAGGGAGTGGTTATGGGCTTAGTTATTTATAAGGCCCAACCTATTTATCACTTACTCCAACTCCTTCTCTTATAACTATTTTTCCCTTAATCCAATACTATTAACTTGGGTTCCCGAATCAAATTTTTCGAGACTAAACGATGAGAAACTTCAATAATAAATTCCATGAATACTCACATCTCTAATAATAATAAATTCGAATAAACCCGAATGGGAACTTGTCAGACAAAGGATCTGAATATTATGGTTTACCAAGAAGGATCGGGAATGCTACTTGAAGAGTATCTATTGAGTGTACTATACTAGAGAAACGAGGGTTGCTACACTGTTCAAGTCCTGCAAAACACATAATTAAACAAAATGAAAAAATGACTTTGATTACTTAACTTAATTAAATAACATTAGGGTCTAATTAACACTGGGCTATTACACAAAGATAGTCTTTTAGTGAAAGGGAAAATAAGATTTAAGAAATCTATCAAAGACAAGAAGTCAAAGGAAAGGTAAGGACAAACAGTTGTACATACCCAACCAATGACAGCAGTCGGTTAACAACCAGATCATGTATGACACTGGGAGCGTGAATAACTAGAAGGAAGACTTGAGATACGATTTCAATTCTAGGCAAATACGTATATGATACACACTGTCCTTATTAATCCCACTTTGAGTATAAGATACCGGCTGTGAAACTCACATTTATGCAAATGTACAGTATCTACAGCAAAGTAGATGTGCTTTGAAGGATGAGAGTCAGCCTACAAATAGGAACATGCAATTAGTTGTAGTTCCTTATGAAGAGTTGGTTGTTTATCTATTTCCTCAAGACTTATAAGAAAAATTTATAGGTGATTCTATGTTCTCATTATAAGTAGAAATTTGATTTCTTACTCTTAATTAGAGAGAGAGAGAGAGAGAGAGAGAGAGAGGATCTCGGATAAATACACCCAACACATCGAAACCAAAAGGTTTAAAAAGAATAACTCATGTTCAAACATAAAACTTGTAACTATCTATTAAGTCATGCAAATCAGAGCGAATTCAAAAGCGTTACGATGATAGACTTTTGAATGATAAGACTTTGAAACATGTGATGTCTGTAAAGCATGACTGTACCTTTTACAAGAAAGGGTGAACTTGCCAACAAACACTCATTCATATGGATGTATGTAGTCCAATTGAGCACAAGTACAAAGGATGAATTACTTCAAATCTTCAAAGATGAACAAAATAAGGCATGGTGATTCATGTCTATGAGATTCATTTGAAACTGGAATATTAAAATAGTTTGAAGATTTCCAAAATGAAGTAATCTTGGCGAAACAATGAGAGCACCTAGATAAGATCGAAAGGATGCTAATGGTTGAGCCAAGAGTTTGAACAAATGACTCAAATGAAACATAATTCTGGCATTATAAGCTTAAGTCATATTAATCACAAATGCATTTATAAACTGCATAGTGCAGGATTTTGGAAAACATAAACTTTGAAAAGTTCAATGTTTGTAAAGCATGCCTGATGGGTAAGATGACTAAAATAACCTCTTATTGGAATTGGTGGACAAGCTAATGACTTATTAGGTTACATGCATATTGATGTATGTGGGCCTATGAGCACTAGTGCTAGAAGAAGGTTTGCTGTACTTTTTCATCACTTTCAGTGACGATTTTTAGTAGATATGGGTATATCTACTTAATACGCCACAAGGCCAAATCCTTTGAAAATGTTCAAAGAGCTTCAAAGTGAAGTACAAAACCAACTTGGCAAGAAAATCAAAACCCTTCAATCAGATTGAGGAGATGAGTATTTGAGCCAAACATTTCATTGACCATTCCAGAGAATGTGGAATTGTTTCATATCTCTGTCCTCTAGGAACACGACAATTCAATGACGTATCTAAAAGAGGAATCACAGCTTATTAGATATGGTGTGATCAATGATGGTTGAGTCAACATTGTCGGTTACCTTTTGGGGATACACGCAGTTAACCATAGCTCTAATTACTGAATTAAGATTATCTGAAGCACTAGAGAAGACACCATATATGATATGGAGAAGAGAGGTTCTTGAACCATTCTCTAAAAGAAAGAGTGGGGGAGTTTTGAACTTACCGAAGTTCAAGAGACACAAAACACTATAATCATCACCTAAAGCTCCGCTACTTAATCCTAGTTCAAGTTTTCCTATTAGTCGGGAAATTAAGAATGAGGTTGAGGCAGTAGAAGTTCCTCAAAACGTTGAGGAGGAGGTGCCATGAACATTACTCCAAGCAAGGTCAGGTAAACAACTCCATCATCCACAAAGATATTGATCTCCTAAGGATGAGCGTGAGATGTTACTTTTAGAAAGTAATGACCCTACCTACATCAAAGAAGCTTTAGCAAATCAAGATTCCATAAGTTCTAAAATGGACTCCATGTATACAACTAAGTTTAAAACTCAGTTGATTTGTCTGAAAGTGTGAGCCATTAGGCATAGGAGGGTTTTAAGGCAAAACATGGGTTCATTAAGACATCAAGACTGACTTCAAAATCACATTTGGAAGGAAGGTGTGTACTTGACACATCTGAATGGTTTTTTGTTGGAATACTTATAAACTTCAAGAGGCCATCTGTGGTCTTAAGGAAGCTTCTTGGAGTTGGAATCATTGACCTTCTTGACCAGGATATCAAAAAGTTTGATATACGGGGAAGTGCCAAAGATAATATTGTGTTTACAAGAAGTTCAGTGGGAGCAATGCATTTTCTAATATTGTATGTAATTAACATACTGCATACTGAGAGGAAGATTCCCATGTTGCGTCTACTGAGGTTGACTTGGGAATAATTTTCAAAGTGAAGGATTGGTGGGGCTAAGAATTTTCTTGGAGACAAGATCTATAATGATAGATTAAAGATTTTAATTGTTTGAATCAAAGTTGACTATGTGTTGAATAGTTCAACCCATTTCGAGAATGGATTAATTTCCATAAATCATGGCATATCCTTAGGGAATCTGATTGTCTCAAAACAATCATAGGATCTAAAAGGGATGAGACATATAGCTCACGTTTCAGGCGTGAGATTCATGTATGCCACGAGATGGTCAAAGCCCAACATAACATTTACATTGTGTATATGTGTAAACAAAACTAAGGATATATCCTCAGTTCTGAGTGGTTGATAAGAGCTAAGTATAGAGAGTTGTACTGATGCTGCACTTACATCAGGAGATATGATTTTCTGAAAGGTCAAAGAAATTATATGAACTGTCTGAGTGGTATTGAGGTGAGCTGGAAGATGTTCCTAACATGACATGCGTTTAATTATGCAAATAAGACAAGCATAGCACGAATTTAGAAGTTGTGACAGAAACTGTTAGGATTGTGAAGTTCATTTTAGAACTGGGTGATGCTTCTAGCCTTGCGAGAGCAATGGAGCCTTGTTGATAAGAGCCATCACTCAAGCAAAGGAACTGAAGCTCACTATGAATCCAAACATGAATTCCGGAAATATCTCCCTATGTGAAAGGTCATTAGTGAGATAGTATATGTGCGAGGTTCATTGCAAGTATTATGTACTAAACCCCTGTTGTATTTATAGCATGATAGTCATGCATGGGCAATAGGTATTGAACACATTTTGGAATATTAACAAGTCAAATTTACATGAATTGCTTATGAATAATGACCTTGTTGATTCATCATTAAGAATAAGATTCCAAAATTTACATTAATTATGGTTTAGAATTATGTAAATGTCCAAAAAGGTTAGCGAATTCAAATGGGAAATTGGAAGAGGTCCGATTTCTGAAGACCCATTAGTGAACTTGATAACGCTATTCTTAGTCGACAATCGACTTAGTTCCTAATGTATCATCACGTAGGAATAGTGATAATATCAACACAATTAGCATGTAGGATTGAGGTGATGATCAAGTTTCGTGATCATAGTGATGTGATGACATCATAAATCAATCACATGGATATTGTTGAGAACAACTACCGAGCTGACCCGCAGTGGGAGCTCTTTAAGTTGGGAATGTCATAAGAGCTCTCGGTACTCAAAATTCCTAAATCCTGAGTTTAATACATAGACTACATGGTCTGTTGTGACTTTGGAGCGCGTCCAACGCCTTTCGTAACAGTAGGCTATAAAGGCGGTGTCTGGGTTACAGTTGGATCATGTGAGAATGTATGTCTGAACAAGATGGCATTGTCCTCTCCATTAGAGACAGTTGTCTTATTGGCCACTCGGTGAGATTGGACTGAAAATGCTTGGCCGAGCTCAGTAGAATCAATAGTTGATCATCTGCTTTTCAAAGTCTAAACTCGGAGATTGAGGAACGTTCAGGTCTTACATAAGGATGACTTCAGCTTACCTTATCCGAACATGAGACAGTAAGTGACAAGGGAATTCAAGGAATCGAACACTTGTGGGACAAGTGGGAGATTGTTGGGAATGTCCCGACAATGTTCGATATACACAGAGATTAAACCAAAGTAATATAGTAATTATATGTCTTGCTAAAGACCTCTATAATTGGTAATTGAATATGTTTAATTACAACTATATTATTTGGTCCTACTGGGTCACACAAGTCTGTGCCCTGGAACAATGTATGTAACCTAAGTAATATTGTATTATGTTTAGAAATGTTGGGAATTGATTTCTGTGAGAAATCAGCCCAACATGGACCAAACTGGGTTCAACACGGACCGTGTTGACCCAACACGGTCCATGTTGGGACACCACAGTCCGTGGTGTCCATGGGCCGAGTTAATGGACCTTCTAGAGTCCAACACGGACCGTGTTGGGCTAAAGAAGTGCGTCGTTGCGTTAAGTCGAGCCTTTAGGGTTTTGTACCCTCTCCCTAGGTTTTCTAAACACTATATAAAGGGGTCTCTGTGAGAGATTATTCCACACCAACTGCCTGAGACTCTTAGAGAGATACCAAGGTGATTTCCTGAGTTTCTCTCTCTTTTAGTTTGCAGTTATTGTTTCCTAAAACATTCTTTGTTTCCTGAAACATTCTCATACATACATCTTAGATTGAGATTCGTCTCGATGAGGTCGATTTAGCGATCGGGTTCCCGGAGTGCTGGACTTTTCAGTGGAGGATTTAAGCATTGGAATCTTGAAGGTCAACCTCTTCTTTAGCCGGAATTAGCGATCAGGTATAATTACTAAATCCTCTACAATTGTTGTGATTAATTGTTTATAATCGTTATAAATATTCCGCCAATTAATCTGTATCTGTTTAGGAAATAGATAACCTATAACCTAACAGAAATTGCATGTCGAGTTGCTCTAACACTTAGGAGATCATCGTTGTAGTCTTGGTACTAGGGACTGTTTGCATATTGAGTCACATGCATTGTAAATACCGTTCATGTGCATATTCTCCTAGTCATTGCATTGCATCAGGAGGTCATGCATAAAGTTAACAGTCATACATAAGTGCATAGGAGTCTAGAGTCTAGAAGACCAGGTGTATGCATGCTCATCGAGAAAAGAGGAAATTCATCTCACACAGAGGCTCAGACTCGACTGCTAATCATAAGGAGCAAGATTAGAGGAAGTTCTAATCACACTCTGGATGAGTTCTTTCAAGTCCAAGCGGACTATCGTCCAAAGCTCATCCTCATGGCGATCTTCTAGTCTGCCAAAGCAACAAAAGTTACCATGGACACCACCGACACAATCATCCGCCTCGGGAAAATCCGTTGGGCGTCATCGGCCTCGGGAAAATCCATTGAGCATCATCAACATTGGGAAAATCCGATCCGCCTCGGGAAAATCCGTTGGGCACCATTAACATCGGGAAAATCCGATCTGCCTCGGGAAAATCCGATCCGCCTCGGGAAAATTCGTTGGGCGTCACCAACATCGGGAAAATCCGTTGGGCGTCACCAATATCTGGAAAATCCGATTCGCCTCGGGAAAATCCGTTGGGCATCATCAACAGCTTCGCAAGGGAAAATCCGTCGGGCATCATCAACATCGGAAAAATCCGATCCGCCTCGGAAAATTCCTTTGGGCACCATCAACATCAGGAAAATCCGATCCACCTCGAGAAAATCCGTTGGGCACCATCAACATCGGGAAAATCCGATCCGCCTTGGGAAAATCCGTTGGGCGTCACCAACATCGGGAAAATCCGATCCGCCTCGGGAAAATCTGATCCCCATCATCAACTACTTCATCACGGGAAAATCCGTCGGGCATCATCAACATCGGGAAAATCCGATCCACCTTGGGAAAATCCGTCGGTCTCCATCAACATCGAAAAAATCCGATCCGCCTCGGGAAAATCTGTCGGGCATCATCAACATCGGGAAAATCCGATCCGCCTCGGAAAAATCCGTCGGGCACCATCAACATCGGGAAAATCTAATCTGCCTCGGGAAAATCATTGGGCACCATCCGCATCAGGAAAATCCGATCCACCTCGGGAAAATACATTAGGCATCATCGACACTGGGAAAGACTGGGACACTGATAGAAACAAAGGGGAAGGGGAGTTCGGATCGGTCACGATCAATCTGCCAAACTGGTAATTCTCTATATCTCCAGTCATTGTTCAAAATAATTTGACATTCTACTTTGGTTTATGTATAGGGAACCATCACCGACACCGGGAAAACCGGGACATCATCTTTTAGTTGCCGTTAAAAGAGCGCTGACATCCACCTTCTGGTCGCCATTAAAAGAGCATCGACATCATCCACTTTCCGGTCGCCTCTAAAAGAGCACCGCCATCATCTTCCAACTGCCATTAAAAGAGCGCTGACATCCATCTTCGGTCGCTATTAAAAGAGCACCGAAAGCATCCACCTTCCGGTCGCTGTTAAAAGAGGACCGACATCATCCGCTTCCCCATCGCCATTAAAAGAGCACCGACAACATCCATCTTCTGGTCTCCATTAAAAGAGCACCGACAGCATCCACCCACCGATCGCCATTAAAAGAGGACCGACATCATCCGCCATCCGATTGCCGTTAAAAGAGCACCGACATCGTCCATCTTCCGGTCGCCAATAAAAGAGCACAAATAGCACTCGTCTCTCAACATCATCCATCATCAGTGCTTCAAGATACTTTGACCTTCGTCCTATTCTGACTCGATCAAAGTAGGTGCTCTCTGTAGAAACTGGATTTTGTACCGAGATAAGTGTACAAATCAAACTCAACAAGAAATGAGGCTAGAAGGAAAGCAAAGTCGTTGGGCCTTTCTCAAAATCCAATGGACCTTCGTGAATCAAAAGCTACCGGGCCAACCCCACCACAAAAGCCTTCATTTTTCGCCCTTTCCACATACATGTGCTCACCATTTCGAATCTCAATTTTTTCACAAGTATCGTTTGAAGCAATTATGGCCGTTTGAAGTTGGCTTAGCCAACTAGCAAGGCCATGCGACCTTACTCAGCTCCCAGAACCAAAAGCCGAGCCAAGTATGCAATTTGGCCCAGAAGACATTAGCAAGGCCGCAGGGCCTTGCTCGCAGCTGAAATCCATTTTGCGATTGCCACGCTGGCAATCCGTGTGTTAAAGTGGCACTGGCCGCAGGGCCTTGCTCAGTATTTGAGTTCGCGCGCCAATTTTTCCCTCCCAAGCCATGCAATCCCCCGATTCCAGCCCTTGTCTTTTGACTGTTGACCTGAGGAAGGCCCTACGGCCACGTAATTTTCTATGGAGGGCATGATCTTTGGATCATGCCTCCCCCTCCATCCATCTTCATACTTCTCACCCCACCTATAAATACCCCCCATTCCCTCACTCATTTAATCAACAATTCTTATCCACAACCATTATCAACTTCCACTAACAACTCTCATCATCACTCTCTCCATTCTCTTTCAAATTCCCTTCTATATTCCATAATCATTACTACCACCATTCTCCTATCCATACCACCACACTTTAAGCCACTCTCAAATACTCATTCTTTCATACTAGGTTCTAAACCGGCGCCAAGTTCAAGCATTCAAGAGGATCAATCTTCCCTTCGCCCCTAAGGCTTAAAGTGAGGTTTGTACGTTCTTGTATTATGTAATTTGTTCGTATTTATGTAATTTACTTGTACTTTATCTTATAAAAAAATCGTTATGTTTTACTCTTCCATGTTCGGAATATAAAGGTTGTGAAATTTATTAAACTTCTCCCCGCTCATTTCATTTCATGTTTGATTTTAGTATATTATGTTTTTAAACAGGCGGGTTCGAGAATTCTTTAATTCTCGAATAGTAACCTTGCCCCCGGATTCGAAATTCGGGTTCGTAGACCGGAGCTATTTTTATTTCTTTTTTTGGTTTGTCGATTTCCTTAAATCGGCTGGCAACTCGTCTTTAATAACTTCTTTTTATTATTTAACATATACGTTCATTGCATAAAAGTACTTAGATGTGGTTTAATAATCTCACTCCGCAGCCTATGATGGGTTCTATTCATTCTTTTGTGGGCTAAAAACTTGCGGCCCCAACCGTTGCTTCATCACAGGCCCCATGGCTTATGATGGGGTCTGGTGTCCCACTTGTCTTTCCTTTGGCCAAGGTTTGGAGTTGAATTATTATTGATCCTTCGATAAAATTATTTTTGTGTAATTTCGAATATGTTAATAATAAAAATAGGTCCGTAAACGAATACAAGCCCTCCTTTCGAAAACGTTTTCATAAAACAAAATTATCCTTATTTAAGGATTAAGCAACCTTAGTCGGCTCTCAATCACAATATAAGTAGCACGTTCGAAACTATTCCCTGGGTGGGGATTTTTCAGGGTCCTACAATACTGAAAGTGAAAAATCCGGAAGAGCTCAAAGACTTAAGACCTATTGCTTTGAGCAACGTCACATACAAATTAGTGGCGAAGGTGATGGTAAGTCAGCTAAAGCCGCTTTTAAAAGATATTATAGTAAAAAGCAATCCGCCATTATTCATGGTCGAGTTATCTCAGATAATGTAATGGTGGCATTTGAGGTTTTCCACCACCTAAAAAAGAAAAAGAAGGGGAGAATGGGGTGGATAACAACTAAGGTGGATATGAGTAAGGCATACGATCGAGTGGAATGGGATTTCCTATGAGTAATAATGGAAGAGATGGTCTTTCCAGATAGCTGGGTAAGCAACATTATGTTCTGTGTAGAGACAGCTCCTTACTCCTTTTTGATAAATGGAGCACAGTGCGACCACATTTACCCCGGGAAAGGCCTCCTTCAAGGGGATCCGCTCTTGCCATATTTGTTCCTTTTGGTCACTAAAGGTTTAAGTGTCCTTATAGATAGAGAATTAGGGAAAGGAAAGTGGAAATGGATCAACATATGCAGGAGAGCTCCCACAATATCACACTTACTGTTCGCTGATGATAGTCTGTTCTTCTTCAAAGCGACAGAAGAAGCAATTCAGGTGCTAAAGCATACGATTCAGACATACGAGGAACTCTCAGGGCAACAAATAAATTTGGACTATTCAGAGGTCTTCTTTAGAAGAAATATTATGGAAGATAGGAAGGGAAGGCTACTGGAGCTAATGGGCATGAGGGAGATAATAGAACAAAAGAAGTATCTGGGACAACCCTTAATTATTGGACTTTCTAAAAAAAGTCATCTTTGATAACCTCAAGCAAAGAATAAGGGCGGAGACAAATGGATAGAAAGAAAAAAATTCTCTCTCAAGTAGGGAGAGAAGTTTTTATCAAAGCAGTGCTACCAGCATTACCTACATATGCAATGAGCCTGTTCAAGCTACTCGCCTCTTTCCAAGAAGAGGTCTTGAGCATAATAAGGAGATTTTGGAGGAGTGGTGATGGGGGGGGGGGTAGGTTAGGATTTAGGGAGCTCGAATGCTTTAATCTGGTGATGTTAGCAAAGCAGGTGTCGAGATTACTGGTACATCCAAACACCCTAGCAATGTCGGTCATGAAGGCGAGGTGTTTTAATCGAGGAGACCTGCTGAGTGCCAAAAGGGGTTTGTGACCGAGTTTTATATGGCGCAACATCTTGGTAAGAAGAGATCTCCTAATGAAAGGATTAGGATGGATTATAGGGGATGGGGAGTGTGTTCGAGTTTGGTGGGATTAGTGGGTCAATATGGGGGGTCGATATTTTGTAGGCATTGCACCTAAGGGACAGAGGAATGAAGGGTAAAAGAGTTGATAATCGAGGCCAAAACTAGGAGATGGACTAGGCAATTCATCGAACAAACTTTCAAAGAGGAGGAGGCTACAACCATCCTGACTCTCCCCCTCCCAATCTCCAGGAAAAATGATAGGGCTTGGTGGATTTCACCAAGAATGGAGAGTACAGTGTTCATAGCGGCTACCACCTTGCTTTTCATGGTGATGAAAGATCTCCATCCAATAAGGATTCGGGGGAAGTATGGACAAATTTGTTGAAAACTCAGGCCCATCCCCGGGTAAAACAAATCCTATGAAGATTTGCTAAGGAAATCCTTCCGACCAAGGTGAATCTCTACAAGAGACATAACACCGACATGCCTACCTCTGAAGTGTGCGATAATGTAGAGGAGAGTCAGCTCCACGCTCACGTTGAGTGCCCTTGGACATATGAGGTATGGGAAAGGCTTGGCCAAACAGACATTTTGAAAGTCGGAGGAAAAAATGGAGTGGATTGGATGCGAAATTGGTGTTTATGCTCCATTTTAAGAATAAATTCATCCTTTTTCCCTTGACGTTTTCCTCGGTTCCACGAACAATTATAGTATTTTTATGTTACTTTTCTTCTCTTTTATGTTTTCTCAGCAATAATATGCAAATGGATAAAATGTGCGTAAAAAGAGGCAAAATCGGGATGAATTCAAGGATAGATGAGGCTCGAATGTGAATATCGAGGAAACCCATCTCAAGAAGGTTGGAGACTCAGGATAAAAGAGACCTCCTGCCCGTAATACAATAGGTCACAACCGTAACTGAGAAGGAAAGCCAAGCAACCTCAAATAGAAGAAGAGTCACAACCGTGTGACGAGAGTTAGTGCTATGAACTCCATACTTCACATCCAATCCTTACTTCTGCATTGAAAGAGTTTTCCGATGATATATTATAAGGTCAATTGCGACTTGAGATGAATGAATTATGAGTATGATATCAAAAAGTGTGCAAAAGCTGCTTTATGTCCACTCTTTTGTTCACCATTTTTTTTCACACATATGCTATGACTTTGAGGATTATGTCAATGGAAAGTAGACTCCTAGAGCTTTCCGAAAAGTAAAGAATCAAGTTAATTAGACATCGGATGAAGGAGATATGACCAAAACAAGATTTGGGTTTCAGATACAAGATGCCTCACGGCCGTTACATAGGACCTCACGACGGTGACACTAGTCCTCATGGTCGTGACACATTAAGAAAGAGATATGGGTTCAAGATAGAGAGCAGCTCCAGAATGGAAGGGTTGTCACGACCGTGACAGTGGACCTCACGGCCGTAACAGGCCCCCTCACGGTCGTGACTCCATTCCTCACGGCCTTGACACATCTGAGAGAGGATTCCTGGGTTTTGGATAGAATATACCTCACGACCGTGGCAGACCCCGTCACGACTGTGATACCCTGTTTCCGCCAACTTATTTTTGGGGCCAAAATGACTGACTTTTGACCCGTTTCCTCCATTATATAAATAGAGAGACTCAACTATTTCTCCACAACCATTGATTATTAGGTCTTAGGTTTAGTTTTAGGTTTTAGCTCTTAGTTTTAGGTAGGATTAGATTAGGGTTTTCTATCAATTTAAGATTCATTAAGCATTGAGTTAGGGTTTCATCTTTGTAATTGAATTGATCATTGTGGATTCTTTACCTTTGAAACATCTATAAGATCCAATTTTAGTAAGTTTCTTCCTCTTCCCTTTAATTTTAGCTTTGAATTAGTTAATTAGTTGTTTGATTATCTTGTTTATGCTTTTAATTAGTTTAATTAGCATTGTCATGTTAGCTTTTGCTATAATCCTATTGAACTTTGCTTTGATTGTTGAATTAGTGGTAATTGTAAGTATGTGTTGCTAGTTCCTCTCGGGATAGGGGGTAATTAGGGCCCCTAATGGGGGATTTGGCTTAGATTAGTGGGATTAGGGTAATTAATGAGGTAATTAAGTGTTCGACTATTTCCACTCGATGTTGGAGGATTTTGGTGCCGAGAGGTTATAAATCCTCCCCCAAACATCGAGTTGGAGATAGAGGTAGGAGTAATTAGTTCTTAATCCACTCGAGAGAGGGATTTTGGAACTGATTAGTCAGGATTGCGTTCGAATACTATCAAGGTCTGTGATATGCAAGAGTAATAATGGATTTTGGGAAGTATGCATCAATTTACCACTCGAGAGAGGGAAATGGATGCTGGTTATCCTTCCAATCCTCACACTTGATGACTGAATACCGATCACTCCTAAAACTGCAAAATCCGGGTTTAGGTTAGGTTGGGTGGTTTCAAATGATTCGGTGAGTTGTTTAGCATTTCTTACCATACCTCTCCATTAGATCTCGATACTCTTGGCGCCGAGAGGTTTTAGGGTATCTCTCAATATCGAATTGGAGGGTTATGGATGGATTAATTGGACATTAATATACATTGGTGTGTGATTAGTGTTTGATTAGGAAAATTAGGCCATCTTGCTATCTATAAACCATCCTTATGTAAATAGTGGTGGAATCTAGAGAGTCAGTATCGAATCCTAACTCTGGCAAGAGGGATTTGATGTTCATTCATTCGCCTAATTCCCATGCTGAATAATTTGCCTATAAATCATTCTGGATCCTCTTCACTGATCCGTTTTCTCTCGTTAGGAGGCCCGATAATAAACCTCCAGAGCTCTTTCCTTTTAATTATGGTTCTTTTCCCTTTTATCCTTAAGTCCTTGTGTTTACCAAACTCAAAAACCTTTAACATTAAGCCTAGAGGTGAGAGCTCGATTGATTCTTAGGTTTGGAAGCCCTAACTCCATGTGGATCTGACAATCACCCACAATTTGTTGCGACTGAACAATTGGTTGTAAGCAATGGATGGATTGGACATCACTCTATATGGATAAGGAATTTGGAGTATCTCTTGGGGAAGGAATGACCTCATCCATAAGCAAAGAACTATTGACCCGAGTTTCATGGCAACTAGAGTCGAAAACAGTTGTTGGGAATTTATGGAGAACATCGGTAGATAGGATGCTCAAACCAAGGGCGAGAGTCGCTGGAGATGAATGGGGTTTCAAGATGGGGTAAAAATTAATTGTGATGAAGCTACGGATTTGGAGAGAGGGGTAATAGTGGTGGGACGTGTGGCTCGAAAGAACATGGGGAATTTGTTTGGCAGCTGGACGGAGTTGGTCAACACGGTGGGAGGTGGAAGATGCTGAAATTAGAAGTGTATTGTATGCCATTGCAATGGGAACCCAAATGCAAGTACAGAAAGGAATTGTAGAATGTGATGCACAGAATGTGGTGCTAAAGCTCAATAAGGGCACTGCGGCTAGGAGTGTGGATGCTCTGCTGCTGGAGGATGTGTTCTAGGTGGAGTAGTAGCAACATTGAGGAAATCCAATGGACCAGGAGATCAACAAATAAAGGGGCTCACCCAGTAGCTAAATGGTTCCTATGTAGTGATGAGGCACACTAGTGGGTTGGTCCCCCCCCTCCCCCCCCCCCCCCAAAAAAAAAACTTCCTTTGTGATGTAATTTTGGAGGACCGTTTACATCTATATTTCTATTCTTTCTTTCAAAAAAAAAAAGAATGGTGTGGTAATGAATATTGGCAAGGGTGAAATTTTCTTGTAGCATACATATTTTTTGCCACGGAAGTTGTCGTCTATAGCATGATATTGTCACGGGTGAAATTTACTTGTGGCACAAGTACTTTTTTTCCATGGGAGTTGTAGTGCATTGGAAATTTTTGAACATCACATGTACGCTCTAAGTTTCCCGTGGCAAGACCAAGAAATTGTCACGATTTTAAATTTTCCGTGGCATAATTCATGGCACAAGGGATGATTTTTTGTAATGAAAAAAGGATGTCATGATGTTAGTCGTACTCAAACACTTGACTATGTACATAATCTTTGGCAACAAAATAATAGTTCAAGTCAGCAGTTTGCAAGTCAAGTACCAAAATATAAATCGAGACATTAGTCGTGTTTAAACACATGACAGTGTGTGCGACCTAGTCTCGAGGGGACAATTTGGGGACACTAAAAAATCAAAATAATTCCAAATTATAAAATAAATTAAGTTGATTATTTTGGTCAGATTAATTAATTTAGTTTATTTAAGTGAAATTAACTAAAACTGACTACCAAGTCAAAACTCGAATGACTACCAAGTTAACCCAAACCCGTGTCGCGGTCAATGCCCCAAGAGTCTACCAAGTCAAGACTAAAGCGACTATCAAGTTAAAGTCAAAGTGACTACTAAGTCAAAGTCAAACGGACAATCAAGCCGACCAAAGCACAGGCCCAGGCAAAGGCCCACAAAGGATAATAAGTCACAAGCCCATGAGTGGGAGTCCCTTCTCTATGAATAGGACTCTACCTCCTCTCATTCAAGTGAGAGAAAAAAATGAACTCTCAAGAAGACTTTCTAGAATTAAACACAAACACTTCAATATGTGACGTTTGTTTTAGAGACTGAAACACAAACATGATCGATATCCAAGCCATGTCGGCCCTATGTCAAGGATATTACAGAGACCAAATCATAGGATTATTTTTTATTTGTTCATCTTGTAATATATATTATAGATATTATACCCAAGTTCTTTTAAATTAATACAAAATTAAATTTGGCCATTTTCTTGCCTTTATTTATTTTAGAATCAAACATTTGGTTACAACAGGATCCTGATTTCAAGATCCAAACATAGATCCATTTTAAACTGGATCTTAAAATCAGGATTCAGTATTAGATCCCTAACCGGTATTGGATCCCTAATCGAATGGGGTATCCAGGTGAAAAAATCCACACGTGTCAATTTAGTTTAACTAACAGCAATCCGACACAATGTTCCTGTCAAACTTCAACCATATTCATTTCTCCACTCCCTATCAATATCACCAACTTTAAAGGTTACAGTTCAAAGTATCAAACACAATAATAAATTATAAGTGTTAACATTAGGGTTTCTGCTATATAGCATGCTAGTATCATAGTACGTGCGCATGTTACGAAAATGATTGGCTTGGATCCATTACATGTAAGATTGGAGAAGGTTTAATGACTGATTGAATAATCTCTAGAGTCCAAATTAATAGTGTAATGTCCGTACTTTTTTTTTAATCATGTCATCTTGGATATATTCTTAGTCTCATTTTAAGTTAGTACTTACGTTCGTAATGTCCATGTATGTCCAAGCATGTCATTATGTCCATCATAATCCCTGTACGTTCATGTGATATGAGTTCATGCTATCCATAAAGGTCCATAAAAGGCTATGCATGTCCATAAAGTCCATATATCATCAAGTGTCTTAGTAATGACCATCTTCAAATTAGAGATTACTTAATAACGTCATGTTATGGATTAAGTTTAGGCCAAATGGGGCTTATCTTACCTAGGGCGTAAGGTGGGTAGTCCTCAGTACATAACTCCCATGGAGATGCACCCATAGCTTGAGCTTTCTACCTTAGTCCATTATTAAGGTGATTTGTAGTAAGGGGGTGAAAGTAGTGTTTTCTCATTAGTCACTTTACATGTAGGTGCTTTAGTAATGATAAGTAGTATTTTCTCATTAGTCACTTTACATGTAGGTTCTTTAGTAATGAAAAGTAAACTAGAGTTCATGTTATATACGATTTTTGTGACAGTAAGTTCCCAAGATTTGAAGTTATTGAGGAGACCTTATCAGCTTAAGTGTTGGATAGAAGAGTTGTAGTATGCATGACAAGCTTTACGAAATAGGGTCTTACACGTTAATCGGATATCGGTGTAATGAGTTATGAGATGATAAAATCAGGGCAGTACACATGATTTACCCATAATTATAAAATTGACATAGTAGTTTTCAGGGAAATCTTTGAGGTCTTTCGTAGGCTATCCTAAGTTGGTGGTCAACATAAAAGTTGTAGATCATATCGCACTTTAAGCTTTCCATAGACTGTTCGCACTCGTCATACTTTGTCTAGATTTAAAATTATGAATTTTCACAATTTCGATCCCAGACTTTATTTTATTGCAGGCCAGTCCTCTTATTTAATCATTGTGAAGCCTTTACACTTATTTTTGGCCTTAACTCTTAACTGAAAAGTTGTAGAACTTATTTTTAGCTTTCCGAAGAGTTATTTTACGAAGTTTTCCGACATTTGTAGAGGGAGTCATGATTTTTATAAGATTACAACAAAAACCTAGCTTTCCGAGACCTTTTAAGGAGTTCTTCCTCTTCAACTTTAGATTATAAGCTACTTCCCTTTTTCTAAAATTCCAAATTAATGTACATTATTATTCGTTTCCATCTCAAGAGAGGTCCAAGAGGTTGTTGTTTTTCCCTATTAGAGTCCACTTCAGCACTCAGATTATTTGTGCCTACATTTACATAGTAAAGATATGCATATTGCTTGTACCCTACCCAAATTCACTTATTTGAGTTAAAGTAAAGCATAAATATTATTTAATATGATTGATTGATCCTTTTACATGTTTTACTCACACAAATGTGGTCCTGTTCCATTTCATTTGTGCCAAAGTGCACTATTTACTTCATAACTTGACCAGTGTCAACAGGTTAACTCTGTACGTACCTCCCGATCTGCTCGGGTATGCACATATGAAGATTTAGTTCGATGCTCGCAAGTAGGATCCATTCACATAATTTAAAGCATGCATCATATATTTCTTTATTTTATATATTTCCCTTTTATTTGTGAAAATGTTTTATGTTTTGTTTTAGGTAGTGTTGCTAGTGGTAGCAAGCCAAACGCCGATAAGAAATCAGCTTGATATGGAAGTGAGGAGTGCCCATTACCCACCCTTTGCTTGTAATGTATATCATTCAATGTCTGGTATGTTCAAGAATTGGTGGAGTTGGTTCTACCTTAATACATTTGTTATGTATGAAATTATCTTATCGTGTAGTATGACTTGTTTAAGGTTTATGTATGAGATTATCTCATGATTATTGTGGCTTAAGTGTGGACCATGTTTAAGGTATAAGTCATTTATTAGGATTATTGTGAAATGTGGAGTCTTTGATTGTATGTTAGTCTTGTCCTTGTTGGTTGTGGACGGCAGTAGAACGCCTTCGGATTATATTTTTTGCCGCGCTAATCTTTGTATTAAGAAGTATTCATGTTAATCTGAAGATTGTTTAATCTAAGGGCATTACTTATAAATAGTTCATTTCTCATCCAACTCTTTCTCTCTCATTCGAATCCTCTTTCTCTCTCTTCCTTGTTCTCTCTCATGCAGCCCTAGAGAGGTATGTATGTATATATATCTACCAAGCAAGTGAAAATATTACTTGAAAATTTATTTTCCTGAAAAACCATTTTCTAGGAAAATGATTTTCAGTTACACCAAATACACCATAATGCTATGCTTGGGAGAAGGGTTAGGGAGGGTTAAGGGCAGTTAAGGAGGGTGCTTACTCCTCCTTACCCTTGTTTAGGAAAGGAGTGAGGAAGGGGGGGTAAGGGGGAGTAAAGAGGAGTGAAATTTACCCTCCTTTACTCCTAATTCTTATTTTTCTTACACTCCAATTGGGGGTGTAAGGAAGCGTTTAATGACATTATAACATACATAATATATAAATTGACAATTTTACTCTTCCATTTCTCTATGTCATGCTACGATCTCTCTCTCTCTCTCTCTCTCTCTCTCACACACACACACACACACGCATATCTCTCTCTCTCTATAGAGAGAGAGAGAGAGAGAGAGAGAGAGAGAGAGAGATGAGGGATGGTATAGAGAGAAAAGAGGGTTGAGAGAGAGGGGGGATGGAAGGGGTGGAGAGAGACTAGAAAGAGATTGGGTGGGGGAGGGGGGAGGGGTAGAGAGATAATAGGGAGAGAGGGGGAGGGGTTAGAGAGAGAATGAATATAGAGGTAATGTATGAGTATCATTGTATATGAAAGAACAAATATGTCAATTAAAAATGTACTCTTATAAACTCTCCCAATTGATCTCCCAAGTAAGGGTTAATAGTTTACCTTACAAACACTTTCATACTCTTACCCTCATTTACTCGTTTTAACTCCTGCCCTCATTTTTAACTCTCCTCCCAAGTGGCTCCTAAATACAAATGCAAATCAAAAATTACTCTCTAGTGTTGAACACAGAAAGGACTTTTTATTCATGTACTTTTCTTACAATAAGGTATTGTCATCAATCAAACCACATTTAACCAAGAAATTTCTGGGTTTTGAACACGATTTTCTCAATTAAACCCAAAATACACCAAACTTGAAAAATTAGCTGGTCAAACCCAACCCGCCCGCTTGACCCGAAAAATTATTTTTTTAAGTTCAACTTTATTAGAATTTGTGACTTTTCATTTGAATTTTTAACTATTGAACTATAAGCGCAACTAGCACTCGCAAAAAATAGGGTCCTGAGTAAATTCGGGTCAGACAAATTCAGACAATGTTAAATTCAGACGAAACTGATTTTATTTCATATTGGACTGAGTCAGACAATTCGAACTATTTTTAAAGTTCAACTTTATTAGAATTTGTGACTTTTCATTGGAACTTTTAACTATTAAACTATAAGTGGAATTAGCGTTGGCAAAAAATCGGGTGCCGGTAAATTTGGGTTGGACAAATTCGGACAAAAATTCATGTCTGGGCTTGATTTTATTTCAGATCGGACATGGTCGGACAATTCGAACGAAACTAAATTCGTGTCGAAATCGGGTTAGACAATAGAAAAAGAAAAATTTTATGTCCGAATATTCGGTCAATTCAGTCAATATCAAAATTCGAACAAAAAATCTATGTCAATACCCGGGTATTTCCAGGTCGAACAATTCGGGTGTCAAGGTCGGACAAAATTTTGCCTGCTTTAAGCGCAACTCATTTATTTGTTATTTTTTTAATTTAAGTTAAAATAATTATAGTAATCTATCGTTGCTAGAAGATAATCATATTTCATTATGTATATTGTATAAAAAGTAGTTTTTAGATAGTATTTTTTAAAAGAAAAAAAAAAGGTCGCAATCATAACCCGCTGCGTTGACCCAAAACCGAAATACATCGTCTGTATTTATCCGAAAGTGATATACACCCGACCCGAAACCCGCCCGTCCGACCGAATTGATTGGTCTAGTTGTGGCTAGCATATACTCAAATTTCACTCTTCCATATTCTGTGTTGGTCACTAACATGTAAATACATGTGTTCATGGCGTGTTAGCCCAACATTTGTTTAGGTTAACCCAGAACTTACTGGGTTTACCACCCTCACTTCCTGGGTTAACACGTCATTAAACGTAGTTGGATTATTTTCCCGAAAATATTTATCCAATTTAAATATCTTATTTGACATCATTTCAAGTCACGTCTGACATTTGACAGACCTATATCCAATTTTAAAAAAATAGTTCTAAATTGTTTTTCTTGGTCAAAAGTCCTTGATTGATGACAACACCTCATTGTAAGAACAACATTTCAATGAAAAATCTTTTTTTTTTTTGGCAACATTAGAAAGTAATTTTCTGAATATAAATTATAATAACTTTTTAGGTTTTGATAGAATTCCCCGTTGTAAAGTAAGAAACTTTACATAAACATTCCTTAGCATTGGAGATCCAAAAGAACTGGCTTACTGGCAGGGTCTTATAATTTCATTTGCTCGGTCCAAGCGTCGGATGAGCGGAGGATACCCTGGACTCCCTTTTGAGCACATGAAGTGAAGGCAGCAAAAGTACTTTGCCAGCTTCAAAACGGCAAGTTTATGAGGCATTATAAACGTAAGTCTCCAAAAGCTTATTCCACCAGCCAACAACGTGAAAACGGCCACTATTGTAAAAGCACATACACAATTATTGAACCCTCAGCTGCTGCTTTTGCTCTTTCCAGAACTTGTTCCTTTCACCACCACATACCCACCAACCAAAGTTCTACAAGGGCTAATCATTCTTGCTCATCACAACTCTAATGCTAATCAAACCAAAGATGCTGCTATGTATTACCAAATTTGAGCTACAGTTGCCTACATTCTCTGCATTAACTTATACTCACAGTCAATTACACTTCATTATGTCCGATCAATTTGAATTTCCCAGTATTTACTGAAATTTACCAAATTTACCAAAAATTAACAAAATTATAAAATAAAAAAAATAATTTTAATATATTAGAGTAAATTTGACAAAATTTACCAAAAATTACTAAAATTTCCAAAATTTTACTTTTATCCAATTGCTTTTTACCCATTAATTTGACAAACCTCAACCACAAACCATCACATATTGCTATACCATACCATATTTTACCACAATCATAATTTTCTCACTTTTATCACCACTTTTCACTTTTCTCTCCTCACCTATTACACCAATCATTCTTAACACAAATTTTACCACAACTTACCACAATATATCATATCATATCACATTACTCACATTTTTATTTTTTACTATATCATATCATACCACACTTTACCAAAAAAAAAAAAAAATCTCTACAATTACCCAGGCTTTACCTTTAGCTTGCATTTTTCTAAAGTGTCTATAGAAGTGGCCCATCATATGCCTAATCCTATAATATAAAATTACACACTCACCCACAAGGCCACAAGTCTACAAGAGAGTCTGCTTCAAGTTGTAGACTCATAGTTTGTAGAAATTAGGGAAGCAACGCAACAGCTAAAATTTTGCATAGCAATCAACATGCAAAAAAGAAAAAGAATAATAATAATAAAACGAAATAGGAAACTAAAATAAAAAAATCCTTAGCTGCACTGTACCGTTTAAAATTAGAACCATTATTTACACCTTAGAATAACATACCAGAACGGCAAAAGACCCAAGAGCAAAGCAAAGCAAAAAAAAAAAAAAAAAAAAAAAAAAAAAAAGCACCCCACAAATTGTGAAATTGAAAACAATCAGAAAGTCCCCCAAATTTAGTCAGAACTCGGTAGAATTCCTGCATGATTGGCCTCCTACCCGGTTGAAGGTCCGACTTGGGAAGCCCAACTCAAGAACCTTCTCCCAGTCGACATCCTCCTCCTCTTCTTCCTCCCTGGCCTTCAACATCTCTAAAACCCGTCTAGCCTTATCCCTGGCCCGTTCTCGACCGCTCTGCTCTGCCACATCACGTAGGACGTCCACAGCCCCGGCCGCCTTTGCCAGCCCTCGGAACCTCAGCCCACCACCATGAGCTAGTGCAAATATCGCAGCAACACAGCTCTCCTGAGTTGATTCCGACTCAAATTCACCTTTCCTCAACAGACCCAAAAAGAACTCGACCGCACTTGCATCTAGCATGGCAGCCCTCCCCTCGTTGCAAGCTGCCAAGTTACATAGTATGAGCAGTGCCCGGCCCGGCATCTGCCCTGACTTGACCATCCCCAGGAACAGTTGGACTGACCCTAGTTTGACTAGCTTTAGTCGGTTGCTTTGGACCAATGAAAGATGATACAATGCCAATGCTGCATCATGGCGTGCTCGCTCACTCTCAGACCTCATCATCATGTGGACCAATGGTTGCAGTGCCCCAAGGACACCAATGGCAGTCTTGTTACCATCATCAAGAGCTAGGCTGAAGAGTGCACCACAAGCATGTTCCTGTGCCTCGGGGAGTCTCCCTCTCAGGACATCGATCAATGGGGGCACAAATCCTGCCCTTACTATCCTCACCTTGTTTAGCTTTTCTAACGACAAATTGACAACCGCTGCAACTGAGTTCACCTGGGAGTCAACAGATAGAATGTGCATTGTCAATATGTAGTCCTGGTAAGGTGACTCACCAGTAACGGGTCATCTTTTAATCCCAATCTTGTTGAGCAAACTAGGTCGCACAGTGTACTTTTTTAAAACTATAACATCAGTGTCATCCCCACTCATGGATAACTCATTGATGAAATCAGTTTTTTTATTCTTGACAAAATTAATCGAAAGCAAAAACAAATGCAAAAGTCCTAAGGCAACCTTAGGGTTGAAATGGATTAATTGCTTATTGCTTATTGCTTATAACTAATTAGAATATAGTTTACAGAGAAATTTTGATTTAGTCCACATCTGATATTGGAAAAGATTTTCCCAATGCCTTCTACATAGCCGGCCTTGGAATGCGTAGAGTTCGAAACTTGAAGAAATTTGTCAAATCTATTTTACTAATAACAAATTGGTTGTACCCCATCCATCGAATTACGAAAATGACCATACCAATCCGAATACGTCCATAGAGTAATTACATATATATATGGACATATATATTTTACAACTTGCCTGATAAAGAAAGAACATTTCACTCAGATTGAGCATTTACACATTTCAAAATCACAAGTGACAAAGACAAAATCCAGCTAGATTTTTGTACTGTATATGTCCCAAAATCTTTATGATCAACTAATCAGCAGTGCCGCAGATGAAAAAGACATATGCAAACAAGAAAGAAGAGTTGAAGCGTTGAATGCATCCAAGCTACTTAATGTGCTTCAAAATGATGATAACCAACTCTTTAACACAGTTAAATTTAACTACCCAGAAATATACATATTCTCCCAAATTTGCACACCCGATCTCAGACTGATGATTCAAATTGACATTGCCCACAACCTAAAGAATCATTGTTGGAGACAGGCATTGCCTTCCAAATCTACAGTCCAATTCAAACCACTCTGCAATTTAATTATGTTATACAGTAATGACCATAGGGCTATGTATATCTCAATCCTGAGTATTCCTGACAAGCCAGTCGAAACAGGACATGAGGTATTGGTTTGATTCACCACCATTTCAGCTGGGTATATTTCAAATTTACAACCAAGCGAATGTGAGATTCAAGGGCAAAGACAGAGAAAGGGAATACCTGGATGTTGTTATACTTGGAAGTGATCAAAAGGCGAAGAGCAGAGAGAAGGCGAGGAGTACAAAGAGTAAGACGCAGTTGCTCAGAACAACTTCTAGTGACCTTCCTCAAACACACAACACCTTCTTCCTGCTCGTAAACATGGGAGCTCCTCATCTTCAGTAGGTACTCCCCATCAGCATCCCCATCTCCAGCCTCGCACGGCGCGTCCAGCTCCGAACTCGACGAGCACGACGAGTAGCAGCTCGGCCGAGTCGCCAGAGCCAAAGGCGTCTTCCTGAACGAACCTGACAATGACTCGCACGACCCGAACCGAGTCTGCCTCCGAGTCAACTCGCTGTCAGCATGCTCCAGCAGATTTGAACCCCCGTTTTCTTCCACACGCCCTATCAACAACTCCCCTGAAACCGAAACCCCATTTTCTGCCATTGCTGCCCGAACAAGCTTTAGTGCGTCGGAAAGCTCCACCGGCTTCGGCGGGTCGCTCATGTTTGCCCCGGCCCAGTTCAAGATGGATGTTTTCAACGCTAAATTGGGTATAATTATCGACAAATCAGGCACTAACCCATCTTTGACAAGCGGGTTGTACCCTAGGGTTTTGCAGGCAGTGACACACGCCCGCTCGAAGGTCTGACCCGTGGAAACAATAACCGGGTCGGCCATGAGTGACCCAGATATTGGGCAGAGGAATTCCGTTGGTGGGGTCGCACTCCGGGTCTCGGGTTTGCCAGTGGATCTATAGATTGAGATTTTCCAGCGGTGTTTGCCGCTGCCCATGTTGAAGACGCTTCAAATCCTGGAGGTTTTCAGTCAATTGCTGTCACTTTTCTTCATCGCCATTGATGAGTGACCAACGATGGTGATCGGTAAGTGTAGTGGACAGAGAGCGAAGGGATGCGTGTTAGTAGTGAAAATGGTAGGATTATAGTAAACGGTGATTGGGGATTTGAACTGGGATTTGGTTGCATTGCATATGATCCATGTAGAAGGAAGCTACGATCATAATAGAAAGTGACGCACTTTTCAAGATTCTCCTCTTTAATTTTTTGCTGTCCTCAGTGTCCTGTTATCTGTAATACTTTTGTTTTTAGCCTTTGTTTACAGCTTTTTTTAAGGCCTATCTTAAATTCATAATTTCTTTTGATTTTGTAAGGATTATTAGGTTTTAAAATCCCCAACTTTGAACATTGTTCATCAAAATATCTCAAACTTCATTTTCTAAATAAATATCCCAAACTTTAGGGGTTGTATGTGTTAACAGTCCAACACTGAGTTAAGGTTATTTAAACTCAGGTTTTTCTATAATCCAGTGCTTGATTTTTGGTTTAGATACACTTTCATTCTACATATCACCCAAGAAAATATCGCTACATTACAAAAAAACTTGAATTTAATTGATTTTTATTCGGCATTTGGTTGCTGGCAAATACAACCCCCTAAAGATAGGGATATTTATTTCAAAAGTAAAGTTCGTGATATTCTCATTAACAATCCTCAAAGTTGGGGATTTTTATTCGGCATTTTGTAAGTTGTTGAATATAATGGCATATCTAGCCATCAAGGCGAAAGGCAATGGGTCGGGTCTGGATCCGTGTTCAGGGAGTTGCCGAATTGTTTTGAATTTAGATATGACTCAAAATTCGATGGGTCCTAAAAACTACACCCAGACCCATCGGATCCGCAAGTCCAAAGGTCTACGTATAGCGGGTCCTTGATGGGTCCAATACTTTGATTATGTTTTTATTAATTTTTTGGATTAGTTTTATAATTGCACGTTTGTTGATGGAAGTTAATCATAGGTGATCAACTTGAAGGTCAAGGAGGTCATCCATAGTGCTTCCAAAGCCGATTAAGCAACATAAGTACCAACCTCCAAGCATCTTGCTAAGTCTAAATCTCCTTTGATGCAGTGCCCCCTGCCTGTCTTCGTCTGAAGAATCCATGCTCTAGCTAGTCTTTTGTGCTGCTTTTGGTAGGGACAATTTCCCTGACTGGATCATGTCCTCCATCTTATTCTTCAAGGTCTAACAATGTAATAACCGAGCGTTAACTACCCCACAAGACGGATATTAATTAGAGTAATTAATCAAGATGATAGATAATAATATTAAAGAGCGTGTTCAAACTAGTCTAACCCGTGTGTGTTTTGCAGGACTTGAACAGGGCAACGACCATCAAGATCTAAGGTCTTATTAGAAATTTAAGTCTTGTCTTTTTCCTTATTCCGGTTAAAATCCCAGTTAGCACCAATGTTCAAGGACTCTTCTTTCGGATACCGATATCTTTTATTTCATTCTTTTACCCAAGGCAAGTTAAAAAATAATTATGTGAGTTTCCAAGGAGGTGTACATTTATATTTATTTGGGTTTCCATAGGTTACCGATAATATTTTTGATGGTATAACAAATTTAAGTAATTTGGGTTTAGGGAGATATATGAATAAGAGGAGGGACTTAAGTTGATGAAATTCCTTCTCTTTTGGGCCTCATCCAGCCAAATTAAGAAAGAAAAAGATCATATTTGGGTCCAAGTAGAGTATGTTTATATATGTATATTAGTGTGATTAATAACTCATTTTTTTTCTCATTCAATATTAACTTCCTCTCAAACTCACTCACTCCCTCTCTTGTGTCTCACTCTCCTGAGCCACCGCTGCCAGCGCCCCTCTCTGCTGCCGCCACCAGCCGCCGGCCGGCGACCACCACCGTTGGCCACCAACACCACCACCTTTCCTCCCCTCTTCCTTCTCCATTTGTGTGGTAATTTCTCCCATTTCTCATCATCTTTTTCCAAGTATTAAGTCCATGTTTATACTCTAAATTAGGAGTGGTTTTTCATGATTTTAAGAGTAATAATATTGTATTATATAGGTTTAAGTGTTGGACGTTGAGATTATAAGGCATGTTAAAGAGATATTAAACTAGGATGTGATGGATTCTTGTGAAAATGTATGGATGGTAGTGAATGATGTTATATTTTGGGCATGCATGATATTTTAGTAAGTTATACTCACTGTGGAGGTATGGGTTTTATAGTTAATTAGTGATGTATGTGCTTAATTTAAGGTTAAAATGGGAGATTAGTGGAGGTTATGATGTTTGATGATGAATTTATGAGGTATGATACTTGGAGTGTTAAATCATGTTAAGATTGTGCCATGCATGTGTGAGTTATGTTGAAGAGAGTAATTCTGGAAATACAGTAAGATATGGTTAAGGTGTGATTTAGGAAAGATTATTGTAGATTAATCAAGTTTAGAGTACATGCACAACCAACATGGAGCTTATTATACAACTGGTTGTAATCTAAAATTTCCAAAGGGTACAAAATATGAATTTGGCCCAGATTATTACATAAAAAGGTAGCTTAAGATGTTAGCTAACACCCGGCTTTTGAAGCTCGTAATTCCGATGTGTATATTTTGAGTTATGGCCAAAGCCATAAAGTGGTGCAAATTTATACGTGTTCTGGAGTCAGTCCAAAGATGCATTTTTTCGTGTGATTAGAGTTCTTTTTGGTCTAATGCCGAACATAAAAGTTGTAGAGTGTAAGTCAAGCTTTCCAGAACGGTCTATTACGCATTCATAGGACATCGGAAGTGAATGTTATGGACTACCGAATTATGACCAGTACTCATGGTTCTGCCCAGAATTTTTAGAGGTTCTGCTGTGTTTATGGCCTAAATTCGTGTCTTTCCCTTGTTCAAATTAGTTTATGATCCACATGAAAGTTTTAGTATGTCTTTCAAGCTTTCTATAGATAGCTTACATGTCCCTAGCCGAGGTCAGTAGCCCGAGTTATGATTTTTCGAAAAAAAATTGTATTCATTCTTGTATGTTCTGGACAACTTTCTATGTAAAAGATTTTTACCCTCCTTAACCATGTTTTTTACCTTCACAATCAACTAGAGAGTTGTAGTACATGAGCTTAGCTTTCCATAAGTCCTTATGCATAATGATACGATACTTGTGGGAGAAGTTATGGCCTTCCGAGTGAGCCTTAGAAAGAAAGTTTAATTGTCAAGTAATCCTAAGATTCTACTAGGATATTCTTCATTACTCTCATCCAAGTTAGGTTCTAATTCATGGTTGTTGTTCTTTCTTAAAAGTTCTTAAGAGGTCGTTGCACCCACCTGTTCAAGTCTGTGCGGGTCCAAGTTGGTGTGTAAGTTCAGGTGTTCAGGTACGCATATTGTCTACCTTTCCTAAGAGTGTTTTATTGATGATGATGTTTTTTGTTGATGTTTTATGCTGATGATTTCTTGATGTTTAACGCAAGGAAAGTTTATGATTTTGTTCTTTCAATGTTGAGGTCTCTTGTTATATGGTGCTAATCGCATTGAGGTACTCTCAATGTCGACGGGCATATGTCATGCGACCTGGCCAGTGTCTATGATGAGGTCTATAATGAGGTCTATTTATGATGAGGTCTATAACGAGGTATATTTATGACGAGGTCAATAATGAGGTCTATGATGATGATGATGATGTTTACAATGTTAATGTTTATCTTTTTCTTTGGCTATTCAAGAGTTTTTGTGACTTGTTTGTGTTTTCTTTTTCCAAAAGAATTTACCAATGTGTGAACTAAAATGAACTGTGAAAGTTTACATTGTAGAGGTATGTGTACTGAATTTAGCCAACTCATTTGCGAAGTTTTATGTTTTTGTTTTAGGAAGTGTTCTCTCCAAGGGCAACAAGCTCCCAGGTCCGAAGAAGTAAGTGAGGTGTCCTTTCCAGTTAAGGTAGGCGTTCGGTAACAAGGATAAGGGCTCTCCCGTTTGGATGGTGATGATGAATCTCTCCCTTTGGAAAATAGGATAGTTTTAAATATTTTGATGAATAGATGAAAACCTTAGGTTGTGGTTTATTTTGGAGTTGTTGTTTATGATGTTAAGGGGTTGTAAGTGCAGTGTGAATTTAATTAAGTTATATGTATGGTTATGATAATAGTATCATAAGCCTTGTCCACCTACGTGGACGACGGTAATGCCTCTAGATTTGGTTTTCTGCTGCGCTAATCCTTGAGTTATGAATGGTTTAGTTGTAATACGATGATTATGAATCTTGGGGCGTTACAAACAATTGACCAGGTTGTGCCCCCAGGATCTATAGAATTCCCTGCCATCCCAATATTCCGTTTATTGTTGACTGAGGCTTTGACCTTGACACTAGACAAACAAAGAAAAACTCATCCCTATGCATGTATGGCCTAAATGACCTATACGGGGCTTCCTAAAAATTAAAAACGCCTATATGCTGACTTGGGAGAGACTCACCTATGACATGTGTTTGCATGGGCTAAGTGACCTACATGGAACTTCCTAGAAGGTAAGACTTCTATATGCTGACTCAAGGAAAATACTCATCCGTGACTCGAGTTGGTATGGACACATGTTGACTCAGGAAAAGACTCACCTATGACATGGGTTTGTATGACCTAAACTCTATGTGAGACTTCCTAACGTGTAAGACACCTATATGCTGACTTGAGAAAAAGACTCACCCATGACCCAAGTTTGCATGTCCTAAACTTTGCATGGCTCTAAGACAAACAACAACACTTTTTACAACTAGAGCATTATAAAGGGCCGAATAAAGTCAAACGTAGTGAGTCGACGTAAGTTGGAAAGCGCAAGTGAATGTTTCTCAATTTGGATGGGCTTAAACCACAACCCGACCATTTAAAGGAGGATCCATCATTTGAACTAACAAACTTGTGTTGACTCAAGCTAAATTGGCTATTGTGCGGATTAGAATAATGTTTAACACACTGACAATATGACTTCTACAAAGATACTTTTTTTTTTACGACCCAACATATTTGTTTATTTAAAGTCATAGAAAGTGGATGTTGCAAAGGACCGAATAAAACCATCAAAAGGCGAGTTAAAACAGACTTATAAACTCAACTATTAATTCTACCAAGGATGGGCCTACCAACGAGCCGACCATGAAATTTTTTAGACTTAATAATCAAATTTATAAACTTATTTTCTCTAATCTTGTGACTATTACGCGGGCTAGAACAACACACACTGACTTTGTTTAATTATTAATCATTTTTTTTGGATCCTAAGTAAGAGAATATTGAAAAGGGTCAAATAAAATCATCAAAGGTGCGTTAAAATGGATTGATAAACAAGTATAATTAACCTTTAAAACAGGTGGGGCTCACAACTATGTCAACCATAACTTTCAAGGTTAGTTAATCGAGCTTATAAACTCATTTTTTCTCAAACCCAACGATTGTTACGCGGACTAGAACAATATATCGAAAATAGCTCCAACTCTAATGAAAACTCAACAAACACAAACTCATATTTACATATAACATACAACACACTTTAATTATTTACTCATGGAAAACAAATATTATAAAAGATTGAATGAAGCCAACAATAGGCGAGCTAAAATTATTTTAGAAACTCAATTATTAAATCCATAATGGATGGGCCTAAACAATGGGCCGACCATGAATTTGTGGATTCAACAATTAATTCCCTAAATTAATTTACCCTAGCCTAGTGACTATCACGCAGTCTAAGACATTACCCACTAATTTTGTTTGATTTTATTAGTCAGATTTTGGATCTTCATTAAGAGAATATTGTAAAGGACCATATAAAATCATCAAAGGCAAGTTTGAGCTTACTTTATAGACCAGGATAATTAACCTTTAGGCATAAATGAGCCTAACCACTGGGTTAACCATAATATTTGAGGTTAATTATCCTAGCTTGTAAACATATCTCTTTTCAGCCCAATGATTTTTACATGGACTAGAACAACACTTCTAAACTAGGGCCGACTTTTCTAAACAAAAATTCACATAGCAGACAACATGAAAAGGGGTACACTAAACCAAGGATTTATGTACATGAGGATTTATTGGTTGGATAAAGGCTTATCTGCTCATGTCTCGCTCCGGTGCATTTTCGTTGTATAAATACAACTCAAATGTGTGGGGTGTTGCTCTTGGAGGCTCGAGTGGAGACCTCATATAGTGATGCATGAGTGAATGTGATGACTAATGCTTAAATCGATGTAAATGCACCATTCTGAGTATTGCCGATCCGACATCCTATAAGTTATTTTTTGTGGTTAAAAAGAAAACATAAATCGCCGCTTTTAATGCACCAAAGCCAAAATATATGGCCAAGGAGTAGCCTGGTATATGCAATGCTTTATGCCTAAAAAGAATTACTTAAAAATGTAAGGTTAAAATTTATTTTCCTTCAAAATTTTTAAAGCACACCAAACTTTTTTCAAGTTTTATCCACTTTAGAAAAATCCCCAGTGGAGTCGCCAAAAATCATGTGGACATCTTTTCTCGTCGTTTAGACTTCTAAACATCCGCCGAACGGGGGATTTATGTTGGGGTTTACTTTTTAAACTCTTTAAAGATTTTTTGCATATTTCATGAATGATAGTTGTAAAATCAATTTCTCTTTACTTGATGCATCCCTTGAATCATTAAACTAAAGTTTTAAGAGTGAATATCCACTTGTTCTAACTCTTTTAAGATCAATTCAATTTGTTCACAAGATGTTAGGCTTGGAAGAAAGCAACTTAGGCAACCATTATTTAGAAATGCACAAGTTCACCTTAAAGTTTGTTTAGGCTCATTTTTAGGCTTAAATAACACTCTTGGGCTTGGCATTTCGGCTCGATTCCGGTATGTTTTCATTGTTTTTACTTGTCTTTTAGTGTTGTTGTAGGCTTCTTGCACTTAAGGAGAAAAACAAGGCATATGAGCCATTTTGAGGCCTTCTCTTAAGGAGCAAGGGCAAAGCCTGGATAGCCAAACTTCTCTTAAGGAGCCATATACAGGTCGTCGCACCCGCTACCAGCCTTGTAGCGGGTGCGACAAGCCCATATTATGTTGCCCAGTTAGGTTTCCCCCGGTACGATTTCGTAGCGGGCGCTACTCTCAAGAGGAGGTTCTTCCAGGAGGCTGTCGCGCCCGCGACACCAATTGTGACGCCCGCGGCACCAGACGGAGAAGAATGAGGAGGAAAATTTTCCCAGGAGGGTCGCGCCTGCGACCAATATTGTAGCGGCCGTGACCTCGCGCTGATTTTAAATCGCCTCCCAGATTTCGCTATGTCGCGCCAGCGATGCCCTGTAATTTCACGCGTTTTGTTGGCTGAAACGACTTCGTTTCATACAACCTCCATGCTTTGTATATATATGTTTTTTGATGATTTTTATGGAGAGGACTTTTAGAGAGAGAATTAGTGAGATTTTACTGTTCATCTTAGTTAATTAGTGAGAAATTAGTGAGAGATTAGAGAGATTGTACTTGGATTCTTGTTTGGATTTGAAGTTTTATTGAAGATTGAAGTTGTTTTTTGCATTGACTTGTGAAGTTCATCAATCCTTTTGATCATCCTTGGTTTCAATCATCTTGCTAAGTATTGCTTAATCATTACTCCATTTAATTAGTTGTAAATTACTAGTTTGATTATCATTTGTGTTGATTGCTTTTGGGTTATTGTGGTTGCTAGCTTCTTATCTTGACAGTGTTATGAGGCTTGGGAATGCTCACCACGACTTGCTGCCCCACTTATTGACCCATACTTTCTACAATGGAGTCAACAGAGCAACGAGGCAAATGATTGACAACACCTCAAGCGGTTAGTTCCTCAACAAAACCACCGAGGAAGCTGATGCACTGCTAGCACAGATGGCCGAGAATGCCTGCTACTAGAGGAGTGACGGCAGAGATGTTCAAGAGTCGTCAGGAGGAGAGAACCTCAATTACATTCTAAAAGCCATTAACTCCATCTCTCAGGATGTAGTTGAATTCAAGACTATGCCGCAACTGCATGAAGCCCGTCATGGGGGTGAAAGCCTCACCTACACCAGTTGCCCCCGCATCCCTGGGGTGCCATATTTGTGGTGGAGCCCATCCATCATACTTGTGCCAACAAGAGAATGTGGCAAACGAGCAAGCCAACGCGATGTACCACAAAAACTTATGTTACAACATGCAGAACCCTGTCCACCCCCAGGGCAATCTAGCATACAACCCACCTGGTTTCCAATACCAGAACCAGAGGAGGCCATAAAATCAGAATCGTTTTAAGTCCTTTCATTTTGTTTTGAGTCGTGTACTTGCTTGGGGACAAGCAAGGAGTAAGCATGGGGGGATTTGATGAGTGCTTATTGTGACTATGTTTTTAGGGGATTTCAATAGTGATTTAAGGATAATCTTAATTGCGAATCTCGATTTATATCCCATTTTCCCTATTACGCTCGGTGTTGTTGTTTTTGATGAAAACTTGTAGGTTTGGGGCCAAAACACCAGCATTTCCTCAACTTTTAACAAAGTCGAACGCACCACGGGCCTCCACTGCTGACAGCCAAACCGTAGCACTAGTTTCACGAGAAACGGAGTGGGAACCACCTGGGCAGTGCTTACCACAGTTAGTCCGTGGTGAAGCATGGTGGTTCCATTTCATGCGCAACAGCCAAGAGAAGAAACGACACAACCAGCAGTTTTTGGGAGTTCATTCGTCCATTCTTCATCCATCAAGAGAGAGAGAGAGTGAGAGCACCAAACCTTAACTACTTCTCTTCTCCATTTCAATCAAGATTCAAGATTGAATCAAACCAAGAGAGGCAAGAACCAAGATTCGAGGAGAAATCATCGGCATTCACGGAGAAGGTTCCACCCCGGGATCGAAGGACTCAACGGGATGTATCTTCGTTGTTCGGTTCTTTCTTTTCATATTTTTTCTGTGTTTTGAGGTTTGATTAAAGATTATTGGAACTTGTTTCATGCTTACATTGAACATGAGTGAGTAGATTCTTAGAATTATAGGGTTTTGCAACCCGAAACAATGTAGTTTGATTGGATGTTCTTAGTTTGTGCTTAAATTCTCAATTTTAATCAATAGAAGGTCGTGTTCTTCATGTTCATGAGTATCTTGTAAGGCCTTGAATGCTTGTGATTTGAGATTAATCTGAGTGAAATAACCCTAGAAGGGGGGTGATTAGGGTTATGTAAATAATTCTGCTCTTCAATCAACACAACTCGGTTAATAGCACCTTTATGTAATCAAAGATACTTCTTTATTCAATAATTAAAAGTGCTTAAAAGGAGGAGGTTACAACTCACCTCAACAGAGAACTTATGAGGTCCTCAATTGGCCTACCAGAATAGAAGACGCAGCAGACGTCTTCCGGATTAGAGGCCTCACAGTGGAGGCGATTACAACCAGTGACCTCACTTGACAGAGAGGCACTTATCTAACTTCAAGTTCACGACCTTAGAGGTCTTCACCAGTTTAACCACTGGTTACAACAAAAGCTCACCACTACAATAATGGTTACACTCAGAATATTCACTCAATATTCCTACACTCAGAACTTTCTTTCACAAAGTTCCTACTACTGATTTTCTTGCTTGGAAATCAATACTCTTCAATGTAGGTATGCAGCCGTATATATATATTTGGGAGTTGGAGGCAGCACCGACTTCTTTATTCTCCAAGGGATAGTTTCCATTCTTGAGCTCTCTTCCAAATCTTCTTGATTTCCTTGATTTGCTTTCCATACGGATGATATCTAGAAATATGGAAGGTATCGATTATTGTATCAGATCAAGCAGAATAATAGAAAGTATATTTTAGGGTTTGTATAAGATACTTCCCTAAATTTCTGTCTTTCAAACAAAACCTTGATGCTATCGTTGGAGGTCCTCGTAGTGTACTGCAATGAGGTCCTCAGAGCTTTTTGTGATGAGGTCCTCAGAGTTGAGATTCTTCACTGAGAAGTATTGAAAAGTGAATTAGAATAATTTGACTACCAACCTTTCTACTTAGTTCTGTGAAATTTGAGAAAAGAATAGCGAACTAGGGCACTTTGGTAACCGGATAATTTGAGACCTTCAACTTTGATTAACTTGAAAAGCATACGAAAGTTGTAATTTACGTTAATTGAAGTAATTCTATTAAGCATCGAAAGAGTGGTAGAATTCATATGGTTATCGATTCTTGATTCAACTGAAAGAATGATTACCTGAACTAGGGTCTAATAGTCAAAGTCGTTGTTAGGAAAGCAATACCCTAGAAAAATTTCTTCCTTGATTGAGCCTTAGATTGATTTCCTTGCTCTATTAGTCTTAATTACTTTTTTAAGCCCTTTCAAATTCAAAACCCGGTTAGCTTAGATATCAAATAGAGAGCTAGTTCAATGATTGCTAGTTGAGTCCCGGTGGGATATATCGACCTTAATGTCCTACACCGTACACGGTGCGCTTGTGGCCCTGTCAACTTGCTACATTACCATACTATAGCAATTACATATAAAGTAAACCAGATTTAGGGGAGAATGAGAGCCATTAGCTTCACCATTAAGTTCATAAGCAAAGTCATCAAAAGCCATCAAAAAGTCTCTTTAAAAGGTAAACAAGAGCAATTTATAGGGAGCAGGTTAAAATCATAATTTTAAGACTAGATCAGGGGTGTCACGGACGTGACATAGGGAATCACTACCATGACACCTTGGCTTAGGCAAGGATTCATCCCTCTGAGGGATCTTTCTTGGGCGTGACATCCAACGTCGCGACCATGACATGGTGATGGGTGCTCTAAGACTTCACTATATCACGAGTGTGACCCTAGGCGTCGCGGTCGTGACTCGCTTCTGATAAGCGTATTTTATATATATGTGATCATGGGTTATTTAGAGTTAATTTGAGTGATTATTGATATGAATGTATTATTTTTATACTCGAATTCTCTATTTTATGCTTGGTTGGAGTTTGGTATAGTTTTGTAGGAAATTGGTGTTAAAGTGAAGAATTCAAGCTTAAAATCAAGTGTATGGAGTCCAAGAGGATCACATTTGAAGAATAAATCTACCCCAAGGCCCAAACTTAGGCCCAAGAAGACATTGGATGCCGCCTGACATCAATACGGGTGAGAAAAGACCCAATACGACCCGTTTTAGCTTCCAGAAGGTCCAGAAAATGGTTCCAGTGACCAACATGGTCCGTGTCACTTCAACACGACCCGTGTTGAAGGCAGCACGGTGTTGACCTGGGATCACCCGTGTTGGCCCTGTTTAATGCAAAAATGGCGTTTCGGTTGCTTTTAATGCTATATAATTGATGTATCCGGCTATTTTTGCTGGTATTCATTCCATTCATCATCATTCTCATTATCATATTCATCCATCCTTTCATCCATATTTCCATCCACATTCATCCATTGTGAAGATAGAGAGATTGGTTGAGTTTTGGAAGATCGGTTCTCAAGAATGGAGAGAAGTGGAGGAGCAAAAGTCCCCGCGGATCAATTCAAGCAAGGATTGAAATCCAACTCGGTTTATTTCTCTTTCTTATAGTTTTCATGCATATTAGAATAGATTTTCATTTGTTTTGTTATTCGAACATGAGTAGTGAGTAATTTCTTTTAGTTTGGGGGATAACACCTTGTTAGTTTCTCTTATGGATTGAGTGTTGTTGGATTGAATAAGTTTGTTTATCTAGTTTGAATGCATTTTATTTATCCTTTGATTATGTATGTCATTGCTTTTGTTTGCGCACCATTAGCATGATTATAGATGGTTGAGTGAAGGACCGAACGGAGAAATTCGATAATCGAAACCCTTAGGATTAAACTAGTATATGAAGTGAACTAGAGATAGAAGACTTTGTAACTAGGGGTCATTGGATAATTTGATATTTAACTTAAATAAAATTGACACAATAAAGAGTCTAATAGATCAATTTTACTAAGCAATCGGTTTCATTGCCAAAAGCTCGCTACGGAATACATTATGCGATTATCGACCCTAAAATGTACCAAATTAGTGACATACATGTTCAATCCACTTGTTTGATTCATAGAGTTACTTAGGTTTTATCCCCTGATTGCTTTTCTCATATTGATTAATCCTAGTAAACTGTGTGAATATTTGTTGGTTTTGCCCTTCTTAGTGATTAGAAATAGAAATAGTTTTTCACAATAAAAAACCCGACCGATTTAGCAATCACATAGGAAGCTAGTTTGGTGTGTAGTTAGCAAAGTCCCTGTGGGATCGACCTTGATATTTGCTACACGTACACCCGTGCACTTGCGGCATATCAAGTTTTTGGCGCCGTTGCCGGGGACTTTGTCCCTAGCCGCCACCGAACGAATATCCTTAGATTGACTAGATCATTTTCTTCTATTTTTCCTGTTTGATCTTCCTTGGTTGTTCTTGTTTTTGTCTCTTGCAAGGTTTTCAATCGGTGTATGCAAAAGGCACCGCTATTCGAGTTCGATCTGGAGATAGAAAGAACCTTCCGTTCAAGGTGGAAGCGACAGCGAATAGAGGAAGCAAGAAGGAGGTAAGAAGAAGCCGAGGAAGAACCGAAGATGGCCCAACCAAGACGTACTTTTGGGAAATGCGTGACTCCCCCAATCGCGAATCAACCCACGGCCATCAATGCACCGGGAGTGGACGCACATCACTTTGAGTTGAAGAGCTCGCTCATCAACTTAGTGAAGGCCTCACCATTTCATGGCCTTCCCAATGAAGACCCCAACCGGCATCTCCGCATCTTTCGGCAAGCTTGTGAGACGTTCAAGGCGAATGGAGCGACGGATGATGCAATCAAACTCCGACTTTTCCCTTTCTCACTAGAAGGGAAGGCTTGGGAATGGTTGGATTCCCTACCGGCGACTACCCCTTCACAACCTTCGACCAACTTGCTAGTGCATCCGTGGCGAAATACTTTCCGCCTAGCAAGTTGACAAGCCTAAGGAACCAAATTTCCACATTCGCTCAAGATCCGGGAGAGAGCTTCTACGATGCATGGGAGAGGTTCAAGGACCTCTTGAGGCAATGTCCCCAACATGGATTCGAGCCTCGGGTGCCGATTCAAGCGTTCTACAACGGAGTGGATGACAATTTGAGGGCCAACATCTTGGCAGCGGCGGGAGGTGACATCATGAGCAAGACCGTGGAAGAACTCGCTCCATGAACTCATCGAGCAAATGTCCGTGAATAGCTACCAATGGTCTAATCCCCGTTCCGCACGAACGGGAGGTAAGTATGAGGTAGATGTTATCACTCTTTTATCCGCAAAATTAGATGCTATTACTGAAAAGATGGATAGAATGAATGTGAATACTACCCCTCCCCCTCAACCTCAATGTGCATCATGTCATTCTTTTGAGCATGCAACATTGCATTGTCCTAGTGGTGTGGAAAGTGGAGAGCCTAATGAACAAGCCAATTATGTTGGTAACCCGAATACATATCACCCCGGTTTGAGAAATCACCCAAATTTTTCTTACCGAAACAATAATCACTTGGGTGCCCAACAAGGTCAAGGACAAAGGCCTACCCCACAACCCAACCCCAAATCCAAGACCTAAAGACTATAGAGGTCATGTTAGATGCTGTCCTTAAATCCCAGCAAAGACAGTTTGAGCATCAACAAAGGCAAGATGATGTGATCAAAGCCTTGGCCTCTAGAGTAGACTTTTTGACCTTCCAAAACCAAATGTTTGAGACTCGATTGGCCAACCGAGCTAGCACTTTTACCCCTCCTTCGGGATCACTTCCCGGACAACCCATTCCTAACCCTAATGCCCAATGTAATGCCATTATTTTGAGGAGTGGGATGCAATATGAGGGACCTAGCATGCCAAATGCTAAGCATGGGGGGGTTGAGGTTGAGAAGTCTAGTGAGAAGGTTGATGGGATTGAGAGAGAGAAAGACCTTGAGAGTGAGCCTTCAAAAGAGAACACCGAAACCCAACCTTCATCTCCACCTAGAGTTTACAAACCACCGCTTCCTTTTCCTCAAAGATATGCCAAGGAAAAATTAGATGCAAAATTCGGCAAGTTCTTTAATATGTTAAAGCAATTGAATGTGAATGTGCTGTTTTTTGATGTTTTATCTCAAATGCCTTTGTATGCAAAGTTTTTGAAAGAAATCCTCTTTAAAAAGAGGAAAATTGATGAAATTGAGGAAGTTCGATTGACTGAAGAGTGTAGTTCCGTGGTTCTTAACAAGCTTACTTCTAAGCTTAAGGACCCGGGAAGCTTTAATATCCCATGTAGCCTAGGTAGTTTAATCGTTGACCGAGCTTTGTGTGATGTGGGCTCTAGTGTAAGCTTAATGCCCTATTCTTTGTATGAATGGTTGAACCTAGGAGAGTTGAGACCAACTACCATGTAATTGCAAATGGCGGATCGTTCTATTAAGTACCCTAAGGGTATTTTGGAGGACTTTGCCCTTAAGGTGGGTGATTGTTATGTGCTAATTGATTTTGTCATCCTTGATATGCCCGAAGATTCCCATACCAAAATCATTTTGGGGAGACCTTTTCTTGCTACCGTAGGGTGTGTCATAGATGTACAATGTGGAAAGATGAAGTTTAGGATAGGGGAACATGAACTTGAGTTTGATTTATTCCGTGATGTTTTGCCCCGTGAAGTTTCCCCTTGCTTTGGTGTTGATGTGCTATGTGAGAAAGATAAGCATGTTGATGGTTTGATTTGTGAAAAGAATGATGATTGTGTGCATGTAGTGGAAAGTGAAAAACTTGAGAAGTTTCATGATAATTTTGTTGAAAATCCTTGTGGTTTATTTATTGATAAAGGCCATGAACTTGGCGATGCGAGGGTGGGGATAAAAGAAATTTTGCCTCCACCTAGCATCATCAAGAACGTACCTTATGCTATTGATAAGGGTGCTTTCAATGAGTTTTTCAGGTTTGATGATGGTGATCCCTCCATTTCTGAAGGAGGTGATGAGTTTGACCCAAGCTGTAGGGTCAATTTGAAGACCTTTGGAGGTACTTTACAAGATGGAGCTCCCGAAGCCTTTGGCTATGGAGTTATGGACTATTCGCCCGGTTGAGAGGTACCTTGTCTAGCTTAGGACAATAAACAAGCGCTTCTTGGGAGGCAACCCAAGCTTTTTCGATTTTATTTTCATTTTTTAGGATTTTCTAGAATTTTTCCTTATTTTTCTTCTTTTTATTTTGATTTTTCTAGATTTTTCCCTGTTTTTCTAGAATTTTTAGGATTTTTGTTTGATTTATTTTAATTTTTCTAGTGTCTATAAGAATTTTCTCCTTTGTATTTTCTTTTTGAGGTATTTTCTTTCTGAAAATTTGAAAAGAAAAAAAAAAGAGGAGAGAAAAATAGAGTTTGAAAATAAAAAAAAGAGATTGAGAGTGAGTGAGGAAAAATAAAAGAGAGGAAAAAAAAAAGATGAGAGTGAGTGAACGAAGAGAAAAGAAACAAAGGAAAAGAGATGCCAAGAGGATTCGAACCCAGGCAAAGAAGGCGAAGAACAGGACCAACACGGGTCGTGCTGGACCTGGCACGATCCGTGTTGCCTTCCAGAGAGCAGGATTTCGTGAACACGAATCAACACGGACGGTGTTGTATTAACACGATCCGTGTTGACCCCCATCAACAGGTAACACGGGCATTCGGGCCCGTTTTCTCGCCCTTTTCTTTTCATTTTAATAACACACCTGTTTTCCTCTCATGCCATCCGTGTAACCCTACTCCCTCACTCCTTCATTCTCTTTCTTCCATATTCCTCCATACTTCTTCTTTCTTCCTCCTCAACCTCCATAGCCATCCATCTCCCTCTTTCACTCTTTTGCCTCTAATTCCCTCAATTCTTCACCAAATCACTCCATTTTTCTTCCATTCTTCATCTTTTTCCTTCCTCTTTCAGATCTCACCAATTTCATTCTCATTCCTTTCACTTCATTTTCACCTCATTCCACCTCCATAACCAAAACCTCCATTTTCATCTTCACTCAAGCTCTTTTCTTCTCTTACCAAGGTTTGGTTTTTCTAATTTCTTTGTTTTATTTAGTTTATTTTCGTTTTATATGTTCGTATTTAGTTTTAATTTTTGTATAATTAGTGAGTCTCAATTGTTGTCCACCATTGATGTGAATTTCAAGCTTTTTGAAGTGTGGATTTTCATGTGTATATTTTGATTTTCTGTTTTAGTTTTGTTTAGGATGTACACTAGTTGTTTTCTTATCTTAAGTTAGTTGTTTAACTTAGTATTAGTTTAATTTATCTTTTGTTTTCTGATTTTAGTTTACTTTAGTTATTATGGTCTTAGCTTAGTTTAGTTAGTTTACCTTGGTTTAGTCTCAAATTGTTGTGATTTAGTATTGATTTAATGTTGTATATTTTGAAGTGTTGGATTAACTAGCATGTATAACTTGTTGTATATATGTTGAAGTATAACTTAGTTTATCTTAGTAAGAGTCTTTCGTTCATTAGCACTTGACTTAGACTTATTCTAGATTTAGCTTAATTAGTAGTGTTTAGGAGTTTAAGGGTCTTAGATACTTTAGAATTTAAATTGATTTGAGTCATATGTACATAAGTCTAGGATTAGTTTAAGTAGTTTCTTAGTTTTAGTTACTTTTCTTTGTTACCCTTTGTATTTACTAACTTTTTAGCTTGTATATTTTGTATAAAAGATGGTCATGACTTCACGTGGTGAGGAGCAAGCTTCAAAGAAGCGCAAGGGGGACAACGAAGACAAAGGCAAGGGCAAAGCGGGATCATCCTCCCGGCGAACGCGAGGTAACAATCCCTTTAATCTAGAGGGTGTTCAATTTGAGCGTTACTTAGCTTTGTCTAAGCGTAATATCATCCCTACACGTTACATGCATGAGCCGTTTTTGCAATCAACTGGCATGCTAGATGATGTAGAATGGTTTTAACTAGGAAAGGGATGTTAGATTTCGCGAGGATGAGAGGCCGACCTATCGGAACCTTACCCTAGAGGTGTTTAGCACTTTTGATGTGAATCTTAGAACACAAGAGGGTAGGATTACCTTTAGGATAGATGAGGAGGAACATACTTTGACGCTAGCCCAATTTGCTCAGATCTTTCGTTTACCTGTTGTCCACAGTGTCACCACACGAGATGTGCCCCCTTTAGCCGAGTGGAACCCTAATGTATTTTGGCAGTTCACCACAACTAGGAACGATTACCATCCTAGTAGGTCCAAATGCACTCACATACGAAACCTCGTGTTCCGTTACACGTAGCGCATCTTGGCTCGTGGGTTATTTGGTTGGGGGGATAGTATGAATGTAGCGGCCCTAGCAGAACTCTGCTCGGTTTGGAGAATGTATTATGCTCGTCCCAAGGTAAACCCAGCTGCCCTTTTCGCCCTACATTTAGCCCGAATCACATCTCACACAAAAGGTGATATAGTTATTGGTGGGTTGCTCACGGTTTTGGCTAGGCACTTTGGTTGGGATCCGGCTCGTCACGAGCGGGATAGGGTAGAGGGCCCAATGACCTTAGATGGTAAGGCTATTAGCGCTATGAAAATGTGCAAGTTAAGAGTGGAAGAAGTAGCGGTGGCGTCAGTGGAGAAGAAAACCCGGAAATTCCTGACGAAGGCATCCCTGGCGGTGGTCTCACAGCAGAGGTTGGTCATGACTCCAGTCACAATCACCTCCTCCACACCCATCTCTCTCAGCCGCTCTTCCAGCCCAGTATTCCTGAAGGCGCTGTAAGTGTTCTTCTCCACAATAACTATATCCTCCATCCTCCCACCAGTTGCATCCACCATCTCCGGCATCAGCTCCGACTCCGGTGTCCCGTCCATGATGAGGTCGCCGAACCACCATTCCCAAAGAACTCCACCGTCGTCCCCTGCCTTGTGCCTGTTCCGCGTAAATATCACCGGAACGCCCGCCCCTTTCAGACCTCGATGGTGGTGGTTATGGCGGGGAGAATGGGCTTCGCTATCGCCCCTTTGAGGATATTGATAGACAAGAGCTATCGAGCCAAGGTATTGCCACCAATATCAACTTCTCTGTTATCCATTCAGAAGTTTTGTTTCTTACATTTATGTTTAATCAGGTTGCAGATTTTGGATTGACAAAGCTAACTGAGGTTGGAGCAACTTTACCAACTCGCCTTGTGGGTACATTTGGGTATATGGCACCAGAGTAAGTAATTCAATCTTTAATTGACTATTTATTGTAAGGCAAAAGTCTTTGATTGCCAATGCAGGCAACTGAATTCACATACACACACACGATCAGTTGAACTCTGTTTATGTTTATCAAGAATAGATCAATACCCCAAAATCAATACCACCATCCTATTCCCCTAAGTGTCTAGATGAATCCACCTTAGTTGAAAAGACCATATGTGTTCATGTTGATGTGGGCTATGTGGCCAAGGTTAATTCTTTTGATATGCTTGAGGGTAACAACAATGTTCTTGATTTGTCCATAGGTACATTAAAAGGGTACCATTCCTCTCTTGAATTGTATTAACCTAGAGGACTTACCTAGAAAACTCATGTGGACAACGTATTTTAATTCTTTTGATTTTTTAAGGCCTTTGATCTATTTAAGAGAGCGATACTAACATTTTCTGCTATAAATATTTTGTTGCTCTCTTATTTGCAAGATTGTAAACCGTATGCTGAAGAGTTAGACATGCTTCTAAGAGCGTTGACGACATCTGAAGTAATGGCCCCAGTCTTGAGTTCTTGATGGAGTGGCTGATGCTCCATTCATCCCATTCTTGAAGAGGCAATGGTTTAGGTGCATCCAGCACCTAACTTGGTGAGATCTTTCATTATTTCCCCTTTTGCAATTTATTTGAATGTGCTTACACATTGAGGACAATGCTTTGTCCGAGCATGGGGGGATTTGTTTGAAACAATTTGTAATTTGTAGTTCTTGTCCATTGTTGTATATATGTGTAGTAGTGTCTTGAGGGGTTTTTTTTAATTTTTTTTATAGTTTTCTAGTTTCTTTCATTTAGAAATTATTGCATCCACCTAGTTGCATTAGTTAGATTTATGCTTAGTTTATATTTTCTACTTTTCCTTAGTTTTTAGTTTCTTTTATTTTATAGGTTTGCATTTAGTTTAGTTTTTATTTTTATTTTGAAAAAATCCAAAAAAATTGATAATTATCAAAATCAGAAAAAATTGTGAAAAAAAAGTCTACGATAGGATAGATTTAGCAAACAACTCCTCCGATAATTTATAATTTAGTATAAGCTAAATAGATTTTCTTTTAATTAGATTTAATCTTGAGTAGCCCATTTGTGAATAAGAGTCATGAAAAGAGTTTGTGAAAGCTTAGAACAAATGAAATACCATTCCTATTTTTTGGAATGTAAGTAGGGGTCCACCCTTTCCACATCACCTATCATTTATATTTTTTGAAACTTCTTTCCACTTTTCTATAATAGTAGGAACTCATTCCTACTTTTCTACCTTAAAATATTTATTTGTGGAGCCCACCTTATACCAATAAATACTCTATCGTATTTATATGTTTTAAGTTTGGTTGTATTACTATTGAAGTTAAATATTATCTTAGGATCCACTTTATTTATTTTATAACTAAATTTTATTAGTATAAATTGGTAGAAAATGAGATACAAAAATAAAATAAAAATTAGTCTCAAAAGATAAATTCCTACTGAAATAAAAAAAAAACAAGTAAATTCCAAATTATAATATAAACATTAAAATGGAAAAAGTAATCATAAAAGATGAAAATTAGTCAGCCCACAAATTTGGGTTTCCATTTGTGCAGTAATATTTATCTTTTGTTTGTTACGAAGAAGAAAATGAAAAATAAAAATTGGAAGAGGTTCGTTCAGGAACACTGCAATAGTCCAGGAATGCGTGCCCATGTTTTTTGTTCTCCGCTGCACTAGCACTCTGTCCATGTGTCACTTCATTCCCTATTTTCGTTCTCAACTGCACTAGCTCTTAGTAAGTTGAGCACTACATTTTGAAAGTGATGATTGATTGGCCTTTTATGATCTATTGGTGTGAGTTTGGAATGTGCACATACTTGAGTTAGGTTTGATTGTTGAGCGTAAACCGGTGAGACCACATAAGCCAAAAAGAGTAATCATTTTTTGTTAGTCTCATATTTTCATGCATGACTCTACCATTGTTGCATCCTCTAGTACTTGCTTTTGCATCACTTTGAAATTACATCATGCATTGCACTATGATAATATGATAGAGGCATTCATTTCTACATTTTTTAAGCTATATAGCCAAATAGCCACTCTTATTATGTATATATCCTCTATTAGCCTTTCTATTAGCCTTTAATTACTCTTTCTTCTGATTACCTACATTATAAGCCATGACCAAATATTGAATTTCATACCCTTAAGCCTATGCTTGGAGTATTAGAGTATGAAGAGTTGGGTAGATTGTAGTGTTTTTGTGGTTTGGTTTTGTTGGGGATGTTTTGAAGTTGAACATCATGAGATTGTTCCCCATTGCAGCTTGATATGGATTGAGTTGAAAATTTGCTTTATTATTGTACATATATTTGTTTTAAGTTGTAGTTCACTTTGAAAAAAAAAAAGAAAAGCAAAGAAAAAAAATTAAAAACAAAGAAAAAAGAACCAAAAAGAGAAAAAAATCTAAAAAATGAAAAATAAAGGATTAAAGTGTTTGTGATTAGTTTCTTGTTTTAAGGTGATTTCCACTTGATCTGGGGATGTTTTATTGTGTGTGTAGTGGTACCTGTTCTTAGTGAATAATTTGGTGAGGTTTTTGCTCCAAGCTTATGCTTTTTAGCCTCCACATTTTCTAAATTGTATTTCCACTTCTTATCCTTACCCTTAGCCCCGTTGCAATTCTTTCAAAAGTCTTCTTAATTGTCATATGTGCATTGCATATTAGCGTTAGAGAATTGAGATGTTTAGCAAGCTTATGGTATGATGTTGCTTTGGTTTGAGTATTGAGCGAACCATAATGAATTATTCATATTTAAACACATAAGAGGAGTGATACCACATTCCCAAAAGTGAGGTTGCTCTCAATTCACCTAGTTTCATACTTATACATCAGCCTGCTTGCTTCATTTATGATTAGGGGTTCATTGAATTGAACTTGAGAAGTGTAGTACTTGTAAATTTTTCCAATGCTTTTCCTTCCCTTTTATATGGACTTTGATTTATTTTTAGGGTGTTCTAGATTAGATTTAGTTGATAGAATGATTATATTGATGCCTTCTTGAGGAGGATTATAAATAAAATCTTTGCTTTCATTTTTGAGCCTTTTGTCACAGTGTTTTTATTTCTTTTCGTTTCTTTCTTTTGTGAGTCTGGACTTGCTTAAGGACAAGCAAGGACTAAGCATGAGGGATTGATGAGGGCATATAGTGACTAAATATTGGGAGCATTTTGATAGTGAAGTTTGGGGATTAATGTGCTTAATTGATCCTTTATGATCTTATTTCGCTATATTAACTGAGTTCTAGGTATTTTGTTCAAATTGTGCAGATTATTGATAAGCTCACTTTCATTACTTGATTCATCATTGAAAGAGATTTCCAATGATATATTATAAGGTCAATTCTGAGTTGAGATGAACGAAATATGAGTAAGATAGCAGAAAGTGTGCGAAAACTGATATATGTCCACTATTTTGGTCACCATATTTTTAACAAGTATGTATGACTTTGAAACTGATGCCAATGAAAGTAGACTCCTAGAGCTTTCCGTAAAGTCAAGAACCACTTCAATCGGACGTGAGACGAAGGAGATATGACCGAAACAAGACTACCCTGAAAATTCCAAATCCAACAAGACCCGTGTTGAAACCAACACGGTCCGTGTTGGCCTCCAGAGAGTTTAATTTCCCCAGAAACCATCAACACGACTCGTATTAAGGATGACACATCTCATGTTGGATCTTACACGGACCGCGTTCGATAGGCACGGTCCGTGTTGACCCTGTTTATGACGATTTTGCCGTTTCAACTTCTCTTAATGGCCATATAATCTCGGCTGTTTCATTCTTCGTCCTTCATCATCCATCTTCACCTATCTTCATCCTCCTTCATTCACCACCATCCATTCCTTCCAACTCCATCTCTACCATCATCCATCTTCCACAATCCCGTAATAATCAAGAGTTTGAGAGCAAATTGAAGATTGAAGATTACTTAAAATCGATTCGGTGTTGGAGGAGCAAAAGCTTACAATTTCCAATTCTTTCAAGAGTTTTCTTAACATCTTTGGTTATTTCTTCATTCTCTTTAGATTTCCATTCTTTCTAGAGTAGAATTTATGTGTTTTTGTATTTAGACATGATTAGTGAGTAGCTTTATTAATTTAGGGGATAAACCCCTTTTAGATGCTTTTATGGATTGAATTTTGTTGGATTGAACAAGTGTTAATCTAGTTTGAATACATTTTATTTATCCTATGATTATGTATGTCATTGTTTTTGAATGGCAATCAAGAATATGGAATTAGATTGTTGAATGAAGTACCGAACGGAGAAATTCGACAATCGGAACCCTTAGGATTAAACTGATTATGAAGAGAACTAGACATAAAGGACTTTGTAATTAAAGTTCTTTAGATAATAAGATCTTTAACTTAGATAAAATAACCACGGTTATTGATTTTACTAAGCAATTCGTTTCATTGCCAAAAGCTCGCTACAAAAGACATTATGCGATTATCGACCCTGAAATGTTCCAAATTAGTGACATACATGTTCAATCCACCTGTTTGATTCATAGAGTGACTTAGGCTTTATCCCGTGAACGTCTTTTTCCTATTGATTTCATCTTGTGATTTGTTTGAATATTTGTTAGATTTGCAATTTGTTATGAATAAAATTAGCTATATATTGATCCATTTCAAAACCCAGCCGGTTTAACAATCACCTTGGAGGCTAGTTTGGTGCGTAGTTAGCAAAGTCCATGTGGGATCGACCTTGATACTTGCTACACGAGTATTCGTTCACTTGCGGCGTATCAAGTTTTTGGCGCCGTCGCCGGGGACTTTGGCCCTAGCTGCCACCGAACGAATATCCTTAGATTGACTAGATCATTTTATTTTTGTTTTTCTCGTTTTCATTGTTTTTCTCAAAATAGAACATTTCAAAAAAAAAATGGCAATTATCTATTTTCCCCAATTTGAGCAGGAGTTATTTTGTCGCTATTTTGAGCGATTACTTGCTTGACCTGTTCCATGTGGTATTATTCCTGGAAAATCTGATATTCTTGATATTGTTGTGGAGGGGGTGAATAGAGAGACTTGTACTCTATTTGAGTATTTTGGTTTTTATACTAAAATTGTAGATGAAGCTTGGAGTTTGCTTGAATGGATTGTTCGTGATACTCGTGATTTTGAAAATTCTTATTGTGCATCTAGTCATTCTTCCTCAAATCCTTGTGCATCTCATGCTAGATCATATACTCAACCCCACTGTTTGCCTCCTTGTCGTTTATGTTGTTCTCTTGACCATGATGATTCTACATGCCCTAGTTTAGCCAGACTTAAGTTTTTGATGAGGGCAATGGTTGAGCAACAAGATAAGTTAGACGCTAGCCTAAAGGAAATATTTGACCCGTCTAAGGCATCTTTTCCTACCGTTGCTCCATCTTACCCTATCATACCTAGAGACACTACTAATGGTGTCTCTACATTTCATGATGCATCCTTACCTTTTTCTCAATCGACCGGGTTAAGACGAGTGAGTCCTATGGGTTTGATGTTAGGTATGATGATGATTTTTGTCATGGGCCAGCTGGTACTATTGATGGAGAGGTTTGTGAGGGGGTTGTGGGTGGATTAGATTCTTCAAGGAAAGAATTTGATGATGTTGTACTCCGCACTTCCCATGTCTTATTCAATGTTTCTACTCCTTGTTCACCACCATCCTATTCCCCTAAGTGTCTAGATGAATCCACCTTAGTTAAAAAGACCATATGTGTTCATGTTGATGTGGGCTATGTGGCCAAGGTTAATTCTTTTGATATGCTTGAGGGGAACAACAATGTTCTTGATTTGTCTATAGGTACATTAAAAGGGTACCATTCCTCTCTTGATCGATATCGTATTAACCTAGAGGACTTTCCTAGAAAACTCATGTGGACAACATCTTTTAATTCTTTTGATTTCTTTAAGGCTTTTGATCTATTTAAGAGAGCGATACTAACATTTTCTACTATAAATATTTTGTTGCTCTCTTATTTGCAAGATTGTAAATCGTATGCTGAAGAGTTTGACATGCTTCTAAGAGCGTTGACGACATCTGAAGTAATGGCCCCAATCTTGAGTTCTTGATGGAGTGGTTGATGCTCCATTCACCCCATCCTTGAAGAGGCGATGGTTTAGGTGCATCCAGCACCTAACCTGGTGAGATCTTTCCTTATTTCCCCTTTTGCAATTTATTTGAATGTGCTTACACATTGAGGACAATGCTTTGTCCGAGCATGGGGGGATCTGTGTCAAACAATTTGTAATTTGTAGTCCTCGTCCATTGGTGTATATATGTGTAGTAGTGTCTTGCGGTTTTTTTTTTTTAGTTTTCTAGTTTCTTTCATTAGAAATTATTGCATCCACCTAGTTCCATTAGTTAGATTCATGCTTAGTTTTTATTTTCTATTTTTCCTTAGTTTTTAGTTACTTTTATTTTATAGGTTTGCATTTAGTTTAGTTTTTATTTTTATTTTAAAAAAATCAAAAAATTGATAAATAGCAAAATCAGAAAAAATTGAGAAAAAAAAGTCTACGATAGACAAAATTAGTCTCAAAAGATAAATTCCTACTAAAAAAAAGAAACAAGTAAATTCCAAATTATAATATAAACATTAAAATGGAAAAAGTAATCATAAAAGATGAAAATTAGTCAATCCACAAATTGTTTCCATTTGTGCAGTAATATTTATCTTTTGTTTTTTACGAAGAAGAAAATGAAAAATAAAAATTGGAAGAGGTTCGTTCAAGATCCCTGCAATAGTCCAGGAATGCGTGCCCATGTTTTTCGTTCTCCGCTGCACTAGCACTCTGTCCACGTGTCACTTCATTCCCTATTTTCGTTCTCCACTGCACTAGCTCTTAGTGAGTTGAGCACTGCATTTTGAAAGTGATGATTGATTGTCCTTTTATGATCTTTTGGTGTAAGTTTGGAATGTGCACATACTTGAGCTAGGTTTGATTGTTGAGCGTAAACCCGTGAGACCACATAAGCCAAAAAGACTAATCAGTTTTTGTTAGTCTCATATTTCCATGTGTGACTCTACCATTGTTGCATCCTCTAGTACTTGCTTTGTATCACTTTGAAATTGCATCATGCATTGCACTATGATAATATGATAGAGGAATTCATTTGTACATTTTTTATGCTATATAGCCAAATAGCCACTCTTATTATGTATATATCCTCTTTTTAGCCTTTCTATTAGCCTTTAATTACTCTTTGTTTTGATTACCTACATTATAAGCCATTGCCAAATATTGAATTTCCTACCCTTAAGCCTATGCTTGGAGTGTTAGAGTATGAAGAGTTGGCTTGATTGTAGTGTTTTTGTGATTTGGTTTTGTTGGGGATGTTTTGAAGTTGAACATCATGAGATTGCTCCCTATTGTAGCTTCATATGGGTTGAGTTGGAAATTTGCTTTATTATTGTATACATATTTGTTTTAAGTTGTAGTTCACTTTGAAAAAAAAAAAAAAGAAAAAGCAAAGAAAAAGAAAAAGAAAATCAAAAACAAAAAAAAAAAACCATAAAGAGAAAAAGAAATAAAAAGAGAACAAAAAATCTGAAAAATAAAAAAGAAAGGATTAAAGTGTTCGTGATTAGTTTCTTGTTTTAAGGTGATTTCCACTTGATCTGGGGATGTTTTATTGTGTGTATAGTAGTGAGTGTTCTTAGTGAATAATTTGGTGAGGTTTTTGCTCCAAGCTTATGCTTTTTAGCCTCCACATTTTCTAAATTGTATTTCCACTTCTTATCCTTACCCTTAGCCCCGTTGCAATTCTTTCAAAAGTCTTCTTAATTGTCATATGTGCATTGCATATTAGCGTTAGAGAATTGAGATGTTTAGCAAGCTTATGGTATGATGTTGCTTTGGTTTGAGTATTGAGCGAACCATAATGAATTATTCATATTTAAACACATAAGAGGAGTGATACCACATTCCCAAAAGTGAGGTTGCTCTCAATTCACCTAGTTTCATACTTATACATCAGCCTGCTTGCTTCATTTATGATTAGGGGTTCATTGAATTGAACTTGAGAAGTGTAGTACTTGTAAATTTTTCCAATGCTTTTCCTTCCCTTTTATATGGACTTTGATTTATTTTTGGGGTGTTCTAGATTAGATTTAGTTGATAGAATGATTATATTAATGCCTTCTTGAGGAGGATTATAAATAAAATCTTTGCTTTCATTTTTAGTCTTTTCTTTTGTTTTTGAGTCTTTTGTCACAGTGTTTTTATTTCTTTTCTTTTCTTTCTTTTGTGAGTCTGGAATTGCTTAGGGAGAAGCAAGGACTAAGCATGGGGGATTGATGAGGGCATATAGTGACTAAATATTGGGAGCATTTTGATAGTAAAATTTGGGGATTAATGTGCTTAATTGATCTTTTATGATCTTATTTAGTTATCTTAACTGAGTTCTGGGTGTTTTGTTCAAATTGTGCAAATTATTGATATGAACTTTGAAGCTCACTTTCATTACTTGATTCATTATTGAAAGAGATTTCCAATGATATATTATAAGGTCAATTCTGAGTTGAGATGAACGAAATATGAGTAAGATAGCAGAAAGTGTGCGAAAACTGATATATGTTCACTCTTTTGGTCACCATATTTTCCACAAGTATTCTATGACTTTGAAACTGATGCCAATGAAAAGTAGACACCTAGAGATTTCTGAAACGTTAAGAGCCAAGTCAATCGGATGTCGGACGAAGGAGATATGGCCGAAACAAGACCACTTAGAAAACTTCAGATCCAACAAGACCCGTGTTTAAACCAACACGGTCCGTGTTAGCCTCCAGAGAGTTCAATTTCCCCAGAAACCATCAACACGACCCGTGTTAAGGATGGCACGGGTTGTGTTGGATCTAAGACGGACCGGGTTGGACACGCACGGTCCATGTTGACCCTATTTATGACAATTTTGCCGTTTCAACTTCTGTTAATGGCTATATAATTGTTGATTCGGCTGTTTCATTCTTCATCCTTCATCATCCATCTTCATCTATCTTCATCTACCTTCATTCACCACCACCCATTCCTTCCATCTCCATCTCTACCATCATCCATCTTCCACAATCCGACAATAATCAAGAGTTTGAGAGCAAATTGATGATTGAAGATTACTCAAGATCGATTCATTGTTGGAGGAGCAAAAGTCCACAATTCCCAATTCTTTCAAGAGTTTTCTACACATCTTTGGTTATTTCTTCATTCTCTTTAGATTTCCATGCTTTCTAGAGTAGAATTATGTGTTTTTGTAGTTTATACATGATTAGTGACTAGTTTTATTAGTTTAGGGGATAAACCCCTTTTAGTTGCTTTCATGGATTGAATTTTGTTGGATTGAACAAGTGTTAATCTAGCTTGAATGCATTTTATTTATCCTTTGATTATGTATGTCAATGTTTTTGTTTGGCCATCAAGAATATAAAATTAGATTGTTGAATGAAGTACCGAACGGAGAAATTCGATAATCGGAACCCTTAGGATTAAACTAATTATGAAGAGAACTAGAAATGGAGGACTTTATAATTAGGGTTCTTTAGATAATTCGATCTTTAACATAGATAAAATTGAAATAACCACGAAATTAGGTGATTGATTTTACTAAGCAATTCGTTTCATTGCCAAAAGCTCGCTACGAAAGATATTATGCGATTATCGATCCCTAAAATGTACCAAATTAGTGACATAAATGTTCAGTCCACTTGTTTGATTCATAGAGTGACTAAGATTTTATCCCCTGAACGTCTTTTTCCTATTGATTTAATCTTGTGATTTGTGTGAATATTTGTTAGAATTTCTATTTGTTAGTGAATAGAATTAGCTCTAGACTGATCCATTCAAAACCCGACCAGTTTGGCAATCACCTAGGAGGCTAGTTTGGTGCGTAGTTAGCAATGTCCTTGTGGGATCGACCTTGATACTTGCTACTCGAGTACCCGTGCACTTGCGGCGTATCAGTTGACAACCACATCAGACTCCTCTTGTGCCGTTTGAAGCTCATCGTCAATATCTTGGATCTGCTTGAGGGTCAAGGTCCGTCTGTTCGGACAATCCGCTTGATAGCTGCCATAACCGTGGCATTTAAATCTTTTCGTACACTCTATCCGGTGAGAAGGATCCGTGGGAGACGCCACATCAAGTCCCTTTCCTTTGTCAGTACAAGGTGTCGAAGGAAACTTGGGTATCTCACTAGTTTTTGGGGTACCCGAATAAGGAGCGGGTCGACTAGGCAGTGGAAAGTAGGTTCTTGGTGTCGGTTTGGAAGTAGCCTTTTTCTTCTTTTGTCGCTCAACCCGGAGAGCGAAACTGCACAAATCATCTAAGGAAAAAATAGGGGTAACTCGATCTTCTTGGTAATAGAGGAATCCAACCCGTTCAAGAATCGCATCATCGTTTGATTTTCGGGATCTTGAACGTTGCTTTTGATGAGGAGTTGCTCGAACTCCTGAATGTACTCCCTTACAGACCGCTTGCCTTGGGTGAGAGCATAGAGCTTCCTCAGGACATCCTGCTTGTATTTGTTGGCCAAGAAACGACGGTTCATCAATTGCTTGAGCTGTGTCCAAGTAGTAATTCTCACCCGACCTTCCCGAGCCATTTGCGCTTTCACATTCTCAAACCAAAGGGAGGCGACTTAGGTGAGTTTCAGGCTAGTGATCTTATACGCCTTCTCAGCGTTGTAATCCTTGGTTTCAACGATCCTATCCATAATTTGGATCCATTCATGGTACTCGTCAGGATCATTGGAACCGTTGAACTCGGGGATTTCGATTTTGACGTCTTGGAAGGCGTCACGAGGGGGCCTAGCATGTATGTACCGACGAGGACGACATCGTGGGGAACCTCTATCATCGTCACTCGACTCAAAGGTAGGAGGAGGACGGATATGACTTTGGACGCGCCTCCAACGTTCAATTCGGGGTGGACCTTGGAAGATCAAGGCAATGTTGTTCACTTGAGTCGCAAGGTCCTGAAGAATCCGCTCGATGGTGGAGAACCGATTGTCGAAGGAGGCGGTGAGTTGGTCCTCGATAGCTCCAATTTGCGGACTACCCGGTGGCTTGGTTCCTCTCGATTGGAGATAACTTCTTCGTCCATATCGAGGGAAGGGTGAAGGACGGTATGTGTTTGGGATGTTTTGTGGGGTTTGGGGGTTTTCTTGTAATTGGCTAGTGTTTGGCTAAGGGTTCTTTATGTTTTTTCTCACTTAGACATTTCATCGAACACCTTCCGAGCACTAATTTCTAACTTCACCTCAAAGCTCCAAATGACTTCAAAATCATCAAATAAAAACACAATACAATGTATTCCAATACTCTTGGATAGCACAAGGGATGGGGAACACCAATATTTGCATACAATCCACAAAATCCAACACTAGAGGACAATAGTATCAAGAACAATGAATAAAACTCAAGCTAAATGAAAACAAAGCTCTGATACTAAATGGAGCGTTACTGTCATGATGGGAATGATGAATACTTGAGTTATTAAGAGAAAGTCAAGGGAAGAAGAACTTGAGCACCTTAGGGTTTTCATATGACCTTGGCAAGGAGAGTCCACAACCTTGGCCTAACATCCCACCATAATTAAATTGGATAAAACCACCATTAATCATTAAAGAAATGACTTGAACACCACCAAAGATAGAATGGATAAATTAAACAAGATTTTTGGGTAGAGGCTTCGAGAGAACTCTAGCATGGCATTCAAACTTAGCAAAAACTGCCCAGAAAATCAGTCCAAAGAGTATTTATACAAGGTATGAAAAACATCCAAAACACAGTCGTTTAACTACAAAACATTCGACAGCAAAAAGGCTCCGTCGCGGGCGCCACGCCTTGGTCGCAGGTGTGACCAGGCATCGATGCAGCAGCACCACTTCCGAACAGCCGGGTGTCGCGGACGTTACCCAGAAGCTGGAACTAGGCGCTGGAAGTGTTTTTCTATTCCTTAACAGCGTTTTTCATCGGTCGAGAAAACAGAACTCCCTGGAGAGGACGCTGGTAGCAGTTGACTAGATGCTGCCAGGGGTTAGCAGCGGAACTACAAAACTCACCTCCAACCCAGATTGTCGCGGGTGTCACGGACGGGGTAGCGGGCGCTACCCTATTTTTCCTAGGTGTAGCGGGCGCTACGGGGAGGTAGCAGGTTCTACCTTCTGCTGGGTGGCACTTGTTCATCTCCTACCTTACAACTTATTGAACCGGGACAAAAACCCGAACCCCGATACCTCATAGTTCAACATCTCGGGATGGCCTAGCATGGTCCCGAGGCCTCCGGGGTCGGTGGAACAAACGAGCCTCCTTAGAAGGTCTCGAAACCCATCCAACGAATAGCCAAGACTACCCTTGTGCTTCTGGCTTTCACCAGGAATTATACCTCGAGATTCACCGTGGTGGAGGCGGCTCGCTTGGCAAAGCTCACGAGAGATGAGAACAGAACCCGGGACTCTTCAAAAATAAAATAAAAAATAAAAAGAGAGAGAGAAAGATAAAGAGATAAAACAAAAATACAAAAAAGAGAGAAGTCAGCCCGCGCTTTTATCAAGCAGGCTGAGCAAAAGGAGAGAAGACCAAAATCATTAGTGAACATATCTAAGCTCCGAAATTTGTAGCTTAAATAGAATGTGCCTGGGACAGGGGGCTACCAACTCACTGTTCATATCGCTATGCATATCACCCATTACCTTCCGCTTACCCTACTTGTCACCTACACATCCTCGCCAATCTTCCCCTTAACCAAATCATTCACCTTTACAACCCTTAGCCTTTACCAACCTGGTCATTCTTATTATCACCATCCCCGACCTTCCCCGAACATTAAAGCGTGTATGACAAGCAGTAGATTGAAAGGGAATAAAAGTTGGAGAAGGAACAAGAAAAATAGAAGAGAAAAGAATCAAAAGGAAAAAAGAAAGAAAGAAAAAAAGAAACAAAGAAGGAAAAAAACAGAAGAGAGAAAAAGAAGAAGAAGCTAGAAGTCGAATGCAGAATTATCGGTTTATAGTCACAAACACACTCTTCGAACCCCTCAAACCTGCTAATTCGAGCCTATGAGCCCTCACATCCAATTTTTTGAACATCTATACACCTCCTTGTATCTTAAGCCTTTATACGACTAGCCAAATCACACGTCCATCTCATGCAAACTTTGTTGCATCCTTAAGCCTTTACATATATTCCTTTTGTACCGTTAATCCCATCTCACTCTCAACAAGCCCTCCCAAGGCACCAATCCTCCAAAGTAGCACCTTGTGAATTACGACCGGCCTGATTCCACATTGGATACGTAGGAGAACCTCTTTGAGGCCCGGCCATTGCAATTCACTTAAAGGAGTGTCCATTACCCAAAATTTGGTCTTAGAGCAAAAAAATAAGAGAGGCTAGCTTGGAATCCCAAGCTAGGCAAAAGGAGAGCGAGTGAGCCAGAGCGTCTAGCCTGAAAACTAGTTAGGGCATGCTAGGCAAAAGGAGAGTGAGAGAATAAGAGAGGCTTGCTCGAAAACTCGTTAGGGCAGGCTAGGCAAAAGGAGAGGAAACCCTGGATTCTGAAGGTCTCTTTTTTATTATCACAAATCTTCCACCGTCTTTCTGTCAGATTTAGATCACCTCCACACCTAAATAACTATCATACCACTTATCAAGAGACCGTCCTTTTAACCATCTCCGAGATATGTTCATCTCTCAACTGTCTCCTTTACGGGTCGTCTCTTTGTCCCTTCCACCATGAATCCCTTACATCCATGAAATTGTCCCTACTAGATCCTCTCGAACCATCACCTTCTTCATGACCACTCTTTTATCAAACCAAATAACTCATCTAGCTTACCCTTTTATCCAAACTTTTCATACCCTTCAGCTTTTCCAAGGCTTTTTGACTCAGTTTTGGGTGCAAGTGCGAGACTCACTATTTGATTGACGACTAATAGAGCCACACTTATGGTCATGATGCAACTTAAGGGGCCAACCGTCTAACTATTGTGCTAAGAGTATCTACAAAGCTGGGGCCTCACCATGACCTCCATGTTGTGCTCGAGGTTATCAAAGAAGCACTCCAACCTGTTCTTAAAGTAAGAAGGATACCCATTACCGTTCCTCGAAGGTCTTTTATTTTCCGAGTATACGCCCAACTAGGGGCTCGCCACATCCGCAAAGCAATTAAACCAACATTTCGCGCACTGAAGGGTGATATCCTTATTCATTCAGAGGTCATACCAAACGAGGGGATTGACACTCCTCGACACGGTCTTAGTAGCAAACAACTCAGCATCATCTTCATGCTCATCCAATAGGGCTCCACTCGTCCCTACTAATTTGAGAAAGCTAGAAGATAAGATGAGTCATTCAGGGCAATGCCTTCATCGTTAAGCCTCATTATAAGCCCTGTCTATCCTGCCCTGTCCTGAAATTATACTTCAATTTGCTATGACATTTAGGAAGTCATAGTCCTAGTATGGGCGCAACGGGGTTGTGTACATATAGAGTCACATGCTTTATAAAACAATGTTCATCTACATATCCCCCTGGTCATCTTAGGGTTGTGTCAATCTCAATCGATAGTCATACCTAAGTGCATAAATGCATAAGTCAAGAAAAAAGAGGAAAAAAAAGTATCAGTCATGTCTAAAAATCTTAAGTCTAGAAGACCAATTGCATGCATGCCCGTATAAAAGAGGAGAGATCAAAGACTTGTTACGTCGTGACTCTGGGGGCTAAGAAAATCCCAACAAGATCTCATATAAGCTCAAGTTCGACCATAAACTACTAAGAGCAAGATTAGATGAAGCTCTAATCACACTCTAGTAGACAAGATTAGCAGATTACCAACAGTAATAGAGATAGCATTGCTGTAAGCATTCAAGCCGACTCAACCACCTTGGAAAAGGGGATCATTTCATCATTTCAATTTAGTAACTCCGAAAGGTGAAACTCACTTCAAAAGTGAGACCTTCAACTTAGCCACTATGAAAGGTGGCACCTCGTTCAGAAAAGCGAGTTATTCATCAATTCAAATCATTCGCTCCGAAAGTGTCTTACTGCTTCGAAAATCGATCATTTTTCAGGTGGCTTCGATCCGAAAAGTGCATTAGTTCAAGTCAGCCGCTCCGAAAGGTGGCTCTTCGCTCCACAAAGCAATTGTTTCATCGCTCCGAAAGGTGGTGTTTCGCGCCAAAAGCGAGTTATTCATCAGTTCAAATTAGTCACTTCGAAAGGTTGCACTTTGCTCCAAAAAGCAAGAAATTCAACTTAACCACTCCAAAAGATGGCACTTCGCTCAGAAAAGCGAGATATACATCATTTCAAGTCAGTCACTCTGAAAGGTGGCTCTTCGCTCTAAAAAGCGTTATTTCGTCACTCCGAAAGGTGGCCCTTCACTCCAAAAGGTGGTGTTCTGCGCCGAAAAGCGAGTTATTCATCCGTTCAGCTTAGTCGCTACGAAAGGTGGTTCAACGCTCCGAAAAGCGATTATGTTCCCAGTCCAACTTAGTCGCTCCGCAAAGCGATCAATGCATCAGTTCAAATCAGTCGCTCCGAAAGGTGGCTCATCACTCCGAAAAGCGATTATGTTGTCACTCCGAAAGGTGGCTCATCGCTCCAACAGGCGATCACCGCATTAGTTCAACCCAGTCGCTCCGAAAGGTGGCTCAACGCTCCAAAAATGATTATTTCGTCACTCCGAAAGGTGGCTCATCGCTCCGAATAGCGATCATTCCATCACTCATAGAGATGGCTCATCGCTTCAAAAAATGATTATTTCGTCACTCTGAAAGGTCGCTCATCACTGCGACAAGCCCTATACTTCAGCAAAACAACTCAGTCCTTCTAAAAGGACATCGTTTCCCAGTTAAGCAGTCGGATAACATGTGCAAGATCAAGCTTCCTTACCTCACTCAGGTTCCAAATCGTATCAGCAAGATCATCATGACTACTTTGATCGTCGTTTTATTCAAAACTGAATCAAAGTGGTGGCTATCGGTAGACAACGAATTTTGTACTGGTATTTGTAGAATAATTATTGTAAAATTAACTGACCCAAAATGACACTTAACATGCATCCTCCATCTCCACAAAATCCTTCATTCCTATCCATTTCTAAGTCTCTCACATAAAATTCATCATTTTCTCATCATTTCCCCTTTAAAAGCCTCCATTTTTCACCTTTCCCTACATAGATAGGCTTTCTCTTTTAAAAGCCAGTCTCTCCATAAAACTCCAATATTCATAAAATTTAGTGTGCTTAAAGCACACTCTATAAGCTTTCCAACGCCTTTTGAATTGCATCTTTCAATGTCCGGATGAGAGAGCTATGACCATTTTAATTTAGGCTGTTTGTGTAGTAATTTTACATAACCGGGAATTTTGACCCAAAAAAGTCAAAAAGTCAACTGGTTGACCATAATTTCGATTACTTATCTAATATCCAAGCCAAAATCTTATTTTCCCCACCTTCCTAATCTTTCAAAGAATATAATATTATTTAGATTATATTGCAATAATATTATTCCAAATATTGTCCTTATTCTTTTTCCCAAATGTAGCCCAAATATAATCTTCCATTATTTTATTTTGTTCTTCCTCCATTTTCTTAACCAAATAAAATCTCTAGTTATTTTATCTCATTCTCCTAATATTCTCTTCTCCACCACTATAAATAGAGCCTTCTCCCTCATTATTGAAGGACCTCGAATTTTGTTGGCATTTTGACCCTGACAAAAATCTCTCTTTTCTCCCTCACTTTCTCTATGCATACTAAGTGTTAATAAGGCTAGCCAATATTTTATTTTCTTTTCATAACTTTTAATTCTTGTATTATCATGTAAACTTGAATAATCAATAATTGCACAACTTGTAACTTTTTATTTTTATAATGCATGACACAATGGTTTTCTTGTGAAATTTATACAAAATTTCTCCTCTTTTATTTATTCGTTTTAATTCAATTTTAGTAAAGTCTGTTTTCGAAAACAGGCGAGTCAGATACTTTTCTAATTATTATACTCGTAACCTTATCCCCGAATCCGATTTCTGGATTTATAGGTCGGAGTCATTTTTTTCTAAAAGGTTTGTTAGTTTTTCAAAAATTGACTGGCGACTCTTTAAATTATAACTTGCATAATTTAATTTGTACAAAATTAAATTTACAAGTTTATGATTCGTAAGAATTGTTAGTGTCTTTCAATAAATCATTTTTTAAGGATTAAACAACCTTAGTCGGCTCCCAATTGAAGTAGCACTTTGAAATAAATTTCATAAACGAGAATTTTTCGGGGTCTACAGTCTCGTGATCTTGGGGGCTTTAGGAATATACCAATATGTCGTCGATGAAGACTACTACGAATTGATCGAAGTACTAGCAGAATACACAATTCATTAGGTCCATAAATGCAGTTGGGGCATTGGGCAACCCAAAGGGCATAACCAAGAACTCGTAATGCCTATAGCGAGTCTGAAAAGTCATCTTATGAGTATTTGTCGCTTCAATTCGAAGTTGGTGGTATCCCGAACTCAAGTCAATTTTTGAAAACACCTTAGCTCCTCAGAATTGGTCAAAGAGGTTATTGATACAAGGGAGGGAGTATTTGTTTTTTATGGTAATCAATGCAAAGGTTAAGACTTCTATCCTTCATCTTGATAAAGAGGACGGGGGCTCCACATGGAGAAACACTAGGTCTTATGTACTCCTTTTTCAATAGCTCTTCCAATTGCACCTTTAACTCCCCCAACTCAGCAGGTGCATCCTGTACGGGGCTTTGGATATAGGGGTGGCCCCGAGAATCAGATCAATCTGAAAGTCAATTTCCCTAGGTGGGGAAACCCGAGGATCTCCTCGGGAAAAACGTAGGGAAAATCTCTAACCATTGGTATCTGGGGTATGCTTTGGCTAATTTCCGGTTTCTCTTCCAGAAACCACAAATATCCTTGCGTGGAGATGGGTACGAGACTTCCCAAGCTTGTCCCCGCCGTGGGGAGAACTCCTTGGATGTAGACGCATTTTCCAGTGGCGTCTACCAGAATAAGAAGGTATTTCTGACAATCTTTACGGGCTCAATGCAAGTGAAGCCAATCTATTCCAAGGATAACGTCGTATTCGACCATGTCAAAAATGACTAAGTTAAACAGGAATTTCTTCTTTTGAATCTGGAGGGGGTAATTAACGTAGGGTTGATTATGCACTACAGGGTATCCATTGGGCATGCCTACGGTGAGGGTCACTTTCTTCTTATAGGGGTCGAGGTCAACCGGTGTGCAGGCCAGGCAGTAATAAAGGAGTGGGAGGCACCAGTATCGAAGAGAACACACAAAGATGTAGTTTCCAATTTTAAATAGCTAGTTATGACCGTACCTGTACCAATGGGTGTCGGATTATTTATGACGAATACTCTTCCTTTTCCAAGTGAGGCCACCATCCTCCTATCTGGTTTTGCTCTTTCCCTTGAGGTCAAGGTCATTAGATCTTACAAGGGCATTCTGACACGAAGTGTCCTTCCTCTCCGCACCCATAGCATCGGTTAGTGTCACTCCAACAATCCTTAGCTAAATGCCCCTTGCGTTTACATTTGTTGCAAGTAGGGGTGGTCACTAGTGGCCTCATCCCTTTTCTAGGCCTTTTTGTACCATATCCAGCTTTCCAGTTTCGGTCACTCCACCTTCGCTTTATAGGATCCTCTAGGGTTGCTTTCACTCTATCTTCACTCATTCTATTTCCACAGCCTGTTCATACATCTTGTGACAAGAGGAGAATTCTTGTGAGGCGAGAGCCCTTCGAATGTAGGGTGCCAGCCCTTCCTCAAAGTGTTGCATCAGAAGTCTCTCAGTGTGCACGTAGTCCTTGGCGAACCGTGTTGACTCATTGAATTTATTCATGTATTGCATTACGCTTCTTTCCCCTTGTCTCAAGCTCTCAAATCTCGTTGCTTGGCCCGCTATAGGCGCTCACGATAGAATTTGTAGCGTAGCTCCTCCGTGAAGGTTTCCCAATCCCACCGTGTAGGGTCATACTTTCCTTTAATGTTCTCCCACCATAGGTTCACTTATCCTTCTAGGTAAAAGGCGACTGCTTTCACTTGTTTAGTAGGGGGTATTTCGAGGGTCTCAAATATTTTGATCATTTTTTGGATCCAATCCTCTAGTATCAATGGATCGGTGTCCCCTTTATAGGTCGAGCTCCATATTTAGCTATGTTCCATCATTCTCCCTCCGGCTTCTTCTAGAAGATGCTCACTTTGAACCTTCGCTACTACCTGGCGCACTATTCTCCCTAGTACATCCAGGGGTTCCTCCTCTTAGTTTTCTCTAGCCTATTGGATGGGATGTCAGTGGGACTAACCGAAGCATAAGAGAGTTCTTCCTAGTCCGTCATTCTGCATACAGAGGTTTATTTTGCATCTTTAGAACATTTGCAAGGTAAGTTCATCCATACAATGACTGTTTATGCATATAGGTTTGTCTCCTATTCCGGTTTCTTCTTTGGGTGCATGTTTTTAGGTCATCTGAATTTCACAGAAAAGAAAAGACATTGGGTTGCCTTCATTTTGGACATTTCTTTAGTTTACAATTACATTACCCTACGTACATCAAGGAAAATTACGAGGATATGGTCTTGAGAAAATCTCTTAGGTTAACTATCAGATCCCTAGGTTAGAAATATTCCCTACTTCATTTGCATGAGTACGGGTTTCATAGTGCATGGAAATTTAAAACGTTACATAAACACATAAAATAAAAGGAAGCACGATAATGTCCTCCGCTTCGCTTTTCATTTCCTTCTCTTCAATCCCCCCTCCTCCACCTTTTAAAACCCCGAGCCAAGAGAGGGTGGTCTCGCAACGTTTCTTCTTGCATTTTGCCCTCATCGTCTTGCTCCCCTATGGTCGGTGCTTCGGCTACAGCCACCTCTAAGCCTTTCGGGGGCGTGGGTCACCACCTAGTATGGGTAGGTAGTTAGAACCTGGTATTGTGGGTAGGGTGGGGGTGGAATGACATAGGCGTAGGGCACAGGTGGGTAAGGAACTGGCACGCTAGGTACTATCCATCCTGGGTTGGCCACTAATGGGGTAGCGGCTAAAGGAATACGTTGATTTGTATTGCTGCGAATGCTGCCACCATGCGGGATAGAGGTGGGGTTGGAGGTTCTTGAGCTAAAACTGGGTCCTTGAACGACTAGTAAGGGAATACTTTCTGGAGAGGAAAAGGGGTCAATTGTGATAGGGTTCGCTGAGTTTCGAGCTACGACGCCCATTGTCGAGCTTTCCCCTCGGTCATAATCTATTCATTCTCAAAGAAGATGTCAAATGCATATTCCACAGGATCCTGGTATACTCCAGGGTAGGGACCAGGATAAGGAAAGGATTACAGGCCCCCTTATGCCCGCTCAGGAAAGGCATCTACTTGTTAGTCAGGTGTTATTCCCAAACGGTGACACACGTCTCTCACGACTAGCTTCCTCTTGATACATTGCCAGCATCCTCCATTCTGTATGAAGTGAGCTACATGGTTGGTGGAGCTTCCTGAAGTGAGGAAGTTTTGATACTTGATCCTAAAGTAGAACCATGGGGCCTTATTAGGTAAGTTACCTATCAAATATTGAGCCCTGAGTATCCTATACCTTAAGGGGCTTTTAATTTCACGATAGTACACATCCACCATCAACAAAATAGTCAGTCAATATTCCTTCATAGTCTAATTTCCTTGTTTGGGCAGGTTATAGGGGTCCTTGTCTGGTTCCATCTATCATAATACAACACAACGGGATTGTTAACCAAGAGTTGAAGATGATACAAAACAAAAGTTTACTGTAGCGTCCTAGAATTCGTGACGACAAGGCATGGCTGGGCGGAAAGGGTCGGGGTCGAGCAACGTGTGCTATGATATAACTCGGGCTTCCCAGCATGGGTCGGGTGTGCCTTAGTTGGGGGCTTTTCTCGTGACTCCTTGCAATCTTCAAGGATCATGGATGGTCTAGCGATTCTGGAGTATCAAACGACATTAAAAGTCATACCATTGTCACATAATAATATAGCCATAGTCTCCATTATATCGGTAATTTAGGTACTTAATAATATGAATGTCTTCACAATAACTTTTAAAAGCATAAGAATCATTGTACCTAGCATAAGACAAGGTCGACATTAGCAGATTAGTTAAGCATGGGGAAGAACAATTTACAACTAAAGAATCGCCAATAACATGAAGTACACTACTTAATACGAGAAAACTACAATATGCATTGACAATCATTTCCTTTAGTATTCCTCTCTCCTTCGTGACATCATTTTGGTGCACCCGTCATTTAGTTAACGCTTGGCCAAAGCATTAACTCCTTTAATGAACATCGGATCGTAATCGATCCATTTTCGGGCTTTGACTGGTGAACCTCGGCTTCCTTAGCATGTTCATAGTACTTTCATAATCCTTGGGCTTTGACTGATGGACCTCAAAACACTAGCTTCCCCATAATGTGTGTTGTGTTTTAACATTCCATTCTTTCATTTATGTCTCATGCATGACCTAGGACGATATTTTCCCTATACCTTCGGTTGGTCGCGGATTCCCTGAAATCGTTTAATCATAGAGTCGTTAAGGATGTGCATAACTTACTCATTTATTTAACCTTAGGATTTGTTCAAGTTGGAGAAGTTCCCTATATTGGTCTAGCTAATAAGCATATTCGTAGATTACTCCAAGCATGTGTACATTAGTACAATATTTAACAAAGCCCGACTAATGTCTCTACTGATTCCAGGCAGTAAGTCAGTAACTTATTTCGAAGGTCCATAAAGAAAAGTTCATAACTCTTTCATTTCTTAAGCTTTGAGGTTAATTCAAGTTGGAGAAGTTCCTTAAACGAGTCTAGTTTATGAATTTATTTTTGGATTACCCAAAGCATGTACACATTAATACATTATTTAGCAAAACTGAACTGATGTCTCCATTGATTCCAAATAGTGGTCCTTAAAGAAAAGTCTATAACGTACTTATTTCCTAAGCTTTGGGTTTCATTCAAGTTAGAGAAGTTCCCTAAATGAGTCTAGTTTATGGCCATATTTTTAGATTACCCAAAGCTTGCACACATTAGTACTATATTTAGCAAAACCGAACTGATGTCTCTACTGATTCCAGACAGTAACTCATTTTGAAGGTCCTTAAAGAAAAGCCCATAACTAACTCATTCCTTAAGCTTTGGCTAAACGAATTTTTGGGTGGTCTTCCTTATCCTTAGGGATATCATCTTTGTTTTGAATGTATCTTCAGAAAAGATCTTGAGATGGGGTGAAAATCAAACTCTAGGAGGTGTAGTTGCTAAGATGTGGAGTTTATTACCTTGTATCATCCTAGTTGGTTCTTGGCTTGATCTTGTTCTAATCCTTGGGGTCTTGTTAGTAGCAACAACACTCTTTTATGGCCTAAGAGTGGATGGAAATATCTCCCAAATGAGCCATTATGTTATCCTTCAAAGTCGTCTAACAAGTCCTAGATATAGATTCTCCTAGGTAGATATAAGCTTCACTTGTTAGACGACTTTGAAGGATAACATAATGGCTCATTGTTAAACCCCTTAGGCCATTGTTAAACCCCTTCACTTGTTAGACGACTTTGAAGGATAACATTGTTAAACCCAAAGCTTGCACACATTAGTACTATATTTAGCAAAACCGAACTGATGTCTCTACTGATTCCAGACAGTAACTCATTTTGAAGGTCCTTAAAGAAAAGCCCATAACTAACTCATTCCTTAAGCTTTGGCTAAACGAATTTTTGGGTGGTCTTCCTTATCCTTAGGGATATCATCTTTGTTTTGAATGTATCTTCAGAAAAGATCTTGAGATGGGGTGAAAATCAAACTCTAGGAGGTGTAGTTGCTAAGATGTGGAGTTCATTACCTTGTATCATCCTAGTTGGTTCTTGGCTTGATCTTGTTCTAATCCTTGGGGTCTTGTTAGTAGCAACAACACTCTTTTATGGCCTAAGAGTGGATGGAAATATCTCCCAAATGAGCCATTATGTTATCCTTCAAAGTCGTCTAACAAGTGAAGGGGTTTAACAATGTTATCATCTTGGTCCTCACAAGACAACTTGGCCTAAGAGTGATTTAAGCTAGTTTTAGAGAGAGAAAAGAGAGAGAATCAGTGGGGTAGAGAGAGGGGGAGGTTTGGACAAGTGAAGGGGTTTAACAATGTGTGTTTGTGTGTTTGTGTGTGTGTGTTTGTGTGTGTGATCTAGATTCTCCTAGGTAGATATAGGAGGCTTTGAGTGTGTAAGTGAGCAAATAAGAAATATTTGCTGCTGAGTTCATGCCTTATAATCATCATTTGCCTTCTCCCCATGCATGGGAATTGTAGGGAATATTTGCCTTATGAGGGAGTCGTCCCACCATGCATTTTGTGGGTGCTTTTAGGGGTTTAATATTGATAAAGTTGCAAGTGTGAAGGCTTGATCAAGTGGTATTTTAGTCCAAATTGTCGGCCCCATTTCGTTCCTTCATGGGGTCCTAAAATTGTTGGTGTTTGATCACAAAAATTCTTTTGAGAATTTGCAAATAATAATATATTGATAGCAAACCCGATGTTAAGTTGTGTTTAGAGTATAGGCTTTAGGTTGGGTTGTCGACCTTCTAATATCCCTTTAGTTTACTTAAACAAAATGTTTGATCCTTTGTTAAACAAGTTAGTCATTTGTTTTAACGTTTAGGAAAAGAGGGTTGTTACATAACTCTAGTGCCACTTTATCACTTGAATTGGTTTTATCTCTTCCACTGCGCGTTTGCAACAAGATATGCTTTCTAGGTTCGATCAAGATGATAGCGAGGACACTTTATCTGTACAATCTGAATTTGATGTTCTTCCTTGTTCCGAAGGTTCTAATTTGGTGTGCTCGAAAGTTGATGTTAGAAGAAAGACGAAAGAAGAAAGATAAGACCATGATGAAATCAAAGTGGAGGGTTTTGGACACAACTCGATTAGCTAAGTCTTCTTCAAATGAAACTCTTAAAAAACTCAAGGATTTCAAAGATATAGACACAGTGCTTGCTCGCTTAATCATGAGAAAAGTTCATGGTATTAAGGTAATTGGTGAGCATCTTGCAACAGGCTGTAAGCTCTTCAAGTTGCTTGTCGAGAAGAAAAGAAGACATTTTGTTTGATCTCTTCTTGAAGTGGTTTTGTTATTTTGATGGTTCTTTGTGGACAACATGTTTTGTATCATTTAGCTATTGTGGTTTTTGTTGTCTTGTCTTGTCTTGTCTTGTTTTTGCTAGTTTGTTGTTTTTGTTGATCTTTGTAGCATTTTTTATTTGAATTTTAGCTTTTTAATAACTTTTTATTATCAAAAATGAAAATTTAAGTTTTTATCTCCGCTGATTATAACTATTTTTTTTTATCTAATAAAACTTATGTTCTAGATAAATGAGTGGGCTAATTATTTACTAAGTGGTCATTATTTACTAATAAAACCGATTCAGAAAATCAAAAACTAATGTGTTTATAATTCGGCACTAATTTGCTTTCTAATGCCTACACCAACTTTTTGGACTTGTGCATATGTGAAAGTGGTGACAAAAGGATATCACTATTAAATTAGTTAAACATGGTCATGAGTTAGAGGGCATATTAAAATAGTTATTTGCTTTACCACTTGGAGAAAGATTTGGTTCCTTTAGAAATCACAAAGGAGTAATATGCTGGAATCATTCCACCTTGATATATTCGTGTATCCCATCCCAATTACTTTATCTAATAAATTGTGTTATCACCCTCCATCTCACACACATTTCGCTCCCCTCATTAATGGATAACCTTCTTCTGTTAAACTCCACAATTTACTGTCAGTACCACTAGCTGACCATGTTTAGGCTATAATATTGTAGCAGATAGCATTTTTTTCCAACTAGGAGAAACTTCTTGAGTACGGCTGTTCTAAATGCAACTGTCTCACTTTAATTTAGATTTTTAAATTTTTTTAAACGTAGAGTAAGCATACTCATCCACTAGGTCCTATCTTTGGCATACTTGCCGGTATATTCTAAAGGTCAAAAGCAAGGAATATATGAGTGTCCAACTAGTGGCCGATCTACGGTTTGAAATTAAGGGTGTCCACTTAACAATATTTTGGATAATTGAACTAATGTATTAAAATTGAACAACATTTTTAATATTTTTGGTCATTTTTTAAGGTGTCCACTTAATATAAACATATAATAATCTCCTAAGATTTGATAGACTGTTTAAATTTTTTTTGGATGATAATAACCATCTTGACTCAAGATGGTTCTTAACTATCTTGAATTGTTCATATTTCACATTTTTATAATTTTTATTAATATTTTCTTGAATAATTATATATATTTATCAATTATAATAATATAATACTTATTAACTAGGTGAAAAAATATAATTATAGCCTAATTTTATCAATCATAATAGAAAATCCACATTTTGTACATAGTTTTATATTTATGAAATAAATATAAATAGATAATTATTTTAAAATTATTTATAAATTGTAATAACCCTAAAAATAATGAAACATATCTTTAGAATGATTTAAATACACTTACATTTCACTTTATTAGTGATTTAAAAAAAATGCAAGATGGTTAAGAGTCATCTTGTGTCAAGATGTTTATCATTTTTTATTTATTTATTTTTTTTTGCTAAGGGTGTCCGCAGACACCCTTGATATTATAATGGGGCTCCGCCCTATGTCGAATTGTTCATGACAAATATATCCACTGACCACGCTATTGTTACACTTGTTTTTTTTTCCTCCTAATTTATATTTTGAATCTTTGTGTAGACATTTGGCTAGCTAGGGAAGTGGATGGCTGATTAGATTAGATACCCACCCAAGTGCTGATATGTTAACTGGTTATAACTCTTCACAATATATCTTCTCGTTGATGGGGCATGTAAACACTTCAAATGTGGTGTTTCAAAGATCACGAATGAAATCACATATCATCGTATTAGTATTTAGACTCATGCCATATACAAAGCGATCTCAGAACATGTATTATTTAAAGCGTAGCTGATAACTGTTTATTTAATATGATTGTATATAATAATTTTATGATATTCTTCCAAAATTTAAAGATTTGACTTATAATACATGTACACATTAATATGTTTTTTTATACTTTATTTAATAGTCCTACTGTCTATTAACAATATTAAAAGAAAAAACCAATTCATCTAAAATGATGTCATGTGTCAACATATAGAGGGCGTTTGGTGCCCAGGGGTTGGATGTTGGCTGTTTGTAGCTGTTAGCTGTTTGACTTTTGGATGTTTTGTTGGTTGTTTTTGTCAGCTGTTTGTATTAGCTGTTTGTATAAAAAAACTGTTTGGTAGAGTTAGATGTTTGTAGGATGGCTTTTTCTCCTAATTTCCAATTGTACCATTGGCTTTATTTTTAGTGTTTTTAACATTATGATTTTTTTAAAATTTATTTTTAGGTTTTTCCGTCCATATTATAATTCATTTTTAGGTTTAACATTATGATTAATATTCATTTTTTATTTTTTTAAATCCCGATGTACTTTTACAATTTAATGTAGATATTTTATAATTTATTTGTAGAAATTACACTATTGTAAAGAATAGGTATTTGTATAATCAATTAGTAACTACATTATCAACATAAACCATAATGACAATATGAGTCTCTTATCCAAATTAATAGGAAAAGCAAATGAACTAGGAGATTTTGAACACAAGTATCATCATACATAAATTAACTATGTGAAATACCTGATAATTAACTTGGAGAAATGTAGCGTGCTTGGAGAAGGTAGACGGCGGAGTAGACGTTCTTTTATGTTGCGGTGAATTGAAGTGAGGGATGAGAGAACAATTAAATGAACTAAACCTAAATTATTTTATTTGATGACAATTTTTTGTAATTTTTGTGAATTAATTGGTCAATATGGTAATTTAAAATATAAAAAGCCAACAACTATTTACAAAAAGCTACTCATAGTAGCTTTTTACAATTTGGCTTTTTGGGGGCAAAAACCTAGTATAATCCGCCAATTTACCAAACACCCCAAATTGGCATATTGATTAGTCAAACAGCCAAAAATCTTCTAAAAAGCCATTTTCTCCAAAAAGCCAACCAAAAAGTTGGGCACCAAACGCCCCCATAGTAATATAAAACAATTGTGCCATCGATCCTTCTAGTCGATGGTAAGCCCCATTTTTGTTTATCTTCTTTCTCAATCGAGAGTTTAGTTGTTAGTTTTATTACAATAAAGTTAGTTTCTGTAAAATTTGTAACAATTATGCTCCTTTTTTCTGCCGAAAACCCTAGAAACCAAACCCCCAACGTTTCATGTGGCAGTTGGCAAATCGTGTGAGCCAGATTGCTTCTATCTACGTGAAGTCAAATTGCTTTCGAATACGTGAAGCAGGATTCCTTCCGACTACGTGAAGCTGGATTGCTTCCGACTATGTGAAATGGGTGATTGTCAGTCAGCGGCGTGAGTCTAGACTAGCTGTAGGCTTCTGCGATCTGAGTCTCAAAGGTTGATTGGTTGGAAGATGAGGAAGGAATGGAAAGTCGATGGAAACTGCATCAACAATATCCGGAGGTTACGAAGCAATTTCACTGGTAGGAACAACGTAACAATTATCTTTGATAAAATTAGAGAGTGGATGTAATGTCCTGGAAATTCAATTATAAAAATTTCAACAGTCAAACTAACGGTAACAGCGGAAGTCAAACTTTATTCAGGCGTTACTGTCGTGTCTCCGAAGAAACACAAGGCAAAATAGTACTTAACAACTATACTAACTAAAGCAATACCAACATTTGTTCAACTCCAAACACACTTGTCTTTAACTTGATCGAACAAAGAAAGAAAACTGAAACCACAATAGTTTATCTAATAATCTCCTAAGATGTGCGCATCCTCACTTCTAATTCCCATCCCCTTCAATGAAGTCTGTACCTGAAAACAAAACATTTACAACATGAGATGGAACTCAATAATGTCTACCCCTAACTGTCAAAACAGATTAAAATTCATTTCAAACCATTTAAAGGAAGAAGAGAAATAATTCAAACCGTTTTACAAAGTAGTTTACCCCCAACCCAAACACAATTTGATAATTCCAGTTTTTATTAAGCGGGCGGGGGTTTACAAACCTCCCTTCAAATTAATACTTTCACAAACTAATCATGGTTTTTTAACACAAACTATCCAAAATTTACAACACGTGCTCGCTTAACCCCGGGGAAGACCTTTTTTAACACAAACTATCATGGTTTTTCTAATCTCTTGATTACGTCCCTACAGGGATCCGCCCTGTCTCCGGGAACGCTACGCGAACCCGCATTTAGTCTCGCTTGATTTATTAGTCCGGTTTAATCCTCAAAAAGTTCCAAGTTTCAATTTTCCAATCAACTAATCCCAATTCCCAAAAGACATCAAACACCCTCATAAAATGACTGTCCTTATTTAACCAAAAATCAAAGGAATTATCACACAACACTCAAAACAGACAGTCAACTTTACACAAAAGTTCCCTTCGGGATGCAATTTCCAAAACAACTTAAATACAATATAAAAAAAAAAAGTAAAGCGCATCCAAAGGGAAAATAGGGCATAGACATGACCTGTTGATCGTCACTTCAAGTCAATAAACCAACACTTGAGCTCACTACTTGAAACATACCCAATCCGAACCTATAAAGATTAGGTTCTAAAAAAATTAATAACGATCTAATGAAGTTAGTATAACACTTAATTTTATTAAAACGCACAAATAATACATTACGTACAAGAATTGTACAATTAACCTTCGTACAAGCAAGCTGTAACTGGACAACCCACTACCTCCCCACTGTTCGGTCTCTAACTTGACTTACCGACCTCCTATGAATTTAAACTCTAACTTTCTGGAATCGTTGGGATGTCTACTAAAACTTCTATGTTGAAACTAGACCTAATTCAACCTTGAAAAGACCTAGAATTAGCAAAATATACAATCGGTTCAGTTTTTACCTGCCCCTGGTACTACAACAAAACAGGGCTTTAGCGGCATTTATTTTTGCCTTTAGCGGCATTTATAAATGCTGCAATAGCCTACCCCAGCAAATAAATAAATGTCGCTAGAGGCAGTGTCGCGATAGCCTTGGACAGCATTTATTGTATTTGCTGGGGTAGGCATAATTAAATGCCGCTAAAGGCCCTTTGTTTCAACAACACTAATTAGCATACATTTTTATCCAATAATTAATATAAATTCAAAACTAAACAAATTCTAGGAAATGGAAACGTAAATTTCTCCAAAATAACTCGAAATTTCTCATAAATCATGTCCAAATATTTCAAATCCAACCCAAAATAAGGGGTTTGTTATCAGTTTACAACCCAACACATCAACATCGTTCATAAGCCGATAAAACAACCAAAAATGGCCAACATCCGATCTAAGATATGAAACCATATTAAACTATATTGTCTTCCAGATTCTCACTTCATCCGTACTCATGTCAATTTGATGCGCATGATCCTGGTTGGTTTGCCGAAAAATAAGCCTGGAAATGATCAAATCAGAATGAACAACAAACTCAAATCACTGAAGAAAATACATTACCTGCCAAAGAAGACATTCATGCAAGTATCAAAGAAAAGACTAACCTTGATTTGCCGAAAATTAAGTCTAGAAATGATCAAGAAGTGAAGCCTCAAGATCAGTCTGAAGAAAAGGAGGACGAGCAAATTCAACAAAACCTAAATGATACAAGTAACAAAGAAAGGAAACAAGCAAACGAGGAACCACAACAGGATTCAAAACAACAGACACAACAGCAACAATCACGTCATTTACACAACAAACTAATCAGTAACTATTTCATCATCATTGAGTCACAACCATATAAATAAAAACAGAAGACAGTAATTTTCAGAAAAATCAAAATCCTAGATAGCCATATTATCATTTGTTTCCCAAATTCCAGATAAATAATGTAATGTAATATAAATTAATTCTAAAAAAAATACACCTGTAATTATATCGATAAAGGATCAAGATCACGATCAATAACAACAAGCAACACAACAAGAAATGATTCAGAGTCCAATTACTGGAGACATAAACAAGAAGTCCAAGTAAGAAAGAAAAGGAAAGAACCTTGAAATGCTAGAGATCAGTATCATTGATGGCGAGCAATTGAGCGATTAAACAACCAAAATCAAATCCATGTCTAAAAGAAATAGCTCCAAGAAAAAGATATCCACTCCGAAAATTGACCTGTTCTAATGGCAAAAAAGTAACTGTCAGATTTCAATGAGGAATTTTGATAAATAGCAATAACTTTGAGAAATTCTACTCAAAAACTACCCCTTCAATAATTTGACAATGGTAGATCGGAAGCAGCTTATTGTAAAAACTGAGAAAACACCAACAGACCAAAAACAACAACAAATCGTAAATTAGCAAACCCACTAATTATTCAATGCAAAATTGACCAAAATGAATGAATTAAATGGGATTCTGAGATGCTACCTTACAACAACCGAGTTTTGAGGGTCATGAAGCCTTAATTCTATCAGGTTCCAGTGGATTATAGCCGAGCTTCAACATAGGAAAATGAATAGGCTAAGATGTTAACAAAACAACATGACTTTATTTAGGAAAAGGGAAAATGATAAGAGGCCTTAATGTTGTAATCCATTCACTCCATCACACATACCTCGAACAATCAATCAATTATTCACAAGTTCAAACGACCTAGCAGATTCAAATCGAAATCTAAATCAGCACACCGCAAGCAGTAGAAAACGGAATCAAACTAAATGAGAATCAAAATCAAATCTAGCTGATAATCGAGCAAAACTAGAATGCATGGAAGATTGAAAAGTACCGCTAGTTGAATAAGCACCTGGAGCTTGGGCAGGGATGAACCAGATAACAAACTTGATGAAATGAGATGCAGAGATGAGATTTGGAAGATCATAGTGAACTGAAGAATGAAACCGAATTCGAATCGATCTATCCCATGGCTCGGAATGGCTCAGAGTAAGATGAGGTTTAGAGCTTGGCAGCCATGTGAGCGCTGAGTAACTTGATGAAATCAAATCAGTGTAAAAATCTTCTTAGTTTAGCACTGAGAAACTATAAGGAAAGAAGAGATTGGATAAAATTTACACGATTATAAACAAAATCTTCTTCCTCGATTAGGTTAAACTTTTGAAAGTTTAGGATTTGAAAGCAAACTAAGGAGTACCTTGGATAAAGTGCATAGCAAGGAGAAGAAGATCGAGGAAGCAAACCTAATCGCCGTATCCTTGAACAATCGAGGAGTGAGAGAACGTTAACAATCGAGGAGTGAGGAGTGAGAGAGCGTTAACAGAAACATATGGTTATCCAGTTCACATAACAAGTTTATTTACCTACGGTTTCTTTTTCCTGGGAATGATGAAGCGCGCGGTCTACAGGCTACGCGGCATTTTCTAATAAATGTTGTTAGATATAATTTGTAGTAAGTTTAACTTATATCTTTAGTAGCATTTTTCACAACTGCTGTTAAATAAATGCTGTTAAATGCCTAATTTGTTGTAGTGTGGTAAACGGCTCCTAACCCGGGCTATACACCACGAAACCGCGAGCCGTAAATGCTGTTAACCTTGGATTAGGGAGAGTTAACCTTGGTTAGGGAGTTAAGCAATATTATTCTTATTACTACTAATAATGATAATACTATAATAATAATGATAATGCCACAACACCACTGATAATTCCCACTTAGAAAATAATAATAATGGTAATAATAATAATAATAACAATAATAATAATAATAAGAATAAGAATGTTAATAATAATGATAATAATAATAATAACAATAGTCAATCATAAGGTTAGTCACATAAAATTACCAATCTACCCTTCTTCCCATGCGACGTCCCCATGCACACAATGACTTTTTTTTACCCCTGTTAGTGTCTCCACGGTCCTGTGAGCTCAAGTGTAAAGATAAAATAATCACAGAAAACTTCATAGAGTAACGGAGTCAAACGTAACACGTAACGTTAAACATATTAGAATTTTTGGGGTTTTACAGTGGAGGTGTAATTTTCATTATATTTCTTGGAATCATGTCCGAAGACGTGGGAATAGTGTTGTTATTATTTCTCTCGCTCACCTACAACCATATGATTCTTTTGAAAGAATTTGGTTGGAGGAAAGGTCTGAGGTCGTTCTTGCCTCAGTTCAAGATGATATGTACTATAACACTATATTAATCGAATGATGTAGTGCCTTTTTGGGGCTTTTTCTCAAAATAAAAAAAACAATTTATTTTTTAAAAAAAAAAGTCATGAAACATCTTAATATTTCCTATAAATTAATTAACCAATTAGATGATCTCAGTTACCATAAACTCAAAAGACAAAACTTTCAAAGTTCCATTTTAAACATTTGTTTCGGTTACCCCTCATTTATTATTACAATTATACCATTCATTAATATATATTTCACTGTTTTCTTATATAAAAGTATCACCTCACATATTTTTCCAACTATTTACAAGGCACATTCGTAAGGTAATAACACTATTATTCCTGCTACTCCAGATCAACATTTTATAATCTTCACTAACATAATAATTTTTTATTTTTGATAGAGAAAAAAATCTTCATTCTCATCATAAAATATGGCACAATTCTAATTTATACGCAATTTTACTGGTGATTTTGGCAGCTGATTCTTCCAATTGCACCTACAAATTCTCAATTTCATCTCAAATGTTGAGAGGTAATATATTTTTCCTCTATTTTATACTAAATTCCATCTTCAACATCCACTTTAATACTTTATTTTAAATTAAAAGTATATTTGATTAACCAACATAAAACATTAGATTATATAAGTTAAACTCGATTCCCGTGTTGATAGCACAAATAAATTATTATAATTTATTTCAATAATATATTTTTATTTTAATAGCATATTATCTGGAAAATAAATTTTTGGGATATTAACATAATTATACCCGATATTTAGAAGAATCAAAAAATACAAATATGAGTTCTTGTAGAAACACAAGTGAGAAAACGAAAAATTACAACTGGAAAACAAATTAAAAGATATGATGCACGCCCGGGAAAAACTTAGATCTAAATATTAATATTTTCTTTCATCTAACTCTTGAATAGGTTTAATAAATATTAAACAAACAAGCTAGATACCAAAAAAAAAAAAAAACCCCTCTTTGATAGGTAAAGGCGAACATCACAAATTATTAACCATTATTAATATTATTTTCCTTTTGAAGGCCACTCAAGGAAAAATATTTAATATCATTATTGAATAAGTAAAAACTTAGAAATTCAGATTAATCAAACCCATAATATTCAACAAGCAGTTCAAGGCGACAAAGGTAATTCAGCCTATAAATTTTATCCAACTCTATCCAGAAAATAAAATCAAGAACTGAAACCCAGAAATTAACAACATGCATAACTTTTTGGACTTGTAGGGGAGATGCAGGTAAGATAAAATTAAATTAAGGAAAGTTTCGGATTGGAAACTCATCGTTTGGCCCGGTAGGTAGATAAAATAGTACAAGTATAAATATCATATCACCTATTTTTCATTTTTAAATAAATTTTGTGAGTTAAAAAAAATTCAAAATATAAATTATCTAGAACGATAAAACCTATTATTTTGAATGATAAGGTAAGGAAAAGTAAAATTTCACTTACCTTATAAATTAAAAGACAATGCTTCCATAGCTTTAAAAGCCAAGAAAAAACTGAATCGAGTAATCAAGAGAAGACCACAAGTAGGTAAGATCTGAAATGACACAGGTTTTGAAATAAAAAATTTACATGCATTCACCCAAAAGTTTGATTTAAAAAATAATAATAAGATACGAACAATATAATCATTTGGAAAACTCAATTAAAATATTCTAAACCCGTGTCATATTTTAAAAACTCGACCAACCTACTTAATTTTGAATACAAAAAAACCCACATGCATTCAACCAAATTATGGATCCGACAAAAAAGAAAATAAAAAGTTTGATTATCAAATGCCAAACGAATTTACCTTAAAAGAAACTCAGAAAATACATGAAAAGTTTATATCTAAGTTAAATCCGTAAAAAAGTTTTTGATTGAAACTAGAACACCAAAAGATTAAAATGTACCACATAAGTTAGACGGATCACATATATTAAAATAGGTTAATTTTTTACGTGATAAATTTATAAAAAAATTGAAAATTAGTCTTCGATTCTGTAATGAGATGATAAATTCATGATGAATCATATATTAAATATCAATGAATATTTTATAAAAATTGAACGTTTTAAAGGACCTAAGTAGATAATTTAAGGTATACCATTCTATATAATGAAATTTAAAGGACCTATGGTATTAGATTTTGATAGCATCTGCGACGTTGATTCTAAATTTTGATCATATGTGGAATCTGTTGATTCCACATTATGTCAAGTTCCATTGTTTTCTTCCTCTTCTATATCAATTGACTCATCAAATTGGATCATCAAATAAAATACAAAATTAATCAATTATAATACATAAAAAAAATTTGTAATATAGCATACTGATCTAAAATCAAAGAAAATGAAGAACGCCTTCAAAAACAATTAAATGTAACATTAGATGATGGGCATTGTACAATGTTTGAGTACGTACAGGTTGCTATTTATTTACTAAACAATTATAGAATGTATTTGATAAAAAAAAAAAAGATGATTAAAACCCTTTATAAATTTTGTATCACTACCTGAACAAGAAAAGGAAAATCTATACGAAAAAATGACAATTAAACGACAACTAAGACAAAATCTACCTGTACATTGCAGAGGTAGCAAATTAGAACTAATCCTATCAAATATATAATTTATCTATTGCAACTCAAATAGTATATCATGCCCAGGAATCTAATATAAAAGAAAATTATTGATTTCATTGTAGAAGGCCAACTGAAAAAATACATTACTAATTTAGTATTACACTTCAAGAATAATTTGGAAAAATACTTAGATTGTGTTTGGCGTAGATTTTTATGAAAATAATTTGTTTTGGAAAATAGTTTTCGTAAAAAATAAATTTTCAATCGACTTTTTCACCTTTTGGTAAAAAAGAAATGGACATTTTTGAAAAATTAAAAATTCTACCATAGTTGAGGTGGTTGAAAAGTCCATAACCATTAATTTATCAAAAATAAATCACATATAAAGATTTATGCCTCAATTTCAACTAACATAGTTGAAAAACTTTTTCAACTATGGTAGAATCTCCCTAAAACAAACCTCCTAATGAAAGCTTTTTCCATGTGTCATCAACAAAAGTTTTCAAATAAAAGGAAAACTAAAAATCATAATTGATAACCTTATTGTTTTTTAATCAATTAAGAATCTTATTAGTTATTACACACATGAGCACAAATATTCATTACACAATTAAAACAATATCCATAAGCTTTTACATATGTTAATTTACAAAGGGGCCAACAAGTAAAAATGTTTTATCAAAATTATTTAATCTAGATGTTCGATTATTCAATTTTAATGAGTTTAACATATATAGTTTTCAATAATTTAATAACTAACATTCCCGTGCATGCGCACGGGAGATATAACGCTAGTTAACTCTTAAATAAGATCGCATAATTGGGGAAGGTAGGAGGCCAGGAGATTTGGTGAAACATATTCTGCTACTGGAGTTCTTAGATAAAAATGACATTAAACTATGTAAAAATGGCACAGATGTCACTGGAAAACAAATGTTGTTATGGAATAATATATACATGAATGACCATATAATAACCCTATATCTTTTGGGCGTCGTTATATTTTAGAATGATATGATATGGGAGGATTATGTTTCCATATGAAGCTTATACTGTGCAAGATTCTTGCTATGTAACTAGTGTAAATACCCCTTATGGGCTATAAATAAGATCAACATATTCACATCTCTCAATCTCTCTTGCCTCTATTGTTCTTCTCTATTATTCTCTCTATATTGTTTCATAATACGTTATCAACACCACAGTCTCTTGGTCAAAGTTATCCCTTACTGAACTTTCATGTCATGCCAGGGCTAGTGCTATTGTGACAAGGGAGTATTTTTTTAATTTTTAATTTATTTATTTATTTATTATTATTATTATTTTAATTTGGTCATGAACATAAATAATGATCTTGATGAAAAAATTCAAGGTAGAAGCAAAGGATCGGATCACGAAGCAAAGACGACGAAGACTACAAACAAATCAAAATATATTTTTATATATTGCACAAAGAGATCAATGATAGGACTACAACTTTAAGTATTGTAATCTATTAAACATATTAAAACAAGACCATCTAAGGGAAATCCATACCTAGATGGTGAAATTTGGGAGGTTTGATTGCTCCTAACCTATTTCCAAACCTAAATAATTGTTGTCAATTATAAAATAAATTTATGAAAAATATTTTGATTCTACTAAGATTTGAACCTTGGCAGGGAGTATAGAATAGAAGATAAGAGTAATAACCATTTAACTATTACCTTTATGGTATCATTATTGTTACATGCAAAAATAATATTCTATCAATCATTTTTAAAGTAGATTTATTATGAGATTAATATATATTGTATGAGGATTAATGATAGGTAAATGATAAGACTTTAGTCTAATTTTAATTAGTATGTTTTTGAGATATAATTTAAATTGGTATTGAAAAATATTTGTATTATGAAAATACATGAACAAAGATACCACAACATTTTTTCATTGTTAAATAAGAATTCATATCAATAATTTACTAAATAAATGGGCCTCAGCCCTCCTTTGAACCCAAAAAAAATATCAATAATTTACTCCATATTATTTTTGAAATTCAATATAATTAAATTTCATCTCTTTCTCCTTTCATCTCACAAAAAAATGAAATAGATAGATTATTTATCATATTTTTAATGGTCTTATTGAACTTTCACAAACATTATTTTTTTATTTGTAAAATAATAATTAACCTCTTTATTATGAAAAAAGTAATGCAACTACGTTTTGATTGATATTGTGATTGTTTGGTCCAATTGCTGTTTTTGTTTCTGTATTTTTAATTTATCCACTAGGTCAGTCTGGTTGGTTCTTTGCACCTAGTTTTGGCGTAGCAACTATATTTCGATTCATCCTCTTTTTTCAAGGGTTTCATAATTGGACGCTAGCCCTTTCTATGGGGTGGGACTCCAATAGGGATTCGATTCCTCCTCTCCCGAGTGCCTGAACGCGCCATTGTTCCTCTCAGGTAGGTCAAATGGCATTCCGCACATATTATTAAATTTTAGAATTACTAATTATTTTTTAATTTGTGAGTATTAGTTATTCATTACTAAATGTTGACGCTTTATAATTTTTCTAATATTTTATATTTTAATTATTTTATAAAAGTGTAATATTTTATAAAAAAATCCAAAATATAAATATTTACTATTGTCTTTTTAGTGCATGTGTCTATGGAGAAAATTATAACACATTGTTGTGATTCTATTTTCGTATTCACAATTATATTTTAGTTAACTAAATTAATATAAATTATGTAATTAATATTTTCTAATATATGTTTTATATGTGTGTGTGAAAATTGTATATTTCAATATTAATAAGTTTAACACATATATTCTATCAAAGAAAAGTATAACACACATAATTCTCGATATTTTAATAATTGACAATCTTCCCGTGCATGAACGGGAAATACACCGCTGGTTGTGAATTATTACAACAAAATATTATACTTTTGCTTTTTTGCTTGGAAACATCAGGTTTATTTCTCCTTCGTCTCTATTTGTCCATAGTTTTTGGTATGAATTATAAATTTTCTAAATTTATTGGTATTAACAATATATGCATGTTATTGACTAATACATGTTATTCATCTAATTTCATTAGTGAACCAGTAGTTCCCCAAATATTAATTTTTTGTCTAATATGATAAACATCAAATATAAATAGTGAATCAGAAGTTCACTTCAATATTGAATATTATGTCTAATATCGATTGTGAACTAGGAGTTCATTCCGATCTTGAAAAAAAAATCTAATATTTTTAGTGAACCAGAAGTTCAATCTATCATCTTTATATAGCTGAAGTTTTTTTTATTAAATATTATAGTTATATTTAAATGTTGTATATTTTAATTGATGAACCAGAAATTTGTCCCAATAATACAGAGTTTATTTTAATTATTAGTGAACCATAAGTTCACTCTAGTTACGAAAGTTGATGCGCCTTCTCATCAAGTGTGGGAAGAGGCTCAATGGCTAATATATGGTCGCTAAGAACAGCAGCAAGGCCCATCAAAAATTGATGCGCCTTCCCTTGTTCTGTTGCCTGGATCAATTTCTTATGGATGGACATAGTAGGATGATGATAGTGTGGTTATGAATGGGGTAGGCTTCTCCTTTGAGGACTCATTAGCACTCACCTTTGTTTGTGAATGGAGACAACCAAGCTTTGATACCATGAAGAAAGAAGGCAAGCAAGTTTTAGTGTTTGGAAAATATGGCTCTTCTGATTTTATTCCATAACATAAACATCTCTTATATACAAGAGGGCTAGTCCTGACTTACATAACAAGGGTCAAAAAATAGCTATTCTAAAAATATTTGACAAAAAATTTGTGAAGTGAAATAATGGTAGAAAATTTTGAGATAATAATTTATAAAAATAAGAAATCATAAGATATGAAAAATCTTTATCAAGCACCCAGCTTAGTGTGTAATAGTGTATAAATCACTCAAGACGATGCTGAACGATTCCAAAAATCTTGATATATGTCTTTTTATTTGATTACATTGTTTGGATTTAGATTTGCTATCCGACTACAACTTATATTTTTTATTTACAACATTTTTTTTGAGAAAGATTTACTACATATTACGATTGTGCTCGGTAATTGCGTTTGAGGTAGATTTAACGTATTGACCTAGTCAAAACTCTAATTGCATAAATATTAGCGTTCGGTAAGCTAGCATTTTGAGGAGCATTTAGCGTTTTGTGAAACGCTAATAAAGTTAATGTTTAACGTTTGGAATAACGTTTCATATTTTTCGGTCAAAAAATACCCTTTGTAAATTTTATCTTTAGAAATTATTGATACCTTTTTATGTCAATTCACATTAATATGTTAATTGTACATTAATTTTGCCGAACAGGACCTACATTGTTTCGACTCAAATTTGGTATTTGATTACATTATGCGTTTTGATATTTTTTTTCATTTACATCTCTCTATTTTTTTTTATTCCTTTTATTTAAACATATACCTAGTCGAAAGAAATGGCAAAACACTAGAATCTATTTTATAAGTAGTAAAATGGGACTGGCCAAATCTCTTCCTTCCTTGAAATCTCAATTCCCGTGGATTAATCAAGACCCGCCATTGATTTATTAACGAAAACTGGATCTCATCCTTACATATATATAGTTACTTTATTAGGGGAAAAAAAATGTCCATTAATCCCTCATTGTAAATCAATAAAACGAACTTAAACTATAAAAAGAGAAAATTTTCCCTCAAACTAACAAAGGGAGCACGTTAGACATTACACTCTGCTGGGTTTTTTGCATTTTGGACCCTGAATTTTAGGGGTATTTACATTTTGAACCCTAAAGTTTGTAGGCTGAAAAAAAAGGACCCTAAAGTGTGTGAGGTGAAAAAAAAGCTCGTTTCCCGTTTTTCTTTTTCTTTTCATGTTTGAATTTCTCTCCCGATTGGCATCAAACTTCAAGACTAAGGTTAAAACCGATATTAAAGTTATAATAAACCTCTTTTATTCATGTCGGAGTTACTTAAAACCATGTACTCAAGGGTCTAAGTCGCCTCGACACGAATAAGAGAGGTGTATTATAGCTTCAATATTAGTTTTAACCATAGTCCTAAAGTTTGACGTCAATCGGGAGATAAATTCAAACATGGGAGAAAAATAAAAAATAAGACAGGGGCCTTTTTCTTCAGTCCACAAACTTTAAGGTCGTTTTTTTATTCAGCCTACAAACTTTAGGGTCCAAAATGTTAAAGTTGAAAACCAAGGGTTCAGAATGTAAATACCCTTAAAATTCGGGGTCCAAAATGCAAAAAACCCCACTCTGCTTGGGAGGGGAGTTAAAATGGAGAGTAAGGTTTCATAGGAGTAAAGAAGGGTGAGGGTATGGGAGGCTTCATAACGGTAAACTACTTACCCCTGCTTGGGAGAACAATTTGGAGAGTTCATAAGAGTAAAATATTAATTGACATATTTCCCCTTTCATATTATACGTAATTCAATATAATACCCATACATTTGCTCTAATACTCATTCTCTTTCTACTCCTCTCTCTCTCTCTCTCTCTCTCTCTCTCTCTCTCTCTCTCTCTCTCCTCTCTTCCTCTCTCTCTCTCTATCTCTTGCCCCCCCTCTCTCTATACTCTCTGAACAACATTTTTCTCTCAATATACTCTCTCTCTACCCTCTTTTTTTTCCTCTCTCTCTCTCTCCGCCCACTCAATCTACTCTCTCTCTCTCTCTACTCTCTCTCTATCTCTCTCTCTCTCTCTCTCTCTCTCTCTCTCTCATTGGAGAGAGAAAGAGAGATGGGGAGAGAGAGAGAGAGAGACAGAGAGAGAGAGATGCGAGAGAGAGAGACAGAGAGAGAGAGAGATGTGAGCGAGAGAGGGAGAGAGAGAGAGAGAGAGAGAGAGAGAGAGCGAGATGCGAGTGAGAGAGAGAGAGAGAGAGAGAGAGAGAGAGTTGCGAGCGAGAGAGGGAGTTGCGAGCGAGAGAGGGAGATGCGAGTGAGAAAGAGAGAGAGAGAGAGAGAGAGAGAGAGAGTTGCGAGCGAGAGAGGGAGAGAGAAAGATGCGAGAGAGAGAGAGAGAGAGAGAGAGAGAGAGAGAGAGAAAGAGAGAGAAAGAGGGAGAGATGAGAGAGAGTGTGGAGCGTACCGGGCTGGGGCTTGAGCCTCGATAATGATAATCGCTAAACCGACCCGCACCGCCTCCATGAAACATGATGAAAATAACTCCAATGACGGGTGTGGAGTCTATTTCAACGTGGACCAGGGACCCTGGAGGCGTGGTTTGAACGGCATCGGGTGTGGCATCCACTTCAAATGGAACCCTAGACCATGGGAGTGGAGCTACGGGTCCTCATCGGGACCTACTTCGGGCCTTTAAAAGGGTTCGGAGTCATTCAGAAAGAATAAGCGGAAAAGGGTCAACGTGGGTTGTCGGAATGGACGTGCCTTCACGCTTTGGGTCATAACTCCTTCAATATAACTCCGATGGATCTCAAATTTGCGAGCTTAAAGTACACACCGAGAGCTTTCCATCGATATCTTACGGGTCTAAAACGGAGCCCGAATGAAGAAGTTATGCGCGTTTGAAGTCGGTAGAAGAAAATCGCCTGCAACAAGGTCGCGCTCGAAGTCGCGCCACGCCCGAGTCATTGTTCGTCTCGCCGCCGCGTCCGCGGACGGACTCGCCTGCGACCCCATTCGGCCAGAGATGGTTTGTGGCGATAAGCACTTCGCGTGTCGCGCCCGCGACCTCCCGTTCCTGCGCGTGTTTCGGGCCCAAAACGCTGCGTTTTGTTTATTTTTTTTCCAATACTATATATACCCCCTCCCTTGGCATTATTTGTAGTTTTTGCTGAATTGAATTGTTATGCTTATGCATTGGTGGGTTTTTTTCCCAAACTTCCTCAAAAATCTTATTTACTTTATCCAAGTGATTTGGTGGTGTTCAAGTCATTCCTTTAGTGATTATTTAGTGGATTACCTTGGATAATCATGGTGGGGTGTTAGGCCTAGAGTTGTTGAATACCTTGCTCCGGGTCATATCCTTCCTTCGGGTGTTCAAGACCCTTGTTCTTGGTATCGATTCCTTTCATTCACTCAAGCTAATCATCACTCCACCACGCGTACGGTAACGGTCCATTTGATATCAGAGCTTTGGTTTTGCATTTAGCTTGAGTTGTTCATTGTTCTTGCTAGTGTAGTGTTCTAGTATTGGGTTTTTTTTTTAGTTGTATGCAACTATTGGTGTCCCCCATCCCTTGTGCTATCAAAGTGTGTTGGAAAATATTGTATTGTGTTTGTATTTGTTGGATTTTCATTTGGAGCTTTGAAGAGAAGTTGGAAGTTCAATGAAATGTCTGAGTGAAAAAAACACAAAGAACCCTTAGTCAAACACTATCGAACTACAAAATAACCCCCAAACTCCACAAAAACAACCCAAACACAATTCGTCCTTCACCCATGCTCTTGTTATGGCCCTCATGCCGAGGCTTGAGAGTCGATTCACGAACATTCAAAATACTCTTGAGGCCATTGCGGCGCGGATGGACAATCTCACCCAAGAGTATCAAACACAACCCCAAGGTGAATGAAGGAGGTCCATTCGTAGCCCTATCCGTCCTCCTCCCTCATACGAGTCGAGTAACGATGATAGAGGCTCGTTTCGACGCCATAGTCGACGGGAAGCGGTTGAAAAGCCCCCACGGAATGAATTCTATGGTGTCGAGGCCAAACTTCTAGAATTCAATGGCTACATCGACCCGGAAGACTATCTTGAATGGGTCCAAATCTTAGAGAGGAATTTTTAACTAAGGGGTATAGCGATGAACATGCCTTCAAGATTGCTAGATCGAAACTTACCAAGGTTGCATCCCTTTCGTTTAAGAATGTCAAGGCACAACGAGCTAAAGAGGGTCGAGCAAAGATCACTTCATGGGCACGGCTTAAGCAATTGATGAATCGATGATTGTTGCCTAGTACTTACAAGCGAGAGATTAACCATGAATATATCTCATCACTTGATGGGCGTGGAAGAATTAAGCAAGTAAAGGTCGATCTCATGCCCAACGAAGGAGCTTTCCTTGATCCATGTAAGCCCCTTGGCGATATTGTTGAAGTTTCTTGCCACGAGAAGGTTGAGGAACAAGAAAGTTCCATGAACGGGGTTAATGTCCTTGTGACCAATGAAGGGGAAACTCTTGAGCTTCTTGGTGCACATGGTGAGATTGATAAAGTTCCAAGCCAAGAGGAGAATGCGAACATCGACCTTGCCCTTCCTCTCGTCCTTTTTGAAGAACCCCAACAAGAAGCTCCGAAGACATCTCAACATCACTTTTTGAGGAGCCAAGCAACAACGAAATTGTCACCAACACCTCTCATGGCTTGGTCATTTATGATCTTCCCAAGGAGAACGATGAGGTAACTCAAGACTCTTTGATTAAATTCGATGATGGGTGTACTTCGGAGTCTTTGATTAAATCGCATATGCTATTTGGAAGATATTGGTTGTTTGAGAGTGTTTGTTGGCGTGATAAGTTGTATGATTGTTATTTGGTGTTGAAGTTTGATGATTCTCTATGCTTGAAGTGGCATGCTAGAAATCTTGGTGTTTTCTTGGTTTTAGGAGAGAAGTATAAGCTTCATGAAACCTTGATTCTAGCTCAACCCATGAGCTCATCGTTTGTGTCGTCCATCAATGAATATTGCTTGCATGTTGGTCGTTGTGATGTGAACTATTTGAATATGCCATACATGATATTTGGGCGACATTGGTTATTCGAGGATATGTTGTTGACTGGGAACAAGGTGAAGTTGGAGATACAATGTTTGTGGAATAATATGTTGACTGAAGATCTTTTACTTGGCTTTGACTGCATGAATCCCTTAAACCCACATCAAAACAAAACCTGGGTGGGAAGTGAGTTGAGGAACCTCCTATCGAGCGAAACACGGGATGAGTGTGCTCTTGGTGAGGGCAAGCGATCCCTAGCTTTGTCTTTATCGAGTAGCAAGCTTAGTGAGGTTGAGTGTTCCCTAGCTCCACAAAAATTTCCTCCTTCCATCCTTTGTCCTTCACCCCCAAGATTCTTCAAGAATTCCTATTTCTTCAAGCAAGGTGGAGTTCATAGTGTGGTCATGATCGGTTTGTTGGAGGGTTTGTATAATGGGTGGCCGAGCAATCGAAAGTGCCTTCATTTAAACTCCTAAGAGTTGAGAGTAACTCTTTTTCAAGAAGGGGAGTATAGAGCGTACCGGGCTGGGGCCCGAGCCTCCAAAATCATAATCGCTAAACCGACCCGCACCCCCTACACGAGACACAATGAAAATAACTCCAATGACGGGTGTGGAATCCATTTCAAGGTGGACCCGGGACCCTGGAGCGCGTGGTTTGAACAGCATCAGGTGTGGCATCCACTTCAAATGGGACCCCGGACCATAGGACTGGAGCTACAGGTCCTCATCAGGACCTACTTCGAGCCTTTAAAATGGTTCGGAGTCATTCTGAAAGAATAAGCGGAAAAGGGTCAACGTGGGTTGTCGGAATGGATGCGCCTTCACGCTTTGGGTCATAACTCCTTCAATATAACTCAGATGGATCTTAAATTTTGGGAGCTTAAAACACACCGAGAGCTTTCCATCGATATCTTAGGGCCAAAAACGGAGCCCGGATGAAGAAGTTATGCGCGTTTGAAGTCCAAGAAAATCGCCCTGCAACAAGGTCGCGCTAAGTCGCTCGCCACGCTCGAAGTCATTGTCTGTCCCGGCCATCGCGCTGCGATAGACTGGTCGTCGCGCTCGCTTCGCTCGGCCGACGGCCGCGCGGACAGAAGCCTGCCGCGCCCGCGACCTTCTGTGTCGCGCCCGCGACCTCCCGTTCCTGCGCATGTTTCCGGCCCAAAACCCTGCGTTTTGTTTATTTTTTTTCAATACTATATATACCCCCTCCCTTGACATTGTTTGTAGTTTTTGCTGAATTGAATTGTTATGCTTATGCATTGGAGGGTTTTTTCCCAAACTTCCTCAAAAATCTTGTTTACTTTATCCAAGTGATTTGGTGGTGTTCAAGTCATTCCTCTAGTGATTATTTAGTGGATTACCTTAGATAATCATGGTGGGATGTTAGGCCTAGAGTTGTGGAATACCTTGCTTCGGGTCATATCCTTCCTTCAGGTGTTCAAGACCCTTGTTCTTGGTGATTATCGATTCCTTTCATTCACTCAAGCTAATCATCACTCCACCACGCGTACGGTAACACTCCAGAGTGATGTGTGTATGTGTGTGTGTGTGTGTGCGAGAGAGAGAGAGAGAGAGAGAGAGAGAGAGAGAGAGAGAGACAGACAGACAGACAGACAGAGAGTTGGAGAGAGAGATGGATGTATATGTATTATGATTCAATCAGGTTAAGGGTAATATGGTCATTTTCATTGTATGTGTGTTATAATTTAATTGAACACCTCTTTACACCCCAAATTGGGGTATTAAAAAAAATAAGGGTTAAGAGGGGTAAAGAGGGGTAAACCTCACTCCTTCTTACTCTCTCTTACCTTCTCTCACTCTCTTTCCAAGCAGGGGTAAGGAGGAGTAAGTGTTGAATAGTTGGTGAAAATAATAAGGAAATAAATGTATTGATTCTATCAAATGTCCTATAGGGATAGAATAATGTATTGATTCTATCAAATGTCCCACATGGATAGAATAAAGTTGTCTCTAGCTCTTAGAGAATATAAATAGGTTTCCTATTTATTGTCCCACATGGGGAAAATAAAATAGCCAATGGCTCTTTATAAGTTAAGGAGTCATATGAGTTTATAAGTAAATAAACTTTGGACTGGACTAGTCTGTGCTTGGGCTAAGGTTCAATGCGAAGCATTGAAGCGCACACGCGCGCCCGGCGTGGGCTGTAGGGCGCTACGTGAGCTCGAAGCTTTAGGAGCAGACAACTAAATAACATTTATTATTATTTATTTTTAAAGCAGTTTAATGCAGTTGGACAGGATTAAACTGCCAAACCGTCAATCCTGTCCAAAAGCATTGTATCAGCATCATCATCCTTATCCAAAGGAAGAACTGCTCAACAGGGGGAGATTGAATGTATATTTATATGTCAATCCAGGAGTTTTGTTGTATCCTAGAGACACGATATTGCATTAGGGGCGAAATCTTGTCTTAAAGATAGTGATTCTTTCACACCTCAAAACTTCTTCTCAATCCCATATTCTAACAATTTTAAGACAAGATTCTATGGCCGATTCAGACACTGCATTCAAAATCATGAATCAAGATCTCGTAAGATTGGACAAGTTTGATGGCACAAACTTCATGCGATGGAAGGACAAGATATTATTCCTGTTGACAGCACTGAAGATTGCATATGTTCTGGATCCAAAATTAGAGAATATGCCGAACCCATCAAAGGAGGAACTGGAGAAAATGGATCCTGCGGAGATTCAAAAATTGAACGAAGCAAAGAAGAAACGAGAGGAGGATGAATTTCTTTGTAGAGGACACATTCTGCAAACCCTGTCGGAACGTTTGTACGAGTTGTACGTTTCATGGAAGTCACCAAAGGACATCTGGAAAGCCCTCGAAGAAAAATACAACACAGAGAGACAAGGTACTGACAAATTTCTTATGATGAAGTATTTTGATTTTCAGATGTCAGATGATATACCTATTCTGGATCAAGTGCATGAGTTGCAGGTTCTTGTAAATAGACTTCATGATCTTCAGGTTAAGATCTCAGAGTCACTTCAAGTGGGGGCGATTATTGCAAAATTGCCACCCACTGAACGACATAGAAGAAACTTCGCACATGTCGAAGATTTCACCGCTGAAAAAATACTCGTGCATCTCAGATTGAGGAGGAAAATCGTAAAAGAGATGTTGTGTATTTAGCCAGTTCAAAGGTTAATGTCGTGGATCGAGGAGAAGTCTAAGGCAAAGAAAGACAAATCTCTTAAGGCAAAGAAAGACAAGTCCACTTTCAAAGGCAAGGGTACTAAGGGTACCAAGAAGCAGAATAGTCATTGTTACTATTGTAAGGGCAAAGGACATTACATTAAGGATTGCAAGAAAATGAAGGCTGATCTGGCAGCCAAGAACGGAGATTCTTCCAAGGCTAACATGGTAGATGAGAACATGAAGGACTTGATTGCTATGGTATCTAATCTTTATTTAAATATGATTACTGAGATACATATGGCTAATATAGGCAAACCTCCTGGTTGGTGGTATGATACAGGTGCCTCTATTCATGTTTGTTATGACAGGTCACAATTTAAAACTTATGAAGTTGTGGCAGATCGTGAGGTCCTCATGGGGAACAAAGATCTGCCAAAGTCCTTGGACTAGGAACGGTAGAGTTGAACTTCACATCAGGGAGGAAACTCAGGTTGATGAATGTCTTTCATGTTCCAGATATGAGGAAGAATCTAGTTTCAGGAAATATCTTGAATAAGAAGGGATTTGTTGTTGTAGTAGGTTCAAATCAGATTGTTATTACTAAGAACACTGTGTTTGTTGGCAAAGGCTATGATTGTGAGGGCATGTTTAGACTAAGTTTGAATGAAATAAATGAAGTACTCAGTTCTGCTTATCTTGTTGATTCTTATTCAGTTTGGCATGCTAGGCTAGGACATTTAAATTTCAATTCGTTGAAGTTTATGATCAAGGATGGATATTTCTCTTGTCAATCAGATTCAAATGTTTCTAAGTGTGAAATTTGCACTCAGGCTAAATTTACTAAGAAACCTTTCCCTAAGGTTGAGAGAAATACACAAATTCTAGACTTAGTTCATTTTGACATATGTGAAATGAATGGAATGCTTACTAGGGGTGGTAAAAGATATTTTATCACATTCATTGATGATAGTTCGAGATACACTTATGTATATTTATTGCAAACTAAGGATGAAGCATTCGACATGTTCAAACGCTATAAGGCTGAAGTTGAGAATCAAAAGGAAAAAAGAATTAAAATTCTAAGGAGTGATAGGGGAGGGGAGTATTTTCCAATTGAATTTGATGAATTCTGTGAGAACCATGGTATCATCCATCAAAGAACAGCCCCTAGAACACCTCAACAGAATGGGCTTGCTGAAAGGAAAAATCAGACTATATGTAATATGGTTAATGCCATGTTATTAAATGTTGATTTGCCAACAAATTTATGGGGGGAAGCACTCTTAACTGCGTGCCATGTCCATAATCGAATTCCTTCTAAGAAAACGAAGGTATCTCCATATGAGGTGTGGAAAGGAAGAAAGCGTAACATTAAATACTTCAAAGTGTGGGGGTGTATTGCCTATTATAGAGTTCCTGATCAAAAGAGGACTAAGTTAGGCCCAAGGGCAATCAAGAGCATTTTTGTAGGTTATGCTGAAAATTCTAAAGCATACAGGCTGTTGGACTTACAATCTAATGTGATTGTAGAGACTAGAGATGCAGAATTCTTTGAGAATACCTTTATGAAATCTGATGCATCTCAACCAACACCTACAATTAGAAACTCTCCTGATATGCGATTAGGAAGCACTACTTCTGGTTCAATTGACAAAAGTAATGAACTTGAGTCTGGTATGGAACCCAGAAGAAGCCAAAGGGTTAGAAAAGCTAAAGATTTTGGACCGGATTTTGTTTCCTCCATATCTATTGTTTTTCTAGTAGAAGGTAGTAGGACAGAAGTATTAGACCAAATACCCATTGTACTAAATGTTGATGATGACCCTAAAACATTTAGTGAGGCTATGGAATCTAGAGATTCTGCATTCTGGAAGGAGACAATAAATGATGAGATGGATTCAATATTGTCCAACAATACTTGGATTCTAGTGAACTTACCTCCAGGTTCAAAACCAATAGGATGCAAATGGGTATTTAGGAGGAAGTACAATACTGATGGTTCTTTACAAACCTTTAAGGCTAGATTAGTAGCTAAAGGTTTTACCCAAAAGGAAGGTATCGATTACTTTGTTACCTACGCTCCTGTAGCCAGAATTACATCCATTAGGATTCTGTTTGCATTGACTTCAATATTTAAGCTACATGTACATCAGATGGATGTAAAACTAGCCTTTCTAAATGGAGATTTAGAAGAGGAAATTTATATGGAACAACCTGAGGGTTTCATATTACCAGGAAATGAAAAGAAGGTGTGTAAATTGGTTAAATCCTTATATGGGTTGAAACAAGCGCCCAAACAGTGGCATGAAAAGTTTGATGTTGCGCTTCTTTCAAATGGTTTTCTCCATAATAACTCGGATAAATGTATTTATTCGAAGTTTACAGATTCTTATGGAGTTATTATATGTCTCTATATTGATGACATACTCATTTTTGGAACCAATATACATGGAATAAATGAAACTAAGAAGTATCTCACCTCTCAGTTTAAGATGAAGGATCTTAATGAAGCTGATACTATCTTAGGCAGAAAGGTTAAAAGGCACAATAAGGGTTTTGCCTTGAGTCAATCTCATTATATTGAGAAATTGTTGACTAAGTTCAAACATCTCAATATAAAGGATGCCAAAACTCCCTATGATCCAAGTGTTCACTTAGTGGAGAACAATGGAAGAGTTGTTGCACAGTTAGAGTATGCTAGTGCTATAGGGAGTCTGATGTATGCAATGCACTGTACCAGACCAGACATTGCATTTGCAGTGTGCAAATTATCTAGGTATACAAGTAAACCAAGTACAGAACATTGGAAGGCCATTGCAAGAGTACTTGGATACTTGAAAAGGACAGTTGACTTTGGTCTCTTCTATAATGATTATCCATCTGTTTTAGAGGGATTCACAGATGCTAGTTGGATAACTAGCTCTAAGGATAACAAGTCAACATCTCGGTGGATATTTACCCTAGGAGGAGGAGCTATTAGTTGGGCCTCTAAAAAGAAAACATGTATCTCACATTCCACTATGGAATCTGAGTTCATTGCTCTGGCAGCAGCAGGAAAGGAAGCAGAATGGCTGAGGAATCTATTGATAGATATTAAGTTGTGGCCACAACCTATGTCAGCCACTTCCTTATATTGCGATAGTCAGGCTACCATGTCTCGAGCTTATAGTAAAATCTATAATGGGAAGTCTAGACATATTAGTTTGAGACATGCGTATGTGAGGGAATTGATTCAAGGTGGTGTTATAACAATCACCTATGTTAAATCAACTCTAAATCTAGCAGACCCTTTGACTAAAGGTTTGCCAAGGGATCTGGTGAAGAGCACTACTGCTAGAATGGGTTTAAAATCCTTTAATGTATGATCTGTTGTAATAGGAACCCCATCCTATTCTAGTGAAAACTAGTTATAAGGTTTAAAGGGTAATAACAAGTTATAACAAGGTCAATGGAGCACTATAAATAGGATATAGTGCATTTAATTATTAAGGAGGATGAGTTTACTCTTAATGGAATCCATAAAGGTATGGAATTCACCTATGTGAATATTGGAGTGTGGCCGCTCTAAATAAGAGTTTTATGGGATTTTAACTCTTATACATATTCACAGAACCAGGATGAGCACAAGGCCATAATAGTGCTACAATAATAAGGCTTCTTCCGAGATAAGGACAAGGTGTGGTAATGTGTGTGGTGCCTCCGGTCTTAATTTTAAAAGATTTTGGTTTAAGCTATCTGGCCACCAAATTCTTTTAAGGCTTTGGGTCACTTATACTAACTAATGGTTTAATCAAATGACACCTTTAGCTATGCAGTATCACAATAAGGACTGTTTAAATAACTCAATTTTCACTAACTAGTGGGGGATTGTTGAATAGTTGGTGAAAATAATAAGGAAATAAATGTATTGATTCTATCAAATGTCCCACATGGATAGAATAATGTATTGATTCTATCAAATGTCCCACATGGATAGAATAAAGTTGTCTCTAGCTCTTAGAGAATATAAATAGGTTTCCTATTTATTGTCCCACATGGGGAAAATAAAATAGCCAATGGCTCTTTATAAGTTAAGGAGTCATATGAGTTTATAAGTAAATAAACTTTGGACTGGGCTAGTCTGTGCTTGGGCTTCGCATTGAACCACACACGCGCGCGCGGCGTGGGCTGTAGGGCGCTAGAGGCGCTTTTGGCGCTTATTAGGCGCACTTGGCACTTAACACGTGAGCTCGGAGCTTACAACTAAATAACATTTATTATTATTTATTTTTTAAGCAGTTTAATGCAGTTGGCAGTTTAATCCTGTCCAAAAGCATTGTATCAGCATCATCATCCTTATCCAAAGGAAGAACTGCTCAACAGGGGGAGATTGAATGTATATTTATATGTCAATCCAGGAGTTTTATTGTATCCTGGAGACACGATATTGCATTAGGGGCGAAATCTTGTCTTAAAGATAGTGATTCTTTCACGCCTCAAAACTTCTTCTCAATCCCATATTCTAACAGTAAGTACCATCCCTAACCCCTCTTACCCTCCTCCCAAGCAAGCCCTTAGAGAGAGAAAGAGAGATTAGGGATGACAATAATACCTGTACCCGCGTGCACCCATTTCTACTTACCCAAAAATATGGATATGGGTTCTAAAATTCTAAAAAGTGCGGCTACGAGGGTAGTGGTCAGTACCTGTCGACTACCTGACTTGACTCGACACTACCCGCATTCTAATTAAGTATACTAGGCCTCAACCCGTGCGATGCACGAAGTGAACTCAATTAAATACTTTTGAAATTTTATAAAAGTCATGGATGTGAAACTTACTGACGAATATTGAGGAAAACGTTTATGAATGTGAAACTTATTGATGGGGAAGGTAAAGGATTATGTTTATATAATTATGAAGTGCAATAAGATTGATCTTGTTTGCTCCTAACTGTAGATGAAAAGAGATTTAATTTTAGAATATTTAGTTTGTTGTTTGTGAAAGTAGATGCATAATAATAGGTTAATATTTGGCAAATAGATATAACCTCTCTAACAGATGTGCTATAATTATGTCGATATCTACAAAAACTCATGAATCTCATTGACCTAACTGCAAGGGTCATGTTAATAATCTAATTGGTAATGGCTTTGAAGTGTTTCAAATATTAAGGTCAGAACAATTTTGTTTTAGTGGTCTAATCAAATTAAAATTGAATACTACTGTTTGAGATTTCGTAGGACTCGTTTAAGGATATATTTTTTTAATTCTTGAATTGTAAATAAAATCTAGAAAGAAATAGAAAATAAGATACAATTAAAATTAAAATTAAAATTGAACACTACAGTTTGAGACTTAGTAGAACTCGTTTTGAATGTAACTGTTGTCAAGCAGACATGGATTAAGGATACATTTTTTAATTTCTTTAATTGTAAATAAAATTTGAAAAGAAATAGAAAATAAAATACAATTTAAATTAAAATTGAACACTACTGTTTGAGACTTAGTAGGACTCATATTGAATGTAACTACTGTCAAGCAGACGTGGATTAAAGATATGTTTTTTTAATTTCTTTAATTGTAAACAAAATCTGGAAAGAAATTGAAAACAAAATACAATTTGTTGCGATGTGATTGGTCTAGGCTCCTAGAAACGCTCCTGTGACTTTATTTCGTGGGGCCCACAATGATTTCCATTATAATAAAATACAATTTAAATTAAAATTGAACACTGCTATTTGAGACTTAGTAGGACTTGTTTTGAATGTAACTGTTGTCAAACAGACATGGATTAAGGATATATTTTTTAATTTCTTTAATTAAATAAAATCTGGAAAGAAATATAAAATAAAATATAATTTAAATTAAAATAGAACACTACTGTTTGAGACTTAGTAAGACTTGTTTGAATGTAATTGTTGTCAAGCAGACGTGGATTAAGGATATATTTTTTAATTTCTTCAATTATAAATAAAATTTGGATAACAATTGAAAATAACATACAATTTACTGCGCTGTGATTTGTCTAGACTCCGAGAAACGCTCCCGTGGCTTTATTTCGTGGAGCCTACAATAATTTCTCTTATAATATATATAGATTATCAACATTCTCTGCATACTTAACACCTTTAATTTATTCTCGATCTGACTACCTTTTTATTAATCTTTTATAGTATCTTCCACTTAAGCTTCCTTTACAACTTTCGCAGTCGTGTATATTCAATCAGGAGCGTTAAGCAAATAATGCAAAATGGTACCAAAAACACACTATGCTGAAGTTAATTACTAAATTTTTATCATTGATTTTCTATCCAAATGCTTCTATTATATATGTTACTTTCACGAATAACTTTATGAATGAAAAGTGTATAAAAAGCATGAATATAATATATATGAGAATCTTTGTTCTCTAGTCTTGGTCTCTAATGTAATCATTTCCTCATTCTTAATACTAGTTGAAATACCCTAATACGACCCGGTGATCTGTGTATCTGGATAGAAAATGGGTGATATAATTTAATCTTCAATTATACTCGTTTTATACCCACATACCCGGTGAGCATGGCTAAGAGTAATAATATGTAATACCCGCCAGGGTAAGGATAATATTCTACTTGCCCCGAACCCAACCCATCACCATCCGTAAGAGAGATTAGATATTTTCTTTAAATTTGTAATGGAAGAGAGATTAGTTAAAATTAATTTTCATAAAAATGAAATAACTAAATTATATATAACTACCTTTTTATAATGACACTTTTATCCTCTCTTTATCTATAAAGACTAGTAAAGAATGCCCGTGCAAGGTGCAAGGCACGGGCTTAAAATTATTGTTTTTACAATATAAGTTTGGTGTAATAATATACATTAAATTTATTGTATTAAGTAGATATTGCCTTAAATTTGATAAATATAAAAAATAACAACCAATAATACAATATTATGTAATTTATATATAGTATCAAATTTATTTGGCGTTTTTGGCTCAAAATAATCCAAAATCGAAGGTCATTGGCTAAAAATAATCCAAACTTTTAACCTATTTACTCAGACTAAACCGAAATCGATTTCCGACGTCGGAATACTGACTGAGCAGCCTGAGCACATGTTTCTTTAATTGATTTTGGTTTTGAATTCATGTTGACTGGGGTCTACATAAGCTGACCCGTCAGAATTCCGACGCCGGAAATCAATTTCGGTTTAGTCCGAGTAAATAGTTTGGATTATTTTCAGCCAAAAAGTGAGTTTGGATTATTTTCAGCCAATAACCTCTGACTTTGAATTATTTTGAGCCAAAAACCCATTTATTTTTCAATTACAATATACAACAATTTTGTTTGCATACAAACATAAAATACTTTAAAGATTGTCATATGTTAAGAATTTTAATGTTTTTATTGTACAAATATTATAATTGTATCAAAATATATTTACATAAAACTAAAAGAAATTTATTGTCAAAGAACATCTGACTCGTACTTACATGAATATGAAATACACCCGATCGTATTCATCTAAACTCGAAATACACTCGTGTGATATTTTGAGAGTGAAATTTACCTGAAACCAAAATACACCCGATCTATATTTACCCTAAAAAGAAATTTTTACTATCAAAGAACATCTGACCCGTATTTACCTGAATTTGAAATATACCCGAGTCATGTTTTTAGAGTGAAATTTACCTGAAATCGAAATATAACAGACCCGTGATAACCCTCTCTTTTCATATATACAAGGGTAAAAGAGTAAATTCGTGTATAATTAATTTATTACATTCAAGGGTAGAATAGTAAATTCGTGTGTGAATACAAGCAAGCAGCAAACGAAAAACATAGCTGTTACGTTCTTTTCTTTTATAGCATACTAAGCCTCAACCCGTGCGATGCACGGAGTGAACTCAATTAGTTACTTTTGAAATTTTACAAAAGTCATGGATAAGTAATTGTCCATACAAATAAATCAAACGAAATATTAATGAAATTGTTACATGGAAAACATCATGATAAATTGTTCCGACAAAACATATAATTTAGCAATAGAAAATTTCCAAAAATGACAATGAACGTCGACCACGGCGAGTTACATGATGCATCATCCTTCCTTACGTTGACCTGCAATTTTAAATTATCGTATAAGTATAAAAATTTATTACACAAACTATACATATGAAAGTGCAAGTGTGAAAGGTGTGTACCCTTTATACCGGGAGGTGTTGCGCATGTGAATAAGTTCTTCATCCCAATCCTCAGAACATGGGACGATAAGCCTAAATGGACTATGCAACACATCAGTCGTGAATCAGTTTTTTAATTTTTCAAAATTTGATTGCTAGAAATTGTAATTTACATAGAGTTGTTATCAAAAGGGAAATTATTGGAATCTAATTAACCAACCTTTGGGGGTGTTTTGATTTAACGAACCAATCTTGAAAATTAATATTAGACGAACTGACCTTAACACCTTATTTTTTTCAATGAACCGCCATCGAGTCCAACTCGTCGGAAGTATGACGTGACGATGGTGCTTGCTTATGTGGAGGGTGTTTTAGCTAAAAATAATGAAACAAATTGGACATATTTTTTTGCTGAGTTGGATTGAATAATCCAACATTTTTCATTTTTTTAAAAATCCACCTTAGCACCCCCCCCTCTCTCTCTCAACCCCCTTCAGCCCCGACCCATTCCTCCCCCCCCAACCTCTCACTTTCTCTCTCAACTCCACCCCACCATCACCCTTCCTCACCACTGCCACCACCACCGCCACCATCAGACCGCCGCTCGAACAGTTGCCGACAATTTCCCTTCCTTCTTCTTCCCCTCTCTTTCCTTTCTTTTTCCCTCTCTCGCTGCCCTGTTTTTGTACCCCTGGCTCGGTGCAAATTTTCCCTGCCACCGCGCCACCGCTGCACTCCCAGTGCCGCCGCTGCCACCGTACCGACGTCGGAGGTCGACTCACCCCCAACCGCACCACCGACGCTGCCCAAGTTCGAGTGCTGCCTTGTTCACTGCTGCGGTGCCCAGCTCATCCCACTACTACAACTTCAAACAATAGAGAGCACTGGAAAAAGACAGAGCATCGGACAACACGAAGACGAAACATTGTATATTAGGAGTATGACATTCTGATTCATTGACAATAGCTGAACCCAAATTACAGAGTTTGTGAATTGGGTCAATTTTTAACAAGCACTAAAATGTCTATGTTCTCCAGGGTTGGTCTTGGGACAGAATGGCTATTACATCTACAAATGCAAAACCTTTCAAACATCTATAATCCAACATGGAGAGAATTTAAATTGAGGTGGTGGTGGCAGTGGTGAAGAAGGGTGATGGTGGGGTGGAGTTGAGGGAGAAAGTGAGAGGTTGGGGGGGATGGGTCGGGGCTGGGGGGTTGAGAGAGAGAGAGAGAGGGTGTTGAGGTGGATTTTTAAAAAAATGAAAAATGTTGGATTATTCATTCCAACTTAGCAAAAATTATGTCCAATATTTTTTTCCTTTTTTTTGGCTAAAACACCCTCTACATAAGCGAGCACCGCCGCCACGTCATATTTCCGACGAGTTGGACTCGGTGGTGGTTCGTTGAAAAAAATAAGGTGTTAAGGTCAGTTCGTATAATATTAATTTTCAAGGTCGGTTCGTTAAATCAAAGTACCCCCAAAAGTTGGTTTATTAGATTCCAATTTCCCTTATCAAAAATCTATATAATATCCCCAACCTAAAAACCCATCAATGAATCCTGTACAACATATTTAGTTTTTATTGAATCTTTTAAAATATATTTTTAGTTTGAAAATCAGTTTTTTAATTATTCTGTTAGAAATTTAATGAGAATTAGTTTGCAAATTTTAATTAAAAAATAATTTTTTACTTATTCAAAATTTGCTTGCTAGAAATTGTAATTTACATAAAGTTCTTATCCTATTCTGACTTTGTTCATTATAATTTGCAAACATGTCTGTTTGGTTCTAGATGTTGATCCTTTAGAGATTTTTCTCTTATCTTTTTCTTAGAAATTGTAATTTACATTGATATCTAAAGTTTAATTAATATCCTTAAACCCTGAAAACTAGTCAATAAATATTTCAGAATATGCATATTTTTTGAAAATCTATTTTTTAATTATTCAAAATTTGTTGCTAAAAATTGTAATTTACATAGAGTTCTTATTTAAAATCTATGTAATATCCCTAAACCCTGCAAACCCATCAGTGAATCTTTTATAATATATTTATTTATTCTGAAGTCATTGTTAGGGTTTATGATATGGGTCTGGTAAGTTTATAGTTAAAATTTTGGTTGGTTATTTGAAATTGCTAGGTTTTGATTTGGTCTGTTTTGGTTCTAGTTTTTTGAACCTTTAGAGGGTTTTTTTTCTTAGAAATTGTTATTTACATAGATGTATCTAAAATTTAATTAATATCCCTAAACTCGGAAAACTGGCCAATAAAACTCTGAAAGCCGGTCAATAAATATTTCAGAATATGCATATTTTTTGAAAATATGTTTTTTAATTATTCTCTTCTTTTAGAATATATTTATTTTTTGGATTCAATGGTTTCTTATCTTTTTCTTAGAAATTGTTATTTACGTAGATGTATCTAAAAATTAATTAATATCCCCAAACCATGAAAACTGGTCAATAAATATTTCAAACGATGTACATTTTTTGAAATTCAGTTTTTTAATTATTCAAAATTTTTCATGCTAGGAAGTGTTATTTACATAGAGTTATCTAAAATCTATGTAATTTTTCTTAGTTTTATCTATGATAATGTGTCCATATTGTAATATAAGTGGTATGCGACTATATTTTTATCCTATGATTTGACTTTGTTATTATATTTTACAAACATGGTATGTTTTGGTTCTTGATGTTGATCCTTTAGAGATTTTCCCCTTAAAACTGGTCAATAAACATTTCAGAATATACATATTTTTTGAAAATCTGTTTTTTAATTATTCAAAATTTGTTGCTAAAAATTGTAATTTACATAGAGTTCTTATTTAAAATTTGAGCAACATCAGAAAGGTAACTCAACTGCCAAGGCAAGTATTTCTATCTAATTTACTTGGGAGGGTATAAAGCAATGAAATAAACAAATGAAAATAAAAAGTGGAGATTAAAAATTAAATAAACAAAGAAGAATGAAAAATTTCAGATTAAACAACACACTTATCAGGGTATAATAGTATGTACCTTATTTGATTTGGTGTAATGTCATTGATTAAGTCAATCTGCATAATTCAAAGTATTGAATAGTTAAATATCGTGAATGCAATCAAAGTAGACTTAAACTGGTTTTTAAAGTCATATAATAGTGACATGTAACTTACCTTAAAGACGATAACTTGAAAGTACGAAGTGCGAATGGTAATCAATTATGTCAAATATGATGATGTGAATTGAATCTGCAGAATTCAAAGTTTTTGAATACGTTAACAGCAGTGAATGCAATCAAAGAAGACCTAAACAAATTTGAAAATCTATATAACAGTGACTAGTTACTTACCTTAACGAGGATAACTTGAGTGTATGAAGTGCAAATGGTAATCAATCAAGGCGAATATAATGAAGTGCGACAATTATGATGTTATTGCTCGGACTAGTAAATGAAAAGAGTTTAATCCCTAACAAATGTATTGTATTTATATGTTTTCAAAATGTCATGAATGTAATTAACATAGCCGATTACATTGGTTATGGAAGAGTTGTAAACTTAGTCGGAGTTCAAAGCAGTCAGGGATTAGTGATACTTTTTGGTTTTTTCAATTTTAAAATAAAATCTGGATTGTAAATAGAAAAAAAAAATATAATTTTCTACGTTGTGATTGGCCAATTCCCCAACAGTCACTCTCGTGGCTTTATTTCGTGGGGCCTACAATGATTTCTAGTATAATATATAGATGATATAGATATAGATTCCATTGTTTTCTGGATCTTTCATTCGAATTTTTACCTTTAATGGTTATCAATTATTTTTTTTTTAAAAAAAAGAATATGACTTTGATACTTACCGCATATGAAAATTAATCGCCACATTTAACATTATTTGTAACTGAATTGTGTCGTATTTAATCCAATACTAAACATTCGATCAATTAAAGACTAAGAGTACCCTATATTATGGTGTAATATATCTAAGGGCTCTATATTATGAAAAATAATTACCAGATATATTATATTATGAGGTAATAATTTATGAGTGACAATTGAACTTTTCCACATCTGCCCCTGCTTGGTTTTGAGTTTTGTTTTTAATCCTTAGTGGTTAAAAACTCTATTTTAGCATATCTAATAATTCTGCCTAATAACTGCATACTAAAACTAACAAGAGTCCCTCCTAGGGTTTCCTTAGTGAGGGCTTTTCTCCTAGTCAGGTCTAGGGTTTGTCGACGGTTCTTCCGCGGGATTTGTGTCCGGCACCACCCAAGGGGAGGCGGCGGCGAGTTTTTCTTCCGATCATGGGAGACAAGACGATGGGGGAAGCATCAGTGGAAAGTAAGAGAAAACCAGTGAGATGGACGATAGAGAATTAAGAAGAAGAAGCGCAATTATCTCTCTGTCTGATTGGATGACTGTGGACTACAAAGAAGTTTAACGGATATTCCCTAATGAATACAATGGAGAACATCTGGAGCCTGGGAATGCATATGGAGGTAAAGGAAATTGCAGAGAACCTATTTCTCTTTAAATTCTACCATTGGAGAGACATGGAGAAAGTGGTAGACAGGCAACCATGAACTTTCGACAAGGCAGCCCTATGCATGAAGGAAGTAGAAAGAGAGCTATAGTCGTCCAAGGCGGCCCAGACCCTAACCCACACTCCTTTTTGGGTTAGGGTATATAATCCGCCTTTTCGAGGGAGAAACGAACGAAACATCAAAGCCCTTGCAGATCATATTGGGGTCCTAATGAAAATTGACGAATTGAAGGGCGGTGGATGGGAGAAATCTCTCCAGTTCAGGGTTATGATGGATCTAAGAGAACCCTTCCCAAGCGAAATACCCATCGAATTACAAGGGGGGAAATTTATGTCGTTGAAGGTCAAATATGAAAGACTTCCTATGATTTGTTACTTCTGCGGCACGTTAGGGCATAACAAGAGAGACTGTGGGGAAAAAGAGGAGAACGAAGAAACAACCTTCCACTATGGGGACTGGATGAAAGCGTCTCCTTGGCATGCCCGGCGGGGCATAAGAACAATGGAGAAGGAATCACAGAACCGAGCAGCAAGAAGGTTAGTGTTCCAGCCGAAGAATACAGAAACACCAAGACTATGTCCAAGTGTGGAAGAAGTGACGGCAGGGCTGAGTAAGGTAAAAATGAATGGAAAAAGATTAGAAGAGGAAGTTGAGGTAGAGGGAGGGGGGAAGGAAGTAGAGAAGAGGGGGAGCGGCATGACAGTACGGATGGGGTAGGTGAGAGGGAGGAAAGTAATGAACATCAAGAGGAGGTGGCTAGTGGAGAAACAAACCATAAAAGGAAAAAAGAGGGAGGGAAATGGAGGAGAAAGAAAAGAGAGGCGCGCAGGGTGTGAAAATAAAACAGAGGGGGAAACGCTAAGGAGGAAAAGGGGGCCATATATGGGGACCTAAGAGAAGAGGAGGGGCAGAAGAAGAGTAGGACTGATGAACTGGACGGAGAGGCAATGTTGCACATGCATGTAGCGTTGGCTGGTAACCAGCCCCGCGAACAACAATGAAACACTTATTTTGGAACTGTCGTGGGCTTGGGAACCCACGAGCAGTGAGAGGCGTAAAGAATCTTATAGCCTTTGAAGATCCCGATGTGGTGTTTCTTTGCGAGATAAGACTCAAGGAATGGGAGATATCCAAACTAAAAAAGCATTTCAGCATGGTGAATGGATGTTTGTGAGTTGCATGGGAGAGGCCAGGGCACGAAAGGGTGGCCTAGCTTTGTTCTGGAATGATAATGTGGCCTTAAATCTTAGCTCAATGTCGTTAAACCACATAGATATGAAGGGGATGGATCCTCAGGGAAACAACCAATGGAGAGTAACGGGGATTTATGGTTATTGATGAGGGCATATAGTGACTATATAATGGAAGCATTTTGATAGTGAAATTTGGGGAAAAATGTGCTTAATTGATCTTTTATGATCTTATTTTGCTATCTTAACTAAGTTTTGTGTGTTTTGTTCAATTTTTGCAGATTAATGATATGAAATCCAAAGCTCACATCCATTAATTGATTAATCACTAAAAGAGCTTTCCGACGATATATTATAAGCTCAATTCCGAGTTGATATGATGGAGTTATGAATAAAATAGCAGAAAGTGTGTGAAAACTGATATATGTCAACTCTTTTGGTCACCATCATTTCCACAAGTATGCTATGACTTTGAGACTTATGCCAATGAAAAGTAGACTCCTAGAGCTTTCCGAAAAGTCAAGAACCAAGTCAATCGGACGTCGGACGAAGGAGATATGGCCGAAACAAGACGACCCAAAAAACTCCAGACAAAACACGACCCGTGTTGACGTCAACACGGTCCGTGTTGGCCTCCAGAGAGCTCAATTTCCCCAGAAACCATCAACACGACCCGTGTTGACACCAACACGGTCCGTGTTGGCCCTGTTTATGACGATTTGGCCGTTTCAACTTCTCTTAATAGCTATATAATTGTAGATTCGGCTGATTCATTCATTACTATCCACCTTCATTCATTCACTCCCATTCACCATCCATCTCCATCTCTACCATCATCCATCCCTTCCTCCACAAATCCATCCACATTCATCCTTAATTGAAGATTGAGAGTTTATTGGAGTTTGAAGATCGATTCTCAAGAAATCCATTGAAGTGGAGGAGCAAAAGTCCCCACCGACTACCATTCAAGCGAGCAATGATTTCCATCTCGGTTTACTTCTCTTTCTTTTAGATTTCATGCTTTCTAAAATAGATTTTGATATGTTTTTTGTTTTGAACATGAGTAGTGAGTAGTTTCTTTCAGTTTGGGGGATAATCCCTTTCAAGTTTCTCTTATGGATTGAGTATTGTTGGATTGAACAAGTTTGTTTATCTTGTTTGAATGTATTTTATTTATCCTTTGATTTTGTATGTCATTGCTTTTGCTTGATCACCATTAGCATGGATTTAGATTGTTGAATGAAGTACCGAACGGAGAAATTCGATAATCGGAACCCTTAGGATTAAACTAGTTATGAAGTGAACTAGAGATAGAAGACTTTGTAATTAGGGGTCATTAGATAATTTGATCTTTAACTTAGATAAAATTGACACAATAAAGAGTCCAAGAGATCAATTTTGCTAAGCAATCCGTTTCATTGCCAAAAGCTCGCTACGGAAGAATTTATGCGATTATCGACCCTATAATGTACCAAATTAGTGACATACATGTTCAATCCACTTGTTTGATTCATAAAGTGACTTAGGTTTTATCCCCTGAACGTCTTTCTCATATTGATTTCATCTTGTGAATTGTGTGAATATTTGATTTATTTGACCTTTTTAGTGACTAGAACTAGAATTAGTTATTCTCAATCTAAAACCCGACCGATTTAGCAATCACCTAGGAGGCTAGTTTGGTGCGTAGTTAGCAAAGTCCCTGTTGGATCGACCTTGATACTTGCTACACGAGCACCCGTGCACTGCGCTATCAAGTTTTTGGCGCCGTTGCCGGGGACTTTGTCCCTAGCCGCCACCGAACGAATATCCTTTTATTGACTAGATCATTTCCCTTTTGTTTTTCCCGTTTGTATTGTTTTTTCAAAAAAAAAATCCAAAAAAGTGGCAATTATCTATTTCCCCCAATTTGAGCGGGAGTTATTTTGGCGCTATTTTGAGCGATTACTTGCTTGTCCTGTTCCATGTGGTGTTGAGCCTAGGAAATCAGATATTCTTGATATTGTTGTTGAGGGGGTGAATAGTGAGACTCGTACTCTATTAGAGTATTTTGGATTTTATGCTAGAACTGTTGATGAAGCTTGGAGTTTGCTTGAGTGGCTTGCACGTGATACACTTTATTTTGAGAATTCTTTTTGTGCATCTAGTTACTCTTACTCTAATCCTTGTGCATCTCATGCTAGATTATATACTCAACCCCATTGTTCGTCTCCTTGTCGTTTATGTTGTTCTCTTGACCATGATGATTCTACATGCCCTAGTTTAGCCAGACTTGAGATTTTATTGAGGGCAATGCTTGAGCAACAAGATAAGTTAGACGCTAGTCTAGAGGAAATATTTGACCAGTTTGAGGCATCTTTGCCAATTGTTGCTCCATCTTACCCTAGCATACCTAGAGACACTACTGATGGTATCTCTACATTTCATGATGCATCCTTACCTTTTTCTCAGTCGACGGGGTTTAAGGCGAGTGAGTCCTATGGGTTTGATGCTAGGTTTGATGATGATTTTTGTCATGAGTCTGTTGATACTATTGATGGAGAGGCTTGTGAGGGGGTTGTGGGTGGATTAGATCCTTCAAGCAAAGAATTTGATGATGTTGTACTCCCTACTTCCCATGTCTTATTCCATGCTTCTACTCCTTGTTCACCACCTTCCTATTCCCCTAAGTGCCTAGATGAACCAACTTTTGTTGAAAAGACCATATGTGTTCATGTTGAAGTGGGCTATGTGGCCAAGGTTAATTCTTGTGATATGCTCGAGGGAAACAACAATGTTCTTGATTTGTCCATAGGTACAATAAGAGGGTACCATTCCTCTCTTGATCCATATTATTTATACCTAGAGGACTTGCCTAGAAAACTCATGTGGACAACTTATTTTGATTCTTTTGATTTTTCTAAGGCCTTTGATCTATTTAAGAGAGCGATACTAACATTTTCTGCTATAAATCTTTTGTTTCTCTCTTATTTGCGAACTTGTAAACCGCATGCTGAAAAGTTTGACAAGCTTTTAAGGGCAACGACGGCATATGAAGTGGTAGCCCCGATCTTGAGTTCTTGATGGTGCGGCTGATGCTCCATTCGCCCCATTCTTGAAGAGGCGATAGTTTAGGTGCATCCAGCACCTAACCTGGTGAGATCTTTCCTTATTTCCCCTTTTTCAATTTATTTGAATGTGCTTGCATTGAGGGCAATGCTTTGTCCAAGCAAGGGGGGAAATTGTATAAATGTGTAGTAGTGTTTGAGTTTGTTTTTGTTTGTTTTTCTTAGTTTTTTTGGTTTTGTTTATTTATAAATAATTGCATCCACCTAGTTGCATTAGTTAGATTCATCCTTGGTTTTTTTTTCCTTAGTTTTTAGTTTGTTTTATTTTCTAGGTTTGCAATTAGTTTAGTTTTAGTTTTTATTTTGAGAGAAAAATTCCAAAAAATCAGAAAATTAAAAAAATTAAAAAATTGAGGGAAAAAATCTAGGTTTTCTTTTAACTAGATTTAATCTTGAGTAGCCTATTTGTGAATTAAAGTTTTGAAAAGAGTTTGTGAAAGCTTAGTGAGTTAAGCACTGCATTTTGAAAGTGATATTTGATTACCCCTTATGATATATTGGAATGAGTTTGGCATATACATCTATTTGAGCTAGGTTTATTTGAGAGCTTTTACCCGTGAGACCACAAAGCCTTAAAATGACTAATCATTTTTATTAGTCTCATATTTTCCATGTGTGACTCATCCTTAGTTTCATTCTCTAGAACTTGCAATGTATCTCTTTGAAATTGCATTTTTGCTTGTGCTTTGATAATATGATAGAGGCATTGTTATATATATTTTAGCTACATAGCCAAATAGCCACCCTTTACATGTTAAAATCCGCCTTTAACCCTCTTTTAGCCTTGTATCACTCTTTCTTTTGATTACCTATATTGAAAGCCATGGCTGAATATTGAATTTCCTACCCTTAAGCCTATGCTTGGAGTGTTAGAGTGTGAAGAGTTGGGTTTATTATGGTGTTTTTGTCGTTTGGTTTTGTTGGGGATGTTGTGAAGTTGAATATCATGAGATTGCTCCCAATTGTAGCTTGATATGGGTTGAGGTGGAAATTTACCTTATAATTGTATATTTATTTGTTTTGAGTTGTAGTTCATTTTGAAAAAATAAAAGAAAAAACAAAAAAAAAGCAAAAAGAGAAAAAAGAGAAAAAAAGGAAAAAAAAGAATGAAAAAAGGTAGAAATAAAGTGTTCAGTAGTTTGTTAGTTTATTTTCTTTAGTTTGAGGCGATTTCCACTTGATTATGGGATGTGTTGTAGTGAATGTAAGGTGTGAAAGTTTTGTTTGTACAAATTTGGTGAGGTTTATGCTCCAAGCTTGGGTTTTTAGCTCCATTACAACCCTTTTGAAAGTCCTCTTGATTGTCATTGTGCATTGCATATTAGCGGTAGAGAATTGAGATGTTTTGCAAGCTTATGGTAGGATGTTGCTTTGGTTTGAGTATTGAGCGAACATTCAATTATTTATTCACATTTAAACACATGAGATGAGTGTTTCCACATTCCCAAAAGTGAGGTTGCTCTCGATCTGTCGAGTTTCTTATTAAACATGTGCCTGCTTGCTTCATTTGTAATTAGGAATTTGAACTTGAGAATTGTAGTGCTTATAAATCTTTCAAATGCTTCTCCTTCTCTTGTATATGGACTTTGATTCACTTTTGGGGTGTTCTAGATTAGATTTAGTTGATTGAAAGATCATGTTGATGCTTTTCTAAGGAGATTATAAATAAAAATCTTTGTTTTCATATTGACTCTTTTGTCCCCGTGTTTTCTTTTCTTTTCTTTTCTTTTCTTTTGTAAGTCTGGACTTGCTTCGGGACAAACAAGAACTAAGCATGGGGGAATTTGATGAGGGCATATAGTGACTATATATTGGAAGCATTTTGATAGTGAAATTTGGGGAATAATGTGCTTAATTGATCTTTTATGATCTTATTTCGCTATCTTAAATGAGTTTTGTGTGTTTTGTTCAATTTGTGCAGATTAATGATATGAACTCCAAAGCTCACATCCATTACTTGATTCATCACAAAAAGAGCTTTCCGACGATATATTATAAGGTCAATTCCGAGTTGATATAATCGAGTTATGAATAAAATAGCAGAAAGTATGCGAAAACTGATATATGTCCACTCTTTTGGTCACCATCATTTTCACAAGTATGCTATGACTTTGAGACTTATGCCAATGAAAAGTAGACTCCTAGAACTTTCCGAAAAGTCAAGAACCAAGTCAATCGAACGTCGGACGAAGGAGATATGGCCGAAACAAGACGACCCAAAAAACTCCAGAAAAAACACGACCCGTGTTGACGTCAACACGGTCCGTGTTGGCCTCCAGAGAGCTCAATTTCCCCAGAAACCATCAACACGACCCGTGTTGACACCAACACGGTCCGTGCTGGCCCTGTTTATGATGATTTGACCGTTTCAACTTCTCTTAATGGCTATATAATTGTAGATTCGGCTGATTCATCCATTACTATCCACCTTCATTCATTCACTCCCATTCACCATCCATCTCCATCTCTACCATCATCCATCCCTTCCTCCATAAATCCATCCACATTCATCCTTAATTGAAGATTGAGAGTTTATTGGAGTTCGAAGATCGATTCTCAAGAAATCCATTGAAGTGGAGGAGCAAAAGTCCCCACCGACTACCATTCAAGCGAGCAATGATTTCCATCTCGAAATACTTCTCTTTCTTTTAGATTTCATGCTTTCTAGAATAGATTTTGATATGTTTTTTGTTTTGAACATGAGTAGTAAGTAGTTTCTTTCAGTTTGGGGGATAATCCCTTTCAAGTTTCTCTTATGGATTGAGTATTGTTGGATTGAACAAGTTTGTTTATCTTGTTTGAATGTATTTTATTTATCCTTTGATTTTGTATGTCATTGCTTTTGCTTGATCACCATTAGCATGGATTTAGATTGTTGAATGAAGTACCGAACGGAGAAATTCGATAATCGGAACCCTTAGGATTAAACTAGTTATGAAGTGAACTAGAGATAGAAGACTTTGTAATTAGGGGTCATTAGATAATTTGATCTTTAACTTAGATAAAATTGACACAATAAAGAGTCCAAGAGATCAATTTTGCTAAGCAATCCGTTTCATTGCCAAAAGCTCGCTACGGAAGAATTTATGCGATTATCGACCCTATAATGTACCAAATTAGTGACATACATGTTCAATCCACTTGTTTGATTCATAAAGTGACTTAGGTTTTATCCCCTGAACGTCTTTCTCATATTGATTTCATCTTGTGAATTGTGTGAATATTTGATTTATTTGACCTTTTTAGTGACTAGAACTAGAATTAGTTATTCTCAATCTAAAACCCGACCGATTTAGCAATCACCTAGGAGGCTAGTTTGGTGCGTAGTTAGCAAAGTCCCTGTTGGATCGACCTTGATACTTGCTACACGAGCACCCGTGCACTTGCGGCCTATCAAGTTTTTGGCGCCGTTGCCGGGGACTTTGTCCCTAGCCGCCACCGAACGAATATCCTTTTATTGACTAGATCATTTCCCTTTTGTTTTTCCCGTTTGTATTGTTTTTTCAAAAAAAAAATCCAAAAAAGTGGCAATTATCTATTTCCCCCAATTTGAGCGGGAGTTATTTTGGCGCTATTTTGAGCGATTACTTGCTTGTCCTGTTCCATGTGGTGTTGAGCCTAGGAAATCAGATATTCTTGATATTGTTGTTGAGGGGGTGAATAGTGAGACTCGTACTCTATTAGAGTATTTTGGATTTTATGCTAGAACTGTTGATGAAGCTTGGAGTTTGCTTGAGTGGCTTGCACGTGATACACTTTATTTTGAGAATTCTTTTTGTGCATCTAGTTACTCTTACTCTAATACTAGTGAATATCATGCTAGATTATATACTCAACCCCATTGTTCTTCTCCTTGTCGTTTATGTTGTTCTCTTTACCATGATGATTCTACAAGCCCAAGTTTAGCCAGAAGTTAGATTTTATTGAGGGCAATGCTTGAGCAACAAGATAAGTTAGACGCTAGTCTAGAGGAAATATTTGACCAGTTTGAGGCATCTTTGCCAATTGTTGCTCCATCTTACCCTAGCATACCTAGAGACACTACTGATGGTATCTCTACATTTCATGATGCATCCTTACCTTTTTCTCAGTCGACGGGGTTTAAGGCGAGTGAGTCCTATGGGTTTGATGCTAGGTTTGATGATGATTTTTGTCATGAGTCTGTTGATACTATTGATGGAGAGGCTTGTGAGGGGGTTGTGGGTGGATTAGATCCTTCAAGCAAAGAATTTGATGATGTTGTACTCCCTACTTCCCATGTCTTATTCCATGCTTCTACTCCTTGTTCACCACCATCCTATTCCCCTAAGTGCCTAGATGAACCAACTTTTGTTGAAAAGACCATATGTGTTCATGTTGAAGTGGGCTATGTGGCCAAGGTTAATTCTTGTGATATGCTCGAGGGAAACAACAATGTTCTTGATTTGTCCATAGGTACAATAAGAGGGTACCATTCCTCTCTTGATCCATATTATTTATACCTAGAGGACTTGCCTAGAAAACTCATGTGGACAACTTATTTTGATTCTTTTGATTTTTCTAAGGCCTTTGATCTATTTAAGAGAGCGATACTAACATTTTCTGCTATAAATCTTTTGTTTCTCTCTTATTTGCGAGCTTGTAAACCGCATGCTGAAAAGTTTGACAAGCTTTTAAGGGCAACGACGGCATATGAAGTGGTAGCCCCGATCTTGAGTTCTTGATGGTGCGGCTGATGCTCCATTCGCCCCATTCTTGAAGAGGCGATAGTTTAGGTGCATCCAGCACCTAATCTGGTGAGATCTTTCCTTATTTCCCCTTTTTCAATTTATTTGAATGTGCTTGCATTGAGGGCAATGCTTTGTCCAAGCAAGGGGGGAAATTGTATAAATGTGTAGTAGTGTTTTGAGTTTGTTTTTGTTTGTTTTTCTTAGTTTTTTTGGTTTTTTTTATTTATAAATAATTGCATCCACCTAGTTGCATTAGTTAGATTCATCCTTGGTTTTTATTTTTTTTCTTAGTTTTTAGTTTGTTTTATTTTCTAGGTTTGCATTTAGTTTAGTTTTATTTTTTATTTTGAGAAAAAAAATTCCAAAAAATCAAAAAATTAAAAAATTGAGGGAAAAAGTCTAGGTTTTCTTTTAACTAGATTTAATCTTGAGTAGCCTATTTGTGAATTAAAGTTTCAAAAAGAGTTTGTGAAAGCTTAGTGAGTTAAGCACTGCATTTTGAAAGTGATATTTGATTACCCCTTATGATCTATTGGAATGAGTTTGGCATATACATCTATTTGAGCTAGGTTTATTTGAGAGCTTTTACCCATGAGACCACAAAGCCTTAAAATGACTAATCATTTTTATTAGTCTCATATTTTCCATGTGTGACTCATCCTTAGTTTCATTCTCTAGAACTTGCAATGTATCTCTTTCAAATTTCATTTTTGCTTGTTCTTTGATAATATGATAGAGGCATTGTTATATATATTTTAGCTACATAGCCATATAGCCATCCTTTACATGTTAAAATTCGCCTTTAACCCTCTTTTAGCCTTGTATCACTCTTTCTTTTGATTACCTATATTGAAAGCCATGGCTGAATATTGAATTTCCTACCTTTAAGCCTATGCTTGGAGTGTTAGAGTGTGAAGAGTTGGGTTTATTATGGTGTTTTTGTGTTTGGTTTTGTTGGGGATGTTGTGAAGTTGACATCAACACGGTCCGTGTTGGCCTCCAGAGAGCTCAATTTCCCCAGAAACCATCAACACGACCCGTGTTGACACCAACACGGTCCGTGTTGGCCCTATTTATGACGATTTGGCCGTTTCAACTTCTCTTAATGGCTTTATAATTGTAGATTCGGCTGATTCATCCAGCACCATCCACCTTCATTCATTCACTCCCATTCACCGTCCATCTCCATCTCTACCATCATCCATCCCTTCTTCCACAAATCCATCCACATTCATCCTTAGTTGAAGATTGAGAGTTTATTGGAGTTTGAAGATCCATTCTCAAGAAATCCATTGACGTGGAGGAGCAAAAGTCCCCACTGACTACTATTCAAGCGAGGAATGATTTTCATATCGGTTTACTTCTCTTTCTTTTAGATTTCATGCTTTCTAAAATAGATTTTGATATGTTTTGTGTTTGAACATGAGTTGTGAGTAGTTTCCTTTAGTTTGGGGGATAAACCCTTTCAAGTTTCTCTTATGGATTGAGTATTGTTGGATTGAACAAGTTTGTTTATCTAGTTTGAATACATTTTACTTATCCTTTAAATATATATGTCATTGCTTTTGCTTGATCACCATTAGCATGGATTTACATTGTTGAATGAAGTACCGAACGGAGAAATTTGATAATCGGAACCCTTAGGATTAAACTGGTTATGAAGTGAACTAGAGATAGAAGACTTTGTGATTAGGAGTCATTGGATAATTTGATCTTTAACTTAGATAAAATTGACACAATAAAGAGTCCAAAAGATCAATTTTACTAAGCAATCCGTTTCATTGCCAAAAGCTCGCTACGGAATACATAATGCGATTATCGAACCTAAAATGTACCAAATTAGTGACATACATGTTCAATCCACTTGTTTGATTCATAGAGTTACTTAGGTTTTATCCCCTGAACGTATTTCTCATATTGATTTCATCTTGTGAATTGTGTGAATATTTGATTTATTTGACCTTTTTAGTGATTAGAAATAGAAATAGTTGTTCTCAATCTAAAAACCCGACCGATTTAGCAATCACATAGGAGGCTAGTTTGGTGCGTAGTTAGCGAAGTCCCTCTGGGATCGACCTTGATATTTTCTACACGTACACCCGTGCACTTGCGCCGTATCAAGTTTTAAGCGATCAGTTATCCACAGGAGGAAGACAAATGGAAGACATGGGAGTTACTCAAAGGGCTTCGAGAAGATGAGGAGTTCCCAAGGATTTGTGGGGGAGATTTCAACAACATAATCCATCATGAAGATAAAATGGGGGGCAACGTTCCATCTAACCTCACAATGGAGGGTTTTAGGGAAGCTTTGGAGGTAAGTGGTCTTCAAGACTTGGGTCATGATGGCTATAAGTACACTTGGAATAATGGGAGAGAAGGGCATGAAAATCTTCAGGAGAGACTTGACATGTTTATGTGTAATGCAAAATGGAGGGAAGTGTTTCCTTGGAATTTTGTAAACCATCTCCATAAAAGGAGGTCTGATCACCTACTTATTCTTCTCCATTGTTCAAGACACGTGTCCAGGACTGAGAGAGTGAGGACTCACAAAAGGCCTTGCAGATTTGAACAAGCTTGGGTGGATGATGAAAAGTGTGAAGGGACGATTCAAAGGTTTTGGCAGGCTGGAGGTATTTTTGGGACTGGGCCCAAAGTTGAGGAGTGTTGCAGAATTTTAAAAACCCAATTGGGCACTAACAGAATATAGGTCAGAGGAAGCCCAAGAGTTAAAGAAAAAAAATTGAAGAGGCCCAAATATTACAGCCCACGAGAGAAAACTTCGACAAACTCAGGGCTTTAACCGCAACGCTGGATCATCTAGAGGAGGGCGAAGAGAAATATCGGGCCCAGCGGAGCCGGCAAATTCGGCTTCGGGAAGGTGACCGAAATACGAGCTTTTTCCATGAAAAAGCCACCCAATGCATGAGGAGAAACAAAATCATGAGCATTAAAGATGAAGGGGGGTATGGCGGGAGAAGAAGGAGGATATTGAAGGGGTGTTTGTCAGATATTCTGAACACACCTTTGCTTTCCAAGAGGTGGTGGACACAGAACCGGTGGTCAGCCTAGTCAAACCTTCGGTCACAGAGGAGATGAACACACAGCTAAGGAAGTCGTACACAGGAGAGGAAATCTATCAAGCCTTACTACAAATGCACCCCACAAAAGCCCCTCGGCCGGACGGTATGCCCGCTCTTTTTTATCAAAAAATTTGGCATATTGTTGGTCCTGATATTATAAATTTTGTGTTGAGTGTGTTAAATGGGGGAAACTCCCCTGAGTCAGTGAATCAAACCTTTTTAGCCCTCATTCCCAAAGTCAAAACCCCAACTACAACAAAAGATTTCAGACCGATTAGCCTCTGTAATGTGATTATAAGCTCATTTCCAAGGCTATTGCTAATAGACTTAGATTAGTCCTCCCTAGCATCATCCATAAATCCCAAAGCGCTTTTGTGCCGGGTAGATTGATTACTGACAACATCCTCATTGCCTTTGAGCACTTCCATTTCCTGAAAAAAAGGCCGAAACATATTAAAAAGGGTCATATGGCTCTGAAATTGGATATGAGTAAAGCCTACGATAGAGTAGAATGGACCTTCGTGGAAAAATGATGATTGGGATGGGCTTCAATAGGGAGACAGTGAGCCTTATAATGCGTTGTATTTCTTCAGTTCATTATCAAGTGCTCCTAAATGGGAAGCCTTCGGATAGGATTACCCCCCACAGGGGCCTCCGCCAAGGTGACCCCTTATCACCCTATTTGTTCCTATTTTGTGCAGAAGGTCTTTCAGCACTGATTCGAGATAAGGAGGAGAAAAAGAGCATCCATGGGACAAAAGTGGCAAGAGAGGCTCCAACTATGTCTCACTTGTTCTTTGTAGATGATAGCCTGTTGTTTGTGAGGGCAACTGAAGAGGAAGCAATGCAGGTGTTGGACATTCTCAAAAAATACGAAGCTGCTTCTGAGCAAATGATCAATGTGGACAAATCAGAGGTTTCCTATGGCAGAAATGTATGCGAACACATGAAGAATACGCTCCAAGAGAGATTGGGTTTTAAGGCAGTGGAAACACATGATCGTTATTTAGGCCTCCCAACCTTCATAGGGAGATCTAAGAAACGAATTTTCCAAATTGTTCAAGATCGCGTCTGGAAAAAGCTAAAAGGATGGAAAGAGCGACACCTTTCGAGAGCAAGAAAGGAGGTCCTCCTAAAGGCAGTAGCACAAGCCATTCCAACATATGTTATGCAATGTTTCTCCATGCCAACCTCGGTGTGCAAAACTATTGAAGGATATTATCGCAATTTCTGGTGGGGAAATAATGATAAGAATAGGGGCATATGTTGGCTCAAATGGAGCAATATGTGTATGGAAAAAGCTAGAGGTGGAATGGGTTTTCGGCAGCTGCAAGCTTTTAAAAAGGCTTTATTGGCAAAACAAGCTTGGAGACTACTGCAGAACCCGAACTCGCTTGTAGCTCGGGTTTTGAAGGCTAAATATTATGCGAGATGTGACTATTGGGGAGCAAAATTGGGATACCAACCGAGTTACACTTGGAGGAGCATTTGGGGTGCTCGAGACTTAGTCCAAGCTGGGGCAGTCTGGTCTATTGGTGATGAGAGAAAAGTCAAAATCTGGGGTGATAATTGGCTGCCTTCAAAACAGTGTGGGGTGATACAGTCTGCACCAGTTTTTGGACGAGAATGCTACGGTAAATGAACTAATTAATGAGGAGAGTGGAACTTGGAAAGAGGATATCCTTCAGCTGTGCTGCGATGACGCCACACAGAAACAGATTCAGGCAATCTCTCTCAGCACGAACCAAAGGGAAAATAGGTTAGTTTGGAGACCCAGTCACAATGGAGATTTCACGGTTAGGACAGCCTATTGGCTAGCAATGAATATGGAAAAAACCAAAGGAGACAGTGAGGGGAGCTCCAGCGAGGAAAATGGCCTAGCAAACCAAATCTGGTCAATGGATGTGCGACCGAAGGTGAAGCATTATGTGTGGAGGGTGTGGAATGATACATTGCCTACTGGGACTAACTTAGTCCAATGACAGGTAGATGTCGATCCGGTGTGCTTGACGTGCGGTGAGAACTATGAATCAAACACATGTGTTTCTTGAATGTAATTGGGCCAAATTGGTCTGGAAAACCAGCCCGTTTCGAATGGAGGTGGACAAGAGGGAGGTTGTGGATGTTGGAAAATGGATGGAGAAAATATTGCAGGAGATGGACTTAACAACTCGAGGCTTGTTCGGGACGGTAATCTGGGCAATTTGGGGGGTGCGAAATGACCGAGTGTTCAAGAGCCAAAGCAGTCATTCTGTGGAGTTGGCAACGAGAGCTATAGACCTCCACTATTGGTTCCTACAAGCACAAGCAGACGAGGGGCAGAAGGAGCCAGACGGTGGACGACTGGATAAATGGAAAAAGCCAGATGAAGGATGGTGGAAGCAAAACTCAGATGCATCAGTAATGTTGAATGGTCAAGGAGGTTGGGGAACTGTCCTAACGGACAATGAAGGACATGTCATTTGTGCGGAAACTGTTTTTAGAGAAGTGAGTTGGAGTATAGAAGCCATGGAAGTCGGGGCAATCAGAAGCGGTATGCAGATGGCGCGAAGACAAGGTGCTCGGAAGCTGATAATTGAGACTGATTATCTTACAATATTCAAGGGTCTCTCGCATGGCTTGAAGCTGCACCCGACAGTAGATGGAGTAGTGAAGGACTGTTTAGACTTAGGTTCAAGCTTTGAAGTTGTTAAATTTTCTTTTTGTAAGCGGGGTGGGAACAAAGTGGCTCACTCTCTCGCGAAACTTGCTACCACAATGTGTTGCTCAAAACATTGGCAAGATGTATGCCCGCCGGAGGTTGCTAGTCTGGTGACCTCCGATTGTTTTTGCTAATATTATGGTCTATATTTTCCCTCAAAAAAAAATAATTATGCCTAATATAGTTTATATATTCATGCTATAAATTTGGTCTTTTTCCATTTGGTGTCATAGCTACGTGTCAAACTTCACTAATTATAATTAGTAATTTAAAAACATATTACTTAGTAATTAATGACCTCACTCAATTGTCTATATCCTAAATTTGCTCATATTGTCCATAATCCAGATCAGACAAGTGGGGTAGGAGCTCAGGTAAATTTTATCTTTGATTTAATTTTAAACTTTAAAAAAGATTTAGAAGTACTTAGAAGTGAAGTAATAGCTTTAAATAAATTTGTTCATACTTCCCATATAAGTTTGCTAAATGATTCAAGACATCAAGTGATTGAGTATAAAAGTTTAAGTAATCCCAATACTACTTATAAGATTAAATATTCTTTCCAAAATCAACAAAACAAAGTTCATTTTTCCTTTACATTCTCTTAAGAAAAAAGTATCAGAACTTGGATGCTAAAAGAGAAGAACTGAAGAAGAATCTCCTAATAATCAAGAAAGAGATGATGAAAAAACTTCATACTCTTACTTTGAAGAAACTCCATGGGTTTGTTCGAAATAGAATAAGAAGGAGCAACTCTTAATAATATTATGATTGTCATTGCTGAAAAACAAATATTGTTAGAAGATGAAATTAATTAATAATGATATTAGAGATGTCAATTATGTGCTACCCAAAGAAGAAATCTACCAACAAATGAACTTAATCAAATTAGAGGATATGGAGGCTATACCTCTAGATGAGGTTAAAGAAAGATTGAACAAAATATCCGAGGAAAATGAAATTGGGGAAAAACTTGAAACAAACCAAGTCCATATCATACCATTTCCTTAAAATTTTGGTGAATCTAGTCGTAGTAATAGATATTTCCAACCAAGAAATAATACGACGGGAAGAACTAAGCCATTTTCCTTTAGAACTTTATGTCAACCTTTTCATGAAGAAGTAAGTCTTACTCCAATAAGTTAATCTGGGTACATGTTAAATCTAGATAGAGTCCGTAATAGGGAAAAAATATTTGAACAGTGGAAGAGGGATATGAGTAGTGTTCTCAATCTAAATGCCAATTGAACATCTAAAAACTTTCTAAATTATTCAAAACACAATTTTTTAAGAACAATTCTAGTTTTGAAGAGGCTAAAGCAATATTCAGAGCAGTAGAAAATCCTGCGGAAATGTTTAAAGCTCTGTGTAAAGAAACTTCTATGGAGTTTATTGGTGTTAATCTTGAAATGGAAGAAAAGATAAGAGAATATCAACGAAAACTCGTTAGTATAGAAATTCTAGACGTGAGATATCTAGAGCATTATATTAATGAGTTTAGTTACTTTTATTATAAAATTGTTCATAATCCGACGAATTTGGCTCTGTTTTATGATAAATTATCTTATCGTATAAACTCCATTATTCAAGAAAATTTGTAGAATGCCTGGAAAGAATCCTAAACATATCGATACTCTTGATATGTGATGTGCTTTTAAGTGAAGATGAGTCACCCATCAATGTCTAAATATCAAAAAATATTAAATCATGAAGAAACAATTCCTATTTTGTTGGGATACTCCACATAAGTGGGGAGTCTCTGAATAGAAAACAGGTTATACGAAAAAGGATTTTAATGATGAAAGAGGTAAAAAAACTCAGGAGAAAGCAATATACCAACAAACGAGCACCAAAGAAATAAGATTTTTTAGAAAGAGTCCTTATTGCCCCACCGGAAAAAGTAATTGCAACGTTGGGCTTGTGGTGAAGTTGGTTACTATGCTAAAGAGTGTAAAAATTAAAAAAAAAATCATATGTTGATAGAAACTTTAGGAAGTCCTGAGTATGATGAAATAACTGAAGAAGAAGCCTTTGAACTTGCCTTTAGTACTTAACAAAGGAATTGTTGAAATCGTCATGTATGATGAGTCTAATTTCGATTATGAAGATACAAGTCATATGATGGAAGGTAATTCAGTAAGTCTAGGATACTTACAAGGAGAGAAATTCATAGTAAATAATGAAAATCATGGTGAAGAAGCTAAAGGTGATTGGGTAATTCCAATTATCCAAAAGGATGAGCTACAAAAAAATCCATCTTTCATTTAAAATCAAAATATCTTTATGAAATGATGGTGGAGGACTTAGAGCTTAAAGATTGCGAGTATGATGTTTAAGAAGTAAACCTAATCAATTGCAAGTATGGTGAAGGAGCCTTATAGTTCTCTAAAATAGATTGCAAGAGTGGCTATTATTGGCAGATAAAAATGGACGAAGAAAACATTCCTTTAACAGCCTTCAGTGTTCCTTGGGGGCATTATGAATGGTTAGTCATACCATTTGGTGTTAAGAATGCATCTCAAATATTTCAGAGAAGAATGGATAAGATCTTCAAAGATCTAAGTCATTGTTGTTTGGACTATATTGATGATATCCTTATTTTCTCTAAAACTATCGAACAACACAAGAATGATCTCTTAGCGGGAACACAAATGTGCATTGATCATGGAGTTGTCCTTGGAAGAAACAAGTGTGTTTATGCTGAGCAAGAAATAGAATTCCTTGGATTACAAATTAAAACTGGACAAGTAATTATGCAAAAACACATCCTAGAAAAAATAGAAAAGTTTCCTGAAAAAATAGACAATAGGAAACAACTAGATAGATTTTTTTGGGATGTCTCACTTATACATCAAATTTTATCAAAGATCTAGCAAAGTTTAGAAAGGCTTTGCATAGAAAACTTAAGAAATATGTTGAGTGGAATCGGACTCTAGATGATTCATTCCTTGTAAGAAACCTTAAAAATTTATGTCAAAATCTTCCTGTTCTTAATTTGCCTAACGACAAAAATGATTTGATACTTGAGACAAATGTTAGCAATGAGTACTGGAGTGCAGTACTCAAAATCAAAGAAGGAGAATGTACGTATCTGCAAATATTGTAGTGGAAGTTTTAGTAACGCTGAATGCAATTATACTACCATGGAAAATAAATTCTTGCTATCATAAGAAGAACTAAAACGTTTTTAATCTTTTTAGCCCCAAAGGAATTTCTAATCCGAACTGATCGATTGCAAAGGAATACTTGGCTTTGTCAAAAAAAAGAATTTAACAAATATGCAAGCACAAGGGAGGCTCCTGCATTGCCAACTATGGCTTAAGTTGTTCTCTTTCTCTATTGAACACATATAGGGTTCAAAGAATTCATTAGCAGACAACCTGACGCGAGAATTAACCAATGGATTTCAACATGGTGAATGTCTCGCGCCGGCAAATGGATGAACCAGAACGCTGGTTACCCGAATTACTAGGAAGGGTGTCACCTCCTGGTATATTCATTATAAGTAATCTTAGAAAAAATAAAAAGAAAATATGCGGGTTTATTTTTAGTTATGTTGAATATCTGATAGCCAAGAAATTTAGTCTCGATGAACTTCAGATTAATTATTTCGAAAGTTGTTATGATATTCAGAGTATTATTACAAGTAAAGCCATAAAAATTTGGTTTCATGAGTGGTATGCATCGGTCATGGATCCCTTGAGATATTATAACTGTGAAGTTTGGAGTGGGAAAAAATGTTAGTTTTTAGGTTTTTTGTAGTAGGGAAAATACACTTCTGCCCTAATACTACCTCTCCAAATTATCCAATCATGAAGGCTAGGGAATATGGGATGGTAAGAGAATCATGGACTAATGAAGATCATGTTGTCCCTGATCTAGAAGGAACCTTAATTCCAAGATTTACAAAATTCCAGAAATTCGTATTTAGAAGGGTGCACAAAACTCATTCACCAGAAGTAAGAAAAGTTGCAGGATGGTCGATTATTTTCTATAATATGTTAATATTGAATACAATGGAGATAAGATCAGTCCTGCCCATTATCTGATTAGAGTCGAAGACACGTTTGGAGGATATCTTACAAAGAAAAAGTGGTTTCCGAAAAGAAGAGAAAAAGTAATTCATCCTTCAAAGGCAAGAGCAGTTGGATTTTACAAGTCAATGCACCTCCTAAGGTTGGATATTGATAGAGGATATAGGGTTATCCATTGTGGTAGCACTACCTTCACTTATCCAATGAAGTTTGACTAACTTGTTGATTTTAACAAAGCTAAATCTGAAGATGTGTAAGAATTTCTGTTAAAAACTGGAGCTGGATAATCCTTATCCGTAAAAGGAAAATCTTAACTTCAAGAGCTCTTTGATAAATACAATCTAGTGGATTAGGATAAATGAGAAGATTTCAACCTATACAATGTAACTTGAGAGCATAAAGCATCTTTGGCAGCCCCACAAGCATTATGACTTGCAAGCTACTGTGGTACCACTAATAAAAAGAGTGGTTGTTATTTAAAGTTTGTACTATTGAGTCTGTAATAATTACATGTTTGTACTATAGTCGTTTGCATATGTAATAATGGTACTGAAGCCACTAAGACATCCAAGGTGTGTGAAACTCCTCTATAAAAGGAGAAGTAAGTGTGCGTTGAAGGCATGGTCATTTGAACATTCTTGAGCAAAGAGAGAAATATGGAGTCACCATTTCTCAATGAATAAGCATATTGGATGCTCTTAGAAGTCTAGTTTTCATTAAGCATTTCTATTGTAACATTTACATTTTCAAACTTTCAATAAAAGAAGTTTCCCAGTAGGAAACATTATCCAATCGAACATTATGCTTTAAATATTGTAATTTCTTGATTAAAGTTTGATTATCCTTTAAAAAACTAAATAAACTTAATTGGTGACTATAGTATGAGGTTGGAAACGAAATAGATCTATGTTGTGCTTGATCTAAGGTTGATGGGGTTGAGATTAGCAATCTCTGTAAACTGGAAGCTAAAGAACGCTAGAGGACCAACGTAACTAAGTTCAGTTAACAATCAAAACTCTCTATTTAAGTTTAATTAATTTTGTTCAGTATGGTGGGCCTATAACCACAGAAAATATAATATTGTTGGATATTGTGGCCCATTGGATCCTCGGTGGGATCCAAAACCTGAGAAGAATTAGCAGAGGATATAGTTTTAATCTAATTCTAATTCCCTATTCAAGTCGGATACTACTTATTGTTATTTGAGTTTTAATCTGACTCTATTTCTTCTCCTTGCCACCCATTAAATAAGGTTCAGTTTTCTCCACTTTATTTCACGGCGAACGACAAACGGCTGAGTGATAAAGAGTCAGAGAGGGAGAAAATATTGAGACAGAAAAAAGGGTCTCACCAATATTTTCCCAATTGTATCCTGAGAGAGAAAGATTGTGAGTTGAGAGTGAAAGAGATTTGTGTTGTAATCTCCTCTGTTGTTGATCGCATCGCACCCTATGATAGTGATCGAGTTGTACTCTTTCTTTCTCATAGTGGATTGTTTTTCTGGCTGTCGCCGTCCGTGGGTGTTTCTCCGAGTTCTTCGGTTTCCCACGTAAACCTTGTGTTCTTTTCATCGGTTATTGTTAGTTCCTGAATTTTTCCGTCATCTCAATTTATATTCGCTTCCGCTGTTATCTTGCTATTTTCTCTAACAAATATCTTAGGTATAAGTAGTATATTGTGATAATTAATTAATACCATTAAAATCATTATAAAGAGTTAAGAGTGTTTATTTGAACTTGTTTGCATAAAAAACCTCCAAAAATAAGATTATTGTAGGAAGGTCCTTGCTTAAGGCCCTTCTCTATAAATATAAAAGTTTTTTGCATATTTCAGTTAGTTTATACTAAAAAAGAATGCCCTAATAGTTATTACCACAAAACAAAAGGCAACTGCTTGAAATAATTTGTAAAAATAAGAACCCTTAAAATAATACAACCAAATAGGAGACCTTTTGAGTCTTTATTTGAAATTCGATTATGCTCTTGAGTGTTCCATGCATTTGAACATTGGGGATACTTCTTTTTTCTTTTTTTCCTTTTTCTTTATGTTTTATGAGACATATGTCTTGTACTTAATTTAAATTCATTTTGAGTTTCTAATCAGCCCACTTGTATCTTTTATTTAATTCTTTTTATTTGTTATTTTGTTTATAATTTTTCATAACTTTCCGTTTTTGTTTCTGGGTATAACACCGACACATGTATTTTTAGGAACTTTTTTTAGATTTTTTTTTCTTGAGTGTAACGGGTGTGTTCAATTCACATTCATTTTAAAAATTATGAAAATTGTGGTATATCTTTCTAAATATCCATATCAGAAATTATGAATGTCATTATTCAACAAGTACTTTATTAGATATTATGAATATCCATTTTAAAATTATGAAGATTGTACTGTATCTTTCTGAACATGCATATTAAAACTTACAAACACCATTATTTAGTGATTATTCTAATAAGACATTATGAACATTTATCTTAAAAATTATGAAGATTATAGTGTATCTTTCTGAACATCCATATTAGAAATTATGAATATCATTATTTAGTAGGTATTCTTAAAAGATTTTATGAACATCCACGTTAAAAATTAGGGCTTTTTGATGCTAATATACTGAACTTTTGGGATATTGGACAATAGTGCACTGAACTTTGACGTTGGACAATAATGCACTATACTTCGGGGAGGGGGTGTTGAACAATAATGCACTCAGAATAATTTCGATAGTGGCTGACTTGGTGGCAATCCTACATAGCAAGTGGAGGAGATGAATTGGTCCAAAAATATTTAAATTTATGGCATGTGAGCTAATCCAGACATAAGCAAAGATAATCAACTTTGAAAAGAGTAAAAAAAAATATAAAATCGCATTTGCTTAAACGTGTTTCCGCTGAGAGATTGCTGTTGTAGTTGTATAAAATCACCTTTGCTTGTGTAAATTAGCTGACATGTCATAAATTTAGATATTATTTAGCCTACTTTTCTTCTCGGTATGCCACGTAAGGTCGCCACCAAGTCAACGTCGTTGAAATTGTTTCGGGTGCATTATTGTCCAACACCCCTTAAAGTTCAGTGTATGATTATCCAAGGTTAAAGTTCAGTGCATTATTTTCCAATACCTCAAAAGTTTAGTATATTAGCGTCCAAAAATCCTAAAAATTATGAATATTTTAGTGTCTTTCTGAACCTCTATATTAGAAGTTATGAACATCATTATTAGTGAGTATTCTTATTGAGATTATAAACATCCATCTTAAAAATTATAAACATTATAGTGTATCTTTCTAAACATCCGTATTAAAAATTGTGAACATCATCGTATAGCTTTCTAAACATGTTATTCAGTGAGTATCCTTATTAGATATTTGCACATCCGTTTTGAAAATTATGAACATTGTAGTATACCTCTTGAAATTCATCTTTTGTTTCTATAGAGTACGTTTTTATGAAAATTGCATGTATTATATTTTTATGATCATTGTTCATAAAATTTATGAGCACTATAGTAAAGTTAAAAAGCATCGTTTCATGATCTATTTATGAACATCATTTATATTTTTTAGGAGTATTTTATAATGGTTAAATTATTAAAAAAATTACAAGAACTAAAATAAAGAATTAAAGAATTGAAAAAAAAAAAAATTGGCCGCACTGGAGAACTGTGCTCCCGAACGCACAATCGCGGTTCTGAATCCAGTATTGCTAAAGTTTTCTTTGATTGATATATGCCTAGAAATTGCCTCAAAGTTGCATGTCTACACAGAATGAGAGAAATGAAACGAAAAGGAATCAGTGTACACTATATAGTGCAGTAGTGTCAAAACGAGAAGCTGGGGCTATTACCTTATGTTTCAAAGTTTAAATCACTACTAAAAATATGTGTATTACCGACCACTTTTTTCCAACCAATTTAAAATGGTTGAAAAAACCAACTATTTTAGCAACCATTTGATATTCCAACTATTTTTCAAAAAATTTAGTGGGAAAAATGGTTGGAAATTCCAACCAATTTTGCTAAAATTGGTTGGAAAATTTTCCTACCATCCTTTTTCCTACAATTTGAAATTGGTTGGAAAAATGGTTAGTAATCCAACCATTTTTCCAACCATCTTCAAATAGTAGGAAAAAGGGTGGTAGGAAAATTTTCCAACCATTTTAGCAAAATTGGTTGGAATTTCCAACCATTTTTCCTACAAAATTTTTCGGAAAATGGTTGGAATATTAAATAGTTGCTAAAATGGTTGGTTTTTCCAACCATTTTAAATTGGTTGGAAAAAGTAGTTGATAATACACATATTTTTAGTGAATTATTTGACATGAAATCAACCAAAATTAATGTTATTTAAATTAAGAAATCTAATAAGTATATCCATAAAAAGGTGCTAAATTGATCCTCCTACAAGTCAAAACTACCCAATAACAAAAGCAAAAACAAAAACAAAAACCAATGCAAAAGGAAAGTACATGCGGACAAACCCTTTTTTTTTTTTATAAGTTCTACTTTTCCCAAAACCTAAAGGAACAAATCTTTCATATAGAATTGCACCTATCCTTTTCCGTTGACAAACGCCAAAACTTTACAAGCTTGGAAGCACTTTACTTTCTTCCTTTTAATATTAATAGCACTTATCATGTTAATTAATAAAAATTTCATATTATTTTATTCTCTTGAGTGCAGCATATATGTTTGTATGCCTGAATAATTCCAGCATTGCTTCTTTCTAAACTATTAAAATTCTTCCCCCTCCTATCTTTGCTCCAATCAAGATTTCCTGATCTTTAATGCTCATTGACTACAATATCTTAGTACAGAACATAAAGTCATAAACGCATATTTTCCTCAAATTTATATAATTTCATTCCTAACAGTGCAAACATCATGCACTTCACTATAAATACAAGACCAAACATTGTAACAAAACCATGCAATAAGTTTTGAAATATTTCCCCCAAAAAACCCTACAACTTCTCACATTTGAAGACTAATGGAAAAAGGTGGGTTTCCTGAAGAAATCTCATGCAGATCAACCAAAAAACTCAGATTGTTTGGATTCGATCTGGAAGATAATGATTCAAATGAGAGAAAAGCAGAAGAAAAGTTGGAGAGTAGCCAAAACAATAACAGTCAAGAGCAAATGATGTTAATGCATGGGAAGAGAAAATGCCCATTTTGTGAAAAGGTGTTCACAAATTCTCAAGCATTAGGAGGCCATCAAAATGCCCATAAGAAGGAAAGAATGACCAAGAAAAGGTTGCTCCTTAATGAAAGAAAAGCTAGTCTTGAGTTCTATCTTCAATCACTTGAATCGTCGGTGTCGATATACCATTCACAAGGAGTCTGTATGTCTGGGTCTGGGTTTGGATCTAGGTCATTAAGTAGCTCAAGCCAAACTCTGTGCTATCAGGATGGATCTCATGGGTTTGATATGTATTCCCTTCAAATTTACGTTCCTTTCTAATATACATAATAATAATGGCATTGCATTATTATAGGTTTATGTTACACAAAGTGTTTTCAATTCACAAAATTCTGCTTTGTGTTTTATCTGAACAAAGAAGTCACCAAGTTTATATTCAGTTGGATTATTAAATTACAATAGGTGAATGAAAATTCAAAATACAATTTGCATACTACAAATTAAGCAGAAACAAAACAAAGATGATAGAAACTATGAAACAACAATTAGGGAAGTAGCTAAGTCAATGAACACAAACACAAGGAATATATGAGAAACGTCAGAACTGAGGAAAAAACCAGTGACTACGGTAACCATAAAATAATCCACTATTGTAGATACGTAATTTCTAGTTTAGAGTTATTTTATAGTTTAGTTCTTTGAGCAAGTTGTTCGTAGCATGGAAAAGGCAACCCAAAAGCCTAAAACACCATAAGCCCAATCTGTCACTAAAAAAACCCTCACTTGGCTTGGTGCAACCAGCCAGTTAGCCCACAGAGACAAGGTCGCAACTGACAGATTCCCAACATTTGCACTAGCCCCCAGTAATAACTGTTGATTTCTAGTTTTGCACAATAGGGGCCGAGTTATAACTAATCGATTATCTATTTTGCGAACTAAGGCCTAGTTGGTAACCGATTGGTTACCACCTTTTGCTCATCTACCCCTAGGTCATAATCATGCAGCCAGTTACGGCTAATTGTTGAGTTGGGCTGAACTATAACCAATCGGTTACGAATTTGTGCTTCACGAGGCAATTTTCCACTATAAAAGCCTCATCTGGTCATTGACTCGGTATTTCAAAATTTCCCAGGAGTATTAACTCTGAGCAATTCTTCTAACTTTCCACCTCTTTTTTTCTACTACCTGCTACATGTTTTAAGGTCAACACTATTTTAATTTGTTTCAGTTAATCATGTAATCAATATCGTTATTATGCTGAAGTTGGTATAGACTGCAGTTTTGTATTCTTGTCTTTTATTTTCTTTTTATTTTGCAGGCATAACAAGTATCATGATGAAATAAATTTATTCATTCCTTTTCCTCTTTTACGCATCTTGTAAATCACCCTAATGAATAGAGACCATTACTTCAATGTGCACGTCAGAGGAGGCTATCCTTAGATCTATAACCTTACCGCGGAATCTACTCTCAAATTTCCAGGCTGGAGTTATTTATTTAGTTTGTTAGTTTATCTTTAAAATTGATTGACAAGTTTTTAATTATTCTTATACATAATTTTACTCTCGAATTAATGTGTTTAACCTGGATAATAATTAGGAAAATTGGATTCTAATAATCCTTACTTTCACCAATTGGACAATGGTGGATCGTACTTTCACTTTGTATTCTGGTGGTCCAAAAAAAATAAAATTGGATTGTAGTGGGATATTTTCGAGGGAATCATAGATTTTGTATTACATTTGATTCAAAACTTAGTATAACACTATTTTAATGAATTTACAGCGTTTCTCCCAATTTTTTTTCATTTTTTTAACTATTTTTTACGATTTTTTCACTTTTATTATCTTTAAAAAATCATAATAATTATTCGGAGTCTCAAAAAAATAATTTAAAAAATGTTTTAGAAACTACAATTCATTAACTTTCTAGGGGCAGGAACGAAAAAAAACAAAAACAATATAGTGTAGGAATGAAAAAAATAAGAAGAATGTGGAGGTGAATTTGGTACCATTACAATCTAATTTTATTTTTTTTTTTTTTACCACCAGAATACAAAGTGAAAATACGATCCACCATTATCCAATTAGTGAAAGTATGGATTATTAGAATCCAATTATCCTAATAATTAACCTAAAGGAGGAAGAACAACTAAATTATAAATTGCATTACGAATGAAAGAATTCCAAAGGAATTCGGTGTAACCAACCAATTGCAATAAGTTTCTTGGGGTTTGCTTAAAACAGTTGACCAGCCTTAGGCCGTGTTCTATACTGCGGTTGGTGAACTGCAGTGTCACACGGTACCGCAGTTTGCCACAACCCACCACATTTCACCGTAAATCATTACTTTTTTCTCTCATCACTTTTCTCTCTCCTCACTTTTCTCCTCTATTTTTTACATTCTCTCTCCTCACCTACCCCACATACCAATAACCTACCACAATTCCACCACACCCCACCACAATTCCACCACACCTCACCGCAAAATACCGCAAAATACCGCAGTATAGAATACGGCCCAGCTAATTACGGTATTTGGCTGCGTGATTGATCCTTCGGCTTTGTTCATTCTGAATGTGATTATTATAATTTATTTTTTTTATTTTTTTATGTTATTTATTCTGTCGAATTACTGCATAAATTTGGGAATAAGATTTACTAACTTCGTCCCTAAATAATTGTTCATTTGACTAAATTTTGACCGTTGATTACTCACAAATTATAATGAGTTACAATATGAATTTATCATCGTTATAAAGATATAATACTAAAAATTACAATAATATTAATTTTATAGTGTAACTCATTGTAATTTATGATTAATGAACGATTAAATTTTAGTCAAATGTACAATTATTTAGGGACGGAAGTAGTACAAACTAATAAATTTTAAGGATTACCATAAGGTGTCCCTCAAAATGCACTCACCAGCAACTGAAGGATGCCTACAAAATTGACAACTCCACTGGAAAGTTAAATTAAAACAGAGGGTAAAGTTTGAAAGACTTAGTGTCCTTTATTTATGGAGAGAAGACAAAAATTGAATTATTTCATCTTTTAATTTTTTTTAGGCATATTGCATTGTTGACCTACTCAGGAGCTATGGAAAGCACGAGCCGGGAGCACTTAGGATTGGCATGGGATTAAGCTTAGACCCTTCAACTTTATTAAATACCAATACTCAAAATTGGATGCACTCCACCACTAACATCGAGTCATTGGATTCTACATTTACCCATGTAGTACATTAGCACTTCTCTGAAGCAAAAGAGCAACACTCGTACCTTTTAAGATTATTCACCCTACATAGTCAAAGGATGCACCGAGGGGGACGCATGGGAGTCTTTAACCTTAAACCTCAAAGCATAGGATTCATATAATTTTCATCTACCTGTCAGAATTAATTGTTAATGATTAGAATCAACCTTAGTGTAATGATCCAGTGAAAATCGCCCCTTAATACGTACTGTTTAACCTAATTAATTAAGGTTAAAATTAAATAATACTCCCTCTGTTCCAAATTAATTGTCACTTTGACTAAATTTTGACTGATAATTATTCACAAATTACAATGAGTTACAATATAAAATTAACTTCATTATAATTGTTAGGAAAATATCTTTCTAATGACAGTAATTTCACATTATAACTCATTATAATATGTGGGTAATTAACGGTCAAAATTTAGTCAAAATGACAATTAATTTGGAACGGAAGTAGTAATAATTAAAATGCGTGTTCCAACTTTTCTAACCAAATGTGTGTTTTGCAAGATTTGAACAATGCAACAACTATCGGATTTTTATTCTTAGAAAGATACTCATGTCAAGCTTCCTTCCTAGTTTTCTTTATAAATTCTTTTATTTTAATTAACATGGTAACAAATTTAAGTTTAGGAGTATTTAAGAATAAAGGAAGGGTTTTAAGTTGTTGAATTTTATTTCTTTGGGCCTCATTCAACAAGGTAAAGGAGAGTGTTTTTGGGCCAAGAACAATTGGGATATATATATATATATATATATATATGTGCATACTAGGAAGTTAATAACCCACTCTTTTATCAAATTCAAACTCTCACTCACCCTCCCTCTCATTTCTCTCTTGGCCAGCCCTCACCCAACCCCCCCCCCCCCCCCCGCGCAAGTGCCCCTTCCTCTTCCTCTCTGTTGTGCCTCTCCCGGCTGCCGCAGATCGCCGTTGGCCGCCACTGCAGCCCCGCCGCACCATCGCCTTCTCTCCCTTCCTCCTTCTTTTGTGTGGTAATTTTCTCCATCTTCCACACTCAATCTTCCAAGAGTTGTTACATGATTATAATCTAATTTTAGGTCTGTTTTAATGTTTTTACAGAAATTTAATCAAGTATTACATAAGATCAAGAGGTGGTGATTGAAGGTGTAAGAGCACAAGAGTGAGATTGGGTAAGTTGTGATGAGTTTGGTGTTCTAGTGAGTGAATAAGTAAAGATTGTGCTAGTTTATGAACATGCATGATGTTTAGAAGGTTTAATTCACTGTGAAAGAACGATTTTTTAGTTAAAGTATGGATGCATGTACTTAGAATGGGATTTGATTAGCAAAGGAATGAATTTTATGGTTTTTGATGTTGAATTTGTGAAGAGTATTGTTTAGGAGCTTGAGATATAGTAAGATTTTGCTTTGCATGTATAAAATATGGTCAAGGATGAGGGTTTTTGAATGTTTTTAATTCTGGAAATTATTCATGCTTGAGAAGTATGTTTTGGAAAGAGATTAGTGTGGTTTATTGAGTTTAACATGCATACAAACGAGTATATAAATGGTTTTTCAAATCTGGATAATTTCTGGAAGTTCTAGGGGGTATAAAATGTGATTTTGAATCATATTATGATTTAATTAAGTAGCCTAAGATGTTAGCTAACCCCCGGTTTTTGAATCTTTGAATTTCAATATGTATATCAAAAGTTATGCCCCAAAACTGTGAGGGGTCGCACATAAATATGAATTTTTGAGATAGTCTGGAAATCAATATTTTTCATCTGTTTGGAGACCTTTTTGGATTGATTGTTCAACATGAAAGATTTATAGGATTTATTGAGCTTTCCGAAAAGGTAAAATTCGTAGTCATACGATATCAGGAGTGAGAGTTATGAGTCTTTAAATCGGGGGCAGTAATCTGAAATTTTCCCAGAAAATTTAGGTGGCTGCCTTAAGTTTATGACCAAATCTCGACCCTTTTCCATGACCAAACCAAGTGATGATCAACATAAAAGTTTTAGATTGTTCCTCTAGCTTTCCGTAGACAGCTTGCACACCCCAACCCGATGAGTATAACTTGAGTTACGACTCTCTGAATAATCGATGTCGGTAATGGTATTTTCTGGGCAGCCTGTGAAGATGGTGGCTTTTGGCCTCCTTAACTATGGTTTTTGCCTTTAGGTACAGCTAGGAAGTTGTAGCTCTCGAGCTTAGCTTTCCAAAAAGTTCTTGTGCTTATTGAGATGTTAATTATAGGAGAAGTTATGGCCTTCTAAGTATCCCTTAGCTATGACAGGATCAAATTTAGTGAAGTTATAAGTTTTTCCTTACAAATGAAGGCCCCACCATGTTAATTGTGCCTTAGTGCACCCCATGCTAACCGTGCCTTAGAGCACCCCAAGATAACCGTGTCTTTGTACACACCATGATAAACCGTGAAAAGCTTAATGATAGCACAATCTTCGATGGATACTATATTCCAAACAAATTAGTTCTCTTTAATAGAATCCAAATAGTCTTATGGTTCTCTAAAATGGATTGCAAGAGTGGTTATTGCCAAATAAAAATGGACAAAGAAAGCATTCCTTTAACATCCTTTAGTGCTCCTCAAGGGCATTATGAATGGTTAATCATGCCATTTGGTCTTAAGAATGCACCTCAAATATTCCAGAGAAGAATGGATAAGATCTTCATGTTGGGAATGTCCCGACAATGTTCGATATACACGGAGATTAAACCAAAGTAATAAAGTAATTATATGTGTTGCTAGAGACCTCTATAATTAGTAATTGAATATGTTTAATTACAACTATATTATTTGGTCCTACTGGGTCACATAAGTCAGTGCTCTGAAACAATGTATGTAACCTAAGTGATATTGTATTACGTTTAGAAAAGTTGGAAACTGATTTCTGTGAAAAATCAGCCCAACACGGACCGAACTGGGTTCAACACAGACCGTGTTGACCCAACACGGTCCGTGTTGGGACACCACGGTTCGTGTTGGGACACCACGGTCCGTGGTGTCCATGGGCTGAGTTAATGGACCTTCTGGAGTCCAACACAGACCGTGTTGTTGCAACACGAACCGTGTTGGGCCTGAGAAGCGCGTCGTTGCGTTAAGTCGGCTCTTTAAGGTTTTGAACCCTCTCCCCTAGGTTTTATAAACACTATATAAAGGGGTCTCTATGAGAGATTATTTTACACCAACTGCCTGAGACTCTTAGAGAGATACTAGGGTGATTTCCTGAGTTCCTCTTTCTTTTAGTTTGCAGTTAGTTCTTGTTTCAGGAAACACTCTCAGTTTCCTGGAACATTCGCGTATACAAATACATACATCTTAGATTGAGATTTGTCTCGATCGGGTCGATCTAGCAATCAGGTTCCCGAAGTGCTGCGTGGACTTTTCAGTAGAGGATTTCAGCATTGGAATCTCGAAGGTCAACCTCTTCTTCAGGCGGAATTAGCGATCAGGTACAATTATTAAAACCTCTGCAATTGTTGTGATTAATTATTTTATAATCGTTATGAATGTTCCGCCAATTAATCTGTATCTGTTTAGGAAATAGATAACATAAAACCTAACAGTGGTATCAGAGCCACCAATTCCATGCTAAAGTATTGTACTTTAATTCATAAATAATTTTGTCAATTGTTGAATTATTTCATGAATTTGCCATAATAGTTTTAATGCCTAAAATTTGAAACTTTATGAAAGTTTTAGTCTTTATTATTCATGATAGTAAAATCTGGAATTTTATTGTAAAGTTTCATGCTTTGTTATTATTTATTTCTTATTGCCTTTGATTAATCGATTTTATGTTTGTTTAATTGTTAAATATAGCATGAACTTGATTTAATTTTGAATGTTTTAGAAACAATCATGTTTAAATTGTTAAACAGTAGGCAATACATGAAATAGGTCCAAAATTCGCAAAATAGGATTTTGTAGAATTATTTTCTGATTTAGTTTATTTACGGTAAATTTAATGAAAAATCGAAATAAAATATCAAACAAATTCGAAAATTTATGAAATATTTACTGGAGGTGTCTGGAAGTGTTCTAGATTTTTCATAATGTTTGAAGATTTTTCCCAATTAAAATGGATTTTTAATTGAGTTTTCAGATCTGAAGAGAAATAAAAATCGTTTGATTCTCTGAATTTTATAAATTTGTAGAAATTTGTAAAACTTATGAAATTTTTATAGTAGGTTACTGGGTAACTATACTTTTAGGGAACAATTGTTCCGTTAATTTATCCGATCAAATATATTTTTTAATTTAGATTTTCAGATCTAAGAGAAATAAATTTGTTGCTTCTCTGAATTTTGTAAATTTATAGAAATTTGCAAATTTTTTAAAAGTTTTACAGTAGGTTACTGGGTAACCATTCTATTATGGATAAAATTTTTGTGAAGTTTCGAAATCGTTCACTAATTTTCCTTTAATTTTCAGATTAACAGAAAAGTATAATTGTTTACTTCTCTGATTTTTATTCTAATTTTCGAAATTTGATAAAAATCTGAAATTTTTACAGTAGCATGTTGGATGAATCTACTATATGGGAAAATTATAAAATTTGATTTTATTTAAACTTATCGGGCTATTTTTATTTATTTTCCTCTTGAACGGAGAATTAAAAGATTTAATTCCCTAAAATTTTACAATCTTTTGAAAATAGTTAAAATTCTGGAAAATGTTCATATTGGGTTATTAGATAACACTATGATATGAAACTCTTAAATTCGATAAGTTATGATAATTTTATTTAAGTTTTTCATTCACGAAAGTAACTAATACTGGGAAGCAACACGGACCGTGTTGATCCAACAAGGACCGTGTTGCCAGCAGTTTCGGTGAACTCGTGTGGTTTAGGATTTGTAATTAATTTTGGAAACTAATTATTAAATTCTATTACTACTAAATCAGTTGATGGGCTTAAAATCTATTATTTGTAAAGTTTAGGAAACTTACAATATCTTTAAAAGATATAGTATCTTTTAAATTTCTTGATTTTAGGAAAATCGAGTATTTTGTGTGTATAGGTATAAAATTCTAAACTGTTTAGGTAACTAAGATAAAATTTGGAATTTTGTTTATTCTATTAATCATGCAAACTTTTAGAAAACCAATTTTAGTATTTGTTTCCTTATATGTGTTGTGTTGCAATTAAATATGCCTTTATAATTTGTTATTTAAGCATGTGTTATATTTGATATAATTATTGCAATATTACATGTTTGCAGTGCTAGTATGGCCATGGATAGTCGTTTTTTACCGGTCTGCGTACCGGGTTGGGTGAAATACGGTCTGCGTGCCATCGTTAATTTTAAATTTAAATTTTCAGTTAAGTTTATTTTAATTCATGTAAGACCTCAATTGTGAGGTCCACTTTGTAAATTTGTTGTAATTGGAGACATCAAGTTGAGTGGAAGCCCAACAGCAATGGAGGTGGTAATTCAAGTGGGAGCCCATCCAAGGAAGTTGCAAAATCCAAGAAGAGTTTCTTGAATACTGTCAAGGCTTAGTTAAATTAGTTTGATTAAGTCTTGGTGGCCATACTAGGGGTTTTATTTTATGCTTTAATTTGTTATAGCATGTTGTTTTATTATTCCTTTTATGCTTTTCGAAAGAGTTCACCTAGAATTGCATGCTTAGGATAATAAAACCTACTCTCAAAAATGAATTGTTGCTCAATCTATCGAAACACCACTTAGATGGATAAATAAAGAAAGTCAAAGCGAATTATTTGGCCATCATTAATAAGTAGAGTGGGAGCTAGGTCAATTCAAATTGGCTATCAAAATAGTTTTAGGACAAGAGCAGAGGAAGATAAATATTGTATTCGATATAAATTTCTTGCCAAGAATCATTTTGAATGATCGATCATAAGATGATCCACCAAAGATAACATGGGATCGAGTTTTGTTGGGCCAAAGTCCACTTGAGCCCATGAGTCTTGTGGATCTTGGTTAAAATTAAAACACTAAGTGAGAGTTAATAAAGTGTTTTGATTTGAAGTTAAAATTAGTTTAATTTCTTTGATGAATAATAACTAAAACGAACCAATTTTGTCTCGTAGAATTATTTATGTCTTTTCACTCAAACATCCACAACTAATAAAATATTATTTTCTCCTTGAGAAAGAGAAAAACAATTACACCAATTCCTTAATTGGCATCGCTATCACAAGATTGTCTTGGGCGAATTAAAAGAAACATGTCTTTGATATAACATTGAGCTAGGCATTAATATTAAGAGGTCAATCAAGCCAAATAAATACATGTAATGTCATAGTATCCATACAACTTTAACTTCAAAATGTTTGAAGGTTAGAGGAAGGTTTTCAATATTTCCAAACTCAAAACCAAGTTCTTCGAACTAGTTAGAGTTGATAAATATGAAACCAATAACCAGATAGTCTCGGTTAAGCTAGATCAAGGCCAATTGATGGCACTCATGTTCTGAAATAATTTGACTATTTTGAAACATGAGAAACCTCAGATCCCCCTTTAGCCAAAAGGTTGGCGACCAAAGATAGTTTTTTTTAGTAAAAAGGAAAATAAGATTTAAGAAATCTATCAAAGACAAGAAGTCAAAGGAAAGGTAAGGACAAACAGTTGTACATACCCAACCAATGACAGCAACCGGTTAACAACCAGATCATGTATGACACTGGGAACGTGAATAACTATAAGGAAGACTTGAAATATGATTTCATTTCTAGGCAAATGCGTATATGATACACACTACCCTTATTAAACCCACTTTGAGTATAAGATACCGGCTGTGAAAACTCGCATTTATGTAAATGTGCAGGATCTACAGCAAAGTAGATTTGCTTTGAAGGATGAGAGTCAGCCTACAAAGGGAACATGCAATTAGTTGTAGCTTCTCATGAAGAGTTGGTTGTTTATCCATTTCCTCAAGACTTATAATAGAAATTCATAGGTGATTCTATGTTCTCATTATAAGTAGAAATTTGATTTCAGGCTCTCAGTTAGAGAGAGAGGATCTCGGATAAACACACACAACACATCGAAACCAAAATGTTTAAAAGGAATAACTCATGTTCAAACATAAAACTTGTAACTATCTATTAAGTCATGCAAATCAGAGCGCATTCAGAAGCGTCACAGTGATAGACTTTTGAATGATAAGACTTTGAAACATGTGATGTCTGCAAAGCATGACTGTACCTTTTACAAGAAAGGGTGAACGTGCCAACAAACACTCATGCATATGGATGTATATAGTCCAATTGAGCACAAGTACAAGGGATGAATTACTTCAAATCTTCAAAGATGAATAAAATAACATATGGTGATTCATGTCTATGAGATTCATTTGAGCTGGAATGTTAAAATAGTTTGAAGAGTTCCAAAATGAAGTAGTCTTGGCGAAACAATGAGAGCACCTAGATACGATCGAAAGGATGCTAATGGTTGAGCCAAGAGTTTGAACAAATGATTCAAATGAAACATAATTCTGGCACTATAAGCTTAAGTCATATTAATCAGAAGTGCATTCAGAAACCTGCATAGTGCAGGATTTTGGAAATCATAAACTTTGAAAAGTTCAATGTTTGTAAAGCATGCCTGATGGGTAAGATGACTTAAATCGCCTCTTATTAAAATTGGTGAACAAGCTAATGACTTATTAGGATGCAAACATATTGATGTATGTGGGCCTATGAGCACTAGTGCTAGGAGAAGGTTTACTGTACTATTTCATCACTTTCAGTGACGATTTTTAGTAGATATGGGTATATCTACTTAATACGCCACAAGTCCAAATCCTTTGAAATGTTCAAAGAGTTTCAAAGTGAAATACAAAACCAACTTGGCAAGAAAATCAAAATCCTTCAATTAGAATGAGGAGATGAGTATTTGAGCCAAAGATTTCATTGACCATTCCAGAGAATGTGAAATTGTTTCATAACTCTCTCCTCTAGGAAAACGACAATTCAATGACGTATCTAAAAGAGGAATCACACGTTATTAGGTATGGTGTGATCAATGATGGTTGAGTCAACACTGCCGGTTACCTTTTGGGGATACACGCAGTTAACCATAGCTCTAATTACTGAATAAAGATTATCTGAAGCACTAGAGAAGACACCATAAGAGTGGTTATTGAACCATTTTCTGAAACAAAGGATATCACTTCTACAAACTGTTGTAGAGGAAAGTGTTTGTGTCTCAAAATGCTTTCTTCTTAGAGAATATGTTATTCTCTAAAAGAAAGAGTGGGAGATTTTTTTGAACTTACCGAAGTTCAAGAGACACAAAACACTATAATCATCACCTAAACTCCGCTACTTGACCCTAGTTCAAGTTTTCCTATTGGTCGGAAAATTAAGAATGAGGTTGAGGCAGGAGAAGCTCCTCAAAACGTTGAGGAGGAGGTGCCATGAATATTACTCCAAGCAAGGTCAGCCACAAAGATATCGATCTTCTATGGATGAGCGTGAGATGTTACTTTTAGAAAGTAATGACTCTACCTACATCAAAGAAGCTTTAGCAAATCAAGTTTCCATAAGGTCTAAAATGGATTCCGTGTATGCAACCAAGTTTAGAACTCGGTTGATTTGTCTGAAGGTGTGATCCATCAGGCATAGGAGGGTTTTAAGGCAAAATATGGGTTCATTAAGATAGACATCAAGACTGACTTCAAAATTAGATTTGGAAGAAAGGTGTGCACTTGACACAACTGAATGGTCTTTTGTTGGAATACTTGTAAACTTCAAGAGACCATCTGTGGTCTTCACGAAGCTTCTAGGAGTTGGAATCATTGACCTTCTCGACCAGGATATCAAAAGTTTGATATACTGGGAAGTGTCAAAGATAATATTGTGTTTACAAGAAGCTTAGTGGGAGCAATGCGTTTTCTGATATTGTATGTGATTGACATACTACCTACTGAGAGGAAGATTCCCATATTGCGTCTACTGAGGTTGACTTGGGAATAATTTTCAAAGTGAAGGATTGGTGGGGCTAAAAATTTTCTTAGAGACAAGATCTATAATGATAGATTAAAGATTTTGATTGTTTGAATCAAAGTTGATTAGGTGTTGAATAGTTCAACCCACTTCAAGAATGGATATTAATTTCCATAAATAATGGCATATATATCCTTAGGGAATCTGATTGTCTCAAAACAATCAGAGGATATAAAACGGATGAGACATATAGCTCACACTTCAGGCGTGAGATTAATATATGCCACGAGATGGTCAAAGCCCAATATAACATATACAGTGTGTATATGTGTAAAAAAAACTAAGGGTATATCCTCAGTTCTGAGTGGTTGATAAGAGCTAAGTATAGAGAGTTGTATTGATGCTACACTTATGTCAGGAGATATGATTCTCTGAAAGGTCAAAGAAATTATATGAACTGTCTGAGTGGTATTGAGGTTAGCTGGAAGATGTTCCTAACATGACATGCGTTTAATTCTACAAATAAGCCAAGCACGACACGACTTTAGAAGCTGTGGCAGAAACTGTTAGGATCGTGGAGATCGTTCTAGAGCTGGGTGATGTTTCTAGCCTTGCGAGAGAAATGGAGCATTGTTGATAGGAGTCATCCCTCAAGCAAAGGAACTGAAGCTCACTATGAATCCAAACATGAGTTCCAAAAATATCTCCCTGTATGAAAGGTCATTAGTGAGATGGTATATGTGCGAGGTTCATTGCAAGTATCATGTACTAAACCCCTATTGTAGTTATAGCATGATAGTCATGCATGGGTATTGAACACATTCCGGAATATTAACAAGTCAAATTTACATGAATTGTTCATGAATTATGACTTTGTTGATTCATCATTAAGAATAAGATTCTAAACTTACATTAATTGTGGTTTAGAATTGTGTAAATTTCCAAAAAGATTAGCAAATTAAAAATGGGAAATTGGATGAGGTCCGATTTCTAAAACCCCATTAGTGAACTTGATAATGCTAGTCTTGGTCGATAGTTGACCTGGTTCCTAATTGTATTATCACGTAGGAAAAGTGATAATATCAACACAATTAGCATGTAGGATTGAGGTGATGATCAAGTTTCGTGATCATAGTGATGTTATGACATCATAAATCAATCACATGGGTATTGTTGAGAACAACTACCAAACTGACCCGCAGTGGGAGCTCTTTAAATTAGGAATGTCATAAGAGCTCGCACTACTCAAAATTCCTAAATCCTGAGTTCAATACATAGAATACATGGTTTGTTGAAACTTTGGAGCGCGTCAAACGCCTTTCGTAACAGTAGGCTATAAAGGCGGTGTCTGGGTTACAGCTTAGAGTTGGATCATGTGAGAATGTGTGTGTGAACAAGATGGCATTATCCTCCCTATTAGGGACAGTTGTCTCATTGGCCACTCGGTGAGATTGGACTGAAAATGCTTGGCCGAGCTCAGTTGAACCAATAGTTGATTATCTGCTTTTCAAAGTCTAAACTCGGAAATCGAGGAATTTTCGGGTCTTACATAAGGATGACTTCAGCTTACCTTATCCGAACATGAGACAGTAAGTGACAAGGGAATTCAAGGAATCGAACACTTGTGGGACAAGTGGGAGATTGTTGGGAATGTCCCAATAATGTTCGATATACACGGAGATTAAACCAAAGTAATATAGTAATTATATGTCTTGTTGGAGACCTCTATAATTAGTAATTGAATATGTTTAATTACAACTATATTATTTGGTCCTACTGGGTCACACAAGTCAGTGCCCTGAAACAATGTATGTAACCTAAGTGATATTGTATTACATTTAGAAAAGTTGGAAACTGATTTCTGTGAGAAATCAGCCCAACACGGACCGAATTGGGTTCAACACGGACCGTGTTGAAACAACCCGGTCCGTGGTGTCCATGGGCCGAGTTAATGGACCTTCTAGAGTCCAACACGGACCGTGTTGTTGCAACACGGACCGTGTTGGGCCTGAGAAGCGTGTCGTTGCGTTAAGTTGGCTCTTTAGGGTTTTGAACCCTCTCCCTAGGTTTTCTAAACACTATATAAAGGGGTCTCTGTGAGAGATTATTTCACACCAACTGCCTGAGACTCTTAGAGAGATACTAGGGTGATTTCCTGAGTTCCTCTCTCTTTTAGTTTGCAGTGCTTGTTTCAGGAAACACTCTATGTTTCTTGGAACATTCTCATATACAAATACATACATCTTAGATTGAGATTTGTCTCGATCGGGTCGATCTAACAATCAGGTTCCCAGAGTGCTACGTGGACTTTTCAATAGAGGATTTCAGCATTGGAATCTCGAAGGTCAACCTCTTCTTCAGCCGGAATTAGCGATCAGGTATAATTACTAAAGCCTCAGCAATTGTTGTGATTAATTATTTTATAATCGTTATGAATGTTCCGCCAATTAATCTGTATCTGTTTAGGAAATAGATAATATAAAATCTAACACTTCAAAGATCTAAGTCATTGTTGCTTGGTGTATATTGATGATATCCTTATTTTCTCTAAAACTATTGAACAACACAAGGATGATCTATTAGCTGTAACTTAAAAGTGCATCAACCATGGAATAGTCCTTGGAAAAAACAAGTGTGTCTATGCTGAGCAAGAAATAGAATTTCTTGGATTACAAATTAAAGCTGGACAAGTCATTCTGCAAAAACACATCCTAGAAAAGATAGAAAAGTTTCCTAAAAAATTGAGAATAGGAAACAGCTAGAAAGATTTTTAGGGTGTCTCACTTATGCATCAGATTTTATCAAGGATCTAGCAAAGTTGAGAAAGGCTTTGCAAAGAAAATTTTAAAAAGATGCTGAGTGGAATTGGACTTAGGATGATTCATTCATTGTAAGGGATCTTAAAAATTTATGTCAAATCTTCCTGTCCTTAATTTGCCTAACGAAGAAGATGATTTGATTCTTGAGACAGCTAGCAATGAGCACTGGAGTGCAGTACTCAAAATCAAAGAAGGAGAACGTCTCTGCAAATATTGCAGTGGAAGTTTTAATAAGGCTGAATGCAATTACACTTCCATGGAAAAAGAAATTCTTGCTATCATAAGAGGAGTTGAAAAGTTTTTAATCTTTTTATCCCCAAAAGAATTTCTAATCCGAACTAATTGCAAAGACATACTTGGCTTTGTTAAAAAGAATTTATCAGATATGCAAACGCAAGGGAGGTTCCTGTGTTGGCAATTATGGCTTAACCAGTTCTCTTTCTCTATTGAACACATACAAGGTTCGAAGAATTCATTAGTAGACAACCTGATGCGAGAATTAGCCAATGGAATTCAATATGGTGAATGTCTCACGCCGACAACCGGATGAAGCAGAACGCCGGTTACCCGAATTACTAGGAAGGGTGTCACCTCCTGGTAGATTCGTTCTAAGTAATCTTAGAAAAAATAAAAAGAAAAGATGCAGGTTTAATTTTAGTTATGTTGAATATCTGATAGTCGAGAAATTTAGTCCCGATGAACATCGGATTAATTATCTCGAAAGTTGTTATGATATTCAGAGTGTTATTACAAGAAAAGCTCAGAAAAATTGGTTTCATGAGTGGTACGCATCGGTCATGGATCCCTTGAGACATTCTAACCGTGAAGTCTGGAAAGCTTGGGGAAAAATGTTAGTTTCTTAGGTTTCTCTGGAGTAGGAAAAGCACACTTCTGCCCTAATACTACCCCTCCAAATGATCCAATCATGAAGGCTTGGGAATATGGTATGGAAAGAGAATTTTGGACTAATGAAGGTCACGTTGTCCCTAATCCAGAAGGAACATTATTTCAAAGAATTTACAAAATTCCAGAAATTTGTATTTAGAAGGGTGTGCGAAATCCATTCACCAGAAGTAAGAAAAGTTGCAGGATGACCGATTACTTTCTATGAATGTTTTAATATTGACTACAATGGAGATAAGATCAGTCCTGTCCATTATCTGATTAGAGTCAAAGATACATCTAGAGGATATCTTACAAAAGAAGAGTGGTTTCCAGAAAGAAGAGAAAAATAATTCATCCTTCAAAGGCAAGAGCAACTGGATTTTACAAGTTAATGCATTATCTATGGATGGATATTAATAGAGGATATAGGGTTATCCATTGTGGTAACACTACCTTCACTTATCCAAAGAAGTTTGACTAACTTGTTGATCTTAACGGAGCTAAATCTGAAGACGTATATGAATGTTTGTTAAAAATCGGAGCTGGAGAATTCTTATCCGCAGAAGGAAAATCTTATCTTCAAGAGCTCTTTGATAAATACAATCCATTGGAGCAGGATAAGGGAGAAGATTTCAATTTGTACAATTTGAGAGCATAGAGCATCTTTGGCAGCCCCACAAGCATTATGACCTGCAAGCCGTTGTGGTACCACTGATAAAAAAGAGTGGTTGTTATTTAAAGTTTGTACTATTGAGTCTGTAAGAGTCACGTGTTTGTACTGTAGACATCTGTATCTGTAATAATGGTACTGATTCACTGAAGCCACTAGGGCATCTAAGTTGTGTGAAGGTCCTCTATAAAAGGGGAAGTAAATGTGTGTTGAAGGCACGGTCATTTGAGTAGTCTTGAGCAAAGAGAGAAATTGGGAGTCATCATTTCTCCATAAGCAAGCCTCTCTGATGATCTGAGAAATCTAGATCTCATTAAGCATTTCCATTGTAATATTTCCATTTTCAAGCTTTCAATAAAAGAAGTTTCTCAGTAGGGAACGTTATTCAATCGAACCTTATGTTCTAAATATTATAATTTCTTGATTAAAGTTCCACTAACCTTTAAAAACTAAATAAACTGAATTAGTGACTACGATCTGAGGTAGGAAACGAAACATATCTGTGTTGTGCTTGATCTAAGGTTGGCGGGGTTGAGATTAGCCATCTCTGTAAACTAGAAGCTGAAGTACGCCAGAGATCCAACGCAACTAAGTTCAGGTAATGGTCAAAACTCTCTAATTAAATTTAATTAATTTTACTAAGCATGATGGGCCTATAACCACAGAAAATTAAATATCTAAGATATAAGTAGTAGATTATGATAATTAGTACCATTAAAGTCATTATAAAAGAGTTAAGAATGTTTATTTGAATTTGTTTGTATAAAAACGTCAAAAACTCAGATAATTGCAAAAAGGTCCTTGTTTAACGTCCTTCTCTATAAATATAAAAGTTTTTTGCACCTTGCAGTAAGTTTCTGCTAAAAAGGGAGGCCCTAATAATCTTTGCATAGGATAGTGTGAGTAAAGTAGTCACATCAGTCGCATTGCTTATTAAATATGTATATCAAATTTTAAATATATATTATGTAAAGAAATTTTTTATATAATATGAGCAAGGTAAGTAAAAGTAAGTAAGGTGAGTAAAATTTTCTTATCAACCCAAAAAAAATAGAGCTTAAACTCAAAATTGAAAAAAAAAAAAAAGGAATGTAAGCTCTATGCTATTGTAAGGTAAGTAAAATTTGACTTTACCTTACCTTACTTTACATAACTTTGATTTACCTATTTTTTTTTTTAAAACCAAACGTAACGATTTCATTAATACCAAGTTATACGACACTTACAATGAAAATCGTGATTGAACAATTGTAGATCTAAAACATAGATATGAAATTCAACTTCCAAATAACTAATACTAATCTTACTGACGTTCGGCTCACAACTCGTATGACTCTGCATCTTTCTTCAATGACTTTGCATCTTTACCATTGATGGAGAACCTCACAACCCGTACTATAGTGACTACACCAACTGAACGAAAATTCTAGAAGAGACTAAAAGCTAGAGGTGGGAATTAGGTGGGTATATACCCAAATTTTACACATAGCTCTAACTACGCTGCCGAAAACCAACCCATGGCCCTTAATACCCACCATGGGTATTATCCATGTGTGTAATATCCAAGGTATTATCCATGTGTGTAATATCCCATCCACTTGGATATTACACACATGGATAATACCCATGGGTATTCATGGGTAGAATGCTTATGTGTTAGACTAACAAATTGTATTGTGCAAGTATGCAACTGTGGATGGAATTTTGAGGGGCTGGAAAGCTCCAGCTAAGAATTTTGGGGGGCTGCAAATAAGTTTAGGGTTTATAGATAGCAGTTCAGAGAGAGATTTAGAAACTATAGAGGGAGAGAGTAGTAGTGTAAAGAGAGAAGAACTTCATCGAGAAAGCCAGCAGCCTAGAAAGGAAGTTTGCAAATCAGATTTAACATTTTGTCACTAATGAAATGAGTAGTGTATATGAAATAATGAAAGGGTATAAGAGTAATTTGATTAAATTAAATGGGTATATGGATATCCATTACCCAATGAATATCCATATTGGTTATGGATAAAACATACCCACCCTACCTATTACCCATTCCTAATGGGTATTACTCACCCATTATGGGTGGGTAAGGGTGGATACCCAATATATGGGTATCAATTTCCACCCCTACTGAAAACTCTAAATAAGGGTACAAAAAAACTCTTACAAAAGAAGAGACTAATTTTCTTTACGTAAACGTAAACCCAAACTAATAATTGGGGTAAAAATCAATCAAATTGGGGCTTACCATCGACAAAAGAATCGATGGCAGCCCCTCTAAGGAAACGGAGGTTAAGGTTTTCTAGAGAAAAAAAGAAAAGAGGAGGATATTTTGACTTACCTTAGTTTACCTTAACTTACCATCTAAAAGAACATGTTATACATTTAGGTAATTTATATTAAAAATTCTTCATTCAACTCACAAAATTTATTTTTTAAAAAAAGGTGATGTGATATTACATACCTCCACTATTTTACTTACCTTACTTTAATTTATCTTATTTAAACTCATTATTTTATTTACTTTCCTACTTTCCTAAAAGGACTAGGTCGTAATGGTTTAATGAAATGAATGTTGATTGGCAAGATTTTGTTGCATTTTGTGTAATACGTTAAGAGTAGAGAGAATTCTCTGAAAGCGATTGAAGTGGGTCTATGGATAGTAGAAATTTGAACTAATAACATATGTCTCCCCCAAAGTTTGAAAAATGAAGATTTTACCCTCCACATTTGAGAAATGTGATGTGTATATTTTATAAATATGTGATCTTAGATTATTTTGAGCTAATTTGAGGGATTTGTGATATAAATGTATTATTTTTATACTCGAATTCTCCATTTTATGCTTGGTTAGAGTTTGGTATAGTTTTGTAGGAAATTGGTGTGAAAAGTGAAGAAATCAAGCTCAAATTCAAGTATTGGAATCCAAGTTGATCACAAACAAGAGAAAAATTCACCCCAAGGGCCCAAACTTAGACCCAAATCGTTAAAGGAAGTTGTCACGGTGCAACACGGGTGCACAAAAGCTCAGCACGACCCGTGTTAGGGTCCAGAGAAGAGAAATTCATGACCTGTGTCCACCACGACCCGTGGCACTTTACCACGGACTGTGGTGGGTGTTCCCACGGACCGTTGTGATGTAGCACAGTCCATGATGTGTTCTGGTCGTTGAGTATTGCCGTTTCAGATGCTTTTAATTGCTATATAATGTTTATGTCGGCTGCTTTGATGAGTATTCATGTCTTCCATCGTCATCTTCATCAGCATATTCATCTCCCCTTTCATCCACATTCCCATCCACATTCATAATAGTGAAGATTGAGAGATTTGTTGGGTTTTAGAAGATCAATTCTTAAGAAATTCATAGAAGTGGAGCAACAAAAATCCCCGCCGAGTACCGTTCAAGCAAGGATCGATTCATCACTCGGTTTATTTCTCTTTCTTATAGTTTTCATGCTTTTTATTAATAGTTTTCATATGTTTTGTAGTTTAAACATGAGTAGTGAGTAGTTTCTTTAGTTTAGGGGATAAACCCGATTAGTTTCTTTCATGGATTGAATTTTGTTGAATTCAACAAGTTGTTTGTTAAGTTTGAATGCATTTTATTTATCCTATGATTATGTTTGTCACTGTTTTTTATTGGCCATCAAGAATATGAAATTAGATTGTTGAATAAAGTACCGAATGGGAAAGTTCGATAATCGGAATCTTTATGATAAACTAATTATGAAATGAACTAGATATAGATGATTTTGTAATTAGGGGTCATTGATAATTTGATCTTTAACTTAGATAAAATTGAAATAACCACGAAAGTAGGTGATTGATTTTACTAAGTAATTCATTCCGATACCAAAAGCTCGTTACAAAAGACATTATGCCATTATCAGATTATGGATTCTAAAATGTACCAAATTAGTACATACATGTTCAATCCACTTGTTTGATTCATAGAGTTACTTAGGTTTGTCCCCTAAACGTCTTTTTCCTATTGATTAATCTCATAAATTGTGTGAATATTTGCTTGTTTAGCCATTTATAGTGATTAGAAATAATTTAGATTGATCCAAAACAAAACCCGATCGATTTAGCAATTAAATAGGATGCTAGTTTGGTGTGTAGTTTAGGAAAGTTTCTGTGGGAACGACTTTGATACTCACTATATCTATTACATCTATACTCGTGCACTTGCGGTGTATCAAAATGTTAATTACCTAACCTAACAAATAATAAATATAATAAATATCACACCTAACCATTGTTGATATCAATTTTATCTACTATGTCAAATTTAGTTATTCAATATAAGTAATTAAAGTTCCAATTTACCCTTTATTTTAAATTTCCTCCTTCCCCAATTTATTTTTTCTGCCACACTGAACCCCCAATGTGCCCCAACCAATAATTTTTTTTTATTTTTTTTTGGGTACAATACATATATTTTTGAATCACTTTTTATTAAAATAAAACATTTTAGGGTGCAAGTACGTTCAATTTACAATATTCAATTTAGAAATTATGAATATTGTGACATATTTTTCGGAACATTCATATACTGGTTTATGAACATTTGTGTTGAAGGTTATAAATATCCATATACTAGTTTATGAGCATTGTAATTTAGGTTTATTAGCATTCATATAATGTTTTATCAACATTAGGATTTATGACATTGTGGTTAAGGTTTAGGACATTCATATACTGGTTGTGCGCACGACTATTAGGGGTTATCAGTATTCTTGTATAAATTATGATCCAGACTGTTATCGATTATGAACATTCATTTGATAGTTTGTGAACATTCATATATTAGTTTATGAGTATTCATATATTGGTCTATAAACATTATAGTTTAGTTTTATAAACATTCATGTACTATTTAGAAACATTGTATTAAACATTTTTTTAAGAAAAAGTCAGACACACCAGAACATTCATATACTTTTATAAATATTTTATAATGGTTAAATTATAAAAAAAAAAACCTAAAAAATAAAAATAAAAAAATAAAAAACACTGAAATAAAAACAAATTGAGTGCACAGGAGCTAGGTGCTCCCGGCGCACCATCGTAGAGCTGCCATGGATAGTCTCTATCAAGTTATTAGCAGAGGAGCATGAGTTGTTATCCATCTCCATTCTCCACCGACCAATCTCTACCATAATTAGCTCTCCAACACTGTAACCAAATTATACCATTTCGTTCTAATAACACTCCACCTAAAATACGATACGATGATTTATGAATGATTATCCTGGATATCCATTGGCCGTGTGTTCCATCATAGACCTGTTCAACAATCTAATCGGACCGGGTCATGGGCCCTGGCCAGTCGGGTCACAAGTTTCTGACCTGTCAGCCTGAGTCCGAACTCAACAGGTCACGGACCAGATCAACGGGCTAGCAACTAATCAAGAGGAATATTTTATATATAAAAAAAACCTTAAAATCTACATGTATTTAATTTATGTTCGGATCGTCGGACCAGGTCAGATAAAAAAAACTAAAACCCAATCTAAAATTTTTTTATAAAAAAAAATTATATATTTAGTCATATCATCGGGCCGAGCCGAGTCTCATACCCCTGACCATGCTCCAAGACCCTGACCTTTTCGAACCAGGCCGGCCCGATTAGGTCACCTTCTAAAATTATGGCGTTGACCCACATTTTTTAGGGCCCGCCTAGTTCCACCCAAGTTAAACATATGTTTACATAATTTGTAGCTCCGCCAGAGCTCACATTTTTTGTAATGCCGAAAAAAATTAAAAATACATCACTACTCTTTGTTCATGCAAATTGAACAAAGTGGCTTGTGACAAGCTAATTTTGCACTTTAAAGTAAAAACCAGAAGGTAACCAAATTGGAGTTAATAGTCAACCATATGTGAATTCTTGTATATTTTAGCTTGATAGTATCATCATATTTTGTTACAAATAATTTATTAACTAACAAGTATACAAATTGTCCAAATTTAACAATAACCAAAACAGCAAAATCAATTCATCCTCGCCCTCGCCCTCAACCTCAACCCACAAAAGTCGACCTTGAACAATAATAGACAATAGCCATATCCAACATTTTCTCCCTGATTCCTTCCACTTTCTCTATCCTCAAATCACAATAAATGGCCACTAACAATCAATCAAAACCCCAATAAAGTTAACAATCGATTTCAAGCGTTAACAGCGTCGCACCTGCGTCGGACTTGGCCATGGCGGCCTGTCTTGACACCTACCAAACTGAGCTTCTGCATCGCCTTTGCAAAGTCCTTGAAGAAGACGCTCTGGTACTTAGCGTAGACCTGAACGAACGGCCTCGTTCTTGGGTCAGTGAATAACACTCGATCTGAGCTCAAAATCCCTAAACCCTTTGGAAGGTTCTGGAAATACACATTGTCGAATTTGCCCGGCGTCATAACGTCGTTGAACACCGACAATGCCGGGTCCTTGGGGTAGTTTGCGCAGGCTTTTGCCAACGCCGCTGCAAATCTCGGGTTGTAAGTCGGGTCGTATTGTTCGGTGCTGCTGTAGTTGTAGATCCCTGATGCGAACTCCTTGCAGTGTGAGAATCCGATTGTGTGGGCTCCGCTTAATGCAACCATTTCCTGAACATGGATGGGGAATCCATTAAGGGTGAAACTTAAAAGCAGAGTTACTCCATGTATTTCGAATTGGGGGTTACATTGTTACCTGAACGGTGAAGTTATGAGCGGCAAAAATGGCGATCATCTGATCCATGGACATGGATGGGCGAGGGAGGTGGCCCTCGACAACAGAGGCTGTGGAGACGAGAGAGTCTTTCCGACCGAGTAGTACCGGATAGTAAGGACCGCCGACGAATGAGACGAGGTTGCGGGCGGCGACGGCGAGAATGTCTGAGCAAGAGACGACACCGGGACAGGCGAGCTCAAGGGCGGCCTTGGCTCGAATGACGACATCGAAGCCGTCTCCGGGAAGTGAGAGGTTGATCTCGGCGTCACGCTCGGCGGTGTTGAAGGGTGTGGAGGACACGAGAGTGGAGGCGTCGCACCCTGTCACGAAGCAGTCGTGGAAGAAGAGCCGGATTGTCCCCGCTGCAGTTGAAGGGCTCTTGATCTGCTTGCTGGTGGTTGTTTCCTCCATGATTTCCCCGAACTTGGGGCAGGTTTTAGCGTAGTAGTTGTATGAGAGCTTGGATTCCGATGGGCAAATGGTGGTGGACAGGATGAGGAGGATGAGGAGGAGCTCAAGCTGGTGCTCGGCCGCCATTAGTCAACTCCGAAGAAGGTATGGAGAAGAGAGATATAAGTTAGCAGAAATCCCAAATAGGGGGATGGAAGGATTTTAAAGTAGACACGGGAGAGAAATTTGTGGGGGATACCGGAGAGAGAATGGGGAAGGTGAAGGCAGCTGGATACAGAAAAGATGAGAGAGTGGAGTAAAACAAGATGGATTGCAGAAATTATACCATCCACCTTGGCCAAAACTAGCTTCATACACCACATCGATGGAAATAATATCAATTTTTTGATGTGATGATTTTTATTAAAGTATTTATGAATTTTAAAAGTATTTGACCAATTTTGTATTAATGGTGATAAATCAATGATGGATTTTATAATTAGTGTTAATAAATCTTTAAAACATTTAATATAAGTGGTGTATTTAAAGAGTTACATCACGATGGATCATATAATGATTGTTTCGGGATGTTATAATTTACAATCGACACAACTTTCACAGGTGTTATATGTTACAGACAACATTTAAAGCGTCTTCATTCAACATGATTAATGATTATCTTGAATTTCATCTAAATTATTTATAAAATTAAATACAAATATATTTAAATTATCATAAATGTATGTTTCATTACTTTGAAATTATCATAAAAAAATTATTTATTTATATTTTTCAGAAATATAAAAAAACTATGTACAAAAGATACATTCTCTTCTATGGTGGATGAAATTATGTAATCATTTATAGTTATCGACCTAGCTAATAAGTGTTATGCTCTTATACTTGATAAATACATATAATTATTAAAGAAAATATTATTAAAAGTTACAAAATATAAATTATGGAAAGTTCAAGATGGTTATTAACCATCTTCATTCAAGATAGATAGCATTGTGGATGTTACGATGTCGTCGTTATTTTACATTTTTATATGTTACTTTATTGAGTAAATTATATTTACCCTACCTGATATTTGTGGTAATAATTTTTAAACCCCCGACATTTGTGAAATAATTTTTACTGTACCTGACATTAAGTGTTCATATATTTAAACCTCCTAAGATAATTTATATTTGATTTTTGTTGTATTTTGCGGTGAACATTAAAAAGATAAATATGAATTGACATATTTACCCTTGATATTAATTCTTTTTTATTTTTCATTTTCATTATAAGATATTTCTTACATTATAATTGATTTTTCACTTTTGATATTTTATAAGATATTTTATAATTGGGTTTTCATTTTTCAAATGGGGAGGGATTGGATTTTCGAATAAATAAAGTGGAGAAAAGGTTGGAGTTTAAATGTCATATGTGTAATGCCCCAGAAATTCGATTATGGAAAAGTCAAAGTCAAACTAACGTTAACGGAAAATTCAGCGGAAGTCTCAAACTCTTATTTGGGCGTCACTGCCGTGTCCCCAAAGGAATACAAGGCGAGAAAGGAAAAACTACAACGGTTCAACTGTAAAACAAACTAAACAACATCAAAACCTAGAAATCATCTCAGCGTGATTAACTTCAAGTCTTTCAGAATTTAAACACAACTTAAGAATAAAACTAAACAAGCCAAGCCTCACTGCTAGTTCCCGTCAACAGCAAATAGATCATCACCTGAAAACAAAACATTTCAAAAATGAGGGGGAAATCTCAGTAATGTCTACCCCTAACCGTTAAAACAATTCAAATTCATTTCAACTCATTTAAGGAAAGGGGGAACAAGTCAAACAATTTCACAAACCTTTAACCCTTATAACTGTTTTCCTCAACCCAACCAATTTATTTTATTATGCGGGCGGGATGTCAGATCCCTTAAAGAAACATTCGCCCACCAAAGGCATAAACATTCGGCAACCAAAGGCATCAAAACATTTGCCCACCAAAGGCATAAACAATCGCCCACCAAAGGCATAAAACATTCGTCCACCAAAGGCATAAAAACATTCGCCCGCCAAAGGCATAAAAACATTCGCGCCACCAAAAGCATAATCATCATCTATCTTATGTCAGGGCACCCCCTGATCTCTTGACAACCCCCCTGTAGGATACCAAATCCTGGTCTCTGGGGTGTTGCCCGAACCCGCTTAATGTTTCACTTTAATTATTAGTATCTTATGCAAAGCTCAGCTCACAGCTCTCAAGTCAAACTCAACCCATATTATCAAACCAATAATAAAGCCACACATAAAAGACCATCTCAATTTCCTCAACTCATAACTCAAATAACCACAAACAAATATCCAAAACAGATGGCCACATTTTCCACGTAAAGTCCCCTTCGGGATGCAAATTCCAAAACAATTTACAAATCAACAAAAACACATTAAAGTGCATCCCAGTGGGGATTAGGGCATAGACATTATCTGATTAGCTTCACTTCACTGCAATTAACGAACACTTGAGCTCACTAATGCCGCGAACTAGTTCGGGCCTGAAATAAAATAATTTCTCTAATCAAAACGCACCCTTCGAAGTTAGTATTGACTACCTTCTACCTAACCCACCTCTAGGAACACTATAAGGTTCCCATCATTCATGAATTTACACATTTTGTTACTTAGCATATTCCTAATAATCACATGTTAAAAACCAATCAACCTTTTTACACAACAACACATTCATTAAATAGTAATAACAATAAGACAGATTACATCACTCACATAAAGAGGGTCATAACTTGACTTCCCGACATCCTATGGGCCTCATTTTGGACTTTTCGGAAACCTCGGGATATCTGCTACAACTCTTATGTTGAATTCAAGACTAAAAACACACTCTAAGGTCCTCAACAACAGTCATCAATCCAAACTTTCTAGATCTAACCTAGGTCTGGTAATTGGGGTATAACTCGACTTATACAACTCCAAAGTCCGATCCGCAAAATTCCTATGAAACCTAACATCTTAGGGGACTTCTAGTTCAAACGGTTTGGCTAAAGGACGAATATACGGTTTATGGTGACCCGTTCTTTACACCCTATCGAAACTATCCCGTTCCTCGTTCCCATATAGTCGATAATTTCGGTTCTAGTTTTCACCATTCGATCCCGGGGTCCTAATTTGGCCCTAAAACAGTGACTAAGGTTAAAGTTTCTACCCTAATCCAACCAAGGTCCTAAAAGCTACCACTTATAACCAACAATTTAAACCTTTCTAGGTAAAGAACTTAATAATAACGTAATAATAATATAAACACGTAGTAGTCACATAATAGTAATGTAAATACATAATGTTCGAAATTTTAATATACATAATACATAAAAAAAATGTAAAACAGTAGGAGAGATTTTAAAAATCTTTTTAAGAATTATAACATAGTAATAAGAGTAAATTACATTTACCCTATCTGACATTTGTAGTAATAATTTTTACACACCCGACATTTGTGAAATAATTTTTACCTTACCTCACATTAAGTGTTCATATATTTAAGCCTCCAAAAAAATTTTATATTTGATTTTTGTTGGATTTTCCGGCGAACATTAAAAAGATAAATATGAATTGATATTTTTACCCTTGATATTAATTCATATGACTTTCAATTAAACATGAGTTAGACGCTTTTACTCTTAATATTAATTCATATTGTAAAACCCCGAAAAAAAATTCAAGTGCGTTGACCGTTATGACGTTAGTAATTTAAGTTGACTCCGTTAATTATCAAGTTTCGTTTGTGATTGTTTATGCTAACACTTGAACTCATAGGATCGTTGAGGGATTAACAAGGGTAAAATAGTATTTTTATATGTTACGGGAACGTGCTTGGGAGTAAGGGTAAATTGGTAATTTCATATGTTATTATTATTATTATTATTATTATTATTATTACTACTACTACTATGTGATTATTATTATTATTATTATTATTATTATTATTATTATTATTAGTATTAGTATTATTATTATTATTATCAGTATTCTTCCTATTAGTATTATAATTATTTGTCTATTATTATTATTATTATTATTATTATTATTATTATTGGGAGTATTATGTGATGACTATTGTTTGATTATTACTACTATTATATATGACTTTTATGATTACGTGATGTTATTATCACTATTAGTTTCGGATTAACATTAGTAGTGTTAGTTATTAGAAGTAGTATTAGTATTAGTATCCACTAGTTAGAGTACTTGGGAGTTTTAGTAGTGATAAAGTTTACATTAGATAGAGTTGGGTACGATTTGGATTTCTTAATGGGTTAGATGGATCTTGACAGAGTTGGATTAGGGTTAATGTTAGTTAGGGAGGAGATTAAGGGTCTGACCGACATGCTGGCCTCCGATCACCGGCGACCACCTCTACTGCCTCTGACTGCCGCCGCTCAGATTGCCGGTGCCCTCTCTTTACGTAAAACCTTTCCTTTTGAGTTTAGTATTATGATGTTGTGCTTCTTTTGTTTCTTGATGACCCTATTAATATTACTATATCTTCATGAATCTGTTAAGCATTTGAAGTAGTATTCTGTTTGTTTTTTTTTTAAAAAAAATTAAAAACGATCATAATTTTGGGGTTTATGTGTGATATATGATTTATATTGTACGTAAATCATGCTAGAGTCTTGTTGGTATTATTTCATGCATGAGTTAGGGTAGTTTAATTTGGTAAACCTGAATTCATTGTTTACAATTGAGTAATGATGCATGTTGTGGTCTTAAGTAAGGTTGATTATAGTTTTGAAATATATTTTATGTTTATCGTTCAAAATTATGACGTATAGTTTATTTTGTATTTCTTTAATTAAAATATTAGTTTATATTTATTACTATGAATAAATTACATTTACTCTACCTGACATTTGTGGCAATAATTTTTGCAGACCCGACATTTGTGAAATAATTTGTCTACATGTTTGATTGATGTTTGCTTCTCATGTTATTCAATCATATTTTAATATGATAAGAGTTTATTAAGATTTTATGCAAGTTCACTATAAGAAAATTTTCTTTATGAAATAAGTGGATGGATTGCATAAAATATATGAGAAAATTTCATACTTTTGTATGGTTTATGTGTCAATGTGTATATGTTTACATATATGTATCTAAAGCATCAAACATGATTAGATAAGTATAAGATTGATCATGATTACTCATATGTTTTAATGTATTCATAAATATAAGTTGAATACATGTTTGTCCTTGTTAACTTTTCAAGTTTATAAGAGCATGTAGTAGGATATAAGGAAGTATTTTTATACATAAGGAATTATGCATACTTGCGATACACTATAGTTCATGATTATGGAAATGGTTATTCTTTGAGGTTATACAAGTTCATAAAGTTTAATTTATGAGGTTTCCGAATAATCATGATTGAGAATGGTGTATGTTGTTTGCATAAGTTGAGCATGCATATATCAAGCTTATTTGCTACATTAGAAGTGTATAACTTTTGTACATTTGATTATTCTAAATTCATGATGATATATATATTTATCAATGGATTTGGAAATGACAAAGTTTAAGCATTATGTTTAAGTCTTCATAGCTATATGCTTTGAAGGGTAGACTTAAATATAAAAGGAGATAATACAACCAAGGTAATGTGATGGTTTAATCAAATACTTGGTAGTATACTCTACAATATAATCATTCATGATTATGAAACCATTGTTTATTCAATGAGTTAAAGTTATAAGTTCAAGTATATAGCAAAGGATTGAGATGTAATGGTTTAATTACATATAAGTTGGAAATTCAATTTCCATATATGAATCAAAGGTTAAGTGGTTTGTCAAGTGCGAGGTTATTTTGTTCACAAGTTTGCATCCATGATTTTTTGGATGATAAACGTATAAGAGGATCCATATCAAGTTTACACACGGTATAGTGTGATTATATCCGAAAAATAATATGATGGTTGGTTCATATTATGATGAAGATATTCTTATTAAGGCCATGGTAAAGATATAATTATATATCTAGTGGACCTTGTTGTTAGAGATGGGTTAAGTAGCCTAAATGTCTACTACTTCACAACAATGACTCAACTTTACGAATTGGAATACCACCAATTTCTAAAGTTCAATTGAGTATGGAGTTGTCTAAAGTAGTAGGAAGCATCGATTTTATACATCTCAGGTTAAGTGATGCTTAATATCTGTAATGACAAGAGGTTGAGTGGTGACACTCTTAATAGATCGACTTTGTGGAAAGCCTAATTACAGGGGTGGTATATTACAAAGTCTACCTATGTAAGTATAATGTGTGGCCGCATAAAGGAACTATGAGCTAAAGTTCCGAAATACTTATGAAGGATAAGGACACAAGGCCGGATAATAGTATCAAGTTATTTATACTCAAAATTTAAAATGTATGTGTGTTATGAGTATAGTTGGTCAATATAAATCCAAAGTTCAAAGCTATGTCTACTTTGTGATTTGGATTCAATTTTGGCTCATATACACTAAATGAAAAGTTCAAAGAGCAATACACTTTTCATTAGGCATATGTTTTGTGAGTTTCTCTGGTGATTACAAGTTAAGGTATATTTCAAATAGCGGGGGTTCAAGCTCCTTAAGTAAAGTTATTTCAAGGGTTTTACATACTCTTGAAATAGCGGGGGATTGTTGGAAATATTTCAAGAGTATAAGATAATTATATAGCCTAAAGAATTATATATATCAAGTATAAGGATCATATACAAGTGAAACGTCAAGAATATGATCAATACGGGTGAGTCTGGGACCAACACGAGTCGTGTTGGTCTCCAAAGAGCAAAGAAAACATTCCTGGGTTCAACACGGGTCGTGTTGCACCCAACACGGACCGTGTTGGATCCCAGAACTGTTTTAAACACTAACGGCTATATGGTTTTGTGTAATTAGTGTTTGATATTGTAATTAAGCACGATTATTAAGATATTCCAACAACTATATGACTTGACTTGGTCAAAGTCATATTAAGGGTATGATTCTCCATTAAGTCTATTGATTATCCTTTGACTAAAGGGAATCCTAAGAGGGTGGAAGTCTCCTATAAATAGGAGACATTCCAAGATATTTGAGACACACCTAATCACATCCTCATTCTTGTATAGACTGCATCTATACTTGAGTGATTCAAGAGAGAAATTATTATTCTTGAGTGTGAAAAGTGCTAAGTTTTATCCCTCTGAACATTTACGGTATAGTAAATAGATCTTAAGGAAAATGTATTTGTCCATGACTCTTTGCGATATCCAAACAAGTTAACCATTGGTTATTAAGTCATATCTCCATCTTGTCATATTTACCACAAGAAGATCAAGAAGCCAAGTCAAGTGAAGATGATGAAGATTCAAGCAGGTCAAACATCATTTTCCCAACAAAGCCAAGCTCAAGCTCACCCAATACATAACAAGCCAAGCCTCAAGCCTTATAAGCTCAGACTCAGCTTGACTCATTTCCACCTATAGCTACATCTAACACTTTTTGTTCTATCTTTGGATTGCAACATTATCTTTGTTTATCATTAATGTTAGGATTTAAATTGCACAGTCGCATTTGATGAAAATTATTGTATTCTACAAGACCGCACCTCGGTGATTCTAATTGGTACATGCAAACAATGTGACAAGGTCTACTTCTACAAGGACCATCAGGGAGGTACCAAAGTTAATGTTGTGTGTACTGGTAGACTATGGCATCAAAGATTGAAGCATCCTTTAAAGGAAATACTGCATCTTCTTGATAAATCCTTACAAGGTACTAGTTTAGCTATGGACAATGATGATATTTGTGAAATTTGTTTTACGACAAAACAGACTAGGAACCCGTTTGTTATGTTGTTAGTGAAAGTAAAGTTAAAGGCTTGTTTGATATCATTCACAATGACATATGAGGTCTACATGGAGTTTTTTTCTTGTGTCGTGCCCATTGTTTTCTCATTATTGTTGATGATTTTAGTAGACGTGTTTGGGCTTGTTTGATAACGGGAAAAAGCGAAACTAAAAAACACTTGAAAAATTTTATAGTCATGGTGTGCAAAATCAATTTGGGAGAATCATTAAGGTAATAAGAAGTGACAATAGTCTAGAGTTTAAGTCAAAAACCATGAAAGAATTGTCGAAAAGAGATTTTGCACCAAACTAGCTGTGTTGAGACACCTCAACAAAATGGTAGTAGAGTTGAGGGAAAACATAGACATATCTTAAATGATGCTCGACCCTGCGTTTTCAAGCCAACCTTCCAATAGATTTTTTGGGTGAATGTGTTAAAATAATGGCCTACTTAATAAACCCAACACCAAGAAAAATGTTGAAAGGGAAAACCCCGTATGATATGTATTCAGATATTTAGATATTTTGTATTCTAATTGGTGAGAGAATTTGTGAGAGTTTGTGAGAGTTGTTATACTAGTCTCTTTGTGTTAATCTTCGAATAAGATCGTTCGTTGTAATGTCTACCAACAGTGGATTCGTTTTGTGCTTGTGTCGCCTATGGTTTTTTCTCGATTTGAATTTCACATTAAATTCTTGTTCCCTTTATTCTTGTATTTATATTTCTCAATATTAGTAGTCATCTTATTTTCACTTTCACTAATTAATATGCTCTTATAATTATCCTAACCTAACATTTTTTTACCCAATTCAGAAACAATCTAACGCAATACAGACAAGCAAGATCTTATTCTTGCCTCCCAGAAACTAAAACCCATTGAATGAAATAATTATATCGACTGAGACACATAAGACAAATGAATTAAACACCATATGCACATTATAGGGACAAATACAATTACCATATGCACACTATAAATTAAGAATGTTAAACTGATATGGGAGACGAAGAATATTGCTAAGATCTATCTGGTCACACATGTAACTGTTTAAAATAAAATTAAACACTAAATTCATATATTAAATCCTAAATTCACATTAATAACACCAAATTAATATCAACAAAACCCTAATTTCAATGTACAAAACCCTTAATTTCAATTTCTACAAAATTAAAATGTTTCTTACCTCCTAAACCGATAAAATCTTTCCGATCAGCTATGTTTTTTTCTTTTACCTGGCCTGTACTGCCTCATTCTTCCACCTAATCTCTTAATCAGGTTGGACCTTAGCTAAATTAGTCATGGTCAAAATAGTTCCAAGCATACATAAGACACCCATGTGAATAATAGCGGATATGAGAGTACTAATATATATATATATATATATATATATATATATATATATATATATATATATATATATAAAATAGTGTTATCCAATACCCAAAATTTAATATATTAACCTCCAAAAATCATTTCAATTTGTTGTTTTTAAGGGTGATAACAACTTTTTCCCCCACTGGCCCTAAGCCTCTCAAACCATGAACCAATGAAAAAATATGAAAAATATTTTCTTTTGCAAACAACAATTAGACCTTGTTCTTTTTCACGGTGGTAAAGTATGGTAGTGAAATAGTAGGGTAAATATGTGGATAGTGTAATATGATGTGTTACAATATGGTAAGTTGAGATAAAATTTGTGGTATAAATGATTGGTTTGGTAGGTGAAAAGAGAAGCGAAAAGTAGTGAGGAAAATGAAGAAATAAAAAAACTATGGTTATTTTAATAATGTGTAGTAATACTTCCGTCCCAAATTATTTGTCCTTTTACCTAACTTCTTTGTCCCAAAATGTTTGTCCTATTAACAATTCCAACAACTATAATTCCTTTTTTACCCCTAATTAATAAATTCATTTATCACTTTTTACAATTCCAACAACTATTATCTTCAATTAAAGTAGGGGTAGTTTGGGTAAATTGTAACCTTTTTACCTCAATTCCCAATATACATTGGTCTTCTCAAGTGAAATAAATAGACAAATATAATGGGACGGAGGTAGTATGACATAATAATATATAATGATTTATGATTAGGATGGTCAATACTAAATTACCAATAGATATGGTACCTCAATTTCCAATATACATTGGTGTTCTTTGATCATTCTTTAATCGCATTACATATTAAAGGGTTAGTGTGCCGAAAAGAGCATTTTTTAGGCTTGACCCGTGGCTTACTAGGTTGGATCGTTTTATAAAGGGGGTGGAGAGTCTTCTTCAGGCTGCTCATGTGCAGGGGAGTGCTTCCTTCAAATGTGTTACCTGGCTTTGAATGATCAGACAAATGGGGAAGAATTTGTTGTTTGAACTAAAGAAGGTAAGGTTCTAGCCAACTGTTACCGCTATGGAAGAGCTACAGAGTATTCAGGAGTCCTTAGCCACCCTTGGAATGATGGATTTGGCTTTTATAAGGGCTGTGCAAAAAGAGAAAGATGTGGAGAGCATGGTCAAAGAGATCCATAACTTTTGGGTCACTAGGAGTAAAATTGAGTGGGCTGGGTTGGGAGACCAAACAACTACTTTCTTTTTTAGAAGGTATAAACGAAGACAGGCCTTCAATCGAATCCATTGTATGACCTTAAGTAATGGGCTGGACTCGTTTAATGAAGCAGACTTTGTCGAGGAATTTTACAGGGAGTATTCTGGGCTTTTTCGACCTCAACAGCAAATGGCTCAGGTTCAAAGGAGAGTTTTGAATCAGGTTGTGGGGGTAATTCAAAAATCCCTATCTGCGGAGGATCGGGAGTTTCTTTTACAATCGTTCTCAAGAACCGATGTGGAGAATGTTATTTGGCAACTCAAGCTTGGGAAGATCCCTGGGCCTGATGGGATTCCGTCTGAGTTCTTTCAAAATTGTTGAGGTTTATTGGCAATCAGGTCGTTGATACCGTTTTGGAGGCTGTCAACAATGGGGTTTTTGTGGGTGAGCTGAACAATACTAATATTTTTCTTCTCAAAAAGAAGCCGGAGGCTCAGAAGGTGAGTGACTTTCGACCTATAAGTCTGTGTAATGTGGTGTATAGAATTATTGCTAAGTCTCTTGTAGGTCGTTTAAGGAAGGTCATGGGGTCTCTGGTGTTAGAAAATCAAGCAGCGTTCGTCCCGGGGAGATTGAAGAAGGTTAATATCCTTGTTGTCCATGAAGTTCTCCATTATATGGCGACCAAACGAACGGGCAAGTAGTTTGCTGCTTTGAAAGTTGATATGAGTAAAGCTTATGATAGAATCCAATGGGATTTTCTGGAGGTTGTTCTTCAGAAGATGGGTTACCCGGGAAAATGGGTACAGATCCTAATGAGATGTGTTTCTACTGTCCGGTATTTTATCCTGGCCAATGGCATCCAATCCAAGCCAATTGTGCCTACTACTGGGTTGAGGCAAGGGGATCCACTGTCCCCTTATCTATTCCTGTTGTTCATGGAGGCGCTGTCTACTTTAATTGATGAGGAAGTGAGGAATGGGAATGTGCAGGGGGTTAGGGTGGCTAGAGGTGCCCTGCTAATCACACATCTCTTCTTTGCCGATGATGCCTTATTTTTCATAGAGCTAGAGGTTGGGTCAAGCTTAGCCTTGAAGAATACTATAGATAAGTTTAGCATGGCTTCAGGGCAGATTATTAATGTGCAGAAGTCTTCGATGTGTTTTCCTAAAGGGGCTGGGCAGGAAGACAAGGAAGGAATGAAAGTTATCTTCTGGTACCCGGAAGGGGGTTTTTTCAAAACCTATTTTGGTGTCCCTATAAGAATCAGGCGAAAGCGTACAGATCACTTTGGCTTTATGGTGGAGGAGGTGAGAAGACGACTAGATTCTTGGAAATTTCAGATGTTGTCGATAGTTGGGAAGTTGATACTGATTAATGCGGTTTTGGTGGCGCTCCATCAACATATCCTCAGTGTGTACCTAGTTCCCAAAGGGATTGTTGACCAGCTCAACTCACTTCTTGTTAGATTTCTTTGGGGAAAGGTGGATGGGAAAAGATCCATTCATTGGAAGGATAAACAAACTATTTTTAAACCCAAAGGTGCAGGGGGGTTAGGAGTAAGGCATGTGGGGGCTTATAATAAAGCGTTGTTGTTGAAACAAGCTTGGAGAACATATCACAATCAGGATTTGTTGATCTCAAGACTCTGGAAAGCAAGGTATGGGGCTTCTTCGCCAATTGCTCAATCAGAGGGTGCTAAAGTGTCGGCTGCTTCGTCCACAACCTGGAAAGAGCTCAGTAAACTGGTGACTGGCGTGAAAGCAAGATTTCGATGGAGTATAGGGGATAGGAAACAGGTAAGAGTTTTGGATGGCAGATGGATCCCTGGGGGTGGGCTTCAATGCAGGGAGGGGCAGGATCAGGTTGCGCTCTCAGAGCTGAAAGTGGAGGATTTAGCGTCTTGGAAGGCGAATGGGAGGGGGGTTTGGCGTTGGAACTTCCCGCATCAGATGTTCACTAGAGAGTCTGTTGAAAAGATTGCACGGGTGTTTCCTCCTCAACAGGGTCTTCATGATACTCTTCACTGGCCGAGTAAGACTCATTCCTTGTACATAGTTAAGGATGGGTATTTTGTTTTTCTGCTGCAGGACATGGGTGAGAGAGTGCCTTCGGAGGTGGGGGTGTGTTTGGTGGATGGAGCTTATAACAAACGGTTAGGGGTTGTTGCGGCTACTTGGGTGTTCTTCAGGCAGGGCAGCAAAGTGGCCCAAGGGGTCCAAAGAGGGATGGGGCAGTCAGTGCTTTTTTGTGAGCTTTGGGCGATTCTTCTTGCGCTTCAAGAGGGTGGTCACATGGGGGTTAATAGGTTGTTGGTTTGGACGAATTCTTCTCTTGCTGTGGAATCCCTTTTAAATTTGAATAGAGCTCCTGTTGAGTGCAGGGTTCTGATTTGGAGTTGCAGGGTTGCAATTCAGAAGTTTGGCGCGTGCAGGATTGTCAAGGTGCCAAGACAGATGGTTCATCCAGCTCACCAGGTGGCCAAACAGGTCATTCGTAGCGTAGGCTACATTACTTAGGTGTTTGCTGGTTGTTTTATTTTGTTTTGTTTTGCTTTGTGTGTTTATTTGTTGTATTCTGTCGTTGTTGGGAAAAAAAAAAGACAGCACACATGAGAGAAGGGCCTTAATTTATTGGATGAAGAAGATTGTATTTGATGATAGATTCCATGTTGGCAAAAAGGCACATAGATTGATGTAATAATAAGTTTGCCAAGAAGTTGTCAGTTTGAAATTCAATTAAAACCCCAAAAGGAGCCCCACCTTTCGCAATTAAATTCAAATTTTGTTTGTGACTCATAGGACTAATGTTTCATTTCGCTAAAATTTATGGAATTGAAAATTATCCCCAAAAGGCCAAGTCTTCCAGCATTTGCTCCGTGATTGTTGTTTTGTGCTCATGGCGCGTGCTCGCTACTGATTTTCCCTACTTCTCTGTCAACCTGTAACTCCCTTCTTTCATATTTAATTAATTGTCACTTAATTAAACAATTATTATTACTTGTTAGTTGATAATTTTTATATAATATCTTATTAACAATTACAATATTATACTTGTACAACAATATTTATCTGTATAAATTTAATGGTAACTAATTTATATAACAAGTCATTATATATAATGAAAAATTTATGATCGAAATTTTAAATATTTGACAACACAATTTTAAAAAATGACGATTAATATCAAATAGAGAGAGTATTTCCTCCATCCAATATATATATATATATATATACACACACACACACACAGGAGATATCGAGAACCAGTTTGCAACTTTCTTTTGGTTTGATCTCCTCCTTGATGACTCGGCCTTACTCCATGACATTTCATAGTTCCTTCAATTTTCCATTTGAATTTAATGGATAATGATACGTGTTTTGAATTAAAATGGTTATTAACTATTTGAATTGTCCATGTTAATAATATTTTCTTTAATAATTATATATATATATTTCAATTATAAGAGTATAACACTTATTAGTTAGGTCAACAAATATAAATGATAGCCTAATTTTATCAATCATAATAGAGAATGAATAGTTTATACATAGTTTTATATTAAAGTAAAAAATATATATAAATAATTATTTTTATATAGTTTACAAGTCAGAGTAAATCTCAAAGTAAAGAAACATGCATTTATTATAATTTAAATATGCTTAGATTTGATTTTATTAATAGTTTTGGTAAAATTTAAGATGATTATTAACTATCTTGAATCAAGACATTTATCATTTTGCTAATTTAATATCGTAAAGTAGTAGTATTGGTACCTTTTTTTTCCATTTACTATGTGAACATGCTTTGGATTTAATTTGCATGCACCCATATATATAGTGTGTATAATATATTTGTAGAAAAACTTATAGTAGTCATCAACTATAACAACCACCATAAGCAAAATTAATCTCAACCGTACATGTGACGAATTTAATCTTAACTGTTGATTTTCATATATAATATACAATTGTAAAATATATTTTTAATCAAATATTTATTTATAAAATATCAAAAATTAAATATTTACTAAGGTATGCTTGTTTATCCTATTAAAAATATTAGCTAGAAAATGTTATTAGAGTTATGTTCATTCATCCCAAATCACGTCACACCTGTGACTGGAAAAAAAAATCCGGAACCGGCACACCAATCTGGAAACCAGATAAAAAAAAATCCGTAAACCGGCAACACCTAACCAGCTTAAAATTTTGGTGCACCGCACCGGAAAAACCGGTTGCTAAACGGGGCGATTCCGGTTTGGGATATTCAAACCGACGGTGAACCGGCATCGAACCGTAATATAAATAAATAAATAAATAAATATATATATATATATATAAATTTTGGTTTTAAAAAAATTTACCCAGAAATTAATACAGAAACAGTGTAAATTAACTTGTTAAAAAAACAGTGTAAATTATACCCATAAATTAATACCGAACTGTTAACATAAACATATATATATATATATATATATATATATAATATTTTTTATTGAATAGAGATTTTTTGATGTTGACAGAAATTAATGCGGTTCTGGTTTAAGGTTTTAGCGCACTGTTTCGTCCGGTGCACCGCTTCGAGATACCGAAACCGCACCGCACCATTTCCACCCCTAGTCACACCCATGAAATCCGGCATTCTTCTGGCGTCATTTCCGGTGACCCTCCGGCAACGGTTACATTTGCACCGGTGAAATTTCTGACCACCCAAATCTATCTAAAAGGGAAAGAATTTTCCAGAACACCATTATTGGTAAGCTTTAAGAAGATGGAGGAAGAAGAAGATAGGTTGAAGAAGAAGAAGAAGAAGGGTTGAATTCGTTGCCATCAAATTCTTTTTTTAAAAAAAGGAACAGTCGCCTGTAAGTGGAAGCTCAACTAGCCGTCCATCTTCCTCGGACTACTATTGTTGGTGGTGATGGAGGAGGTGCTAAATTAGGGTTAGGAAACGACGAAGAAGACCACTTGTTCTGTTTTTTTTTTTAAAAATTTTTATTTTTCTAGGTTTTTACTAATTATTGTTCTTCTCCAATGTAAGCAAATAGCTATTGGCAGTCCTCTGGTCATTCTTGAGGTTTAGAGACTTCATCTGTGCAGATAGGTTGAGAGTTTGAATCTTAGGCCCCTTTTTTGGAAACTTCATTAAGTAAGTTTTTTGGAAGGCTCACAATATTATAATAATTTGTTTTCATATTTTAGCAAATCAATATTGTATGAGATAATTTTATTTCCTATAAAATTAAGTTATAATAGGCAAATTTTTTAATTGGGTTAGTTTTTATTTTGTAATATGTTTCAATCACTTTTGCTTGGCTATAGAATTTCTTATGAAAAGAGTTTTTCAAAAAAATAAAATAAAATATTTTCGTCAATTTTCTTTTGCAACTTGTATGAATTTACTCCCCAGCGCGTATATCCCGTGCAACGCATGGGAATGTTGTTAATTATTAAACTGTTGCAAATTATGGATATTAAACATCTTAAAATTAAACTATTGAGAATCTTGATTAAATATTTTTTTAAAAAAAATTACATAGTGGCTCCTTTAAATCAACATATGCGTATTAAAGTAGAAAATATTTTACCTATTGTAAATAATGTTAATGGTACCAATTTTTTTTCTAATATGTTGACACAAATTTTAATGCTTTATATTTTTGTATATTTAATTTCTTATGATATCTAAATAACTTACATGACCATTAATTTAGATTTTTGAGTTGAATTTTATGTAGTAATGTTAATATAAATTAATGGTTATGTGAAGATTAATAAATTTTATTTTTCTTTCTAAAATTAATAAAGAGAATATAGAATATTAATAATAATACAGGTTTTTTTAATGAGATTATTAATCTTCACTATATCTTATATTTTACTTTAATCTATTTTTATATTGGAATTTAGATATAATAGTAAATTTAGTGGAAAAAAGACTAATTAATAAATTTTGTAAAAAGACAATGTATATTTATTCTTGACATTAAACTATTTTTACTTTAGTCTGTTTTTAATGTATTAGTTTTTAGCCCGTTAGATTAGACTATATTATTGAGATAGTTGGATCATTATTTATTTGCTTTAAATATTAGTGTGGTTGTTTTTTTTTTTTTTTTGATGCAATAGTGTGGTTGTTTTCTTTTGCTTCAATATCACCAAAGACAAAACTGCGATAAATCTAAACTTCTAAATAAGTCCCCTAAAAAAAAGTAATTGTGTGTTCAATTGAAAAACAATATTTAAAAACTATTCATATTCTTTTTTTGCATTTCTGTTTTAAAATTTCAATATTAATATTTAATATTGTATTAATATAGGGGAATTAAAACGTCAATAATATTATTAATAGTCATTAGAATTGTAATTTGTTCCACATGACTGTGATGTTATCCAATAGGTAACTTGACAACAAACTTATTTTTCAAAAACCTTTTAAAATTAATTGGTATGAGTTTGTTATCTTAGCAACATGTGTCACTTGCCCATATATAATTATTTTGTTTAATAATATATATAGATATAGATTAAAAAGATTGATGTAAATGATTGCAAGTTGATGGTTATATTTCCTGATAAATCAGTTTAATATTCTATATGAGATATTGTCTTCTATTAACGATGTGTTTATGAAGAGGTGATATTTTGTTTTGAGATCTTATGAAAATGTTACATAATTACTCAACCAAAGAGATTTCTCATGTTAGATCAATTTGTTTTTTAGATTATATGAATATATTAATTAATTTGCTTAATAAACCATGGTAATTAATTTATTTGCTTTATTATGCTAAATCAATTAACATTATTATTAAATAAATCTTTCAAAATAATTTTTTAGATCTAATTTCAGCTATTCAAAAGCAGAGAAAATAGATGGGAAAAAAAATTGAGGCTATCGACATTAGTACGTATTTATAAGAAGATGATTCATAGGAAGAAGTTGAGTTATTTGATAATATTGTTTATTTTTTTTAAGATCACCATTGTCTTAATTTGGAAATATTATATTTATATCCATATATATTTTCATTTTCATCATAAATATCATCTCATGCAAGTAAAATATGTAACATCCTGATATAAGAAACACAAAAGGGATATGATTCAATTAATTTTTTGACTCGTTTGTCAATGGTACTTTTTTTTTTTGAGAACTATACATTGGTTAATGAATGACAAATATATATAAATACCTAGATAGGAAATTAGGAATGACAAATCTATATAATTAGAAAGTTAGAAAACTTAAAATTTGTGGAGTTTTCAGTACTAATGCATTACCTTAAAACATGGATAGGAAATATCACCGTATGTGCCCGTGCAAATTGTAGACGTGGCTCCTTGAGTGAGTGAAAAATTGTGTTTAGAGTAGACCAAGTGTAATTTAAAAAGTGTTGAGTGAAATGGTTGGAATTCCAACTGTTTTTAAATGGTTAGAATTCCTACTATAATTTTAGGTGGTTAAAATAGTTAGAAATTACTAACCATTCTTGTTAAAATGGTTGGAAGTATATATTTTTCTATCAAGTTTTTTCCTACTGTTAAAAGAGTGGTTCAAAAATGACCGATAATCGGATTTCCAACTGCTTTTAAATAATAAATGATTGGAAAAATGACCGGTATGCGAAGAGTTTTTAGTAATTATCTAAGTAAGTAGAAATAATGTACATCTATATATATTACGTTTTTTTCCCTAAGCTCCCATATTTTCATTTATATGACCCAAACAAAATATTTATAGGAATACCTTTGTAGATAGACCCAAGACGGGGTGATTTTTGAGAGGCAATAATAATATTAATAGCAATAATAATATGATATTGATAATAATAATAATAATAATAATAATAATAATAGTAGTAGTAGTAATTGCAATAGAAACCAAATTAAAATTATAGTTATGGCCTTTTTGGTCTTTTTATGTTTATAATTTAATCCAACCGCTAAATTTACCGAACACATTTTCTTAAAACGCTGATATAACAGCTATCCGCTAATCGCTAACTCAAAACAGCTATCCGCTACCTAATCTACTATGCACTATGTAAGCGGCTATATGCTATCTAAATCGCTAATTTTGCTGAATAGAGCCTTAATCACAGATTAATCAACATTTTGTAACTGATTTAATAAAGACACTATTGGTTTAATAAACATTTTGTAACTGTTTAATAAAAAAATATAAATAGTAGTATTCAGTGGCGGATCCAGACCATTAGTTTAGGGTGTCCAATATACTTGTTATTACATAAACGCTTATTAAAAAATAAATTTTAAATAAATAACAATAAAAATAAAAATAAAAATAAACATTAAATGACATATCCACAAACTTAACATAATTTTACATCATCATATAAAATGCCAACCAAATAAATTCAAATTTCACATTGACTAGATATAGATATAAACTTATACTGATACCAATTACCCAATTCATTGATTTACACTTTTTGTTTATAAAAAAATAATAATTTGGTACTCCCTTCGTCCCAATTAATTTGTTCAGTTTATTATTTCACGATCTTTGATGCAACACTTTGACCATTAATATTTCACATTTTATCTTAGCAAAACTAATAATATTATATTTAGGTAAAAAAAATTTCATCATAAATCTAATAATTGTATTCTTGTATAATAACTCAACATATAATTTGATAAATTAACGATCAAAATTAAAATTTTGACCTAATTAGTCAACTTTGGACAATTTATTTAGGACAAATGGAGTATTATTTTAAGGTTTTTGGGTTGCAGCTAAATTGGACACCCCTATTATATATTTTGGGATTTTTTTTACGGTGTCCACTTGCTCCAATTAAAAAAAATTTGTTTCGAATAATATTAGAGAATCACAATTTTTTCGGACACCCCTACAATACATATATATCCGCCCCTGGTAGTATTAAAAGACTCAACATATTATGTAAATAAAATAAGGAGAGAAGGTTATCAAAAAAATAAAGAGAGGAAAAAAGGAACTCATCTATGACTTTGTTGAAACAAAAAAAAAGAAAAATAATATTTTCTGGAAGTGTCTATTTTGATCGTGATATCGGTAATGATCTACTTCTTACTAATGATATACATTTTCTGCAACGTATTTTGACCGTTGTTTGATAGAATATTGACACATTTTTTTAAAAGGACTTCAATCTATAAAGTGGTTTACTATATATTGCACGGGACACAGAAATATGAAGACCAGCTGCTCAAATTCGTCAAAAGTGGTATGTAACTTCGCATACATCGCGTAAAAAGAGTGAAGCTGCTCAAATTCGTCAAAACTGGTAAATACCTTCGCATACATCGCGTAAAAAGAGCGAAGGGTAGCGTAGGCGGTCTGCAATTTATTAGGTACACCCAGAGCATGTGTTTCAGATACTACGATTGTTCACTCAAATATGTTAGGTTGTTTACCCCCATATATTATCCACTCTGATTATTATGATTGTTCACTCGCCAATATTTAGAACACATGTTCCGGGTACATGTAATATATATTGACAGTCAGCCAAAACTCATTAAAAGTAATAGCCAACGGTGAACTCGGCGTAGGAGTCGTTGGTGCGCATGTTGGATCGTCATGGAATTATTTGGTGGAGACTTGAGACTTGCTCCTCTAATAATTCATGCCCAAATCATAACTAATTTTCATGAGACACTATGACTATTATATGTTGCCGTCCTTTATCAATCATACTAGTTAAATTTAGAGGATGATGTATTCAATTAGTTTTGCTCAGGTGACAGAATTTTCTTCCACCCACCACATGATCCACCACAAGAAGCGCTATCAGTAGTTACATTTTATAATCCCCTTATTAACTGAAAACAATAATCAAAGCTCTAACTAATGTTAATGATTGAAGTGCAACTCAACTTCTCTATAACTATTGAGTTGTTGCTATTTCTGATTCATTTACCAAATGCAATGTTGCTATTTGACACGAAATGTTCCGAAAGTTGGGAATAGGAAATTGATATGTTCTTAGACTGATAATTGGTTTTACGCTGAGTGAATTTTGCAGCTAAGTGGAATGAGAGAAGAGTTTGTTCCACTTAGTCACAATTTAAGATTGATTACTTGGATGAACGAGTCAGTAAATTTATTCTATTCAATAGGATTTAAAATGAACAAGAGTTAGAGAGTATTTTTATGTAGGCTGGTGACTTTTCTTATTGGAAAAATAATTTATAGTGGTTGTCAATAATAATATAATCATAATTAAGATAAATTTAATTTATATATGTGTCAAATAAGTTTATTTTGACCGTTTATTTCTTTTATTTTTAAAAATTATAAAATATTTTTTCTTAATTTAATTTTTTTTTTTCAAAATTTCAAAATTTTTATTATCTTAACTATAAGTTTTAGCCTAATAAAAATATTGTTTAAAAATTATTTAATCTTGAAATTCTTTTAAATAAGTTATAATTAGATAAAATATTTAACAAATTTGTGTTAATTGAGAAAATGAACAATCAACATGAAACTTGACAAATGTATATATTAATAAGATTTATTCTACTTGTGTGTGGTTATTGTCATGGTTGACAACTACCATAAGTGCATCCTTAATTGGGATCCATTTAAGTACAATTTAGCACAATATGTGCAACGTGGAGAAAACAGTTAGCAACATGGATTTAGACATTTAGTACTAATCAATGCAATAAAAGGGCTTTGTCAGGTTCGTTGGGAGATTGCTATACATGCTAATGAGAGATATCCGTGTTTATTTGGAGTGTTCGGTCTCGTTCCGAGCCGAATTTCTTCTCTTTTATAGAGTGTTTTTGTTTATTTTAGCCCTTGTATATATATTAGATATAGTGATTTTGTGTTTTGTAGGAAAATAAAGGGTTAGAAGGAATTCGAGTTTAAATGAGGCTTTTTAGGGAATTCCGAGCTATTTCCCGAGTCAAACTAAGTCAACCCGAGCCGAGACCCGAGGCAAGACCGACCCGGAAGTTCATCTCCATTTTCTGGCGCAAAACGGGGCAACCTGGGCAGACCCATGACTCGCTCGAGTTATATTGGTCACGCCCGAGACAGCGCACTGCTGCACAAACACGACAGCATAAGCGACGGACAACAACAGCCAGAATGTTGACTCGCCCGCGAAGGATTCTGACTCGCCCGAGTCATATCCCTGTCGCGCTCGCGACGGCTACAGAATGAATGATGGTGAACGATGGGCAGAACATTGACTCGCCCGCGACCATTGGTGACTCGCCCGAGTCACTGTCAGAGCTGCGGAAACCTGTCGCGCGTGCTGTGATTAAATGTTAGGGTTTGGGTTGTGTTTTCTCTTCTTCTATAAATACCCACTTGTATTCAACATTTTTATCAAGTAGTCTAGATAGATTAGGAGTAGGATTAGAGTAGATTTAATTGCTTTCCTTTAATTGCTTTCTTTATTGTTCTTCAAATCTTCTTTCTTGTTCTTCAAACTTTAATTGATTTCTTGCATTTGTATTCAACTTTCTTCAAGCTTTCTTAATTCAAGCAAATCTCCATTGAAGTTTTCAAGCTTTCTCTCTCCTTCTCTCTCTCTCTCTCTCTCTCTCTCTCTCTCTCTCTCTCTCTCTATCTAATTGCCATTGATGTTTGATTTCAAAAGCTTTCTAGGGTTAGCCACCATAAATCCACTTTTAGTGAGGAGGAGGGTCAAGGGTTACCAATTCTACTTCTAGTGAAAATTTGGGGATCCTTGGTAATCCAATTCACGATTTCTTGTTTGTTCGGGGAAATCCAAGTGTAGATTGAAGGTTAGAAGTTTGTGTTCATCAAAGGTATAATTTCTTCTCCCTAATTTCATTGCTCATTCTAGTTCTTCATTCATGTTTTTAATTGCTTTCTTAATTTCATGTTTTATTTGATTTGATGCTTCTATTGCTTTCTTGATTATTCATGCCTAGGTTAGATTTTTTGCTTCCCTTTACATAATTTACTGCTTTCCGCAATTGTGAAAAACCCCCCAGCACAAACCGATTACCTCGTCAAGCCTAACACCCATCCTCGTGGACCGACAACCCTACTAAAAACCACAAAATACACAACCGAACAATGGCGCTGTTGCCGGGGATGGCGTTATTTGGCAGATTAGGCTATTGGTTTGTGTGTATATAGTTTATCGCTTTCTTGATTATGCTAGAAAAATGTAGTCAAAAAAAATTGAACATCGAAAAAAAAGAGAAGGAAAAAAAGAGAAAAAAATAGAAAAATAGAAAAAAATAGAAAAAAAGAGTTATGGATAGTCCCCAATTCCCCCAATTTGAGCATGAAATATTTTGGAGGTATTTTGCTAGATTACATGATTACCGTGCTCAATGTGAATTGTATGGTATCTTTTATGATACGTTATCTCTTTTGGGAATTGTGAATGAGGGTGTGAATTATGAGACCCTAAACCTCTTAGATTATTACGGGTTTTCAAGTTTAGATGAAGAAAAAACATGGGAGTTACTTGAATGGTTGTCTAGGGACTCTTATGAATTTGAGCAACAAAGTGTTAGTCCTAGCTTCTAACCTCCTTATGCACCACCCTCCGGGACCGAAATTGAACAATCATGTGAATACCCCGTGTATGCTGATGATCAATCTTATAGTGGGGTTTATGTGGAAAACTGTTATGATCTTTCCCAATGTGCCGATGATGAATCTCATTCCGTGTGCTTCTTCTGTTATTCGTCGTACCACAGTTCTGATTCTTGTTTGAAAGTTGCCATTGCGGTAATGGAAAAATCGTGTGCGACAATGACTGAGTATATGTGTGAATTTTTCCACGAGAGTAATCATAGGGTAGAAACTACTTCTTCAGAAATGGTTGATTTGAATGTTGAAGTAGATCATTCGTCATCTTTGAGTCCTGAAATGCAGGTTAATTCTTCTGTGTATGATGAGGATGATGATTATTATGTCCAACCATGCCTTGGACTACTTAGCGATTCCTTAGCTCTAGCCCCACCTAGTGAGCATGAGGAACATGATGATTTTGTGTGTGATGATCTTGATGACTACATGCTTGATGATGAACCATTGTCCACACTATTTTCCATGCCTTTATGTGAAGAAAAAGTTGAGTCTATTGAATGACACGATGCTTGTGATGTAATTGAGCATGATCTTGTTGAGAGTGAAATTGAATCTATTGTGATTGAATGTGTGTTTGATACCGATTTGTTCACTTTCATTGAGGATCATTGCATTAGTGAGGAATTAGCTACCCTTGTATGTGAGTCCATTGATGTGCATACTTGTGATGATGAGCATAATTCTTTGGGGAATGATCATGATTGTTTGAACTTGGTTTGTGACGATGATGCTTGTAATGATGATATGCTTTATGAGTAATTCACGATGAGTTATGACCCTGAACCTTCCATTTTCACCTTTGACGTTGCTTTGGATGATGCACCTTTGTCTTTTGATGTTGATAGTTCTTCTTGTGAGTCTGATATTGATGAAGATAAAGATGTGCTTGTGTGTGATGTTGGGAGTGTTATGATGTGGTCTAACCCTGTTTTTTCCTTATCACCATTTGTTGATTATGATGATTCTTTGGATGAAAGTGGTGATTTGGAATCTGTGTTTGATGAAAATTGCATGGAAATTGAGTTTGAACCATTGTTGGCATCCAAGTATTCGCATGAGCATGTTCAAGAATGTGTTGTATTGCCCCCTCCCGTTGATTTGTATACCCAATCTCCATTTACGAGTCAATGGGAGGACCCATTTGTCATGTCTCACTTCACCATGCCTAGGAAAGTCTTGTACATTCCTGTAGTCTGTCCTTTCTATGACTTTTCGAAGGCTTTTGATAAACTGTTAAGAGCACTAATGTTTGTTTATGTGCTATTGAGAGTGTGCTCTTACTTACACCATTCTGAGATGCATGAGAGAATGCATGACTTGTTACTCCGGGCATTGAATGGTTCTGACATGGTGCCCAATATCTTGAGGTGAGAAGGAGTGAATTTCTTGATAAGATGCCTTCGAGGTAATATCCTTCCTCACCTTTTGTGTATAGTTAGTAAGTCAGTTTCCTTTTTTTCTCTTATTTTCTTTTTGGTGTGTGTCTTTTTCTTTTATTTTGGGGTGTTTACTTACCTACTTCTATTTCCATTTGAGGACACGACAACCTCTTTGTGTTGGAGTGGGAGGGTAGTTTGCATTCCGGTTTTCGAATCTAAGAAAAGAAAAGAAAAAAAAAGAGTCGTTTTGTAAACATTTTTAGTTTGTTTTCTTAGTTCTTTAGTCCCTAGTGTCTTGTATAGTTTGTTTTTCTTTTTGATCTTGCATGTGAACCATCACACATAGTATGCTTTTCTTGTTTATTTCTAACCTATTGTGTGATGTTCTTTGGATCGTGGATTGGTTATACTTTTATTGAAGATCTTGAGGTAACCTCCTTCCACCTTCTCTTTATGTGTATATTATTGATCCATGCTGCATGCTTGATTTTTCCTTTTGGGTGGTGAACCCCTTGTGTGTGATTGTTAGGAATATTTTGTTGTTGGAGCCGTATGGGCTCGAGTCGCCACCACATGCTTTTCTTCGGTTTTCTACCTTACTTGTGACACCCTTCTCATGATGGAAACATTGTGATGTTTTGTGTTGGAGTGGGGGTGTTATCTTTCATTGTTCATGGGTAGATAATCTAGTTTTGAGTCTTTTAGTTTTGCTTTTCGTAGTTTGTGTCCAAAAGTCTAAAAAAATTTTGTGCTTAAAAGGAGAAAAAAGGGAGTGAAAAATTTTAAAGTTTTTGTTTTTTGCCTTGTTTTCGTTTTTGCTTTCGTTTCTTGGATTTTGTTGTCAAAAATTAGGAAAACTTTCTTAATCTTCTTTAAAAGAAACCGGTCTTAGCATTTTCGACTCTATCTTGGGTGATTGTCATGACTCGCTTAAATTAGATTCCCTTCATCGAGTGTCTAGCGAGAGCCCTGATTTTCTTCACGTTCTAGTTGAAACTGGGAGACCCTAGGGACCCTTATCCGAGCTTGTTTTTTGCAAAAGAAAAGAAGAAAAAAAAAAGAGAAAGAGAAAAAAAAAAGCAAGCAAAAACAAAGAAAAAGAGAAATCAATTCTCAAATAAATGAATTAATTGGGGCATGTCGGTTGAACGACATTAACCAACATAAAGTTAGCGACCTACACGGGACCGGTATTAGTGGTACGACGCTAATACCCCTTAAGCTCATCCTATATCGTTCGCGACGGAGGAGTGTATGGAAAAGACTGTGTTGGGAGGGTAAACCCCAATTTTGGGCCGTTGCAATTCTCGCAAAACTAACCTCGACCTTTAAGCTTTAAAAAATTGTTAGGAAAATCCAACCCAAAAAGAAAGTTGCGTGTTCAAAAGTGAGGAGCCTTTCCTTGCATCACCTGCGGCCCTCGCCAAGCCAAGGGCGACCAAATGCGGGGGAGGGCATCTCTTTGTGTTTCTTGTTCGTTTTGTTTTTAAGCTCGGGTGTAAGTCCTAGGGGTCAATCGGAATCAGTTAGAACCCACTTGCACATGCGCACAAGGGAAGTAGCTTTACATGAGGTGTAGGGGGATTGAAAACCTAAAAGATTGATATTTGCCTAAGTTAGGTGTTTGTGAGATGCTCAAAACGGTTCCCTTTGGAGGATTAATATTGTTTTCTTGATTGAGATTGCACATTTCCTTGAAACAAAGCTGTTTTCCTTTTCTTTTCAAACTTGTTTTGTTTTTCACTTTCCCTCTCTCCTTTTTCTTTGGCTTTTATGGGTATAGTTGCTATTAACCCTCATGAGACCTTCCTCGTCCACCCGGGTTGCCGGGGGGTTTAAAGGGCTTGATGCATGTGCTAAATGCATCCGCGATTCCTGCGAAAGTGAGTTAGGATTTTTAGTTTCTTTTTCTAGTCCTTTTCTTTGTTTTTAGTTTGCTCGGGGCGAGCAAACCCTTATGTTGGAGTGTTGTTCGGTCTCGTTCTGAGCCGAATTTCTTCTCTTTTATAGGGTGTTTTTGCTTATTTTAGCCCTTGTATATATATTAGATATAGTGATTTTGTGTTTTGTAGGAAAATAAAGAGTTAGAAGGAATTCAGATTTAAATGAGGCTTTTTAGGTAATGTCGAGCTATTTCCCGAGTTAAACCAAGTCAACTCGAGCCGAAACCCGAGGCAAGACCGACCCGGAAGTTCATCTCCATTTTCTGGCGCAAAACAGGGCAACCTGGGCAGACCCATGACTCGCTCGAGTTATATTGGTCACGCCCGAGACAGTGAGCCACACACAAACACGACAAAGATAAGCGACGGACAAAGAATGGACGCCGATCTTGGCTTCGCGCGAAGGATTCTGACTTGCCCAAGTCATATCCCTGTCGCGCCCGCGATGGCTGCAGAATGAATGATGGTGAACGATGGGCAGAACACTGACTCGCCCGCGACCATTGGTGACTCGCCCGAGTCACTTTGAGTCATGAAACACCGCGTGGTCTTTGTGATTAAATGTTAGGGTTTGGGTTGTGTTTTCTCTTCTTCTATAAATATCCACTTGTATTCAACATTTTTATCAAGTAGTCTAGATAGATTAGGAGTAGGATTAGAGTAGATTTAATTGCTTTTCTTTAATTGCTTTCTTTATTGTTCTTCAAATCTTCTTTCTTGTTCTTCAAGCTTTAATTGATTTCTTGCATTTGTATTCAACTTTCTTCAAGCTTTCTTAATTCAAGCAAATCTCCATTGAAAGTTTTCAAGCTTTCTCTCTCCTTCTCTCTCTCTTTCTCTCTCTCTCACTCTCTCTCTTTCTAATTGCCATTGATGTTTGATTTCAAAAACTTTCTAGGGTTAGCCACCATAAATCCACTTTTAGTGAAGAGGAGGGTCAAGGGTTACCAATTCTACTTCTAGTGAGAATTTGGGGATCCTTGGTAATCCAATTCACGATTTCTTGTTTTTTCGGGGAAATCCAAGTGTAGATTGAAGGTTAGAAGTTTGTGTTCATCAAAGGTATAATTTCTTTTCCCTAATTTCATTGCTCATTCTAGTTCTTCATTCATGTTTTTAATTGGTTTCTTAATTTCATGCTTTATTTGATTTGATGCTTCTATTGCTTTCTTGATTATTCATGCCTAGGTTAGATTTATTGCTTCCCTTTACATAATTTACTGCTTTCCGCAATTGTGAAAAACCCCCCCAACACAAACCGATTACCTCGTCAAGCATCGGAAAACTTATGAAGTGTACTTTAAGCATGTAAAAGGGATTTTCCAAAAGAGGTTTGTTGAAAAAAATGATATTCAAAAGAGTGAGACTATGTATATCGGAAGGATTGTTTTTGACTTAGAAATGGAAAATTCTTTTGTGGGAGGCTTAGAAATGGATGAAATAGTGAAGGCTCTTGGGTTTTTTGTGGATATGGAAGGAATTTAAACTTAAATAAAATAAAATATAAAATAAAATGTTACAATATGTTATGTCTACAGCCGCGCAACGCAACCCAACAATACGTCCTTATGTGAGGAGGAAGCGCCATAATATTTAACTAGGGGTATCTCTTTGAGTTTGAATATTGATGCATGTGGATTCGAATTGGAGGATTATCCACGGACAATTAAGTTCTGCGGTGATGCTTTGCAATTTGACTCAAGTAATGTTAAAGTGTTATTTAGGAGGGCCGTAACATTTGCTAAATTGTACAAAGTAGAAGAAGTTGTACATGATTTGGAACAAGCTGGAACCCAAAATCAAGAAACTGTTCATGAACTTCACAAAGTTCATAAGGTGCTCCAGAGTAAGCATTCATTCCTTGGCTCCAAGAATTGTGTAGTTAGAAAGAGGTGCCTAAGGTGTCCAAAGAGGAAAAACATACCACCCTTAAACAGTAAGAAATGGAGGTGGATGAGGTTTCTAACCAAGAAAGGAGTGTAGGGTTTTCCTTTAAAGGGAATGTGAATGAAAGGGAAGGGGTGAAGTCCTGATGTATAATGGGATTAAAGAATATATTGATCAACTACACATCATAGGGGTGACGTGCAACCAATCTGAATATGGGACACTTCACGTGAACTAGGGCAAAAGGGAGGGGTGATTCACGTGAAAAGGTGAGGACTTTGAGAGATTTGAATGGATTGTGGGGGATTATGGATTAGGATTTGAGAAAGATGGAATCTTTATGGAGTTTGGGTGATGTATGCAAGGTCGCTAAGATCAGAGTGATGACCTCACAGACACCAATCGGACACACAAAGTGAATAATCAAATGCAAACAACTCCAAAACAGGGGATAATCAACAACAATCAGATAGATGAAATGGGTGAGGCGTGGAATAAGATCGAAAGAGCTAGAACAACACGAATAACCTCCTCCAAGATAGAACCCGATTCACCACGCACCAAATAACATCAATTGAAATGGATAATGAGGGATGGGAAAAACAGAAAAAGGAAAGATATACTTGAGCTCAAGCTGATACAGGCACACCACAGCTAGAACACAAGGGCAATAGACTCGATTACTGGATACAGGCGCACCATCATTGAAGTCACCAAGCTCTACACCCACCACAAGGATTGCCAAATCCTTGATACTGTAGTAGAATTAACCAAATTTGAGAGTTTAACGTCACTCACAAATAAGAGGCTCAATAAGGCACTCAAATCTCATATTTCATATCATCAAGTTGTTATTTACAATGACCTTACAATGGGTATATATATAAACCCAGCTGAGATATCTAATTAGGAGTTTCTTGTGCAAAAAGAAAACGTCCTAAACTTGCTTAATTAAACTAATTACATCAAAATAAGATAATATGTAACTAACTAATGAAGCTTCTAGAACAATAGTAATGAGGACTAATAAAAGTGTCACACATGGCATATTCATGAAGCTTCTAGAACAATTGGAAGACTCTAGAAACATCACACATGGCGCTTTCTTGTTGGAGCAGCATTCCTCACGTGGGCAAGGCTGGATAATCACCTCACGAACTGGAAGGACCTCAACAGCTCAAAAGTGACGTCTTCATAGAGGGCCTCAATGATAAACACCTCACTGAATTGGAAAGACCTCAACAACTCAGGAAGTGAAGTAAAAAAGGTGCAAATAGTCTTCCTCTAGTAGGGAACGTCCTTGGACGTCCAAATTCTCAGCAGTTTCAAGATGGAGGGTCCTCATGCGCATATTCAGATTGTATAGAAGGTTGATGACCTCCAAATGGATCAACCATTGACATTTAGGAAAGCTCAATAATAAACTTCCTTGACATCCAAAGAGAAGAGAATCACAAACCAAGTTGAAAAGAACTATTGACTCCAGATAAACATCCTCAATGTCCAGATAAACGTCCTCAATGCGTGCCCGGATTGAAATAGTTCTAAGGAACCCAAATAACCTTCGGACCATGTAAGCTTGGACATTATGAACGACCTTCAAAGGACCAAATGTGTGTGAGGCCTCAATTTTGAAGTATTGAGACAGTAAAGATGGCCTCACATAGGGTGAATGACCTTTGATATTGTCAAGGACCGTCTGAGATTCATGGATGGCCTCAAAGCATGCTGACACCAAGTGAGGTTGTGAGGGTTGATCTCCATCATTGGGAGAGAGAGATGGACGAGAATTAGAGAAGCTGTTTGGGAATTGGCGTGAGGCCTTTGTGGAGGGAAGGTTTGATTTGAGAGAGATTTGAGAGAGAGAGGGAGTTAACGTGAGCTACGGTTTTGGGGGGGAGAGGGTTGACGTTTAAGAGGGGAATTTGAGAGAGTTGATAGCCTTAGGGTTTATCTAACTAAGATAGATAGATAGATAAAAGTAACCAGGATAGTTCAAGGGATCTATCTTGATACAGAAACACCACATGAAAGAAGCCCTAGGGCTACTTGACCTTCAACCTAGTTACAGAAATACCTTCTAGGTTTAGGGATCAAACTCTTCCTCACCACTTGGTTTCCAAACCAAGATGTAATAGAAGAGATCAACGAGGTTCTCAAGAAACACTCAAGGGGTAAGCTAAAAGCTTGGATATATTCTTGATTCAAAGTTGGATGTCGTTGAAAGGCTACAAGCCTAGCTATTTATACTACTAAAGTCCTATATGGACTTGGACTCTCTGGCTTAGCGTGCAAGCCAGTCTAAAACTACTAGAACTGCTACTACTTTGCGTGCAAGCCAAGGAATCCTAGACCTAGGCGCCTATAACAACCTTCTCCACCTTGGATTAGGATTCCTTATCCTAAGAGGAGTTGGTTACAACAACCTTATCCTAATAGGAATTGGCTTTCCTAATCCAAGATGGATTAGTTACAAAATAAGTCAACCTTATCTAGGAAAATAACTAAACTTGGCGCCTAATCTAACCCTATCACACGCCACAAACACACACCATACTCTTCTAGAACATTCTAGAACATCCTAGAACATTCTAGACTAATTCTAGACTCCTAAGACTTGGTGACCAAGTTTATATATATTACTTGGCACCTTATATAATAAGAAATGTAAAGAAAACCCTAGAAATGTAAGAAAATACATCAAAAGGCCAAAACCGTGAAATTCAAACTGAAATGGTCCCAAATGTGAAATTCATCTTGAAATGGTCAGAAATGTGAAATTCACTTTGGGCTTGAATCCTTGGGCCTAGCGTGTGACTTGGAGTCTCTTTAGGATGTTTGGACATCCTTTTGTCATAAGGAGCACACAATATGAATGAGCCTACGGGCCTCTATGCTCAATATTTCCTCCATAGCTCGTTTTTCATTCTTGAAAATGTATTGGGCCTCTTGGGATGTTTTTTGGCGTGGGCCAAAATACATAAAGTCCCTCTTTAGAAGATTGTCGAACTCACATTTTAGGGTCCAAGGAAACTTCAATGCCATGTGTTGAGGACAAGAGTTACGTAAGTCATATGAGTTCTCTAGCAGATTTGAACCTTACATATGAATACTCTCCAAGGAAGATCAATAAATTAAGATTTCGGCAAAAAAGTGACAACAAATCAATTTCTTAATTTGAATAACGTTTCTTGTGAGATCTTTACTACCAATTCAGATATCGAGGTGTATGATCCATCTAGCATGTGCCACATGCAAGTTCAGATGGCTTCTGTTGATAGGCCAAGCCAAGGTCAGTAAGATGTAGTTGATGGTGGTTGCAATGTAGGGCAAGAGAGTCAAGAATGAAGAGATGGTTAAAGTTAAGGAGGAAACAATTGTGTTCTAACTTAAAGTTGAGATGTGACAAGTAGTTTTCCCATGAGAAAATGGACAATGAAGAGATGGATTGCTCACCAACGAAGTTATCTAGGGGTGTCGACGGATAGTCGGGGACCAATGGTCATAGGATAAAGAGGAAGCAAGTCAGCATAGCGTAATTCCAATAAAGAGGAAGGATCGTAGATGCTCACAGAAGATACCTATATTCATCCGAAGAGTTGTTAAGACATTAATAGTGATTGTTTACATAACTATTATTACAGTGTGCTTGCTTTTGCAAGGGATCTTTGTGTAAGTTCTAAGTTTGGGTCTGTAAATCTTAAAGGGTCAGATAAGTTCAAACTATGTATTTGTTAGCAAGCACAAACTTGAATAATAAGTATTTGTTAGCAAATATTTGAATAAAGAAAGTAATATTTGCCCAAATACCTTTTATTAATGTCAACCATAATAAGTATTTGTTAGCACAAACTATGCATTTTTCATTATTACAGTGTGCTTGCTTTTGCAAGGGATCTTTGTGTAAGTTCAATACTTAGATAAGTTCAAAATATTTGCCCACAAAAAAAAAAAATTAAAAAAAAATTCCATCAACCATAATAAGTATTTGTTAGCATGCATTTTTCATGTCTTAACTTGTGATTTTAAATTTCTTTATTCAAATTTTGAAGTCAAAATATTACTTTTAAGCCACAAATTATAGTTAATAAGTATAAATACCACTTTTTTTTTATATAGGTAAATAATGCAACCAATCGGGCCCCTATTGCATGAAACACTAACTCAACAAGCTTATAGCGGATAGAAAATGTAGGAGGTGGAGTCCATGCCACCAAAACAAAGGTTAGTCAAATCAAAATTAACATGATGTTAATTAAAATAATTTGTTATATAAGTTAAATGTATTTACTGAGACACAAATTCTTTTTAAGGATTAAATTTATTTAAAACAAATCAATAACATGAAATCTTCAACTATAATAATTATAATAAAACAATATGGTAGAATTTTGAGTTTAAATAAGGACCATTTGATTAATGCAAAGAAACAAATCTCATATCTGAATTAATAAGTTGAAAATAAATATCGAAACTGGCGCTCTTAATTTCTTAGAATGCTAACAAGAGTAGACCAACCTTGAGCAACTAGGCAACCAGTTGAAAATAAAGAGGGCATATTATGAACATAGCACAGATTTAGAGTAGGTGATTGCATAAGAAGATAAAAAAAGATTAAACATAAATAAATAAAATAGATAGATAGATAAGGGATAATGTTAAAGTAATCTAAGGGCACTTGGGTCTGCCGCCATGGGTGGTCATATCGGTATAACATCTGCCGCAAAGTTGCTTGTTGCCGTAGGTTCCCGGGGGGACGCACTTGCACCTCAAACAGCACGTTGAACATGCCCTTACACACAGTCTCTTCCTTGAATGCAGTGAGCATCGCTTCTCACACAGTGGCACGCATTCTGTTCATTCATTTCCACGTAATAACAATTCATTATTAAACAATTATTACTGCAACTATGTTACTACTACCTCTGTCCCATATTGTTTGTATATCCAACTATATTTAAAAATCCAATGGTCATGGGAAATGGGGTGAAAAATATGTAATATACCAAAATTGCCCTTACTTTTCTCATGTGAAGAAAAATCAAAAAGAAATAAAAGAATATTTATTAGGGGTATAATAGGAATTATAATCATTGGAATTATAAAATGGACAAACATTTTAGGACAAGGGAGTTAGGTATATGGACAAACAATTTGGGACGAAGGTAGTATCAGCTAATCACTGTATTCCTTCTCAAACAGTGTCTTATATTAGATGATGGGACATTAATTAAATGAACATTCTACCATTGTTAATTTTTTTTTTCAATTAAGGCAGTTGTTTCATAAAAAAAAATTATGGTCGTTGAAAATTTATAGCACTAATTATTATCAAAGGTATGTCACATCACAAACGTTAAAAGGATTTATGTCTCATTAATTTAACTTTTTCTAACACTTATAACTTTTTTATTTATTTTTATCAAAATATTTAAATTTTATTAATAAAATATTTACATCCAACGACTAATTTAATTCAAACTAATTTTATCATTTTCTATCCTATCATATCATTTCCTTTTCTAACCTAATATAACCTATATCTAACCTAAATAACACCTTAAAAGATAATATTATTTATTACGTATATAATACCATAAACGCCATTTTCAATACATAATACCATAAATATAATATTTCAACTCTTAACCAAATTACGCGCGTTATTGTTGAACACAATATCTCCCGGACCATCTATCAAAAAAGAATCCCAATTTTTCACCGACATTATATACACATTCATTTCACCATGTTTAACAATTTAGTAATATTTTCTCAAAAAGAATATTTGTAATTTATAAAAATTGAGGGTAGCTCTTGTATAAAAATAGTGATTTAAGTAATAAATCGATATTCTAATCTGATGTATAAAAAAACAAACTACTTGGATTATTCTTTAAACATAATATTTTTTTATTAATTTAGCTAATTAATAATGAAGTAAAAATACATGGATAAGTTTCCAAGATCAAATTTGGGATAGTATTTCACATCACATTGATTAATAAATATTAATATAAAAATTTATCAAATACTAATTAAAAATTTAATTTAGGGAAAATTTACTTTTACCCTACCTGACATATGTGGTAATAATTTTTACACACCCGACATTTGAAAAATAATTTTCACCCTATCTGGCGTTTAGTGGAAAGTGATTTTTAGTATTAGAATCCAGTAACTTGTCATCGAAAATGAAAAAATACAATAATACCCCTATATCACTATGTGAAATTACGATGCTGCCCTTTAATTTGAGAAGGAAAAGATTATATCGGAGAGTAGAAGACAGACACGGTGGTTTGGGAGGAGTTAGGTTTTCATTTTTTGTATGGACGAGGGGCCAAGGAAAGGAATTGGAGTAGTTGAGTTTTAAAATGTCATAACAATTAATACTAAGAGTACAAAAATCATTTCACATTAAATTGAAAGTTAAAGGAAATAATAACAAGGGCATAAAGGTCACTTCATATTTATTTTTTTACAGTTCACCAAAAAAATCAATAAAAAATCAATTATAACAGGGGCTTTAAATTTATGACCACTTAAATGTCAGGTAGGATAAAAATTATTTCTCAAATGTCGGATGTGCAAAAATTATTACCACATAAGTCAGGTAGGGTAAATGTAATTAACTCCTATTCTATCCTAGCTGGCAAGGCTCAAGTCATACTATTATTTGGACCATTATCATTTTCGCTATTATTTTGAGTAATCTATCGAATGGAATGTAATAAAATAGTAGTAGTCGGTAGTGTGAGACAAAAGACAAAGGGTAATTTAGTTGGAGAAAGCATAGAAAGGAAAGGCAGAAGTTGAATTAAGTAGTGAGTAGAGCGTATACCTTGTTTGTTGACGGGAGGTCCTGGGCCGTAGTAGGGCAGAGAGGGGGGCGGCGTCACTGGTGGCGTTACAGGGGCCTTTGGTGGAGACACAGGAGCCTTGGGAGGAGACACTGTCGCTGGTGGTGGTGGTGGTGGTGGTGGCGGTGAAACAGGAGCCTTGGGAGGAGACACACTCGCTGGTGGTGGTGGTGGTGGTGTAACAGGGGCCTTCCGGGGAGCCATACTGGGAGGTGAAGCACTTACTGGTGGCGCTGCCTGGTACGACTTTGGCGCCTGCGATTCACCATACCCCCACTGTGGGACGTACACAAACCCACATAACACTTCATCAACACTAATATTTCTACTTCTTTTTTTTCTTTTTCAATTATAAATCAAATCCTCATCTCTAGCTATATTACACAATGCTCATATCAGCAGCTAATCTCCTTCAACTGCTTATAACAATACCATGCAACAAAATACACATTATTCTATCTACTATTAAATCGTACCAAATCACTTATATACCACTACTTTATTAGACCATTTTGACCTCATTAATCTATTTTTATATTACTACCCCATACAAATATTACTAGTAATTAGTAACCATTCCCGCTGTTTCATATTATTTGTTGTTATTTAGTTTACTGGCATAGTTTTCAATAGTACTAATCTCCAATATCATTTTTGACCTATAATTTCTTTTATTGTTATAATTATAATATTATACTTTTATGTTATTATCTTTTATGATGAATATAATTGTGGTAATGTTAAATACTAAATCATCGTATATGTCAACCATCCATAACCAAAATTTTAATGTTTAACTGACTTGATTTTCCAATAAGACAATACAAATAATATGGAACATAAGGAGTAGCATTCTAGTAGTAACATTAGTTGACATGAGTCAAAATAATCATGTAATGCTGTGTTTGAGGCGAAGCATAGTAGTATAACAAACAACATAGACGGTATCAAAACATAACCATGGGCACCAGATTTTAATTTATAGAAGAAACAAAACTGTTAAGTCTAAACATAAAATCTCAATTCAGTTGAAAAATATCGAAAGGAAAAGCTCAACATGAATGGACGAGAGAGAAAACATACAGAAGTAGCAAGGCAGAGGAGGAAAAGGCAGAGAAAAATAGAGTGGTTGGAGGCCATATTTGGCTAGAAAAAGTGCAAAGAGATCTCCAAAGGGGCGGGAAAAAGAGGTCTGTCTCTTGAGTGGTGGATGAATGAATGAGGCCAGTGAAGTGAAGCGAGTAGGGAGAGTATAAATAGAGAAACATTATTAATTAAGCCCTGTTAATAATACCAGTGGGCAGTAGCAAGTGATGACAGTAAAATGCAAGCTGTGCTATGCTATCTGTGCATTTCTATCAGTCAGTATAGGGGGCAGCAATACTGTTGAATTTTAATTTCAGTACTTTTGCCTCCTTTTTTTTAAAAAAAAAAAAAAAAGAAAAGAAATGCATGGAAAAGAGGAGATGGAGGATATTTAATATTTTGGGAACAAGGCACCGCTAATATTAATATCAACAATTTCATGTTAGGCTGTCACCCTTTCAGCCTGGGGATATGATACTGGCTGCTGGGACTGGGGTACACCAGAGACTAGAGAAAGATGCACAGTAACCTGTGCTATATTATTGCTATTTGCTAGCTGCTTCCCACTTGCCCCCCTTTTTAATGCCTTTTCTCTCTAACATATAATTGTACTCCTCTTTCACCTTATCTTATCAATGTCCTCTTCACTTGACTTGTAAAAAATATTAACTCATTCTTTTTACGCTCCTCCGACAATATTATGGCCCCTTCTTTTTAAGAGAAATGGCATGAGAGAGAGTAGCTTGCACCAGACTGGGGACGAACAGGCCATGTAACTCTTTTCACTGGTTACTGTGCTTGTGACAGCGACACAAGGGAAGGAAGAGAGAAAATAAAATAATACAGTATGTACCCCCACTAAGCAACCCACTATTCTTGCACTCCGCTGTAAGATATTTTCAACTTTATATTAAAAGGTCAGTCACACTCTCACTATTTTCCCCCTCTCTATTACAAATACTCTCAAGGGTGTGGGGAGCCTATTGTATGATGTGGAGCAAGGGTGTTCACGGTTCGGTGCGGTTACGGTCTTTCGGAGTGGTATACCGGATGAAACAGTTTGCTAAAATTATAAACCGGAACCGGAGCCAGATAACCTGGCGTTTGAATCGGTTCAGATTTCTGAGGTTCAGGTTTGAATATTATCGGTTCGGTGCACCGGATTTTTAAAGCGGTACGGTTTTTCTGGTTTACGGTGCAGTTTTTCCGGTTCGGTGTGGCGGTTCCGAATTTTTTCAACACCCATCAATCAACTCACATTTTAAACTCGCTGCATAAACTTGCAAAATTCACCTAATCGCCATAGCATACAGCCACCCAGCATCAAATGGCCAAATGCCAAGATTTACAAGGAGAAAGAAAAATACAGATACAGATAATGGACTTCTTGTTGAAAAATTTAGTTGGCAGAGTAGGCAAGCTCATCATCTTCAAAGCTCAAATTCAATGTTTGCAACTTGAAACCGGCTCCTTGAATAGCTTCCAGCAAACCAGATGCCACTCCTGTTGCTTGAATTGTTGTCTGCTTTGTCAGCTGTTTTGTAAAAACACCAATTAAGAGATTTGTTAAGCTTAAGACCAATCAGAGATTTTATTACTTAGGGTGCAGAAACAGCTTTGATTGAAGAAGCAGCTAGGTACATATGTAACAGGCATAGTTCCCGTAAAATTTGTTAAATTTCAGATGATCTGTCAAGAGCTAATGTGTCCATGGATCTTTTGCTGCCTTGCATCCGGGAATATCAGCATTGAATCTGGGAAGCTACAATTCCCTTGTGAGATGCAGGCCCTTTTGTTTACTCTTCGTGGTGGGGCGAGGAGGGGGATGGGAAGTTCATTTACCCCTGCCATGGAGCTTAGGCCCATATCTTACTGACCACAGGCCCCATGAGATGGGACCCGCGCTTCAAGTTGAGAAAAAACATTGCCACTAATTAGTCTGCCTCCTCCCAAACCCAATGAGAATATTGCTGCTTGGAAAAAAGGAAATCGGGTATTAAGTTTGGGGGAGGGAGGGGAAGGTGTAGTTAGTTTGAGCTTCAAACATTCATATGATTTGATGAGATGCTTAGCAGTAGGTAGGAAGGAAATAGTTAGCACCAGGATCAACTCAAACACATATCAAATTAGAATGTAAAGATGGAAACCAGCCAGTGCTCGAAATATATTCAATTGCTGGAAACTCTTACCTCGACACTAGCAATGCCCTCAGAAATCTGAACCTTCAGATCAGACATGCCTTCTGTTCCCTGAAATATAATAACACCACAGATGATAAATCGGTTTAATCTCTCCAAAAAAAGGGGGGGGGGGGGGGGCGGAAAGCTTGAATACACAAGATTTTCTTCACCCAACTTTGTTATATGTAATTTCTTCCAAAGGATTTTCTTAAGTTCTCAAGGATTATCTGAATATCTAAGATGCATGGTGAGATCATATAATTTTGAGCTAAGCGTAACCTCCAAGGAGCTATTTTTTTCATTATTGAATAGTTCATTTGTATTGGAAGACAAGATCCATAGACTTTTGCGGGTGATTAGTTAATAATTGTATTTAATCAATGCATTATGAGTTGTTATATTCCTTCCATCCCATTTTCATCTTCCTAAATGGAAAATTAGCATGGTGGAAATTAGTAAAACTATAGATTAACAGTGCACCAAATGACTACCAAAGAAGATTGTTTCAGGCACACAAACAGAAGAGGGCTGAGAAGGAAGGTAACAATAGGGCAAAGGGAGTACTGTAGTTAGAAGACATTAAAATAGCGATAATAGCCTGTCCACATTCTAATCGGCTGCCACTGAAGTGACACAACTATATAAGTCTGTTTATGGCCTTGGTGAGTGATAAGTCCATTGAAGTAAAGGCATTCATGAACATCCCCTCCCCCTTCCCAAACCCATCCAAAAGGTGCTAAGGATGCTCATGAGCACATCCAGGTTTTTATACATTCTGAAGACGGAATATGTGAAACAATGACATCAAGAGATACCTCCAATGCTTGGGTCACTGCAGGAATTGCTGAATCACTCATAGTTCCTTCAGCCTACAAAAGCAGAAAAGGCTTGGAATAATCCAACAAAGAAATAACAAAAAGTGCCCAATGTTCATATATTTAAAAATGGCATATGAACCCTGAACATGTATACTAATGATCATAAAAAAATCTCACAAGAACATGAAGAGAGTAGAAGCAGAGAACACAGTTGGTTAAGAACTAAGATGTTCAGCTAAATCTTGAGCATTGCATCAGATTATGTATATAAGGGAGAGAAAAGAAACAACACAAATGCAAAAGTAAAAGCACATGAAGGCATGATTAATGAATAAAAATGACCCAATCTGTGTAGCCAGTTTCAAACCAGATTAAGTTACAAGGAACTAACTTCTTGTCAAATCACCGAGACATAATAATTTTCTCTACAACAAAACAGCCTCAACCAGTCCTGACTAGACTCAATTTATTACTAGAACGGAAAAATATACCTAAAATCAGATTTATAGGTCCACGGCTTATTGCTCTACCATTTTGATGTTTTCACATGCCTTTGCTATTTTCCCTTCCCCTGCTTTTTTCTTGCTTGAGAGGAGGGGAATCAATAATGGATTTCAAACTTTAGTGAAACTGTAGAACTACACAGAGGACAAGTGAAAAATGACTCAAACTGCAATCTTTCCCCATTCGCAATCCCTATGAGAAATGGAACACAGTAATTTTCCATGTTCCTCTTCTAGTTAGATACATGGTATGACAAACATATACTCATTACAATCCCTCAACAAAAATATGTTAGGTGATACTATTAGCACCGGATCGAAAAAGATGAACAATGGAGACACAAGTTTTACATGGAAACCCAAATCGGCAAAAAACAATGGAGGGCTAGGAGCATAAATATCCACCATGTATAAGAGAAATACAAAATAGATCTTGGGGCGATTTGCCCTAGAAAGGATCGATAATAGGATATTAGAATCTTACAATAACAACACTCCCTAGAGTATCCTCGGGCTGATTTTTTTGGAGTTTCATGGGTGTATGTTGAAGCTAGTGACATATTGATTTTGTCACTCTTAAATAACTGCTATTATTGGTAATATCATGATGATGCCTTGGTTAGTGGGATATTGTTGTTGCCACTACTAAATAATAGCTATTGTTGGCAACATCAAGATGATGTCTATGCCTCCAAAATCCATCATAGCCACTTTGAATTCCTTGTGATGCCATTTCGGTTAACACATGCTCCCACAACTTTCCAAGGGCTGATGAATTTGGTGTTCAAGGAATTTCTCTGGAAATTTGTGCTGACGTTCTTTGATAGCATTTTGGTGTATAGCCAGTTGGTAGAGCAACACTTACAACATTTACAGCAAATCTTCTCGGTCATGAGGGAACACAACCTATTTTCCAAGCTTAGCAAGTGTATTTTCAGGGTGTCTAAGGTGGAGTATTTGGGCCATTTCATTTTTGGACATAGGGCATCTACGGACCTTTGGAAGATCAAGGCAATTCAAGATTGGGCATATCCAAACACTCTCAAGGAGTTGCGAAGTTTCCTTGGATTGGCTGGGTATTATTGTAAGTTTGTGAAGCATATGTTGCCATCAGTAAACCCTTGACTCATCTCCTTAAAAGGGGCGATTCAATTTGCACCAGGAGGCAAGCACGGGATTCCAGCAGTTGAAGCAAGCCCTTAGTTCAACACCTATGTTGGCTTTCCCAGATTTCACCAAACCCTTTGTAGTGGAGACTGATGCGTCAGAGGTGGGAATAGGGGTTGTTCTGATGTAGGAGAATCACCCTTTGGCTTTTATCAGCAAATCTTTGGGGCCCACGTGGCAAACGCTTTCAATGTATGAGAAGGAATTATTGGTGGTTGTGTTTGTGGTCGAGAAATGGGAACAATACCTCCTTCATCAACCCTTCATTATCAAGACTAATCAAAAGAGTCTGAAGTGGCTCTTAGAAAACAAGGTCTCAACCCTATTTCAACAATTTTGGCTATCAAAGTTAATGGGGATTCTTATGAGATTCAATACCAGAGTGGCAAGGATAATGTCGTTGCGGATGCCTAGTCTAGAAGGCCTGGCGCTGAGATGCTTTGCCTCGCACTATCTACCATTGAATCTACTCTCTTACAGCAAATTCAAGAGAGTTACGCATTAGATCCTACCCTTCAACTATACATTCAAAAGCTTCAGAGTGGGGAGGCCATTTCTCACTATTCATGGGTAGATGACCAATCACGAAGGAAGGGTAAATTGGTTGTGGGTTCTGATGATCCTTTGTGACGCAAATTGTTGAGTTGGGGGCACTCTTCTGCACTGGGGGAGCACTCTGATGATGCTACACTAAGTAAAATCAAGGCCTTATTCTATTGGAAGGGAATGAATAAGCATATTTCTGGATTCATTCGCGCCTGTGCTATGTGTCAGGCTTGCAAGTATGATACTACGGCATCTCCGAGCTTGTTGCAATCTTTGTCAATCCTTGCTACTATTTGGACAGACATCTCCATAGATTTCATCGAGGGTTGCCAAAATCTAGGGGTAAAGATGTTATTTTTGTGGTGGTTCATGGTTGACAAGCTGAGTAAGTACGACCACTTTATTGCTTTTTCCCATCCTTTTAATGCGGTTGATGTTGTTCAAGCTTTATTGGATCATGTGTTCAATTGCATGGGTTACCTAGAAGTATTGTGAGTGATAGGGACCCAATTTTTTTCAACACCTTCTGGAAGGGCCTCTTTTCTGTCTTGGGTGTCAACCTACAGCTATTCATGGCTTACCACCCCAGAAAAATGGGCAAACTGAGGTGGCCAATCGTTGTTCGGAATCCTACTTAAGGTGCATGTGCTTCAGCCATCCTTATGAGGGGGCTGCGTGGTTACCTTTGGCCGAATGGTGGTTTATTAACACTACCTTCCACTCTGCTACACACCTGCTTACTCCTTATGAAGTTGTCTACGGTCAACCTCCTCCACTCCATCTTCCTTACTTGCTTGGGGAGTCTATGGTGGCTAAAGTAGAGAGGTCTTTGCAGCAAAGAGAGGTCGTCATACGGCAGCTAAAGTTTCAGCTGCAGAAGGCTCAAAATCGCATGAAGCAACAGGCTGACAAACTTCATTCTGAGAGGATTTTACACAATGGAGATCGGGTGCTCGTCAAGTTGCAACCTTGCACGCAGATGACCGTGCACTCGCACAGCAATGAGAAACTGAGTCCCAAATGTTTTGGTCCCTTCCAGGTTGACTATCCTGTGGGCAAGGTGGCTTATAAGCTCAAGTTTCCCGATTCCGTCAAGATCCACAATGTTCTCCATGTTTCCCAACTCAGGCTCTTCGAGGTCCTTTACCATCTCAGCCACACATTCCTCTTTTCCTTCAGGGATCTGATGTTCATGTTCAGTTGCAGCCAGCTGATTGTGGCTAGGCGGATTCAACGGCGCTAGAACATGGCGGATGTCCTGAATGGCACGGACAATTTGAGCTTGATTCTACTTAGGGATGGCCTGATGAATTCACTCAGAAAGATCCTCACTTCCAGCTTTGAGGACAAAGCTTTTCACCAAGGGGAAAGGAATGATACAACTATTAATGGCATTGTTGAGCTGCACAATTAGTTGGATAAGTTGTGTTGGAGGAAAGGGAGTATTGGTCTAGATTATAATGGTAAACTCACTTAGGATATAGCTAAGAGTCGTGAACGAACTCATTCTTAAGAACTATTTACTATACCGTAAATGTTCAAATGGATAAAACTTAGCACTTAACACACTCAAGAATGTAGTTTCTTACTTGAAACACTCTAGTATATTTGCAGTCTAGACAAGAATGAGAAGATGTGATTATAGGATGGTGTGCTAAAATGCCTAGAGAATGTCTCCTATTTATAAGAGACTTCTCCCCCTCTTCATACCCTTGGTCAAACGACTTAATTAAGGGCCTTAATGACAATCTTGACCTTGACTAAATCTATTGACCATGTGGTATAATGAGGACATGGTTGTTGGGTACTTAAATTAGATATAAAATCGAGATTATGACTTAATGAAGAAGATCATATAGCTGTTGGAGCATTAAAACAGCTCCTGGACCTCAACGCGGTCCGTGTTGAGCCCAGGGATCTTATTTAAGCTCTCTGAAGGCCAGCATGACCCTTGTTGGTCTTGTATTCAACCGTGTTGGCCATATTTCTTATGTTTATCCCATATATGACTCTTGTTCCACATGACTTCTCATGCTTATATGATCTTCTTATACTCTAGAAATAATCCCAACAAGTTGTTTTGCTATAACCGAATTTGTTACTTAGCTGTTTACGTTTCTTGGTTGGGAAGCTCTTTGTTGGTGTATATATGCATTGTAATATTGTTTTCGAGCAATAAGCAGATACAACAATTTTCCCTCCATAATTCTCTCTCTCTCTACGCTTTTCTGTTGAATTGAGAGGGTTTCTCGGTTGAGCCATTGGCCAACTCACAAACCATATCACTCCCAATCCCAAATAAGGGTGAAGAAGAGGGAAGGGAATGTTTTAACACTTGCCCTCACTTCCCCTGTTTCATATCCAAACAAGACTACATGAATTATTCCATTGCTCTTTCCTTTCCCTCCATTATCTCCCCCTCCACCCTCTCTCCCCTTAATACAGAGTGGCATATATACATACATGAGGTTAGAAATAACAAAGTGAGGACAAATAAACCTCAGCCAACAAAAATGCATGACAAATTATTAAAAGATAGGAAAATAAAAGAGAAAATGAGAACCTGGAAGAACATAATAAGCTTTTCAGAAGGGGAAACCGGGATAGCAACATTTTGCTGCACGACCTCATCCGCAGACCCAGTCGCTGCTTCTGGGATTTGAGCCTCCTCCTCTGCTGACCTGACCCTCGCCAATTTAGACTTGTGGGTTAATCTCAAATGTGACAAGTTGTTCGCAGAAAGTGCAGTTTTCTGCGACGGAGTTGCAAAAACAGAATGGGTTCGACGGGCAATTTTGGGGTGATTTACTCCGCAGAATGAAGGGAGAGATTGAATAGTTGAGATTGCAGCCATTATGCCTTGAATTTCTCACACTTGTTTCAGTTGGTTGGGTAGTTCGTCAAAGTGAGGAGGGGTTTCCGGGTTTGGTTATCCTCTTGTATTGTTTCCCTTATCTGTTGCCCGTTGGTGTTTCGGGAGCTCGCAGTATATATTATTAGATGGACCCGGACTATATGCTTTGCTTTCACTAATTAATGAATCGTTAATAAAAGTCTCACCTTTCGTTTCCTGCGGCCCTCATCAAGCCAAGGGCGACATAGAAAAAAAAAGAAAAATAAAAGGAAGAAAAAAAAAGAAAAAGATAAGATATCGCTTAAATAATCCCTTTCGCTTTGATTCGAGCTCGGGTGTGAGTTTTTCTTGGGGATCGATCGGAATCATCTAGAACCCACTAAGCACTTATGCACATGGGATTTAGCTTTGCATGAGGTGTCGGGAGTCGAAAACCTCTAAGATTGGCAATTGCTTGAGTTAGGTGTTTTCATGGTGCTCACAACGGTTCCTTTTGGATGATTAGTATCGTTTTCTTGATTGCGATAGCATCATTCCTTGAAGCAAGCTGTTTTTCTCTTTTCTTTTTCGTTCGTGGTTTTGTTGTTTTTCACTTTTCCTCTCTCCTTTTTCTTTGGCTTTTGTGGGTAGAGCCGCTACAAACCCTCACGAGACCACCTCGTCCACCTGGGCTGCCAAGGGGTTTAAAGGGCTTGGTGCATATGCTAAATGCACTCATTTCCTCCCACGACAGAGGAGTTGGTGTTTAGTTTTCCTTATTTATTTTTGTTTTGTTTTGCTCGGGACGAGCAAAAGTTCAAGTATGGGGGGAGTGTTTAGTCCCATTTTTGGGCCTAAATACCGCCTTTTATCTTGGTATTTTAGCTCGTTTCTGAGTCATTTTCGTGCTTTTTATTGTATTTTTGGTTATTTTGTAGGTTTTCGCGTTTTACAATAAAACGAGGCAAAATAGATTGTTTTTGAGGTTTTTTTGAGATTTCCCGAGCCGAGCCGGACCGAGAGCCGAAGCGGAGTTGACCCGAGACCACTTTCCCTTCATTTCGTGCAAAACAGTGAGGTAACACCCGCTACGATCCTTGTAGCGGGTGTTACATGCCTTGGAAGGAAGGAATCAAAGGGGGAAAGAAAACAAGAGGGTAGCGCCCGCTACCCCATTGGTGACAGCCGCTACCCTGGCGAGCCAGACGGCGATCGCGGTCTCGGACAAAGACTGCTGTCTTACGAAGCAAAGAATTGCCTGTGGATTTCGCCAGGCATAGGTCGCGCCCGCGACCCCTCTATTTTCTACGTATGTTTCTGGCCTTAAACGGCGCGTTTTGCCCAACTGCCTTGACTTGTATATATACTCCTTTTGACGATTTTCTTGGGGGGTGATTCGACTTTAGAATGTTAGACTTTATTTTCAGCTTGGTATTAGTGAGTTTTAGAGAGATATTAGTGAGAGATTAACTTGGATTATTCTAGGGTTTGTGGTGTTGTTGAAGTTTAGGGGATTCAATCAATTGAGAGATTGTTGGATCATCCTTTCTATTGCTTTTCCGTGTTCATTTCCAGCATTTGATAAGTATTCTCTTCCTTTAACTCTTTCATTATTACTTTGCTAATTACTTTCTTGCCTCTTTAATTGCTTTACTTGCTACCTTTATTGTTTTGCTTGTTCTTGATTGTTTGATGTTAGAAATCATGTTTAGAGTTGGTTTGGATGTTATTAGTTTAGTTTTGATCATGATTAGTGGCTAGAAACCCTATGGGTTAGGGGGTAATTAAGGGTGTGAATGGGTGATTAGGTTTGGGTTAGCAATATTAGTGAATAATTAGTTGGGAAATCAATTTCCCACTCCTTTCCTTCCCTCAAGTGGGATGTATTTGGGTTCGAAAGTTCTCGAATACATCCAACACTCGTGTTGGAAGGTAGGAGATGGGATAGTTAATGCTCACCCACGAAAGTGGAAGGAGGTTAACTAGGGAATTCCGTTTAGTTAACCCTCCGGGTCCGTGGTGGACTTTGGGGAAGTTAATCAGAACTATCCTCGAGAGAGGAAGCTCGGTGGGTATTTTCTAACGGGATTGCCACTTGATTCTCCCTCCTTATTATTCCCTTGTTGCAAAACCCATTTCTTCATCTCCGTTTGCACGCTGAAAATCTCCGAAGCCCATTGTCTTTCCTTGACCGACCTCAGTTTTGTTTCTCGCGTGGTGACCCTCTTTCAACCAAATGCCTTACCTTAGCAATCTTGACTCGACCTTTGACCTAGATTCTATTACCAAGGCCCCTCGCTCCCTGAGAAGAACGATAAAAACTGAGGTCTAACAAACCACGTTACAAGAGGTCGATTTGAAAATCTCTTCGAAGCAAACCGAGCAAAAGGAGAGTAAAAAAAACAGAAAGAAAAAAGGAAATAAAAAATAAAAGAAAAAATAAAGAAAAGAAAAGATGAGAGACTAACTTGAAAATCCCTCGGGACAAGTTAGGTAAAAGGAGAGAATAAAACATCGCGGTAGAAGACATTCTTTTGAAGATGGTGGAAGATCGAGAAGAAGAAGATCATAGCTTGTGTTAATTCTTGTAAAATAAAATGTAATATATATTGCTTCTAATATCATTAAAAGGAGTACATCTTTTTATTAAATTTTTGTTTTACTATTTTAAAAGGAAAAACATCAAATAATAAAAATACATAGCACACTGGAGCGTGGCGTGGTGGGAGATTAGATGATTCTAGCTTGAGTGTAATGATGAATCCAACAATCGATCGAAACTTGAATAATAAAGGAAGGATGTGACCGCGAGCGTTACCAAAGCGAAACTCCAGGCGATTTGGTATGTGCGCGATCGTAGCAGGCGCTACGATGGGTCGTTACGGGCGTGACAAATTTCTGTCCCAATTTCCCCCAAAATGCCGAGCGTGGTCACGGGCGCTACGATGGGTCGTCACGTGCGTGACGATCTGGGCAGTTTTTCTGCCGACTTCAAACACGCATAACTTCTTCATCCGAACTCCGTTTTAGGCCCGTAAGATATCTTTGGAAAGCTCTCAGTGTATAATTTAAGCTCCCAAACTGTGAGACCCATTGGAGTTATATTGAAGGAGTTACGACCCAAAATGTGAAGGCACGCGTATTTCGAACCTTTGATCGCCATTATTACCTTGTGTTTATTCACCCGGCTCACAACCGAACCACGATGCCAGATATTCATGACATCTCGGGATGACCCATCATCCCATAGGCCCTCATGGTTATCGACAAGTCTCGAATCTCTTCCCGGCCATTCGAAACATCCGTGGAGAAGTTTGAACCCCAACAATGGACGTCTCGCGTTAGCCAAGCTAAATTGACGCTCACCACCCCGCTCTTCTTGAAGGTATAACGATTCTTGAGAACAAGCGGGTGAACGTACTTAGCACGGTGTTGCTGGTTAGCTCCTCTATCCATGTTCTCGTCGAATTCCCCGATATAAGCATCACAAGAGAGTGCAACTACCGATGCTTGCTGAACCGTTGGCTTAACCTCGAACGCTAAAGCTTGGACCGGTCCCGACACGGTCCATACTCCCTCTCTTGAGGAAGAGTTACCCTAAACTCTTGGGGTTATAACCGAGGCACTCTCCCTCAATTGACTCGGGTAACCTTCGAACATCCCAAACGTCACGAGCAATAACACTAGACATCTCACAAGCTTCAAACCCAACAATGTACCCATCTTCCAAATGTAAGAAAGAGGTTGGAAGCTCGTTTGGGGTAAAGGATTAAGGGAGGGGATAGGGATTTTTGGTGGTGCTCTGGAACTCTCAATCTCACCAGGCTCATCAATCGGTAGAGGTGAGATGAATGGGGGTCCTTCGTATTGGGGGTCTTCATCAAGGATGTGAGGAAGATCAAGGTTCATGTTTTCAACCACCTCTTGGCATGGAGCTTCAACCATCTCAACATGTACTTCAAGAAGCTCAAGAGGTTCCCCTTCATCTTTCGTAAGGATACTGACCCCGACTATTGAACTCTTTTCATTCTCAACCTTCTCGGGGCAAGAAGCTTCAACAATATCGCCAAGGGGCTCACAAGAACCAAGGAAAGCTCTCTCGTTGGGCATAAGAGCGACTTTTGCTTGCTTAACTCTTCTGTTCCCAACAAGTGATGAAATGTACTCATGGTGGACCTCTCACTTGTAAGTGTCACGCAAGAATCGTCGACTCATCAATCTCTTAAGCCGTGCCCATGAAGTGACCTTTGCTCAACCCTCTTTAGCTCGTTGTACCTTGATATTCTCAAACCAAATGGATGCAATCCCGGTGAGTTTCGATCGAGCAATCTTGAAGGCATGCTCATCGCCATACCCCTTAGTTTCAAACTTCATCTCCAAGATTTGGACCCATTCAAAATAGTCTTCCGGGCCGGTGAAACCATCGAATTCTGGAAGTTTAGTCCCAATATCAAGGAATTCATCTCGTGGGGGCTGCTCAACCGCTTCCCGTCGATGATGGCATCGAAATGAGCCTCTATCATCGTCACTCGACTCGTAGGAGGGAGGAGGACGGATATGGATTCTGGTGGACCTCCTTCGTTCGTCACGGGGTGGAACTTGACGCTCTTTGGCGAGGTTGTCCATCCGCGCCACAATGGCATCCATGTTGCGCTCGAGGGTGGAGAATCGGTTCTCGTAGGCGGATAATCGGTTCTCGTAGGCGGAGAATTGATTCTCGATAGCTTGAACCCGAGGACTTCGGTGGCGGCTTGATTCCTTTCGCTTGGAATTATTTTCACCATCCATATCGAAGGAAGGGTGAGGGACGGTGTGTGTTTGAGAATATTTTGTGGAGTTTAGGGGTTTTCTTGTAGTTGGCTTGTGTTTGGCTAAGGGTTCATTGTGTTTTTCTAACTTGGGCATTTTATCGAACACCTTGCGGGCACAATTTTCCAACTCGTCCTCAAAGCTCCAATATGCATGAAAATCAACAAACACAATAGCAATAACAACTTCTCCAACACACTTGGAGGCACAAGGGATGGGGAACACCAATATTTCAATCAATTCCAACAAAAAAAATTCACTACTAGTAAGAACAATGGAGAAATGAACAAATACTCAAGCTAATGCAAACCTTGAGCTCTGATACTAGATGGAAGTTGGCGTGGTGGGAGATTAGATGATTCTAGCTTGAGTGTAATGATGAATCCAACAATCGATCAAAACTTGAATAATAAAGGAAGGATATGACCTTGAGCTAGGTAATCCACAACTCTAGGCCTCACACCCCACCATGATTATCAAAGGTAATCCACTTAATAATCACTAAAGGAATGACTTGCTAACACCACCATTCACAAATGGATAAAGTAAGAACAAGATTTTGGAAGAGAAAAGGGAGAAAACCCTAACATTGCATTAACAAATCATTCATGAACATAAGCTGCCTTGGAAAATGTGCTAAATAAGTATTTATACTAATTAAAGAAAATAAACAAAACTCAGCGTTTTAAGCCAAACAAAACACGCCAAATCAGTTTCGTCATAGGCGTGATGCCGGTTGGTCGCTGGCGTTACCAGAGCGAAACTCCAGGCGATTTGGTATGTGCGCGATCGTAGCGGGCGCTACGATGGGTCGTCACGGCGTGATGAATTTCTATCCCAATTTCCCCCAAAATGTCGAGCGTGGTCATGGGCGCTACGATGGGTTGTCACGGGCGTGACGATCTGGGCAGTTTTTCTGCCGACTTCAAACACGCATAACTTCTTCATCCGAACTCCGTTTTAGGCCCGTAAGATATCTTTGGAAAGCTCTCAGTGTGTACTTTAAGCTCCCAAAATGTAAGACCCATTGGAGTTATATTGAAGGAATTATGACCCAAAGTGTGAAGGCACACGTATTTCGAACCTTTGATCGCCATTATTACCTTGTGTTTATTCACCCGGCTCACAACCGAACCACGATGCCAAATATTCATGACATCTCGGGATGACTCATCATCCCATAGGCCCTCATGGTTATCGAAAAGTCTCAAATCTCTTCCCGGCCATTCGAAACATCCATGGAGAAGTTTGGACCCCGACAATGGACGTCTCGCTTTAGCCAAGCTAAATTGACGCTCACCACCTCCCTCTTCTTGAAGGTATAACGATTCTTGAGAACAAGCGGGTGAACGTACTTAGCACGGTGTTGCCGGTTAGCTCCTCTATCCATGTTCTCGTCGAAATCCCCGATATAAGCATCACAAGAGAGTGCAACTACTGATGCTTGCTGAATCGTTGGCTTAACCTCGAACGTGAAAGCTTGGACCCGGTCCCGACAAGGTCCACACATGCATTTCTTCCTACGTTTATTTCATTTCTGTCAAGCCATCCTACTTGTCACCCATGCCGGGTCAATCCTCGTTTGAGTCAGAGTCCTTAGACCCGTTAGTGCTCACTTGTCGGCGTCGGAACTTGCTTGATTTTCCTTCCACGTGGCGAATGCTTTTCTATTGTGTAGAATTAGACCTCGGATCTTTGATGGAAACACACTTCTTAATTTTGGATGTGAACGGGATTGCCTTTTGTTTTGCCAATGACCCGCACCAATGGTAGTGATAAGCCAGGTTCGGTAGGCATCTGTTGTGGAGGTAATGAAGCGATGAGGAGATGGAACCTCCACTCCGGCTCGTTTCTTCCAGTAAATGAGCCACAATTCGACGACCGAACTTTGAAGATGGGTAAGATCGAGGATCTCACATGGAGAAAGGGGAATATCTTGAAGATGGCCCATTTGCCTCATGACTCGATCGGAAAATAATAGGTAGGCTCCGTAAGGCCCAATAAGGTGATGTGGACGGCCTTGCGAGAGTGATTAGAGAAGCAGGGCACTTTCCACCATGGAATCCACCACTGAATCTCCTTGTGGCCGGTTCTTCAAGAAGGTGATCCATTCCTCGAAACTTCCGCGGTTGTCGTATTTCCTTTTGTGTTGGCAAAAGTTGGCTAGCTCCAAGGCCGTGATAAGAAAGTATATCACATTGAGATGTTCCATGAGCAAAATCTACCGGAAAAAAGGGAAAAAAGTCACAATCTTGGTTGAAAAAAAAGAAGAAAAGAAGAAATACAACCAAGATAATTATCGGCAGATGATTCCACATAGATCGATCAATGATTCTATGCCAAATCATAAAAAAAGTAAAAAAAAAAACAACAACAAAAAATAATAAAAATGTCGATACTTACTTAAAGAGCAAGAAGACTTCCCCGAAAGATTTGACGAGTTTTCCATGAGTCAAGGCCAAGAAGAGTCTCCGCGATCATCATCGGAGCCAGGTTATACCCTCGAGCCATTTCATCTACGATGTGAATAAGAGAAAGAGGAGCGAAACCCGAACCCCCATGGTAAAAGAAAAACTCAGCTAAAATGCAAAACACCAAACCTCACACTCGCGATGCCGGCTAGAGTCTAAGCGCTTCAGGTTATTGGAAGAACTCCACCAACGCGTGAAGATCGACTATGTTGTCGACCAAGATGTGCCCTAAAGCCCGATGATTGAAGTGTGTCAATTCTTTGAACTTCCTGCGATGATTGTGATCAAGCGGAGGAGTTGTAGGGGGTGGGTAAAGAAACCCAAAGATGCAGGCCCATTCTTCGGGAAGAGGACAAAGTTCGTTCCAGGAGAAACGGAAGACATGAAACTTGGGACCTCAAAATGTGAAGGCGACTTTAAGAAAATCCCAATTGATTTTGACTTGTTTAAGGCTCAAAATGAGGGTTAAATTGTAACAAGCAAGGAGCTGTTTCTCGGTTTTGGACAGGGTATTCATCCATGTGTTGACTTTTCATTCGAAAGCCATGTTTGAGAACAAAAGAAGGAGAACAAAATGGGACAACATGAAATGTTGAATAGCAGCAAGGTTGTGCTTAAATAGTAATTGCCAATGCCATGGAAAGTTTCACAAATACATCTCCTACGTGTGAAGTCCGATCGGGCTACAGGGGAGACTGATCTGGACCAGCCATACATTCGGATGAACCACGGTGGCCTGCACCGTGTGAAGTTCGATCGGCCTTGAGCACGAGGGGAGGAACTCGTTTTGAGAGTTCACACCCTACTTACGTGCATGCATAGAGAAGGACGCGGTTTGGGGTCTTATACGTGTTGGGGTAAAAAAAAAAAAGGTTGTACATTTGTAATTTTCTTTTTATTTCTTTTAGTCTTTCTTATTAGGTTGTTATATTATATTGTAATCCTTTTTGTACTTCTATTTCTCGTAACAGTTTGAGATTGACCCATGTAATAATAAAAATAAAAATTGGGGCTTGCTTGCATTTTAGTAGTCAAATCATGTGCTTAAATAGAAGGGTCTACTTACTTGCATTTTCGTTGTGCATTTTAATTATTCGTTTACACTCTATTAGTTACTACTGCTGAAAATAAAGAAAAGAAGTCTTGCCGATGATGCCTAATAGTTCCCGCTGGTACTGCTGCCGCCAAAGATACTCCTGAATGTTGCGTCTGCGAAAGAGTTAGGCTGAGACTCGTCCTGAGTGCTAGAAGGACCGGGCAAGAACTTATTGGAAGGTATGTCATGAGGACCAGGGCCTGGATAATCTAAACTGTTGCCAGGGGGCTGGTTGTAGGGAACAATCGAATGAGGATGATACTGAGGCGCCCATGGGCTGCGCACCCTATCCATGGAACCTTAGAATCCACTAGATTCTGAGCAGTCCTCTACCATGAACTCTGGAATGTTGGGAGACTTTCTCCTAGAAGAGCTGGCACGGGGAGCTTGTCGTTCTCTCATCAAGTTTTGATCCCTCATGAAAGACGATCTTTCTCTCTAATCGCCGCAACGAGTCCTCCTACTAGTCTCTCCTGCTGAAGAATGGTGAGGAGGTCGCCTCGAAGAACTCCTTGAATGTGGCAGACTCACGTGGGAGTGCGCTTCTCCATCATCATCCTCAAGAACCAGCATTGGGCCCCGATATTGGCCGTTCACCAAATTCTGGTCGATGAACTCCCGAGTTGTTATGTCTTCCCTTAGCAGAACACGAATGTGGGCCTATGATTGCTGCATGGGAAAGAAAATCAAGAGAATCTATGCGAAACGGAAGAATGTGCAAGATGTGTGACTTACCGGGTTAGAGTCAAAAAACTGCAATACTTCATGGTCATTTGGCACCAGCGGGATGAAGCCGAACAACATGTCTTTGCCCTCAGCATACTCTGGACCTTGTGCATGTTGGTCCAGGAGAGCATCATAATACCCTCCTAGCTACAGAAAGGTGAGTAGTCAGCAAGAAAGCAAAACGTCAAGATAGGGGTAGGAAAAATGAGAAATCATACCTGAGCAAAGGCCAAGCGTCCTCTATGACAGGTCGTCGCTTCCTCCGAATCCTTGTGGGAACAATGAAATTTTCGGCAGGTTCCCCAACCATCAACCGAGTCATTTCAGCCTCAGTCAAAGCCTGCCTATAAAAATGGAGCTCGGGAAGATCCACAGGCACCCTCGAGGCCCCCTCCTCGATGTGCTGGAAGAAAAAACGCTCTCCCAGATAGAAAACCAGGATGGAAGGGCCCTCCAACAGCAAACGAGAATGGCTCGCTTCCCTCGCAAAGCGGATATCAAAATGAAGGCCATCTAATTGAAAGTCATCCCATGGAGACTAGACGATGTCCTCCTATTGAATTCATTATTACTAGAAGCTGAAAGGAAGAATAGGAAAGTAAAAAAAATAAAGTATACCAGTCAAAGATTGTCAATGATTCTTCTAAGACCATTCAGGTCCTTGAAGTGATATTTCGGACGAAGGTAATCTTTTGACACTGACCATCGTCGAGCCACAGGAATACGCAGATCATTGCAGTTGGTTCCACCAACTATAGAAAGAAAGTACACTAAAACCTACACCTGCACACCAGGAAAGGCCTTAGTAAGATTAAAAGGTGTTTTGCACACTACAAAATTTCTAAAAGAAATGTCTCGAAGCATACCTCGAAGACCCGCCAGAGATCACTGCTACCCAGGTTAAGTAGTTTCGCTTTTGTAGCCCTTGGACGTCCGACTGTGTCACAACCAGTAGGATGACAAGGGACCCGCATACCTCTCACTAAGTGGGCATAGGCAGCAGCTTCCCAGTTGAAAGTACTCACCTCGTCATAGTTCAATAGGTGGTGCATCTAAGAAAGGGTAATCGTGTCCCCACAATTTGCAAAAATGGTGGCATTGTTAAAGTGCATCAGAACTAGAAATTGGCGTTGAAGAAGGGGAAGATTCTTGAAATCCGAACTCTTCAAAATGGCCACCAAATAAGTGTACCGTAGAACTCCATTTCGACCTGCTAACGCAGTAGGAGGACGCAACAGCTCATAAACTTGAGGGTCAGCTTCCCTCCGAAATTCCAGCAACTGGCCACCCCAGCTGAGTCTAGTGATCATCACAAAATCAACAGGAGTAAGCATCATTTCACCCACAGGGAGGTGAAACGAATTGCTTGTGTCCCAAAAACGCTCCACTATGGCTCGTCCAAATATTCTCCTACCACGGATCATATGCAAGACTTGTATATGCAGTTGAAAGAATTTATATATGCGAGACTTGTTGCAGTCAAACATATTTAATTGTATACATAACTTCACATAATTAGAAAATCAAGGCCTTGTAGGTCCTTCAAGCGTAACTTGGATCATATAATGTACACTCGTAAGTATACGGGTCTGCTGATAAACAAAAAAAAAATTAAAGACATTGGCTCAATTCAAAAGGATTGCAAAATCAACAAACATTTTCAAGATATACCCACAGTTTTTTATTTGCTTGGTTTAGTTTATAGTATGACATATGAAGGAGAATACGGAATCAACTTATTAAAGTTACATAACTACTTACTTATTACAAGGCATAATGTGGAACATTAATTAGAAACTAATTAATGTCGCATTTTGGTCTAAAAAATAAACAAATACTGAAACATGTAATTCAGAGAGGCTGATGAAGGAGTTCTATTAGAAATTTTAACAAAGCAACAAATTGTTAAATAGTTAGTAAAAGTTAGTGCTCCTAGCTTGTCCCACATGGATAGATTACTAGAGTTTCTAACTCTTAAGGGAAATAAATAGGTTATTTTATTTTTGTCCCACATGGAGAGAATATCATACTCTCTACCTCTTTATATATTAAAGAGTGTTATGGGCTTATAAATATATAAGCTCATGGTGTAGACTCACATGTGCTTGCATTGAACCGTACACGCACACATGCGATGTGGGTTGTAGCCCTGTAGGGCGCTAGAGGCGCTTATTAGACGCACTTGACACTTAGCACGTGAGCAGAAACAGATAATTATGTGTTACTATTTTCTTTTTTCTTTTTTTATCTTTGGCAGTTGGGGGCGGTTGGGACAGTTGGATCATATTCAACTGTTCTTAACAGTCTGAATCTATCCAAATCTTCATCCTATTCAAACAGAAAAGGGGATTGATTATTATATAAGAATCGATCCAGGAAGCTTTGTTATATCCTACAGACACGATTTTGTATCAGAGGCCAATCTTGTCTTAAAGATAGTGATTCTGTTCACGCCTCAAAGCTTTTGATCAATCCCAGATTTCTAACACAAACAACCCACAAAAAAGGGAGGGGTAAACTATTGAGGATGGGATCATTGATGCATCTATATTATAGAAACAAACACTACAACAGGGTAACAAAAATAAGACCGTTCTGAACGGTCTCAATTCAGCTTGAACGGTCGTTCGGGTGGGCGGGCGACCGTTCATTTGCGACCGTTGGGGACGGTCGCCTCTCAATGGTCGTTTGTGGAAGCGGGCGACCGTTCATTTGAACGGTCGTTAGCCTTAGTGACCGTATATTAACGGTCGTTAATCCAACTGAACAGTCGCCCATTTTATTTTTTTAAAAAATTTTTTTTTTTGTTGAGGGTTTCTGGTGATATAATCTTTCCAGAATATATTTGAAGTATAAGTGCCAAACGGTCACAAAATGAACGATCGCAAACAGTAATATATATATATATAAATGAACGGTCGCAAACAGTAGTATATATATAGTCAACGGTTGCAAGTCAACGGTCGCTAGTCAACGGTCGCAAAATATTACATATCCGACAAGTTTTTAAAGTTGTCCTCACAAACACTACGAAGAAGGGGGGTCATTAATGAAGTTGGAGGGAGAGAATTGACCACTGGAAGGCGTCCCCTGTTGCTGCTGTTGATTTTGTTCTACCTGGGACAATCTTCCTTCAAGTTGGCTGAACATCTGCTGTTATTGGGAGAGTTGACTCCTCAAAGACTGTGTTTCAGCCACCATGGAAGCATAAGCAGATGGGGCAGTGGTGGAGGATGAGGAAGAAGATCCCTGACCATTGTGGCATGCATAGTGGGCCGACCTTTCATAGAACATGCCCGTCGAGGATCCCAGGCCGTAGACAGACTGATTCTTGACAGAGAACCCACCGGTAACATTGTAGAAAACCGCGTTGGCTTCCACAGAATTGGGCTCTACGCCCGCTGCAGCTACTTGCTCAAGATATTCATTCTGCAAATGATCAACATTAATGATAATTAGTAACCACAACTAAACATAAAGCAAAGTGGTCATGTTGTTTGTTATCAAAACACATTATCAATAGATGCCACAACTAAGGTAATATAGGGAGAGTTACATAGAAATTTCGGCAGAGTTTCCTTTGTAATATGAACTATACCAAATTCATAATACAAAACATTAACCTGCAAGTAACAATAAGTTGCACAATCCAACTTCCAACACATACAATCAAGTAACAATATACGGCCACACGCCGATTAATCCTATCGAGCCACACACTCGTTTATAAACATAAGTTGCACATTCCAACTCCCAACAACAATTCCAACACATACAATCAAGTAAGAATATACGGCCACACGTCGATTAATCCTATCGAGCCACACACTCGTTTATAAACATAAGTTGCGCATTCCAACTTCCAACAACAATTCCAACACATACAATCAAGTAACAATATACGGCCACACGCCAATTAATCCTATCGAGCCACACGCTCGTTTATAAATATAAGTTGCATATTCCAACTCCCAACAACAATTCCAAAACATACAATCAAGTAACAATATACGGCCACACGCCGATTAATCCTATCGAGCCACTCGCTCGTTTATAAACATAAGTTACACAGTCCAACTTCCAACAACAATTCCAACACATACAATCAAGTAACAATATACGGCCACACGCCGATTAATCCAATCGAGCCACACGCTCGTTTATAAACATAAGTTGCACATTCCAACTCCCAACAACAATTCCAACACATACAATCAAGTAACAATATATGGCCATACACCGATTAATCCTATCGAGCCACACGCTCATTTCTAAACATAAGTTACATAGTCCAACTTCCAACAACAATTCCAACACATACAATCAAGTAACAATATACGGCCACACGCCGATTAATCCTATCGAGCCACACGCTTGTTTCTAAACATAAGTTGCAATTCACTTTTCAAAAACAATTCCAACAAATAAATTATTAAACTAACTTTAGAAGAAAATGACTTACATAAACTTTGGCCGCCTTCGGGTCAGTCCATTGCTTGTTGCCGTGGGCGTCTTGCTTACAATGATAGTGCTCTATGACGTCCGCGGGGGATGGATGGATCCCGTCATTAGCCTAGGAATATATTTAGAAACATTACAGATATTACCTTATAATTTGTATTGATGAAAAACGTCAAAGTAAAAGATGACGGGAGTCTTACCAGTTTCCGCAAGTATTTACCGGCGGACATCGCGCCATCGTAGTGCTTATTCCTAATCAAACATAATAACTAACTCATATACTAATAACTACCAAAATCATCCCAACTCAACATTTTTTTCTAATAATGGTAGATTTCCATGTCGTAGATTCAAATGAATTTTAAGCGTGCTAAAACAATTATATACAACATAACTAACTAAACATTCTTTACACATGTATTAACCTAACCCATACTAATTTACGCATGCTCATAATTTATACACATAAACATACAATTAACAATTTTCAAAACTAAAACAATAAATATTACAAAACATAACTAACTAATACAAGTAACATACAATTAATACAAAAATTCAATAATAAAACACAATTAACACAACAACATACACATAAACATGCAATTAACACAACCAACATATCATTACACTAATTGATAAATTTCACCACATACCTAACCTAATTAACATACAATACTTAAACAGTAATATAACTAACCTAATTAACATACAGTTTCACAACATATCATTAAACTAATACAACTAACATACAATTAAAATACAATACTTACACAGTAATTAACACAAAAATTAACCGAATAAATACTAATTATTCACTCAAATTATTCACAACATAACTAACTAAACAACTTTTTACACAAATACTAACCTAATTAATGCAAGATAAATATATAATTAACAAAATTGACAAATTTCAAATAATTTACCGGGGAGAACGACGGCGGCAGTGGGGACGACGGCGACAGCGGCAATGACGGCGGCTTGGCAGTGCGGCGGCACCAAGAAAGGGGCGGTTCCCGGTCCGATTTGCTAGCAAGAGGAAGGGCTTGTGTTGTTATTAACCACCAAAAACTTAAAAGAATTGATAAGGAGGGAGAAGAGGAGGACTTACCGTCGTTGGCTCCGGCAGAATGTGGCGGTAGGCGGCGGTTTCCGGTCAAAGTCACCGGCTAGCAAGAGGAGGGAGAAGAGAAATTGGGTTTTGAGAGAGTGTAACGGTGTAATTGAATTCGATTGAATTCAGCCGAGTTTTAACCACTGAACGACCGTTCAAAAAACGACCGTTCAATTAAACGGTCGTTATCTAGCGACCGTTCAAATTAACTACAAGATGGCTGGCCAAATAAGACCGTCCGGAGCGACCGTTCAATGAACGATCGAAAGAAAAAGGCGGGCAACCGTTCAAAAACGACCGTTAATGAACGGTCGTTATCTAGCGACTGTTCAAATTAACGGTCGTTAATCGGAACAACCGTTCAATTGAACGGTCGTTAATTAGCGACCGTTCATTGAACGGTCATTCCGATTAACGACCGTTAATTTGAACGGTCGCTAGATAACGATCGTTCATTAACGGTCGTTTTTGAACGGTCGCCCGCCTTTTTCTTTCGACCGTTCATTGAACGGTCGCTCCGGACGGTCTTATTTGGCCAGCCATCTTGTAGTGAAAGTGAACTTGTTTAGTAAAGAAAGTAGGAGAAACTAACCATGTTTTTCATATTATCATGGTCGTCTACTGTTAGTATGCTCCATGCCTACATCAGACATGTCTATACCATCATGAGCGATAGCAGTAGACATAGGCTCATCCATGGACCTTGCCAAAGCTTGATGCAAGAGAGCATTCTCACTGTCGTACAAATGTTATAAGTATTGTAGGGCACATATCTGATGTAGGGCACATATTGTAGGGCACATATCAATAAAAAAACATAAAGACTTTCCTAGTGTATTTCTCAATTGTTCATTGATCTAGTAATTTTCTTTATTAAGTGTAATCAAAATAATATTTCCTAGTCATTTATAAGCTTCCTAGGTCTTCAAGGAGACTCACGTTGATTTGTCAATTTCGCACACCACACATAAATTTATCTGAATAAGGTTGCCAACTTTAAAATTATTGCAAAAAAGTTAAAACTAAATAGGGTGTCCTTCAATACAAAATTCTATTTAGAAAGCACATTTAGTGCTTGTTTGGCCTAGCTTTTGAGAGTGTTTTTGGAGTTAAAAACACAAATTAGGCCAAACGGTGTCTTTTATAAAAGTTAAAAATTGTTTTCCAAAAACAGTTTTGGCCAAAAACAGCTCCAAAAGCTGAAGCAGTAAATTGCTACTTCTGCTTCTTAAAAAACTAATCACTACTCAATCTATGAGATTCTTTAGTGATTAGTTTCCATAATTTCACATAAATATTTTGATTTTTATAAAGATAGCATTTAAATATTTAAATATTATGTTAGAACATTTAATATTATGTTGGACATTTTTATTATCTAATTCCTATACAAATTTTTGATATATAAATATAGTTATAATATTAATTATTATAACTATAACTATAATTATAAAATTATAATTATTGTTAAAATTAAAATATGATAATCTGTTTAAAAATTAATAAAAAGTGAAAAATGTAAATAATTATATGATAATTTTACTCTAGAAAAACACATGATAATTTTTAAAAGTTAGACTAAACAATTAAATTTAGTAAAAACACTATATCATAAGTTAAGCCAAACACTTTAGCTTATTAGTAAAATTATTTATGTCATAAGCTAAAAATTGTTTATAAAAACACTATATCATAAGTTAAACCAAACACTTCAATACCTCTCCAAAAATAACTTTTATAAAAATTGTTTATAAAAAGCAAAAGCATTTTTTTTAAAATTAGGCCAAACATGCACTTAACTGTATCACATAACAAATTTTTTCTTGTCATTTACTTTTTCAGAATTACACCTTTTATAATTTCAAAGAAACCTATCTTAGGGAACACAAACAACGCAATGATGTCTTGCTTCCAGATATAAAAAGACAAAAATTGACAGCAGCAAGCTATCCAACCAGTCACCTATATACCACAAAATACATTAGACAAAATATGTATATAATCCTCAAGCAACCCACCAAAAAGCAAAATGCTATATTCATTTTACAAAAAGATGCAACATGAGCCAAAACACTCAAAAATATATCTTAAGATCGTAATATAAAGGAGCAAGTAATACTTACTGCAATGCATACAACAACATCAACTAAGAATGAACTCAAAATTTTCCCTTTCAAAAGAATGGTAATAGTGTTCACTTCTTTGACAATTGAGAAAGTCAGTTTAGGCAAATCTTTTAAGCCTGCATTATTGTGGACTCAATTACCCAAAAAATCCAATCTAAAATGTCATGCGTTCTGTTCTATGGAGATGTGCAATAATATTAATATATCAAGTCTTAAAATCAACCTCTATGTGATTGAACACCTAATACGTTGTCTATATTACAATAGGGCAATGTTAGTGTAGACACCAAAAAGTGTCTCATAATTATTGTAATTATTTTTATTTTAGTTTAGGAAAATGCCAAGAATTTTGAAATGCAAAAAAATGAATAAATGAAGGAAAAACCCCTTTAAAAAAAAGCCATCACAAAAAAAGCTCAATCCAAACAGCCCAAAAAAGTAAAGCCTGGCACGCGACCCAGCGGGGCGACCGGATATGGGCATGCTGCCAGTATTCGGTGGTTATGCCCGACGTGTTACTTCGAAGGCGTGCCCACCTCGGAAGCGTGCAACCTGGCTTCTCCCAGTGCCCAAAGATACCGCAGTATTCCGGTCGGGCCGGGTTACCTCGGGAAGCGTGCCCACCTCGGAAAGCGTGCAACTGGGCTTCTCCCAGGCTCAGCATACCGGCAGGTATTCTATCGGGTCGGGCCTGGTTGCCTCGGGAAGCGGACCCACCTCGGAAAGCGTGCAACTGGGCTTCTCCAGCCCAAAGATACTGCAGCATTTGGTGGTCGCCCAACCCGATTTACCTCGAAGCGCGACCTAGGAGACGCGCGGTGGCGCCTCAAAGCCCAAAGATGCTCGGGTATTGTGGGCGGGTTCTGCCCGACCCGGGCCGCCTCCATCCGCCTCGGGAAGCGTGTCGTGACCTATTTTTTCGCGCAGCCGGGCCTGATACTTGACGGTATTGTGCCGTATTTTTCCCCTTATTTTAACCTAATTCTCAATCTTTATTCCTCCTATAAAAACCCCTTTCATCTCCCATTTCATCCTACACCGAAATCACCCTGGCGTATTGACACTTGGTGATTTCATCTTCTCTTCTCCCTCTTTATTTGTCTCATTTTTGCATACACTTTAACTGGCATTTTCTTTGTTTCTATCTCTTCTCCATTCATATTATCTTGTAACTTGAGTTAACCATAAACTCGACCTAAATAATATGGATTGTTCGTGAATAAAGGTACGTTTATATTTAATTCTTTTATTTATTGTATTTACTTCTCGCTTTATTATCGCATTTGTATGTAGCTAAATAACACTAATTACGCTAATTAATACTCTATTCTACTCTCTTCTTCTCTCCTCTTCTTCTTTCTTTTTATTTAAACGGTTTAGTAAAGTCCGTTCGTTGAACGGGCGGATCGGGAATTTATATTCTCGAATCCGTAACCTTACCCCCGGATCCGAATCTCGTGGTTCGTGGTTTGTAGAGTTTTAATTTTTGAGTTTATTAATTCTCGTTCAAAAAAATTAATTGGCGACTCTTCTTCCTTTTTTCCTTTTTATTTTTTCTCGCTTTTATTTCTTTTCCCTTCGTATTTTCTGTTTGGGAAAGCTCTTAAAAAAAAGATTTTTTTTTGTCTCGGAAACAGATCCCGAGGCCGGAACAAGCGGAATACCTGGTGGTATTCCGGCCAGTCCCGCGCCTCGGATCTGATTTCCAGGCCCGAGACCCTTTTTTCGGGGTCACTGACTCACAATACCTGCAGGTATTGCTACAGTAAATCATCCCGAGCCCATATTTTATTTTCAGTTTTTTTTTGTCTATCTCGGAAACAGATCCCGAGGACGGGACAAGCGGAATACCTGGCGGTATTCCGGCCAGTCCTGCGCCTCGGATCTGATTTCCAGGCCCAGGACCCTTTTTTTCGGGGTTACTGGCTCACAATACCTGCAGGTATTGCTACAATAAATCATCCCGAGCCCAGTCCCGGGGCCCTCTTTTTTTCTCTTTCTTTTCGTTTCTTTTTGTTTTTCTTTTATTTTCTGTTTACTTTCTGAATAAATAAAATTCTCAAATTTTAATAAAATCTAAAAAAAAGAAATTATTTAAATTTTAGTTTTAATTTATTTAAACAGAAATTCAAGCGAATCTTCTAAAAGAAAAGACATCCCTTTCGACTCACCGTTTACTACGAGGGACACCAACGGGGATTTTCCCGGGTCCCACAAATGGCGACTCCACTGGGGACTTACTTTAAGAGGGTAAAACTTGAAAAACCGATTTTTAAAATTTTTGAGTAGAAAAGGAGAAATTAATTTTTGTAATTTTTATTATTTAGTTAGGCATCGTGCATGCGGACCTCCATCTCGGTTTTTAATAAATCGGGATGAACCCAAAGATACCGTCTAGGTTAACCTAATTTTCCTTTGGGGTAAAGTATATTTTCGAATTCAAGGAATGAACCCCACATTTCGAGAATGTCGCGAATTGCTTTCTCACTCATGAAGCACTCCAAAGTTACCGGGATTATGAATTTAAATTTTCTCTTTAATTTTGCGAGAAACACACGAGTCACACTACTATGAACTCCATAGAATTTGTGACGAGTGAGAGACATGAGTATGATAGTTTTAGGTTCCCGACCATAAACCCATGAATATAGAACCTTGGTTAGGTGCATTACCCATTTTGTATGCTATGTGCATTCTTATTGTGATATGTATAAATTATGTGCTATATGTTTTTTAAGAGTCGGTCTCATTGTTTTTCCCCAAATGCCGCTTTAGTTTGGGCAATAATCATGCAAAAGTTAAAGAAGACCCAAAGGTCTCTCTTGGGCCCAAATCAAAGAGGTTTGATTAAGCCCGAGATCTTAGCTTGATTTTGTCCAACCCTTGGTTATATTTGGGCCCATAAAGTGTATCCGACCATTATTCGAATCTGAGTCCATTAAAACTTTAATGTTGACTCGATCTTATGATGGCCCGATGGACTTTCCCCGTACATAGTCTCATCTTAGGCTAGAGGTCATCATGCAAGCCCAATGTTGGGTGAGTCAAGTCAAAAGGAAAAAAATTAGCATATAAGCATGGTCTGCATTAAGTTGTCTCATATAGGTCGCTAGGTCTTTGGGTAAGTCAATGTTGGGGTTAATTTTGAGGTTTATGGTTTCCATACAGGCAGAATAAGGATCCGGTGACTGACCTTGAACTCGGAGTAAACAAGTTGCCTTCTTTGCACCACTGTCTCCTATGGCCTCCAACGGAATGCCTAGCAACAATGAACTCGATCTCTTCATCTCCCAACATTTGACTGAAATTTCACAGCAAATGTAAGGCAACGATAGGAGAATAGATGAAATCATCGATACGTTAGCAAGGATGAATGATGAGCTGAATTTTCTTGATAAAGATGGAAGTAACACTCGTCATAGTGAAATGTCAAGCATGCGTGAAATAGAGAGAGAGATCCCTATGTCTGCAAATCACTATATGGACACGGGACTCACTTCTATTCCTAGAGTTGTTCAATCACATAAGTCCAACTCACCAATGGAGAAGTTTAAAACAGTTCCAAATGTCTCCCGATCACCTTTAACTGAGAATAAAGACCAAATTCCGCCCTTAACTACAGGAGGATATCAAGAAAGAAGATGTGGTGAACGAGAAAGTTCTTTTTTGGACAAACTCTTTACCACAATAATTCAAATGCAATCACGCATGGAGGGTCTAGACCGAAAAATGGATATGATCCTTTGGATTCTACAAAACGATAGAAGGACGATGAACATCGCATCAGAGAAAATATTGGAGAAGGATCATCATCAATGGGATTGAATAACACTGACATTCATCAAGTGTCAAAGAATTGTCAACATAAATTTTGTTCCCGCGACAACCCGTGTCTTTCATTCCGATCTCCACTACCTATGTGGAGGCTCTCGACTATCTCCTTAAGGAAGGAAAGATCAAGCTTCCCCCTATTCGAGCTGAACCTGAGGTCAAAAGCAGAACTTGGGATGCTGGCAAGTTCTGCCAATATCATAGAATGCGAGGTCATGACACCGATAAATGCAACATTCTCAAGGACAAGATAGAAGAGATGCTCCAATCCGGGGTGTTGTCACTGCCAATCGCAAAGTAGAGAACGTGGTTTACTACAAAGTCAAATAGGGTCTTTCCAAAACCTCGATCTGCAAAAATCAATTAGGCGATCCCCTTATGTTGCATCTTTTCTTTTCATGGCAATTATCTTCTCTTTTAGAGTCAGTTGGGATATATCCCAAGTAGTTTTTTTTAATGTATTCATCTTAGTTGCATTCAATAAAGATGGAACCTTTCATGATTATGACTCTTGTCTTCCCCGACCCTTCATTTGCTTCTAAACTGCTAAGGAATAATCTTGTGCTTGCATTCCTGATTTGAATTGAATAGCTCACTCACCCATATGACCATCCAAGTCTGGCGCATCCATCTGCTCGTTTCCTCCATCTCACATCTTCATCACATTTTCTCTAAACTTTTTCTGCCCTACCCCGAGTCCAATGTTAATTAAGAGGAGAGAAGCTAACTTGAACACTCACCCAATAGGTTAGGCAAAAGGAGAGAATTCAAAGCAACCAACAGTCTCTAAAAGTGAATCTCACTATCAAATAAATCATGCAGCTTAAAAAGATATGCCTATGATAGAAGGCTTTCATCCCTTACCACCTACATCATAACCATCTTCATTTTCACTTCGCTGCTTCACCTAAATTTCTTCACACATCATCTTCTCAATCACCACCATGAACCCGGTCATTCATTTTATGACCTCATCCCTAGATCCATTTTAAGCCGACTAATGTGTTGCGGGTGACAAATATCGTGGATAAGAGAAATATAGATTGCGGTTGTCAAGTTCAAAAGAAAAAAAAAATACAAAAAAAAGAGAAAGAAGAAAGCAAGAATAAGAGGCATAAGAGGCAATCGTCGGTTTACATTGGTCACTTGCACACATTCCAAAACCTTCCCGTCAAACCCTCACACCTATCCTTCCCATTAAATTTTCGACCCATCTCAAAGTCCTTCTTGAGGCATCAATCAAAACTGCACCTGTTGAACTACGACTGACCTGATTCCACACTGGATACGTAGGAGAACCTCTTTGAGGCCCGGCCACTGCAATTCACTTCAGAGGAAATCCATCATCAAATCTTTTGGTCTTTGAGAGATAAAATAAAGAGTGGCTAGCTTGAAAACCTCAGCAGGCGAGCTACGCAAAAGGAGAGGAAACCTTGGTCTCTAATGACACTGACAAGTTGTCAGATTTCTTTCACCAAAGCACACCCACCTTTTCCCATCAGACTTGGATCACCCTTCATACCTAAATCCATCAAACCATAGCCATTTGACCATCTCTTCCCTTATGAGATTAACCCATGAGATATGGTACTCCATCCATAGACCATCTCATCCACCTTCATCAATCACCAGTTCGAACTTCTGCCTATCGAACTACCCATCCATTCATCTGATCACTACTCTCGCCTAGCCATCCATAGCCTCGTTTGGCCCACCATTGGGGCCTAACCACTCACAAACATACTTTCTATACCACCATTCCTACCTTTTCCATAATCCATCATCCATTGTCCCTACCCTGTGAGCTCTTCTGATTTGGTCATTAGTGTATGTATGAGATTCGTCAGTTAATCCTCGCTTCCAGAACACCTGAGTGAGGGATAACTCCTTTAGCAGAACAAGAAGCCAACTGCATCAATATAAGGTTACTTGAAGACAACACCCACCTAGGTCCGTCATTCTGACTTGCCTGAAGATATTTATTTGTTCACTGATATTGGGGGCTTGGTGCTTACATGTTCCTACCTAAAAGACTCAAGAAGAATCGAGAAAAGGCAAGAGAAATCAAGACGACTTGTCACTTGATCCTTCTTAGTGATTGGGTTCCTAACCATGACATCAAGGTCGAGCATCCCGACTATCCCATCATGCATCTTAAGCAGGCCGAGTCTTCCATTAATATCGTCTTTACAAAGATTCCATATGGGGCTCGCCATCACTCAATATCGATCATGGCAACTCATGAGGCAATTCGAGAAGAAGAACTCATCATTTTCACTACCTTTTGCCTTGTCCTAAACTCACTTGAAACCACTCTTGACATTTAGAGTTTTGATTACTTTTTTCTTTCCTCGGAAAGTGGGGCATTCATATCGCATACATGCAGCAAATCAATGTGCATTTTTTAGTTTTTGTTTTTAGGTCATGTGCATTTTTCATTTTAAGTCACATTAGTTTGCATTTTGAGTCACATTAATTCGTTTTTCATTTTTATTTTGAGTCATGTTAGTTTTTATTTATTTATTTTCTTCTCGAGTCAAATAAAAAAAAGTCACATGCATTGCATAAATAAAAAAAAGTAAGTACAGAAAAATAAAAAAGAGTCACATCATGCATTAGAATTAGAACTACATAGAATCATGCATAAAGAGTCTTATAGTATAGAATGCATAATAGAGTTGTGTATTGTACATAAAAGAATCCGGTACTTTTTCTTATTCTCACATAATTCATGTAGCATAGCATGCATAAGACCGCATATGCATTCTTCTATCTCCCGCCCGAACCTCAAAAGAAATGCAACTATGGGGGCTAGAAATCAAGCAAGTTTACTTGGAGTCTTAATCGCCTTCGGGCGTATTACCAGAAACTCAAAGGACGCTGTCGATGAAGAGATAATTCGAGTTTTATGAGAATTAACTCGTCTTCCGAGTTAAACACTAAAAAATTCAGTTCACAAATTTTTATGAGAATTAACTCATTTTTCGAGTTAAACTCTAAAATTCCAATCGCAAATTTTTATGAGTATTAGCTCATTTTTCGGGTTAAACTCTAAAACGGACAACAAATTTTTATGAGAATTAATTTGGAAAATAATTCATTTTTCTGAGTTAAACTCTAAAAAATTCAATTCATAATGTTCACAAGAATTAGTTTGGAAATAACTCATTTCTGAATTAAACTGAGAAGACTCGAGTATATGGACAAACCCGACCCATGCTGCCAAGGACAAGTCGGGTCAGGGTTTTGCAACCAGACACCATACCTCCAGGTATGGCTCGGACCCATAACCAGGGTTCCGAATAGGAGAAGACCCGGAAAAGCCGGTACCATATCGCCAGACATGGTCTGGACCTGGGTCCTACAAAATGGACCCGATGCGAAGACAAAATGTTAGAGTAATAATTGGCGGTATGCTCGGCGAAGGGGGCCCAAGGTTGGGCCATGCGAAGACAAAAAAAAAATATCGGGCAGAGCGCCATGCCTAGGGTTTCGAGCAACAAGTCCCGCTGACCGACCCGGGCTGGACAGAGCTGCATGCCTGGAGGCATGCCAACCTGCCCAGACTTAAATCTGTCCAGACCATGCAGAAAAACTCCGGACAGAGCACCATACCTGGAGGCATGCCAACCTGCCCAGACTTAAATCTGTCCAGACCATGCAGAAAAACTCCGGACAGAGCACCATACCTGCAGGCATGGTAGCCTGCCCAGGGTTCTGAACAACGAGCAAGGACCAACTGACTGACACTGACGGGACAGAGCTGCATGCCTGGAGGCATGACACCCTGATTGTACAAGGATCTGGAAAAAAAAACAGTACAGAAAAGTATGGAAAACTGGACGGAGTTGCATGCCTGGAGGCATGACATCATATTTTTATGAGAAAAATCTTGGGATTACTAGTTAATCCCAACGTTAAACTCTAAAAATTTGACGATACAAGAAACAGCAAAAAGTTTTGGGCCTCAATACATGACAAGGTTGGTATAAAGCATGCATGCGGGATACCAAGATCATACAAAGAATATGAGTTTGAAATGCTCACCGGCACTTCCGATCTCCTAAGCCGCACATGCTCATTCGGATATCTCGAGGTTTCAAAGGTTGTGTCATCGTACAAGCTGCAAAGCACAAGAAGAAAACTCAAAATCCCGCGACAAAGCAAAATTCCTCGAATCAAAATCGGGACGCAAACCCGAGTCCATACAAGCAGGTATGAAGTAAACCCGAGGACGAACCCCGGATTGCGCGAAAGCTTACTTGAAAACAGGAAGGGATCAAACTTGGGTCTGAACCCGGGATCATGCCTAGCGGTATGGGGGCGGTTCCAGCCAAATTCCGGCAAGCCACCGGGAGTTAAAAGCATGCAAAATTCTATAAAACCAGGACCATACAAGCAGGTATGTAGCAAACCTGACCCCGGGTTGTACGAAAGCTAGTCAAGCTCCGGTCTGAACTCGAGACCATACCCAGCGGTATGGGGGCGGTTCCAGCCGAATTTCGGCAAGCCACCGGGAGTTAAAAGCATTACCATACAAGCAGGTATGGAGCAAACCCGAGACCAAACCCCCGGGTTGTACAAAAGTTGACCCGAAAATAGGAGCGGGTCAAACTCGGGTTCAAGCCCGGGGAAATACCGCCAGGCATGGGTCAACAAAATTCCAGAATTCGAGTTTATAATGCTGAAAACCGAACACATGCGAGATCGTATTGAGCTCCGGCGAATGGCGTCTCTGGCCCGAAAATCGAGGAATCGTCACCGGTGAGAACTAACCCACCCGACGACAATACCTGGCGGTATGGCCATCCGGTCTCGGCGATCGATGCATGACAAAGAATGGGGCTCGAACCGCACACCGGGCGGTATGCTCTGCGCTCGAGATTCTAGAGAAAGTAGAGGGAGAGTAGGAGTGGGAGATAAAATGTTTGCAGTGTGTGGATATGGATAAGGGTGCCTCCCTTTTAAAGATCACCCTTGCAACCTCCCGCCTATCTCACCATTCAATTCAATTAAATGGTCATTTGACCGGTCTAGCTGGATTGACCGAGAAATTTATTGTGTGGAGAATTTAAGATTTTCTTAATACTCCCATAATAATAAAAATAAAAAAAAAATGCAAGAATTAATTATTTTCAAGAGAAAATATGGAGATATAATTTCTGTATGACTCAGAAAATAATCCGAATTTTGCGGCTGCATCATCTTAGGTAAACTACAACGACATCGGGAAAGACTGAGCTACATTCCAACGACATCGCGAAAGACTGAACTACATTTGAATGACATCGGGAAAGACTGAACTACATTTGAACGACATCGGGAAAGACTGAACTACATTTGAACGACATCGGGAAAGACTGAGCTACATTTCAACGACATCGGGAGAGACTGAGCTACATTTCAACGACATCGGGACAGACTGAGCTACATTTCAACGACATCGGGAGAGACTGAGCTACATTTCAACGACATCGGGAGAGACTGAACTACATTTTCAACGACATCGGGAGAGACTGAGCTACATTTCAACGACACCGGGAGAGACTGAACTACATTTCAACGACATCGAGAAAGACTGAGCTACATTTCAACGACATCGGGAGAGACTGAGCTACATTTCAACGACATCGGGAAAGACTGAGCTACATTTCAACGACATCTGGAGAGACTGAACTACATTTCGACGACATCGGGAGAGACTGAGCTACATTTCAACGACGTCGGGAAAGATTGAACGACGTCTAGAAAGACCGGAGACCTCCAAGCTATACTTTGATCATCGTCTTACTCAAACTCGATCAAAGTGGGGGCTAACTGTAGACACCCAAAAAGTGTCTCATAATTATTGTAATTATTTTTATTTTTATTTTAGTTTAGGAAAATGCCAAGAATTTTGAAATGCAAAAAAGATGAAGAAATGAAGGAAAAACCCCCTAAAAAAAAGCCATCACAAAAAAAGCTCAATCCAAACAACCCAAAAAAGTAAAGCCTGGCACGCGACCCAAAGCAGGACTGCAACCCGGATATGGGCATGCCTGCAGGTATTCTGGTGGGTTATGCCCGACCCAGGTCACCTCGGGAAGCGTGCCCACCTCGAGCGCAACCTGGCTTCTCCCGGGCCCAAAGATCCGGCGGTGCAGCCGGGTCGGGTTGCCTCGAAGCGTGCCCACCTCGGAAGCGTGCAACCGGCTTCTCCTGGCTCGATACGGCGCGGTATTCTATCGGGTCGGGCCTGGTTGCCTCGGGAAGCGGACCCACCTCGGAAAGCGTGCAACTGGGCTTCTCCCAGGCCCAGCATACCTGCAGGCATTTGGGCGGGTCAGGCCCAACCCGATTTACCTCGGGAAGCGACCTAGGAGACGCAGCACTGGCGCCTCCAAAGCCCAGCATGCCTGCAGGTATTGTGGGCGGGTTCTGCCCGACCCGGGCCGCCTCCATCCGCCTCGGGAAGCGTGTCGTGACCTATTTTTTCGCGCAGCCGGGCCTGATACTTGGCGGTATTGTGCCGTATTTTCCCCCTTATTTTAACCTAATTCTCAATCTTTATTCCTCCTATAAAAACCCCTTTCATCTCCCATTTCATCCTACACCGAAATCACCCTGGCGTATTGACACTTGGTGATTTCATCTTCTCTTCTCCCTCTTTATTTGTCTCATTTTTGCATACACTTTAACTGGCATTTTCTTTGTTTCTATCTCTTCTCCATTCATATTATCTTGTAACTTGAGTTAACCATAAACTCGACCTAAATAATATGGATTGTTCGTGAATAAAGGTACGTTTATATTTAATTCTTTTATTTATTGTATTTACTTCTCGCTTTATTATCGCATTTGTATGTAGCTAAATAACACTAATTACGCTAATTAATACTCTATTCTACTCTCTTCTTCTCTCCTCTTCTTCTTTCTTTTTATTTAACCGGTTTAGTAAAGTCCGTTCGTTGAACGGGCGGATTCGGGAATTTATATTCTCGAATCCGTAACCTTACCCCCGGATCCGAATCTCGTGGTTCGTGGTTTGTGGAGTTTTAATTTTTGAGTTTATTAATTCTCGTTCAAAAAAATTAATTGGCGACTCTTCTTCCTTTTTTCCTTTTTATTTCTTCTCGCTTTTATTTCTTTTCCCTTCGTATTTTCCGCTTTGAAAGCTCTTAAAAGATTTTTTTGTCTCAAAACAGATCCCGAGGTCGACAAGCGGAATACTGGCGGTATTCGGCGATCGCGCCTGATCCGATTTCAGTTCGAGACCCTTTTTTCGGGGTCACTGACTCACAATACCTGCAGGTATTGCTACAGTAAATAATCCCGAGCCCATATTTTATTTTCAGTTTTTTTTTGTCTATCTCGGAAACAGATCCCGAGGCCGGGACAAGCGGAATATCTGGCGGTATTCCGCCATCCGCGCCTCGGATCATTTCGTGCCCAGACCCTTTTTTCGGGGTTACTGGCTCACAATACCTGCAGGTATTGCTACAGTAAATCATCCCGAGCCCAGTCCCGGGGCCCTCTGTTTTTTCTCTTTCTTTTCGTTTCTTTTTGTTTTTGTTTTATTTTCTGTTTACTTTCTGAATAAATAAAATTCTCAATTTTTAATAAAATCTAAAAAAAAGAGATTATTTAAATTTTAGTTTTAATTTATTTAAACAGAAATTCAAGCGAATCTTCTAAAAGAAAAGACATCCCTTTCGACTCGCCGTTTACCGCGAGGGACACCAACGGGGATTTTCCCGAGTCCCACAGTTAGAAAAGTAGAAAAGGTCGGATGACTTACAACACTTGCAACTCTGTATAGTTTCCTAACTCTGAAGGAATTTTGGCATAAGAATTGTTCTCAATAAACTCTTTGAAAATCAAAACATTTCGCCTCCATTAATTGCAAATAAAGATTATCTAATTGTCTTAATCATTTTGAATGAACACATGCCATTCAACTTTCCCAAAAAATAAAAAATGTTACTACCCTAAATTAAAATTGTAAAAATTGTTACATCCATTCATTCATTTAAATTAATTAATATATATAAAAATATTCAGATTTCAAAGGAAGATTCACTAGAAAATAAAAATTTTGTTTATAAATGATACGATTGTAACTTAATCTTTTTATGGTTAGAATTTTATATAGCAATGTTGATTTTTAAATGTTTTTTTTCGATAATTTTATCTTAATTTATTTCTTATTTTATGCTTCAAATATTATAGTAATATTCTCCTGTAACTTGTTCTCTTATACATATATATATATATATATATATATATATATATATATATATATATATATAAATATATAATTTCCCTTTGAAATCTGAATATTTTTATATATATTAATTAATTTAAATGAATGAATGGATGTAACATTTTTTACAATTTTAATTTAGGGTAGTAATATTTTTTATTTTTTGGGAAAATTGAATGGCATGTGTTCATTCAAAATGATTAAGACAATTAGGTAATCTTTATTTGCAATTAATGGAGGCGAAATGTTTTGATTTTCAAAGAGTTTATTGAGAACAATTCTTATGCCAAAATTCCTTTAGAGTTGGGAAACTATACAGAGTTGCAAGTGCTGTAAGTCATCCGCCCTTTTCTACTTTTCTAACATTGCCCATATATATATATATAAATGAATTAAGGAGGTAGTATTGGTGAAAATCTGTCTGATTCGATAACCCAGATTTGTCCAACCCGGGAAAAAATTGGGTACGGTCATATAATTTTCATCTAAATTTTGACATTGATTGATTTGATCGAAAATTCAAATACAAGTTTTTTTCAAATTTTTATTGTTTGAACCCGATTCAGACCCAGATTTATACTTGTCCAACCCGAAAAATACGTGAAAGCTGGGTATCAGACATCAAATATTCGTCCGATGTCCGATTTGTGTGAACCCGAAATTACCTAGATCCGGGTTTTTGCTAACTCTAAAACGTGGTAATACATTTTACAATTTTAATTGGGGGTTGCTGACGTTTTTGACTTTTGGAAAAGTTGAGTGACAGTTTTGCCTAAATACCAGTGACAAATTACAAATTGGGTTATTGAATCAAATAATCCAACCTTTAAGACAACTTGGATACAACGAACTCACCTTTGTAATTTGGATTCGACAAACTATACTTAACATCCTATTAGATTGAGTGAACTTTTACTGATTTCAACTAGTTCGAAAAGTGACCTAACAAAGGTGATTGCTTTTGTAAATTATTTAAAAAGTGAAAAGTAAAGAAAAAACACATTGATCACCATCGAAAGTCACTTTTTCGATAAGTTGAAATCCGTGAAAGTTCACTCAATCTAATAGGATGTTAAGTGTTGTTTGTCAAATCTAAGTTTCAAAAGTCAGTTCATCATATCCAAATTGCCCCAAAAGTTGGACTAAACCATTATAACCTTTACAAATTTTACCTCAAAAGCTGCTATAGAAAGTGAGACCGATATTTTTGACTTTTTTAAAAAAATGTTTTTGATTAAAATGGGATGTTAAAGGGACAATTTTGTACAATCACTCTAGACTATAGTTAACTTACCATTACCGAATGACGGTGATTGCGTAGTCCAACTCCAAAGAGTAGACTCTAAACTCGATACACAAAGACAACCAAAGAGATGAGTGTCCCTTGCTTGCTTCACTCCCCTAAAATTCAACTTTCGTGTAGCTGGGTTTATTCATCCCAACTGCTAACCACACCCACTCACGCCTAAAGTAAACAATTCCCTCAAATTCCCCCAATCTCTACCCCTTTCCTCTCTCTCCTAGGGTTCTTCATAATTGTAGATCTTCATCCAAAATTATCCATCTCCACTTGCATCCTCCTTTGATTTCTTCGAATAACCAAAACCCCAGATAGAGTTTCCGTGTTCCCATCTTTTTTTTTTTTTTTTTTTCCTTTTAGGGTTTTTCCCATCTCGATTTCCTTCAAATTCAAGCATTGTGCTACTGCATCTGACATTTGATTCACATAGAGAAGAAGAGGTTTGCGAGTTTCGGTTTGCCTTTTTCTGGTAAGGAACCATGTCAAATGGCTACGCAATTGAGCTCTACTTCGATCCAGCATTGGAAAATCAAGTCTTGAAAGCATGGAATGTGTTAGCTCGTCGACAAATCAGTACCCAGCTGATCGAGATTGAATCTCGACCCCATATCACTCTCTTCTCAACATCTTCTTTCGTAGACCCTGCAAAAATTGAGCCTCTGGTCAAGTCATTTGCAGCAAAGCTGGAGCCTCTACAACTGAATTTCTCCTCGATTGGATCATTCCCAAATGAGGGTAATGCCCTTTTTCTGGCCCCTACCCCCACAATGTCTCTCCTGCAATTCCATTCCCAGATGTGTGATCTGCTCACGAAGGAGGGTGTTGAGATTGGGGATGAATACCGTGTGGGTTCGTGGGTTCCCGCTTGCCCAGTTGCTCAGGAGGTGCCTAGGAGTCGAATGCCAGAGGCAATCAATGTGTTGAGGGATTTGAAGTTGCCTGTTAATGGCTATGCAATGGATGTTGGGCTTGTTGAGTTTTCCCCCGTCAGAGAGTTGTTCTCCTTCATGCTTGGTAACACCGTAGATGGATAAAAATATTGAAATGTATGTTTTACTATTAATTCGAATGTTTATTTCATATAGCCTTGTTATTGTCTAATGTTTGTAGAAACAGCTTGTAGATTATTGTGAATTGTTGCCCTTTGAATCATATTTTGGTTACCATAATTTTTTGCATTTGATGTTGACGAGAAGAAAGTGGCAAAGCTGGAAATTATACATTGTTATTTGCCAAGTTTGACAGCTGAACATGATTCAACAATTTCCTTCTGGGATAGGTGCTGTATTTTGTTGTAGTTGGGGGTCCATATGAAATAACCTCTTTCGTCCTGAGGGGTGACTGTTGGACAATGAACAATATGATCCCCTTCACTAGTTCACTGTCCATGCTGCAATGGGATCCTGATTGGATGTTGGTGGCGTTTTATAGTCCATAGAAATAACCTACATGAGCAGAATTAGGTATTGAACGAGATGAAATGTTTTAATCTTCACTCATCCTTCAATCTTCTGTTATCATTGCTTTGAAAGATGTAATGATTAGACTCAAAATGGATTTGATGTTGTCTTTCAAAGTTCTAATGATGTCCTAAGTTTCTTTTATCTGAAAAGTTATCCTCTTCTTCGACTGTGATTTTGGTTGGCAGAGAATAGAGATGTTAGTGTGATAGTATCTACTCTTTCTCTGTGCATAGGGATCCTTGTTAGTTTTAGCCCTTTGATGAGGGTAATTTACATTTAATATAGGTGAAGATTTTAAGGGGCCAGATATTGTGATGATTGAACTAGTGGTTTGGTGCCTTTGTTGAGTGAATTCAACAGGTGCTTGTGGTTTAAGCTTCTATATGATCAGGAAGCAATCTTTGAGTGACAAAACGGAGGGGGAGGGGGAATCAAAGAAATGTGTGCTTCAGATACACTTCCATGTTGGTTGTGTCGTTCTATTCTTGTTGTGGCCATGCTTACTTGGAATAGTAAACTGTTATGAATTGTAGCAATGTTATCTGGATGCCTGTATCTGGGTATGGGTCAGATTAGAGGGTTGACCTTTGCTGTTTGTTTGAGGTTACAAATATTGAATTGCCCCAAGTTTTGTGTGATATTTCATATCTGCTGATCAGCCGTGGGTGTGTTAATAGGATTGAAAATGCCTACTAGATTGAGGAGTAGTGTATGCCTTAAATCTCATTTTAGACTCCCATTCTTTAACCCAATGGAGTGTTCTCAAGAATCCAGCCGTAATGTAGCTCATGGCCCATATGTTTAAGGAAGTGCATGACCAACGATCTTCAAAGCACTGTAACTGTCGTAATAGAAAAGACGCTTTGTTTCCCGTCCCCCCTATTTCTGCCTTGTGCACAATAAGCGTCTTCTTCTTTACTTTGAACCATGCTCATTTTCTTTTGTTGGATTTTTTCTTTTCAGTTTCTTGCTTTTGTGTTTATTTATTAGATTTGAAGACTTAGGCCTTTGCTATATTGAGCTTGTTTACAAAATTCTGCTGGATTGCAGATCAGGCCTGGCATAGGTTTATTATTCCTTTATGAATACTTTATATGAATCTTATGGGTAGAATTGAGTATGAATTAGTTGAGAACCACCAACAAACCCCAAAGAATAAGTTGAGTCAGGTTGGCTAACCAACCAACGACTCATTAAGATTGCTCGAGTCATCCAGTCTCTAGAGTTTTTATATGCAACTTTTAGCTTGCTAAGGTATGCATACTGTCTGTACTTTGCCTAAATTCACCTATTTAAGTTCAACCAAAGCATGAATATTGCTTAATGTGGATAATATAAATTTTAACATGTTTTGCTCACACTAATATGGTCTTGTCTATTGTATCTCAACCAAAGCATGAAAAGTCAGGTGGATTTCAAAAAATTACTTAGAGGTACCCTAACTTTTGAAGAAATAATTTTTTGGTACCCTAACTTTTCAAAACTAATTTTGGGGTACCCTAACTTTTAGGATTAGAAATTACTAGGTGAATTTCCGGCGAAACTCCGATTGATTCAAATCATTTTCGTCCACGAAAACAAAGGGCATTTTCATCCACAAAAACACTTAATCAATTTCCCGCTTAAAACTCACCGTTGAATTCAAATAATTGGCCGAAAATTCACCTAATTATTTCTAATTCTAAAAGTTAGGGTACCTCAAAATTAGTTTTTAAAAGTTGGGGTACCAGAAAAATATTTCACCAAAAGTTAAGGTACCCCTAAGTAATTTTTTGGGTGGATTTGTAGTAAGGATCGAGTCACCATTATTTTGCAGTGAAGTCCTCTGCTTGTGACGTCTATCTATTTAAGGGCTATTGTATTCAAGAATTTGTGAAGTTGGTTGTATTTTATCACGCTGGTTATGTATGATGTTATCTACTTATCTTATGGCTTAGTAGGGCATGTTATCAGGTTATGTATGATGTTATCTTATGGTTTAATATGACATGTTTAAGAATTATATTATGGTTTATTGTGGCATAACTCAGGTCTATGTTTAATGTTCAAGTATTTTCTTGCGATTGTTATGTTGTGATGTGTTGGAGTCTTATGGTTGATCGTTAGCCTTGTCCTTAGTTGTGCATAGCAGTAATATCCTTGGATTTTATATTTCGTTGTGCTAATCACTGGATTATGGGACGTACAATCTCAATCTTGTGGTTATAAATCTTGGGGTGTTACACACTAGGAAAGGAAACTTTTGTGCTTTAGTTATCATGTAAATCCTACACTTCTCTACATCATCATCAACATGAGGGATTAACTCAAGTCTAGACATAGCATTTATATTTATAAAATTTATATGTTTAATATGATAATGCCACAAAGAAGTAGGGGATGAGATTTCCACAAGCATATAATCAGAAATCGCTTCATTAACATTGTTGTTAATAGAGTCATTATGAATAAGGTTAACCTTAAAAATAGTCCTAAATACATAATATTTCCCTACGAACACCCCTCCCTTAAAGAATATATAGTAAAAACATTGTAAAGTTGAACAAACCCATGCTAACTTAGTAAGAACCCATAAACAAGGTTCTTACTCATATAGAAACCATAGTACACATCCTTGAGAATGAGTGTCTTGTCGGATGTAAACTTGAGATCAACTTAGCCAACACCACAGACTTGAACCATAGCATTCTTTTCCATGAGGAGATTCTTTTCCTCCTCAACGGATCAGAGATTCTTGATGTAGGAACTTTTGTTATAAACGTGCCTAAAGGCAATCGAATTAACAAACTAAGGATAATCGTTTACAATTAAATTTATTTGGTTCTTGCTCATCGCAATAAGGGTATCATTCTATGCTTTCTTTTTACCCTTGTCAGTAGGCCATGTTTCTTTTTCCAAGCATAACAATTCCCTCGCTTCTTGTGGTTGAATTGAGACTTCCTCATTCCCAACACAAGGATATGTTGGACTTCTCGTTGTTTTATTGGGCCTTTTCTTCTTACCCCTTTGACCACCATGGCTAGAATCACCATCTTGAACAATGTGCACTTTTGAGGTATTTTCCTTGGGATCATCCTACAAGCGTAATTCTTTCTCTTTGTGAAGGTGGTTATCTGATTCATGAAATGAAATAACCTCTTTCGCATGCGTAATGGTTCTTTTAGTCACTCTCCATGAAGAAGGGAGTTTGTCAATTATGGAAGAAACAATAACAAACTCATCCATGTGATTACTTAAAATATATTGGATATCTTGCAATTGATCTAATATAGGATGACCCTCTACCGTATAATAATTCTTAACTAGCTTACAAGGAAGTTCTAGTTAGGGGCGTTCACCGACATGTTTTTGTGCTTGATAGGCGCCCAAAGTTCCTTTGCGATCTGGGTGTATAAGTAGACATAAAAAACTGAATCCACCATGTTGTTGAGAATGCAACCAAGACAAACATAATATTCCTTCTCGAACTTAAGCCTTACTCTTGTCTCCACCATCATCTCGTTCTCATCCTCAGTCGGAAAGGACATGTTGAGCATATAAATAACCTTCAAGGTGGTAAGAATGAAATGCATCTTCTTCTGCCACCTTCGAAAGTTAACACTATTCAATTTGTCCAACTTTTAAAAGTTGGAAATCATATCCTTTAATGAGGCCATCTCTCTCTCACACTATATAAGTAAAAGGTTTTCTGAAAAATGGAAAGGAATGTGGATGGGAATTAATCGGTGTACAAGTGGGTTGAAGATGACCTTCACTCCTTTGATTTATATATCAATCGTATATAGTCGCAAGATAAAACACTTGCTTATTTTCTTATTGGACTTAGAATCAAACTCTCTATAACCCCTAGAAAGGTGCTGCAGTCATGGCCTTGTGGAATTATATTTCAAGAAGGAATGAAGATGATTGAAGTGAAGACAATCATCATTATTTGAGATATATGTGGCATGTATTATGATCCATTGCGAGAAGGAAGAAGTTAGAGAAGCGAGCATAATTCGTTCATACATGAGAAAATCCAGCTATTGCTACCGTTTGGCCTAACACAGGTCGTGTCTGGCCAGCACAAGTTATTTTGGAGGCTATCCCAAGCCGTCGGACTAAGGACACAACCCATGTCATTCCCTCATAGCCTAGATTCTTGCTGGTGGCTTGACATGGTTTGTGTCAAAGGTAACATGGGTTGTATCAGCCTACTTCCCGCTTTCATTGCTCTCTGCCAGGAGTCACACTCGTGGAAATCTCAAGACAGTCCATGCTGCCCTTAGTTGGGCCTATTGGGCCCTAAAAGTCTTCCCTCGACTTTCACTTAGTACAATAACACCATTTGACAATTTTTAGGCTTATGAACTTAAACTCAATGACATTATAAACTTAATATTATCACACTTCAAATATTCCAACAAAGGGTGGGGTTGGAGCGTACTATGGAATTCCTTGCAAGAACACAATGGTAGATGTGAATGTAGTGGTGTTGACATTTTTCCTCGCCGTTCGGGCTTCCGAACGTCCACATTGGATTGGGGTGTGATTCGGTGATTTGTGCAGGGGTTTAACCTTTGAAAACTCTTTAAGGAAATCAATCATACATTTCATGAATAATATTTTGTAAAACCACTTTCCTTTTACTTATGCATTTTATGAGTCATTGAATTAAACTTTTAAGAGTGAACATCCACTTGTTCCAAACACTTCTAAATTTAACCCAATTTGCTCATTTAAATGTTAGGCTCAGAAGAAAGCAATTTATGCAAATATTATTTAGAAATGTAAGAAAGAAACCCTAAAGTTGAATCGATACATTGTAAAACCATGTAAACTATAGTTTATGCAATCCTCGATATGTTTTGGTTCGAAATGGGAGTCGCCACCCGACTTTTTAAGGGAAAAGCCAAGCCAAGACAAAACAAAAGGAAAAGAAAGAAAGACTCCGCCTGCGAAACCAAAGAATGGATTCGGGGGTAAGGCTACGAACTCGAAAAGTAAACTTTAAGAGTTCGCCTCTCACAAAAGGAAAGACTCTGCTAAAAGTTTAAGAATGTGCTTTTAATAAAGTTTGGAAGGGAAATGAATGAATACTTTATAGAATTACTTCATTGAATCATGCAACAAGAATAAAAGGTACAAGATAAAAAGAAGGTACAAATATACACAATTATGTATAAAAAAGAAAATACTTAAAGCTTACATTGCTACTTTGTTGGGGAAAGCCTTGCCTAGCCTCTTGGTGCTTGAAGAATCCTCTTTGATGCCTTTAGAAACCTCCTCTCAAAGTGCCAAGATGATGGTAGAAAAGATGATAAGAAAGAGGGTGGAAAGAGAGTAGTAAGAAGGCTTCTTTTTGTGGTTTTGAATGTGTTTAGGGTAGGGTTTTTTGTGGGATTTAGGATGAATAGAATAGGATGAGTGTTTAGGGTTTTTATGAGGATGGAAGATGGTAATTATGAATGGAAGATATGATAGAATAAAGCATGGATAGAATAGAAGATGGATATGATAAGAGATAGAGATATTAAAGAGAATGGAAGAATGAAGTGAGTAAGAGAATGAGTAAAGAGGGAGAGAGGATGAGTGAGTTAGTGAGTGAAAATGACTTGGAGAAGAGTAGTATTTATAGGCTTAGGAGAGGAGAGATACATGCATACATACATACACTACCTCGTAGTCTCCGGATGAATGCACGATACCAAGGCAGAAAGGGGGAGCTCACCTAGCATGGTCGGTGACGCGTGGTCAATTGACCACGTGTGGCGGAGACACCAAGGCCGACCGACCACTACGCTAGGGGGGAGGAACCCATCTCATCCATGCATGCATGGACAGTGGAGTGTGAAGGTAGTTTGCCTTGGGAAGCTGCCATTCACACTGGCCGGTAAGTGCATGTGTTTATTTTAGCTTTTGAGAGTGTTTTTTGAGTGTTCTTGTGAGGATTCGATCTCGCGACCTCTGACACTTGATCTTAAGGCTTGCATGGTTTGGCTTCCCTTATTTTCTAATTCCTAATTTTCTAACTAAAAATACATAAAAAGGACATAATAAAAATTACATTAAAAGTATATAAAATCAATGCTAAAATTCGATGTCTGAATTAGCTCGTCGAACGACTTCTATTTCTTTATTTCTGCTTCATATTTATATAGTTATGCTATATATTTATGTGACAAAATCCGGTGTCTATAGAGAGCCCCCACTTTGATTGAGTCCGAGGATAGGACGAAAGTCAAAGTAGACTTGATTTGATGGACACCGGTTGAGATATGACTTTGGAATACAAAGCCCGTAGATATGACTTTGTGGAGTGCAAAGCCTGGGGTGATGCTTGGAAGCTGAGTCATGCATCGTGGTTATGGCGGTGTGCGCCTCTTCGATGATGATCTCGAGCAAGAATGATGCTCTACTTGAATGTTGATGTGTTTTGCATATTCTGCGCTGATCTCAGGCGAGAATGATGCCCTACTTGGAGTGATCTCGGATGTCTGATGACGTCCTACTCGAAATGATCTTGGGCGCTGAAGGCGCCCTACTTGAAGGTGTGGGCTGACACTTGGAAGCTAAGTCCTGTGTCACGGTTGGCGAACTTGCGCCGATAGGTGATCTCAGGCGAGAATGATGCCTTACTTGTCGGAGAGACTTCATCAGACACGATGCCGATGCCGATGCCGATGCCGATGGCTCTTGGAGTTTGATGTTGATTTTCTAGTCTTTCCCAATGTCGATTCTAGTCTTTCCCGGTGTCGATGTTGATGACTGTTGGCATGTTCAATGCCGAGGGACTTTATTGATCGCGATGTCGATGGCCTTGGGGGTTGAGACTTCACGGAAACTCTGCCGGTGGCTCAGGATTGGGACTGCATCGAAACTCTATCGATGGCCCTGGTTATTGAGACTTCACCGAAACTCTGCCGGTGGCTCTGATGCTGATGGGGACTTACGCCGATGGGCTACCCTGTTTTTGGGTTTTTTTGACGATGACGATGACAAACTGGACGCGAGGCCAGATGCCAGACTAACCAGACGCGAGGTTGGAAGCCGACCAACCAGACGCGACGCTGGAGGCCAAAGGGAGTGCATCGAAACTCTGCTGATGGTCATGATGTTGAGACTTCACCGAAACTCTGCCGGTGGCTCTGATGCTGATGGGGATTTACGCCGATAGGCTACCCTGTTTTTGGACTTTTGATGATGATGATGACAAACTGGACGAGAGGCCAGATGCCGAGACTAACCAGACGCGAGGCTGGAAGCCGTTGATGATGATGATGATAATGATGATGATGATGATGATGGCTATTCAATGCCAATGAGACTTCTCTGGATGCGATGCCAGTGGCTCTTATTCTTGAGGTTTCGTCGGAGCTGATGTTGACGACTCTTATTGCTGAGACTACACCGAACTCTGCTGGTGGCTCTGACTTTGATTTTCGGTGGCAATTCAATGCCTGGAGACTTCATCGATCGCGATGCCGATGGCTCAAATTATGCCAACATGATCATTGGGAGAATGCTCTTATTTTGGAACTTGATGCTCTATTCTTGAGAAGACCACCGCTTCTTATTGGGAACACTTAGCCATGCTCCTCGAAAATGTACAAGCTTGAGCCCTTCGAAACAAGCATGGAGAAAAGACAAAGGCTCCTTCTTTCCTTAGGCCAGCCGGACACTAGAAAAGAGAGGAATCCTTGCACTCACTCGGGACCTTAGCAACAAGCATGGAGAAAAGACAAAGGTTCCTTCTTTCCCTAGGCCGGTCGGACACTAGAGAGAAGAGAGGAATCTTTGCATTCACTCCAGCTTTTGCAGGCCATGTAGGAGACCAACTTGCTTGCAATTATTGTAGATAGCCCCAAGGCTGATCAGACTTGAGCCTAGGCAAATGAGGGCATGACATGTGGCTGTGTGAATCGAACTCTTGTGATCACAAATTGGAGCTTCTTCTTGTTTTTTGGATTTTCTTGTTTTTTTTTGTATTCTTGGCTTTTATTGAGAAGTGATGGCTTCTTCCGCTCTTATTCCTCGGTATGCTCTATTTCTTCTACAAGCTTATTTTTTATAGCATGTTGTAGTTGAAACGACTTGCATGCTACTGCTTGTTTTAGCACTTTAAGTTGAATTCAAAGTAAATGATACTTCAAATTTTGCTTTAAGCGCATAGACGCCAACATCTTCTTTGCTCATGGTTGCATGAGTTTGGAATTCCACTGGGGGAACATGGATTCTTGAATTTCGCCCAGTCGTCGATCCGTATCAGTCATGTGAAGAATCTGTCCTTCATATTGGACAAGTGCCATTCGTGTTTGGCTGAAGAGGATGTTGTCCTTCGTGTTGGACAATCGCCATTCGTGTCTGGTGGATGATGAAGATTTTGTCCTTCGTGTCGGAAAGTCGCCGTTTGTGTCTGGCGGATGATGAAGATTCTGTCCTTCTTGCCGGACAGTCGCCATTCGTGTCTGGCGGAGGAAGATGAATTTTGTCATTCGTGTCGGACAATCGCCATTCGTGTCTGGCGGATGGTGAAGATTCTGTCCTTCGTGTCAGACAGTCGATTTATGACTTGATTGGATGCTAGCTTAACTTGCTAAAGTTGGATTAGAGGTTGCTCCAATCTTGCTCTTAGTGATAAGAAATCATGTTGACCGGTCTGAATGAGATGGCCTACGGGCTTTACCAGCCCCCCCAGTGTCGCGTTCTGGAGCAGCGATGTGGCGCTTCTTTGCTTTTTTTATATTTTTTTTTGATATGCAGGTATGCATGCAACTAGTCTACTAGACTCTTACACAAACAATGCATTTTTTTTACACAAGTATTTATGCACTTATGCATTTATAGACGACTACTGACTTTATGCATGATAGATTGACTCTATGTGACTTTAACATGACTTATGGATGCAACGCAAACCTATTATGCTTAGACGGAACATACACATGACGCTTTATGATTCTAAACATGTAATTCTATATGCAGGTAACCCCCGACTCTTTATCTAAACAACAACTTTCTAGGACAATGCTTTCCTAAGACAATGTTTTTTTGGGACAATGATCTCCTAAGAAAATGGCCTTTTGTGTTTTGGACAATGACTTCCTAAGGATCAAGGCCACTTGTTGGGAGTTTCAGGAAAATTCAGAATGAGGAACATCTCGAACCAGGGGACAAGGAAAAATGGCGGAGGTGCTAGGCTTGAAGGATGTGCTTCTTGGATGATCACGTAGATGACCTCGATTGCTTGCAAATCTATGATGATGTATGACAAGCCCCCAGTTTGGCGTAGAATCTCGATGATACTGTCCTGCTTTGGAGAGCAACTTAGGGATTTGCAAGCCCCCAGTTTGATGAACTGACGATATGAAGCATGAAGACCATGGAATGGAAGCACGCATTGCTTCTGATGCTGCACTGATGGAAGTCTGGTATGTCCTTAGTCGCGAGTGTCGATCTCTCCTTTTTCTTAACTCGCCCAAAGGGTTTTCAATTAGCCTCTCTTTTTCTTTTTTTTCCTTTTTTTCCTTTTTTTCCTTTTTCCTTTTTTCTTTTATTTTCTTTTCTTTTTTTTCTCTCTCTCTCTCTCTCTCTCTTTTTTTTTTTGAGACTACTAGGACGTCAATGAGAATGAAGATCCACGACCTTGAAGGATAGGGAGTAGGTGTCCCTCTTAGAAGCCTTCTCCGATAAATGTCTTGAATGATGTCATAAGGGTCGTGCAAGCCCCCAGTTTAGAGTAGCTTGTTTGTGAGTCTGTTCATGATCATGTATGTTGCTGCCAGTTAGCCGTTGATCCGATGTGGATGGCTTTTGCTCTTGTTGAGAAGTTAGTCGCACTCAGGTATATTGAGAGTGGGCATTAAGAACAGAACCTCATACTTGCATTAATGAACGAGTTGAAAAGTCCTCAAAGGGTGAGATGAGATGAAAAAGCTAAAAAGGTTGGTTAGAAAGTGTTATGTGAAAGAGATTATGGGAGAGGTATCATTAATGAATGGGATGTGGAAACACTTAAGAATGAACGTGCCTTAAGAAGGAAGGAGAGATGGTCAAATGGGATAAACATCATCTCTTGGGAAAAGGTTGGAACATGGGGATGAAGAGACACTTAAGGATGATGGTGTCTTGAAAGGGTGAAGAGATGGTCAAATGGGGTAGACATCATCTCTTGGGAAATGGCAGGAACATGGGTGATGGAATAATGTTCAAGTCTGATAGGAGGAAAATGGAAAATGGAGGGTTAATGATGGTGATAGAAAGCCAGGGTTTCCTCTCCTTTTGCCTAGCCCGCCCAAGTGGGTTTTCAGACTAGCTTTTATTCTCTTTTTTTTTATTCCCTCAAAGACCAGTTTATTCAACGACGACACTCTCTAAAGTGAAAAAGTATTGGGCCGGGCCTCAAAGAGGTTTTTCTACGTATCCAAGGTGGAATCAGGCCAGTCGTTGTTCTTCAAATGCAACTTTGAAAGGTTAGTGCCTCGAGGAAGGCTTAATGGTTCAAAAGATGGTTATGAAGGCTTGAAGGGTACATATATGGGTAATGGATGGTCATTGAAAGGTGGGGAAGATTACTGAAGGTTGGAAGGTTTGATGAGATGTGTAGATGATGAGGTGAAAATTTGAGGTGGGAAAGGTTTAGGGGATTTTTCTGGTGTGCATGACTCTTATTTCTGCCTTCTAATTTTCTTATTCTCCCCTCGTCTCTTTTTCTGCTCTTTTGTTTCTTTCTCCCTTTTTTTTTGCTTCCACTTTTTTCTCTTTTGTTATCTCTCTCTATGCTTTTGCTATCCCTCTTAACTTTCTTCTTTTTTTTTTTGCTCTAACTTTTTTTTTATCCCTTTCAACTCTTTTTTTTTTTGTTCTAACTTCTCTTTTCTTTTGAATCTCCTCTTTTTCGAACTCCTTCATGGGTTGCCTCCTGTTCTCCATTGGTCATAGCACACCTTTTGGGATTGGTTTAATGAATGAAAGGGTTTTGAAAAGGTTGAAGTTTGATGGAAAAGGCTAGAAATGTAAATGATAGGTAGTAAGTGATAGGTCAAGATTGGATGAAAAGATGAGGGTAATGTGGGTGGTGAAATGAAAGCTGGGCGGAAGCCCCCTGTCCTCGGCACATTTGGTTAAGCTGCGGCATTTCTAATGAGTGTTCACTTCAGAGAGATTATTGGACTTGGTCTTTCCTGGCAATACTCTCTCCTTTTGCTCAGCCTGCTGGATGGGAGGTGCAGGCTGACTTCTCTCATTAATCTTATTCTCTCCTTTTGCCCAATTTGCCTCAGTGAGGTTTTCAAACCGGCTATTCTATAGTTTTTCACTCGTTTTTTGAATTCTTTTTTTTTTTTTTGAATTTCTCTCTTTATCACTCTAACCCTGGATTCAAGACATGAAGGGATGGAAATGAGGTATATGATAAAGATGGGAAGATAAGAGAAGATGAACTTGTTAGACTTAGTTTGTAAGGATGGTGGGTGGACGAGAGAACTTTTCAACTCAAATCAGAAACACACGCATGAGATTCTATTTGAACAAATAACAATAAGAGCAACTAAATTCAAGACATGAATTATGAACTGACTCTTAACTCTAACAGAATTCGGAAGCAAAATGCTTGACAACCAGGAATGTAGTTAACTCTAAGGCTCCTTTGATGATGCGCCCTCCGGGTCTTCCTATGGGGAATCCATGCTCCATTTGGTCATGTGTGTTGCTTTTGGTAGAAGCAGTTTTCCCTGAATGGATCATGTCCTCAATCTTATTCTTCAAAGTCTAACAATTCTCCATGTCGTATCCTCGGGACCTATGGTGATTGCAGAATTTCACGCCATCCCAAAATTCCGTTTATTGCTGGTTCGTGCCTTGACCCCGACACTGGATAAATGAAGAAAAACCCATCACAATGCATGCATGACCTAAATGACCTATATGGACTTCCTAAAAATGAAAAATTCTTATATGCTGACTCGAGAGAGACTCACCCAGGACATGGGTTTGAATATGTTAATTGACCTACATGGGACATCCTAGGATGCAAGACTTCTATATGCTGACTTAAGGAAAAGACTTACCCACGACATGGGTCTATATGTCCTAAAATCTATATTAGACTTCCTAAAATGCAAATGCCTATATGTTGACCCTTAAAGACTAACCTATGACATAAGTTTACATTAGACTACTTAAAAAAGAAAGACACTTGCGTGATATGCTAACACGAGAAAAGACTCACCCAGGGCATGGGTTTAAACTGGACTTCTAAAGAAAGCAGGTATTTACATGATGACTCTAGACCCAAACTCACCTATGACTTAGACCTTATACGAAAATCCCTAACAAATGAAAAACACTTACATGCTAACTCGAAAAACGACTCAACGACTCACCCATGGCATGGGTTTGCATGACCTAGACCCTATATGAGACTTCTATAATGCAAGACATTCATATATTGACACAGGAAAAGGACTCGCCCATGACATGGGCTTTCATTGGACTTTCTAAAAATAAAACACACATGCTTGCTGACTCTAAAACGAAGACTCTAAAATAAAGACACTTACATGTTGACTCTGAAATAAAGACACTTACATGCAGACTCTAAAACAAAGACTCACCCATGACTTGGGTTTAAAAGGGACTTTCTAAAAAATGGAAGACACATGCATGCAGACGTTAACACAAAGACTCATCCTAGACCTTTATATGAAACTTTCTGCAAGACTCATGCATATAGACACTAACACAAAGACTCACCCTAGACCTAGATTTACACTTGACTAACTAAAAAATGATAGACACATATTGGTTCTAAAATAAAGACTCACCCCATGACCTGGGTTTACACAGACACATGTTGACTCAAACAAAGAAACACCCATGACATGGATTTACATTAGACTCCTAAAAACAACACACAGGTTGACTCAAGAAAAGACTCACATATGACATGACCTTACATGAAATATCTTAAAGATTGATAGATCTTTACACATTGACTCTAAATAAAGACTTGCCCATGACTTGGGTTTACTAGACCATATATGATACCTCCTAACGTGTAAGACACCTATACACTTACTCAGGAAACGACTCAACTATGACACAGGTTTATGTGTTCTAACTTCTATATGACTCTAGACAACAACACTTTTTACAACGAGAGCATTATAAAGGGCCGGATAAAGTCAAACATAGCGAGTTGACATAAGTTGGAAAGCGCAAATAAGTGTTTCTCAATTCGGATGGGCTTAAACCACAAGCCGACCGTTTTAAGGAGAATCCGTCACTTGCACTAACAAACTTGTGTCAACTCAAGCTATGTTGGCTATTATGCGGACTAAAATAATGCTCGACACACTGACAGCCTAACTTCTAGACTTCTATTTACACACTCTTTTTTATTTAAGACCCAACATATTTATTTATTTAACTCGTGGAAAGTGCATGTCGTAAAGGACCGAATAAAGCCATCAAAAGGTGAGTTAAAACAGGCTTATAAACTCAATTATTAATTCCACCATGGATGGGTTTACCAACGGGGTGACCATGATTTTTTAGACTTAATAATCGAATTTATAAATTTATTTTCTCTAACCTTAAGACTATTACGCGAGCTAGAACAACACACACTGACTTTATTTTATTATTAATTAATTTCTTTGGACCCAAAATAAGATAATACTGAGAAGGGCCAAATAAAACCATCAAAGGTGAGTTAAAATGAATCGATAAATAAGGCCGGTTAACCTTTAAAATGGATGGGCCTCACAACCAGGCCGGCCATAAAATTTAAGGTTAATTAATCGAGTTTATAAATTCGTTTCTTTTCGAACCCAATGATTATTACGCGTACTAAAACAATATCTCAAAATTAGTTCCGACTCTAACGAAGACTCAACAAACACAAACACAAACACATTTTACACTTAACAAAGACTCAAAACACGTGTTAACAAAAACCTAACAAAGACTCAAACACGTGCCAAAGACTCAAACGTGTGGTACAGACTCAACAAACTCAAACACGTGGTACAACAAGCACATGCACAAACACAAACACATACACAGACACAGACGCATACACATGCACAGACACATACACAAACACATGCACATGCACAGACACATATACAAACACATGCACAGATACAAACACATGCACAGACGCATACGCATACACATGCACAAACACATATTTACACATAGTCTACAACATACTTTATCTACTTTATGGACCTAACTATATACGGATCCTAAGGACAATTGATCATTATAAACGACCGAATAAAGCCTGGTATGATGAGTCGGGACTGAATAAGGAATCACGAGTTAGTGTTTCTTAATTCGGATGAGCCCCTTCCACAGGCCGACCATTTTAAGGAGAATCCGTAACTCGGGAAATTTATCAGTCCAACTCAAGCCATAGCGACTATTACACGGGCTAGAATAATGATCGACAGTACTGACAAACTACTCTTTCTATACATTTTTTATTCTATTTGTTTAGGAAAGTGGATATCGTAAAGGACTGGATAAAACCAACAACAGGTGAGTTGTAATTAGTTTATAGACTTAATTACCAAATACGATATGGTTGGGCCTAACCATGGGCTGACTATAAGTTGGATGAATTCAATAATTAATTTGATAAATTAATCTACTCGAGGCCGGTGATTGTTATGCAGTCTAAAACATTATCCACAAACTTTGTCTGATTTATTAGTCAGATTTCTTAGACCTAAGGACAACCAATCATTACAATAGGCCGAATAAAGTCAAGCATGGCGAATCAAGCCCAAGTCAAGGAGCACAAATCAATGTTTCTCAATTCGGATGAGCCCCATCCACAGGCCGACCGTTTTAAAGAGAATCCGTAATTTGGGCTACTAACTTAGACTTAATTTGAGCCATGTTCACTGCCATGCGGACTAAAATAATGATTGACTGGACCGACGACCGTTCTTTCTATTCCGTTTTTTTTATTTATTTAATTACAGGAAAGCAAGTATCATAAAGCACTGGATAAAACCAACAACGGACCAGTTATAATTGATTTATGGACTTAATTACCAAATCCGATATGGTTGAGCCTAACCATGGGTCGGCCAAAAGTGTAACAGATTCGATAATTAATTCGATAAATTAATTTACTCTAGCCCGGTGATTATCATGCAGTCCAAAATTTTACCTACTAACTTTGTTTTGACTTAAATCATGTTTATTGGACCTTTGTTAAGAAGATGTCGTAAAGGGCCATATAGAATCATCAAGGGCAAGTTGAGTTTACTTTATGAACCAAGAAAATTAACCTTTATAGATAAATGGGCCCAACCACTGGGTTAACCATAAATTTTGAGGTTAATTAACTTAGTTGGTAAACATGACTCTTCTCAGCCCAATGACTACTACATGGACTAGAACAACACTCCTAAACTTGGGTCGACTCTTTATAACGAATTTAAACACATAGCACATAGCATACACATGAACAAGGGGTATCCTAAACCAATGCTCTATGTACAAAAGGGTTTATTGGCTAGATAAGGTTTAGCGGCTCATGTACTCGCCCCGGTGCATTCTTGTTGTAAATGCAACTTGAATATGTGGGGTGTTGCTCTTGGAGGCTCGAGTGGAGACCTCGTAGAGTGATGCATGAGTGGATGTGGTGACCAATGCTCTCTCGGTGTAAGTGCACCAATTGAGTATGGCCGGTCCGGCATCCCATGGGTTATTTTTGTGGTTTAAAGCGAAAAAGCCTAATACCGCCAATTTATGTGCTCCTACGACATATTACATGTCAAGGAAGTGCCCTGGTATATGCAATCATTATGCCTAAAAGGAATGACCTAATAATATAAAGTAACATCCATTTTCCTTCCAAAAGTTTTAAAGCACACCAAACTTATTTCAAGTTTTACCCACTTTAAGAAAAACTCCCCAGTGGAGTCGCCAAAAATCCTGTGGACATTTTTCCTCGCCGTTCGGGCTTCCGAACGTCCACATTGGATTGGGGTGTGATTCGGTGATTTGTGCAGGGGGTTTAACCTTTGAAAACTCTTTAAGGAAATTAATCATACATTTCATGAATAATATTTTGTAAAACCACTTTCCTTTTACTTATGCATTTTATGAGTCATTGAATTAAACTTTTAAGAGTGAACATCCACTTGTTCCAAACACTTCTAAATTTAACCCAATTTTCTCATTTAAATGGTAGGCTCAGAAGAAAGCAATTTATGCAAATATTATTTAGAAATATAAGAAAGAAACCCTAAAGTTGAATCGATACATTGTAAAACCATGTAAACTATAGTTTATGCAATCCTCGATATGTTTTGGTTCGAAATGGGAGTTGTCACCCGACTTTTTAAGGGGAAAAACCAAGACGAAACCAAAAGGAAAAGAAAGAAAGACTCCGCCTGCAAAACCCAAGAATGGATCCGGGGGTAAGGGTACGAACTCGAAAAGTAAACTTTAAGAGTTCACCTCTCACAAAAGGAAAGACTCTGCTAAAAGTTTAAGAATGTGCTTTTAATAAAGTTTGGAAGGGAAATGAATGAATACTTTATAGAATTACTTCATTGAATCATGCAATAAGAATAAAAGATACAAGATAAAAAGAAGGTACAAATATACACAATTATGTACAAAAGAGAAAACACTTATAGCTTACATTGCTACTTGGTTGGGGAAAGCCTTGCCTAGCCTCTTGGTGCTTGAAGAATCCTCTTTGATGCCTTTAGAAACCTCCTCTCAAAGTGCCAAGATGATGATAGAAAAGATGATAAGAAAGAGGGTGGAAAGAGAGTAGTAAGAAGGCTTCTTTTTGTGGTTTTGAATGTGTTTAGGCTAGGGTTTTTTGTGGGATTTAGGATGAATAGAATAGGATGAGTGTTTAGGGTTTTTATGAGGATGGAAGATGGTAATTATGAATGGAAGATAGGATAGGATAAAGGGTGGATAGAATAAAAGATGGATATGATAAGAGATAGAGAGATTAGAGAGAATGGAAGAATGAAGTGAGTAAGAGAATGAGTAAAGAGGGAGAGAGGATGAGTGAGTTGGTGAGTGAAAATGATCTGGAGAAGAGTAGTATTTATAGGCTTAGGAGAGGAGAGATACATGCATACATAAATACACTACCTCGTAGTCTCCGGATGAATGCATGATACCAAGGCAGAAAGGGGGAGCTCACCTAGCATGGTCGGTGACACGTGGTCAATTGACCATGTGTGGCGAGACACCAAGGCCGACCGGCCACTACGCCAGGGGGGAGGAACCCATCTCGTCCATGCATGCATGGACGGTGGAGTGTGAAGATAGTTTGCCTAGGGAAGCTGCCATTCACACTGGCCGGTAAGTGCATGTGTTTATTTTAGCTTTTGAGAGTGTTTTTTGAGTGTTCTTGTGAGGATTCGAACTCGCGTCCTCTGACACTTGATCTTAAGGCTTGCAAGGCTTGGCTTCCCTTATTTTCTAATTCCTAATTTTCTAACTAAAAATACATAAAAAGGACATAATAAAAATTACATTAAAAGTATATAAAATCTATGCTAAAATCCGATGTCTGAACTAGCTCGTCGACCGACTTCTTCTTCTTTATTTCTTCTTCATATTTATATAGTTATGCTATATATTTATGTGACAAAATCTGGTGTCTACAAGTGGACAATCGCATTGGAGACATACTACACCATTACGCAATCACGACCAATAATTTAGACCTTAGCCGCTCTGTCATCGATTATTTCGTAGCCCTTGATGATCAATTTATACTCGAGCTTCATAGTCATGTCGATGTCGAGGAAAAACGATAACTATTTAGGCTCAATTTTGAGTCTAAATGCGTCCTTTTCCCTTAGATTTTGACTCAGTTCCGCGTTTGTTTTTGTTAGTATTTTCACTTTATTTTCTTCCTTTTGTAGATTCTGTAGTCTTTAGATGCTTGTGGAGCAAAAGCGCGCAAAACGAGGCCAATTCAGGCCTAAATGCAGCAAGGTCGGGATATCCCGAGGAAACCCGACCCTGGAGAAGAAGAGTCGAGCCTCAATCCCGACACTAGAGGAGAAATAAGGAGATAAGCCTTCAGTAACGGGGTCGCGGCCGTGACACTTGATCTCAGGAGCGTGACCTCCCTACACGTTAGCTGCCAAATAAGAGGAGAAAAGAGGCGTTGGAGACAGAACTAGGGTCACAGCCGTGACCACCACTCTCACGGCTAGGACACCCCAAAATACAGGGTTGTAGAGACACCTCCACATGGTGGTGACAACCTTTGTCACGGCCGTGACATGCCAGAAGCGCCCCCTCCAGGAAGTACCTCACTGCCATGATTACCAATGGTCACGCCCGTGAGGTTTGCAGGAATTCAGCGAAGAAATCCATCTTCTCCAGGGGTCACGGTCGTGACGACCTGGGTCATGCACGTGACCCCCCCGATCTACGTAATTATTATCGGCCCAAAGCGCTTGTGGTTGGCCACTTTGGCCCCAACTATATATTGTAAAACCTTGAGACTTTTGAGAAAACTTTTTCATTCATAAATTTTCATTCCTTAGTTTTATGTTTAGCTTAGGTTTAGTCCTTAAATTAGGATTAATTTCTTTGTAATTACATTAGGGTTTAGTTCTTGTAATTGAATCTCACATTCTTGTTCTTTCTACATTGAAGCTTTGAATCATTCCCTATTCTCAGTAAGTTCTCCTTCTTCCTCCTTTATTTCACGCTTTTAATTGGTTTACTTCTTGTCTTAATTATCTTATTTATGCATCGTGATTAATTTGATTAGTGTTGTTTTTTGTTCTTTCCATTGCTTTGCTAGTTTTATGTTAAGTTTTGGTTTGATTGTTGAATTAGTTTTAGTCTGCATTATGTATGAGTAGTTCCCTTAGGGTTAGGGGGTAATTAGGGCCCTTAATGGGGGATGAGACATAGATTGGGATTTGGGAGATCAATGACGTAATTAATTAGGTGCTCACCCTAGTTTTCCACTCGACAATTGGAGGATACCGGTTGCCGGGAGGTTATGGATCCTTCCAAACATCGAATTGGAACTCTAGGGTGGTTTAATCGATTCCAAATCCTAACTCTGGTTAGAGGGATTCAGAATTGATCATTTAGGATTGCATACTTATACTTCCAAGTACCGTCATGCACGGGAGTGATGACGAGACTTGGGAAGTATGCGTCAATCTATCACTCTGGCAAGGGAGATTGACGCTAGCTCATGCATAAGAAGCGAATATTAATTTACCACTTTGGCGAGGAAATTGATACTGGCTTGGTTTGCATACAATCCTCAGACCTAACGACCGAATACCGATCGTTCCTAAAACCACGAAATTTGCGTTTAAATCTTTGTTGAGAGGCCCGGTTTTACCCCCGAGCCCTTACCTTTTTACCATGTTTTCCCTTTTCGATCTTAGTTTAGTAAGTCATTCACCACCACAAACATCGACCCCCACACCTAGTTGGTGAGTGCTCTCGCGAGGTTCTCAGGTTGGAACCCCGACTCCTCGGACCAAAACGTACGTGTTCCTAACCCCTAGGATCACGTTAAACAAAACGACGCTGTTGTTGGGGAGTGGTGCCTTCTGGCCTTTGAGTTTTTCTTGAGCATTCCCTTTAGGTTGTAAAAAGAAAAAACATTTGAAAAATTAAAAATCGAAAAAAAGAGAGAAAGAAATGACATGTTTTAGCTTCCTTTAAGATGAGCAAGAAATTTTTTGTGATTATCGTGATCGTTTGAATGATATTGGGCTCCTCTTGGTTATAATTTTTCTGATTGGGAAGTCTTTTGTGTTATTGATGAGGGTGTGAATTCTGAAACTCGTAATATGTTCAACTTCTATGATAATGAGGCTTGGGATTTTCTTAATTGTTTGACGAAGAGTACTCGTAGCTTTGTGGAGAGTTGTCATGCTTTTGGTTATTACTTTGATAACCTTTCTGCTCATCATGCTAGAACTCAATATGACAATTCTTCTGTGAATATCTGTTTCCCTTCCCCTTTTGTTGGTTTGCATACTCAATCTCCATTTGTGGATCAACTAAGGGGGGTGTCTTATGAAGATTCATATGTGAGTACTCTTTCCTCTCCTCTTTCTACGTCCATGCATGTCTTCTCCTCTTGTGCTCAACATGAAATATCTACCTATGATGAACAAATTAAAAAGATGAAAAAAATACTTCATGAATTAACTTCTTCGGTTCGTCAAATGCAACCTGTTTTGCTTGAAAGTGGCCATTAGTTAGAACCATCCTCTCTTGAGGAATGTGAATTGAATAAAATAGAGTCTTCTTTCCCTTTTCCCTATATATTCATGTTAATCCCCTTGTGTGTGATTGGGAAAATGATGATGATGACTTTTCTTCTCCTTCTTTGACTTGTGTGCCACCGTCTCATGATTTAGAAGTTAATTCTCATGATGAATATCTGTGTGATTCTGAATCGTTTTCCATGGATTATGAATCTAAATGCTGCACTTTCTCCTTGCATGCTTAAGATGATGTATCCCTATCACTAGCAATCCCGTCCCCTTTTTCATGTGTAGATTCCTCACCTGTTGAGCTTGTGATTGTTGATGATGATGCTAATTCATGTGATGTCGAGAGTGTTGTCATAGGGTCTAATCCTACTCTTTCTTTGCACACATTAGACGAACTTTATGAGTTAGTTGACGATTTTGGGTTGGGAAATGTTTTTGATGAGATTGAGGAGGAAGTTGAGAACTCCCCAATGTGCTTTGATTGTTCTGATGATGTATCTCCCTTTCTCGATTATGCATCCCACCTTCATTAATTGATGATCACCACTTCCTCACTTGACCATGCATGCCTTGAGTCCTTAGGTTCCCTTAGAGAGTATGATCCCCTCATTGACCCATATCATGATTACCTCGAGGACTTGCCTAGAAAAATCTTGATCGTTCACTCCTAGCACTCTTATGATTTTTCTAAGGCATTTAATAAAATGAAGAGAGCACTGGCGTATACTGACTCCTTGTTTTGTGTGTTCTCTTATACCCACGATTCTGAGATGCATTCAAGGATGCATGACCTCCAACTGCGGGCGTTGACCAGCTCTGAGACTGACGACGACCCGAGTTTTGAATAAGAAGGAGTGGCTGATACTCCTGTCATGGTCGAGGTTCATTTTTTCTTAGCTTTTAGTGAAGACCCATCAGTAACCTCGTTCCACCTTTCTTCCTTTCGTAAATACATCGTCGTTTTACTTGTATAGGTTTTTCTTTCTTGCCTGTTTTTCTTTTTTGGTGGTGACCATTGTGGGTATATGTTGGATTCTTGGATGTTGGAGTCGTGTGGGTTCGGGTCACCACCACTTTCGTGTTTTGCTTGTTTCTTTTGTGTGTTTTTGACCCTGTTGAGATTCCTACCCTCACAATGAGGACATTGTGAGCTTTAAGTGTGTGTGTGTGTGTATGGGGGAGGGGGGGAGTATTCTTGTGTGGGGTATTTAGTTTAGCTTTTTGTTTGTTTCCTTTTGAAAAAAAAGTGAAAATCCCAAAAAGGTTTTTGTTTTTCTTCTTTTAGGAGTCATTTATGCTTTCTTTTATGCCTTAGCTAATTTGATAGTTGAGTTGGTTAGGTGAAAACAGTCATTGTGTGTGTGCCAAACCTAGTCTTTAGGTGTGTCTCTGTTTTTCGATAACCCGTTGCACCTTTGCAAGGCGGTAACCTCACATGTTTTCACCTCGAAGTCTGCTTTTTAGAATGTTCTCGACTTTGATTATCTTAGCTTTGGTTTTCACATTTTTCACGCTTTAATTGAACTGGCGAAATCAATGAGGGTTGGTGTGAGTGGACGAATCTCACACCCCATAAGTACTTCGTTTATGAATGGAGCAACCCAAGTTAGGAGGGTAACCCCTATTCGGAGGGCCATATTAGTCCCGGAAAACCTGGTAAATAAAAAGTTAAAAGAAAATAAAAAGAAGAAAAATGAGAAAAATCTTGTTTGTTGGTTCACCAACGTGGTTTGGCATGGATGGTTAGCGCCCCCTCGCCCCTTGAGTACCTTGGATATGTACGGAAAGAACCACACTGAGAGAGTAAACCCCTTACAAGCCACGTTTTATCTCGAAATATACCAACTAAAAAAAAAAGATAATAAGTAGCAAAACCCTCTCTTATGTAACCTGCGACCCTCACCAAGCCAAGGGCGACATCAAATAGGTTGAGGGTCACGCTTGAGTTGTTATAATTGAGATTTGATTGCGAATGCGTGTTTAATCAAGGTTTGTCTGCCTTTGTCGGGTTCTGACCAAAATAATAGATTAGAGCACACTAGCACTATACACGAGGGAGTCGTTAAGCAAGGTCAAGTTGGAAATCTGAAAGCTTAGCCCTACCTGAGTCTAGTGTCTTGACATGAATATACTAACTGTTTTTGCTTGATTAACAATGTTGTTTGATTAGCTTTAGTATAAAGGCGATCATGAACTCCTTCTTTTCCTCTTTTGTAAAAAATTTTGGTTTTCACTTTGCTTTTCCTTTCTCTTTCTTTCAGCTTCCACAAACCCTCACGAGACCTACCTCGTCCACATGAGCTATCGAGGGTTTAAAGGGCTTGATGCATACGCTAAATTCATCTGTGATTCCTACAAAAAGTGAGTTAGGCGTTTTCTTGTTTTCTTAGGTTAGTTTTTATTTTGTTTTGCTCGGGACGAACAAAAATCTAAGTTTGTGTGTGTGTGTGTGGGGGGGGGGGGTGTTTAGGCTCGGTTTTGAGCCTAAATGCGTTCCTTTTCCCTTAGGTTCTTACTTGGTCCCGCGTTTGTTTGTTAGTATTTTCACTTTATTTTCTTCCTTTTGCAGATTTTGTAGACTTTAGATGCTTGTGGAGCAAAAGAGTGCAAAACGAGGCGTATGCAGGCCTAAATGCAGAAGGGTCGGATATCCCGAGGAAACCCGTCCCTAGAGAAGAAGAGCCGAGCCTCAATCCCGACACCAGAGGAGAAACATGGAGACAAGCCTTCAGCAAGGCGGTCACAGCCGTGACACCTGACTTAACGACCTTGACCTCCCTATGCCTTGAATGCGAAAGAAGACGAGAAAAGAGGCGTTGGAGACAAAACTAGGGTCACAGCCGTGACTCCCCAAAATCCTGGGTTTTAGAAGACACCTCCTCACGGTTGTGACACCCTTTGTCACGGCCGTGACCTGCCAGATGCGCCCCCTCCAGGAGGTACGTCACGGCCGTGACCAACGATGGTCACGCCCGTGAGGTTTGCGGAGTTCAGCGAAGAAATTCCGCTTCTTCAGGGGTTAGCCACTTTGGCCCCAACTATGTATTGTAAAACCCTGAGAATTTTGAGAAAACTTTTTCATTTATAAGTTTTCATTCCTTAGTTTTATGTTTAGCTTAGGTTTAGTCCTTAGACTAGGTTTAATTTCTTTGTAATTAGATTAGGGTTTAGTTCTTGTAATTGAATCTCGCATTCTTGTTCTTTCTACATCGAAGCTTTGAATCATTCCCTATTCTTAGTATGTTCTCCTTCTTCCTCCTTTATTTCATGCTTTTAATTGGTTTACTTCTTGTCTTAATTATCTTATTTATGCATCTTGATTAATTTGATTAGTGTTGTTATTTGTTCTTTCCATTGATTTGCTAGTTTCATGTTAAGTTTTAGTTTGATTGTTGAATTAGTTTTAGTCTTCATTATGCGTGAGTAGTTCCCTTAGGGTTAGGGGGTAATTAGATCCCTTAATGGGAGATTACACATAGATTGATGAGATTAGGGCGATCAACGAGGTAATTAGGTGCTCACCCTAGTTTTCCACTTGACAATTGGAGGATACCGGGTGCCGGGAAGTTATGGATCCTTCCAAGAATCGAATTGGAACTCTAAGGTTGTTTAATCGATTCCAAATCCTAACTCTGATGAGAGGGATTCAGAATTAATCACTTAGGATTGCATATTCATACTACCAAGCACCGTCAAGCATGAGAGTGATGCCGGGACTTGGGAAGTATGCGTTAATCTATCATCTCGCGAGGGAGATTGACGCTAGCTCATGCATAGGAAGCGAATATTGATTTACCACTCTGGTGAGGGAAATCGATACTAGCTTAGTATATTGATTAGCTCATACCTAACAACTGAATACTGATTATTCCTAAAATCATGAAATTTGCGTTTAGTTCTTCGTCGGGAGGCTCGGTACTACCCCTGAGCCCTTTCCTTTTTTCCATGTTTTCCCTTTTCGATCTTAGTTTAGTAACTCATTCACCACTATAAATATCGACCCCCACACCTAGTTGGTGAGTACTCTCGTGAGGTTCTCAAGCTGGAACCCCGACTCCTCGGAAATTTGTTTGCAGACCCATTGTGAAATGCCAGTACTTTCCCTTCCTAATTTTATTCCTGTACATAGCAACCCTCGACGAGTTTCCAATCACTACATTGTTGCGATATACTATTGCCCCCTATTGGTGCAAAGATGGGGATCGAAGGCATATTTTTATCAATGGCTCAATGGATAATCACAAAGGTGAAGTAAAACAATGGGAAAAATATGTCGAACATTATTCTGTATAGAGATTAGGATGTTACTGAAGAAGGCAAGTGGATAATAGAGCAACAAGGAAGAGTAAAGCAACAAAAATGAGTGTTAACAAAAGTCAATGTCATAGTTGCCAGGGTCGGGGATCGGTAGGGGTCGAGGATCGAAATAGGGATCGAAATCGGTAAATTTTAGAATCCCGGATCGAGGGGGTAGGTTCAGTAGGAATGGTATTTGGGATCGGAATTCGCCGATAATTTTTTTTTGGATCGATAAATAAAATTTCTCTAAGACAGAATTGACTTCTGTTTGGTAAATATTAAAAAAAAATACAAATAATAATAACAGTGATGATTATCTTTGTTTACCGGACCCTACTAGTACAATACTTTGGAAGCTACCCCACGCCATCATTATTTTCCCCTTTTCTTTTCATTTACCCCTTTTCTTTTCATTTTCTCACTCTCCATAAAATCTTCTACCTCTCTCAAAGAGGGTGCCAAGCCACCAGACCCTTTTCTTTTCATTTTCTCTCTCACCGTAAAATCTTCTGCCTCTCTCAAAGAAGGTGCCAAGTTACCAGCAGACGTCAGCTGTTATTTTCAATCAACATTAACATCACATCAAGTTCTATCTTCTCCCCCCCATCTCGCCTCTTTCTCTCACCATTGCCCAAGTTGGCTGAAGCTTCTTCGACAATCCATTCATGTTTTCATCTTCAAAATTCTGCCTAACCATTGCATAAGTGAGAATTTGGATCAGCCAAACCGACCGATTTGGATCACGATCCCCACCGTTCTGGTGCGCGATCGACTGCCGATTGGGATCGACGTTCCGGAAACGGAGATCCGAGGGGGTTACACCGATTTAGATAACTATGGTCAATGTCGAAACAATTGTAATAAACTATGACCGTTCAATTCAATTATGGGTATCTTGGGTATTTTAATTAGGTTTTGCTGGTATCCATCAACTCCAAGTTGGATTGTCCACTTTAAATTGTTAATTTTGAATGAGTGATGTCTTATAATCAATTTTAAAAATATGGTCCTTTGGTAATATTTTTCTCGAAATGAAGGTACCTCAATCAATTTGTGTTGTTATTTCGATCCATTCTAACAATGCACTCCTGTCCATTGCTTATATGTTTTTACTCTTTTTTATCCGTCTTGGTTTGGAAACTCTAGCCTCTTTAATGGACTTTTGAAACGTTTGCAAATTTGAACTGAATTTCTAACTTGGTTTCAACAATGGAGGAAATCAGGATATGGTATAGAATATTTCATTTTCTCAAGAATATATGAAGAAAAGAAGACTATACCCACCATAAAATAAAAGATTGTGGCCAAATGAAATGTAAGAGCACTAGCAATGCGGAATGAAACTCATGGAATTCTAACACTCTCTCTCCTATTTGGCACACCCTCTCTCATCCTTTTCTTCCATTCCTTTGAGCTCTGGAATGCTGCAAAGAACTCAAAGGAATGAAGAAAAAGAAGAAGAGAAGGTGTGCCAACTAGGAGAAAGGGGATCAAAATTCCATTGCATTGCATATGCTCTAAGTATCATGACTTCCTGAGATGCTTCGATACTTCTGAGATATTGAAACCAATTCAATATATAATACACACCATCTCACAATCCTACCATGGATACCAGCAAGACAAGATCAGGGGTTCGTTGGAGACCCAAAGCATTCGCATTGAGAATCCAATGTGAACTGAAACAATTTTTCCACTAAAAATGGACATCGTCAAATTGATGCCTCATTAGCCATTAGATTTTAAAAAGCCAAAAACAATGGGTCACACATGCACAAACACACAAAAGGGCTACATATGAAAACAAGGCAAGCAATAAATTTTGTTTACAGCCTCACTACAATTACTCATCTGTTGAATATGTACTTTGTAATGGCACTAACCCATACTTGGACTTGACAAACAAGATCAAGTATATCTCTAACCAATTACCCTACTAATTTCGACGTCCTTATTTCTTCTTGCATGAAATTTTTTTGAAACGATGTCATTGCTTTGTTTATTACTCCAACCTAATATATACCTACTCTTCCATCCAACTCAATTTGGAGGACCTGAAAATAGCACAAATGCATCCTTCAGGTATGTACTCTTCTTCTATAACCTGCATTTTTCCTTATTCCCGGATGATCCTTTACTGTCGTTGGGATAATCCCACATCTTTTTGCAGCAAAACAGCCAATAACAAGTCGCTCCACATGTCAATGGGGCCAGGCATACACCAATGAACACAATCGTTATAGCCCTTCATCCATTTATTCCCCCAAAACTCGCCGGGATGCCCATCTGGCCTCATCAACATAGCCTTGGTGACATCCAATACCCTGAAAACCCCCTCACCCTCTTTGGCTGCCCTTTGGACTTCTTCTACTTGCAATGCACCCAATCCCAACTCTAATGTCTTGTCCTTGGCCTGGTCCTCACTGTAAGGGTTAGTCCGGTTACAATGACCGCCTGTGTCCCATGCCCCGTTCTCAAAGTGGGCAGGGGAGAATGTCCTAACCAAGGTCACCATACCCTTACTCTTGCACTCTTGGCAAGCATTGATGTGTTTTAGGGCACCTCGGAGGGACATTCTTAGTGCATGTTGGAGATCGAAGTTGGTGACATTTGGTTCAGAGCAGTAAACACAACCAATTAGCTTGCCTTGGTTGTACAAGTAATTCTTCCTGAAGAACCAGTGAGCTCCTGAGATTATAACATAGTCCAACTCTGGGAGTTTTGAGGCCCATTTCTCATCAACCTTGTCAAGATGGAGGTCGAAAGACCCAGACCCGGAATTGTTTACCATTCTTTCCTCAGAAAGAACGAAAAATTGAGACCACAGTTTCATCAGGGTGAAATTGGAAGAAGGGAAATGCCATGTTCTGAATCGGTCTTCTGAGTCTTTATATACATCTATCGGCGTCTCTGCCTGCAAAAATCAGATGACTTTCTGTATGATACATTTGTTTCAGAAAACTTGTACATTTTAGATCATACATATCTCAATAAATGAGCACATGAAACATACACATTCCATTTTCTTTCAACATTGAAGGGCACCTTACAAGCACAAGCAACAATCTTAAGGGTGATGGTTGTGACTTGTATTTTAAACTGAAGAAAACTGATTTTTATTCTGCCATAATTAAATAAATACTTCTTAGCAAGCACTCAAAGTGTGGAAACTAAACGGGAGTGACTCCATGTATCTGACCAAGTTACTAGGAGAATAAGCAATAACTTCAAGAGGTAAGATCCATAAGCAACGCCTTTAATTACTCTTTTTGTTTATAGAGTTCATGTGATTATACTATTACATGGTATTTTGGCTTTCTGAAAGAATTCAGAACAAGCAATCCTAATAACAACATTTTAAAAAATGATTTTCTATTAGACAAATTAAACTGGGTTCCCAAGAGTCTAGCATCATACTCAGGTAGTGGGACTTGGGAAGAGAAATTTCTTTTCTAGGGATGGGCGACTGGCAACAATGTTAGTTTGAATTCAAATAGTTTTTTTTTTGTTATTGTTTTTTTTTATGAATGTTAAGCTGACCCATCCATTGAGCCCAATAAGTTTAACTGATCGGGGATAAACTGTACCAAACTACTCATGATAAGCTTGAACCACCATAATTTCCACTCCACCGAAGTACTTTTGCTTTGACCAGGAATTGAACCTTGGTGGGAAGCTTGGAAGATGGTTATTGTGACCAACAACCACATATATATGTTGTAGAATTATGGTAATTGAGTAATGATACAAGTCATGGGGCAAGATACTGTTTTAAATGTCTTGTTTTTTATGAAATTAATACTTATTATAGTTTTTGACACACATTGTTTTGATAAGTATTATTAACTATCAACTACAATAAGCTTGAAATGTTTTGGTTACGCCAACAATTACAAATGACATCCTAATCAAATGAACTTCATGCATCACATATATTTTAGAGACATTTTTGTAAATTTTAAAAATTATCAATGAAAATATGATATTATACAAGTTATATATGAGATATTATGGTTATATAAGTCAATCGTATTAATTTTTTTTCAATTTAATATACAAATATATAAATTTTATATCAAGAAAAGATAAAGAACAAGCAATTTCTATGATTTCTAACTATGGTCTCTAGTCATCTCTAAGCATCTTTTAAACTTGATAAGTCAAAATCTGGGAGCTAGACATGGCTCATTTTGGACGTTCCTATTTGTGCTTATTTTCTTATGACCTTGATATGGAATAGTCTAAACTTTAACATTCCACAACGACAATTATAAATTCAGTGCACAAATGCACAACTCAAATTCAAAATCTATACTTTTATGTTGCAATAAATAAATATCGAATGTAGACCTGTCGGGTTTGTACCCCTGAGATAGGGGCCCGATGGGTTGGACTATTACCTATGTTTAAAAAAAAAAAGTCGAATGTATAGCCAATTGGAGTGATTAAAACGGGCGTACCCATGATGGGCAAAGTTAACCAAAGCAAGAAACTTTACCAACACAAAATGTGTCACGTTTGCTTGCAAACAAGTCATGGAATCCTAACTATAGTTTGTCCCACAACTCTATAAGCAAATCTTATTCACCTCACTTGCAAATTTACACTTGAACTTAATACATTCTCTAAAACAAATAAATTAATTCCAACGTATCACAAGTCACCCATTTTTGTGCAAACTGTGCATATTTCAGGTCCGTTATTTGACACGACTAATAGCCTGCCGTGTTACATCGCACCGTAACTTTCCATATTCCATCACAACTACCACAAGTTATCACAATCTACTTTTTTCAATTTAATTTATTTTTTATTAAAAGTTAAAATTTTCATATTCCACCATAATTCATCACAATTTTCCTCAATCCACCACAACTTTTTTCAACCCACCACAATCCACTACATTTCCTCCACATTGCATCGCAGTCAGCCGTATAAAAGAAGGGGGCCTAAAATTGAAGATGAGGGCAAAAAAACATTGGAGGATGTATGAGTGAAGAAGTGACCTGGGACAAAAGGCAGAGGAGAGACTCCATGTGGTTGCGGGCAACAGAGTCTCCAATGAAGGCTAATTTCTTCCGAGCAACAATTTTCAAGAACCGGTGAGGGTCAAACTTTTGAAGCTCACAACCCTCAGGTTTCCAGCGCCAATTCAGGAACTCTCTGTCCTTTCTCCCATGTTTGAAGCAGTTTTTTGAGTCTGGTATTGTCACGCAGCTTGATGACGTATACAGTGACCCATTCACGTCAGGGACCCACTCACCCTTGAACAACTCACATTTCTCGTACTCCTCTAACCCACCAAATAAAAGGAGATTAGTAACTTCACCATGATCAAGAAAAAGAAATTCAAACAAAATGATCAACTACTAACCCCATGTATTTATGAAAATTTACGAACAAGGGTGATTGAAAATTGCACCAAAGGACGTGAAATGAAGAAGAGAAATAAACATACAAAATAAAGGAAAATTGAAAGTTACCGTTTGAGGATTTGATGGTGGAGAAAGATGATGAAAGAGGAGGAGATTTTGAAGGGAGAGAGAGGTGGTTTTGAGAGGAGAAAGGAAGAGGGTTTGGGGAGTAAAGGAGGAAGAGGCTTAAAACGGAGGTTAATCCAAGAGACCATAAGAAAATGGGAGGAACCCCACGTCCGTTAACCTTCTTGAAATAACAGTGTTGTTTGTTGAGTGAAGAGGAATGTGCATTCTGAATTTTGTCTGATGATGATATTGGGATTACATTTCCCTTCATCGATCGATCACTTTAGAGACAGAAAAAGAGGGAGATTAACTTGTTTCCACTTTTTGCTTTTAATTTTGGTACAACTGATGATGGAGAATTCAGAGAGAGAGAGAGAATGTGCACAGAGAGGGAGATCTCCTGGAAATTCTCTGGGTGGCTCTCATTTCCCCTATTTAAGGCTTTTGAACGAAAGAAAGTGATGCGAAGTTGAACTAAGGTGGCCAAGCTTTGTTTGTGGTTTGATTATGTAATGTGATTATTTTAAGGAATAAACTCTTGTATGATTTCAACAAAAACAGAAATGTCACAGGAGTTCGTTTAGGGGTAATTGTTATTTAAGGCCCATTAATTTTCAGAACCTCTATCTCCTCTCTCCCAAAAACAAAACCTAAATCTCTACCCTTCGGTGCCTTAAGGGTGTGTCGTCGTTGTCAGCCAACCCGTCGGGTGTTTCTGTTGATGGCCTGTTGATGCGATTTCGTGGTTGACGGTTTTGGCTGATTTGCGGTGGTAGTGATCGTCTAGGGGTTCGGTGTTGGCCACAGGCGTTTTTGGCTGTGGTTTTTCTTAAGGGGGTTTTGCTGATCGAAAAGGATTCACGCACTTCGTTTGCTCTATGCCTTGTTCGAGTCTTTGTGGAGTTTTTTCATGGCAAGTTTGAATTTCTCTATTTTATCTAGGTGTAATGAGTTGAAGGGTGAGGTAACCTCCATTTTTCCTCCCTCTCCTTTAGTGCTGAAGTTGTGGATGTGGTTCCTTTGGTTGCCCTTTCAAGAGTTAGTGAAATTTGTTCAATGCTTAAAGAATTGGTTGTGCTATTAGGGGAATCTAAAACCCCTGTATCTGATCGATCTCCTATAGATGTCCCATTGGTTAATATGTCGACGCCCCCTTCTAATAAGCCTGTGATGCCCTTAAGTCATAGTGTTTGGGGTGAAAGCTTCTACTTTTTGTTTGTAGACAACTTGTTAGTTGGTTGGGGCTGATAATGTTTCTTTGAGAAATTTATTTGTGAAATTCGGTGTTGTTGTTCATGCCTACATCCCCAGAAAGGTTGGAAAAATGGTAAGAGGTATGGTTTTGTTTGTTTCAAAGATAAAAAAGCGGGTTCCAACACTATCCTTGCGTTGAATAGTTTGATGTTTAATGGATATGCTTTGAGTCTTGCTTGGGCACAATTCTACAAAAAGCATGTGTTCTTTTCTCTAGGAGGAGCTCTGGCAATTGAATTTGGGTCCCTATATAAGGTTAAACAGGTTGGTGTAAAGGTTGTTGATGGTGGCTGTATGAAATTCCTACGTCCCATGGATCAGTTTCAAGGAAAACCATCATTGATCCAATTATTCCTGTAGGATCTACCCATGGATTTGATGCCCTACACCATACGCCGCCCTCAACGGAACCACCATGAGGAACTCCAGAAGGCATTTGATCGAAAGAACAAATTGCTGAGTAAATCAGGGAAGTTCCTGAATCTTATATTCTTCCATCTACAATTTCTCCAATATCATAGTATAATTCTCATACTTGCCATTGTAGAAATTGGAAGAATATGCAAAAGAAATAACTTCCAAGAATATGAAGATATAGAATCATCCAGCTAAGGAAAGGATCCTAGAAGCAAGGGAAAGCCCTTGGAGCTGTTGCAGATCTGAAGATGACAATTATAAAAAGGCTCGGATGTCCTTCTAAGAGATTAACGATTCTAAGAAAGTGTAATCGGTGTGTTAGAAATTTCGAGTGATGAAAATTTCTGAGAGTAGTCACTTGTGTTTAGTGGTGAGCAAACTTGTAACAAGAGTGTGTTTTGGTGAGAACATCATAAGTTAGTGACTGAAGAATGATCGGTTCGATCTTGAGTGAGTTGTACCATCATCAATCCTTTGGTGAGGCTGACCATTAGGAACTGTGATAAAGTTCCTTCTCTTGCAAGCAGTTATTGAGGTTTCCATAAACCTCAATTCTGCCCAGCCTTATGACTTCCTCTATTTCTCTATGTATTCACGTTTCAAATTTAATAAAGAAGTATTAGATGTTCAATCTGATTGTGTTAACTAACATCCTTGGTGTGTTAAGTGCAGAAAAATTCATTAACCCTATTCACCCCCTGATGTAAATCAGCCCACGCTAAGTCCCCCAAGCCCAATCAAGGAAGTCCAATTGAAACACCAAGTTAAAGATGGGATCCTTCATGAAAAGACTCTATTTTACACTGGCCCAACAAAGAAGATTCAGTTCTTTTACATGGAGAAAAGATGGGCTAAGAAGGAAGGATACCAAGTAGAGGCCCGAAGGCCCATTCATATAGTGTGCCTTTTATGGCAAGAGGATGTCCAAACATCCTAGAGGGAACCAAGGCCACGTCTATCAAGCTCCAAGGAAGCCCTAGTACACGGCCAAGGCCCAAGAACCAAGCCCATAGTGAATTTCACATTTTTATCATTTCAATTTTGAATTTCACGGTTTTGGTCTTTTGGATGTAACTTTATTATTATTAGCTTTTAATTGCTTTTAGTGTGATTTATATTATCTCTATAGTATTTTGAGTCATGTAAGATGTCAAGTAAGTTATAAAATTGAGCATCGAGTCACAGGATTCTAGTAGGAGTCTAAATAAGGTTAGAATGTTCTAGAATGTTTGTGTGTGTGTGTGTGTGGAGGTTAGCTTTGACGCCAAGATTGATTGTTATTATCCTAGATAAGGTTGACTTATTTTGTAACTAATCCATATTAGATTAGGAAAGCCAAATCCTATTAGGATAAGGTTGTTATAACTAACTCCCCTTAGGATAAGGAGTCCTAATCCAAGGAGGAGAAAGTTATGCTTAGGCGTCTAGTATTAGAATTCCTTGGCTTACACGCCAAGTAGGAGAGTCTCAGTCTATATAGGACTCTATTAGTATAAATAGCTAGGCTTATAGCCTTTCAAAGGCAACCCCTTTTGAAATATGAATACAATCAAGCTTTTAGCTTACCCCTTCAGTGTTTCGTGAGAACCTCGTTGATCTCTTCTATTGTATCTTGATTTGGCAACCAAGTGGTTTGGAAGAGCTTGATCCTAAACTTAGGTTGAAGATCAAGTTAGCCCTATGGTTTCTTTCTTGTGGATTCAAGTTAGATCCCTTGATTTATCTCGTCTTTATCTTTCTATCAATATAGTTAAGATAATCACACCTTTGTCTTTCTATCAATATAGTTAAGACAAAACCCTAGCATTTATTTCTCCCTTACCAAACGTCACCCTCCCTTTTCTCTCTCCCAAATTCGTCCACCTCCCTCTCTCTCTCTCCATAACAAACTTCCAACAAACTCCCTTTCTCTCCTCTCAACAACCTTCTCCTTTCCTCTTTCTCTCTAAAACCACACGCCAATACCAACCTATTCCCCATCCATTCTCACGTCACTCCCTTCCCTTATCCCATTCAAGATTCAATCTTTCTTGTTTCTTGAAATCAAAAATTCCTCACGACAAAATAGCCTCCCCAAAGAACCTGTTTCACGAGAATTTCCCCTCTTATTTCCTCCTTAATCTCGTGATTCCTTCCCCCCTTTCTGTTTTGGTTGCACGTGCATTTGAGTATTACTGGATCAAGAATCTTTCTTTGTCCCGTAATACATCAAAAGTGGTATCAGAGCTCTATGTTAGCATTGAGTGCAACCTTAAACTCTACAAATCATACCTAAACACATAACCTTCAAGTCCAAACACTTAACCTTCAAATCTTCAGTGTCAATCTGGCATTCCAAGACCTCCATGGCTCACGAATTGTTCTTTATGAGGAGAATCCTTAGCAGTCCGATTGTTCTTGAAGATCAACAGCAACGAGAGGCTATCTTTCAGCCTCGATGCACCATCAAAGGATAGGTCTATTCTTTGATCGTTGATGGAGGAAGCTGCACCAACGTGGCTTCAACAACTATGGTGGACAAACTTCAGCTGGAAACCAGTCCACATCCCAAACCCTACACCATTCAATGGCTTCATCAGGGTGAAGGAGTGCAAGTTACTCAACGATGCTTGGTAAGCTTTTCCATTGGCAAGAATTATCAAGATTCTATTTGGTGTGATGAATTGCTTATGGATGCTTGTCAGATTCTGCTGGAAAGACCGTGGTTATTTGACAGGAGTGTGATGCATGATGGAAGAGCCAACACCTATACATTCAGGCTCAACAACAAGAAAATCACCCTAGCTCCACTAAAAGTCTTCCAACCCTCCTCATCCAAAGAGAGTGATCCAAATCTCATCACTTCTATGACCACTGAACGCCCTGAGTTTAGTGAGCATAAGGAGATCACTCCTTCAAACCCAAACAAAAACCCTAGCCACGTCAAGCCCACAAAAGAACCCTGTCTCGTCACTCCTCACGAGATCCCAGACGAGAAAATTCCAGAGTTGCCCCCTCAACGTGTGATCCATCTCAAAACTGATCTTGTCCCTAGATTTGTCGTGCTTCATGAGAAAGTAACTCACCAGAACCCTAGTGACACTCAAGAGGTTCAAGGGCAAGATGATGATCTTCAAACAAAGGGTATAATCAGGGAAATCTGCAATTCATGCGATGTTCCTGCCCTTTTGGTCCCAAAGGAAGAAGGAAGCCAAAGTCTGTGCATCAACAAGAGTCCTACCAAGTACAGGTTTCCTAGAATTTAAGATCTAGTGGATGAATCTTATGGTACCAACGTCCTTCCAAAGATTAATCTACGAAGTGGGTACAATCAGATTCAGATTCAAGAAGGGGACACTACTATCAAAACTAAGGGAGATCTCTATGAATGGTTAGTCAAGCTTCTTGGTCTAACTAATGCTCCCTTAATTTTTTTGAGATTGATGAATCAAGTTTTGAAGCGCCTTATTAGCAAGTGTATTATTATCTATTTGGGTGATATACTTGTGAATAGCAAGAGTGAGAAAGGTCGCATCTTTCACCTCCCATCTGTTTTGGGAACCTTAGTTCACGTGAATCTACATCAAAATCTACCCAAGTATAGCGTCTTCATCAATAACATAGTCTCTCTTGGCTATGCTTTTTCGCCTGAAGTGTTCAAGGTTAAAAAAAAAGTTATGGACATGTTTCTCCCTCATTTTCTCCTCACAAGGGGTTGTCGATTTGTGAAGCATATGATGTTCAACTACATTATTATCTTTGTACTTGCCAGTTTTATAGTTCAGCCTTGAATGACAATAAAGGTTGGGTTTTTTGCATTTTGGACCCTGAACTTTAGGGTTATTTATTTTTTGAACCCTTGGTTTTCAATATTAATTTTTTAGACCCTAAAGTTTGTAGGCTGAATAGAAAAGGACCTCAAAGTTAGTGGGCTGAAGAAAAAGGCCCTTGTCTCGTTCTTTGTTTTCATCCCATGTTTGAATTTATCTTCCGATTGACGTCAAACTTCAGGACTGTGGTTAAAACTGATATTGAAGCTATAATACACCCCTCTTATTCATGTCGGGGCTTCTTAGATCCCTGAGTACATGAGTTTAAGTAACTCCAACATGAATAAGAGAGGTTTATTATAACTTTAATATCAGTTTTAACTTTAGTCTTGAGGTTTGACACCAATCGAGAGAGAAATTCAAACCTGGAAAGAAAAAGAAAAACGGGAAACGAGCTTTTCTTTCAGCCTACAAACTTTAGGGTCCTGTTTTTTCAACCCACAAACTTTAGGGTCAAAAATGTTAATGTTGAAAACCAAGGGTTCTGAAAATAAATACCCCTAAAGTTCGGGGTCCAAAATGCAAAAAACCCATAAAGGTTAGTGTTTTATTTTTTTCATTCACTCAGGCTTTTCATTATTTGATTCGTTTTTGTTTGCTTATGAAACTGGCTTCTATGAGACATTGATGAATGAAGCTGAATGAGGGATCACTGCAATATGCCAAGGCTTTGGGGTGCATCTTTTTTGTTTATAGCCTCATAGTAAACAATGCTCATGCATAAGGCTATAGTATCTCTGTTTCAAGCTTAATGTATCTTTTTGGGTGAAGATTGTCAAGCAAAATATGTTACATATCTAATTATGGATTTTTTGCATTTTGGACCCCGAAGTATAGGGGTATTTAGTTTTTGGACCCTTGGTTTTCATTGTTTATTTTTGGGACCCTAAAGTTTATGAATTGAATAAAAAGGGACCTTAAAGTTTGTCAAAAAATTGCTCGGGGGTGCCACACATCTTATATAATTGACTCGCGGGTCACAACTTTTTTTAATGCATTCCCGGGGGTCATTAAATTTACTTAAGTGACTGTGGGATGACATACCGACTATTTTGGTTGAAATCCGACGAGTTATGTTGGAAAAGATGAATACCCTTATTTTTCTATTTAATTTAACTTTATGTACCCTCTCTCCCTCTCCCTCTCCCTCTCCCTCTCCCTCTCCCCCTCTTCATCTAAATCAACTGTTTTCCAGATTCTGAAATAAATCAGGCCAATCTTTCCTCAACATACCCAACCCTAATTTTAGTGGGCCCCTTCCCCCTCCCCTTCCCACCTCGACGCCGTCGACTCCGGCAACTCCGGTGAGATCCCGCCTGAGTTACATGCACTCCGCCGGCGGGGTGGCCGTCACCGTCACGTACAACCCCGCAACCAACACCCACACCTTCGTTGACGACGACGATGATGACACTTTCCCGCTACCTCCGCCGGGACGTGCGACTACTTCGACGCGGTGGAACAGCCGGAGAGTTTTCGGTTTGTGGGTGTTGATGGGAACTCGTCGGAAAGTGTACGATTGTAGGGTGGTGATGATCCGAATAACAACGAACCGGAAAAAAATCGGGAATGTGCGGCGGAAATTGGTAAATCGGACGGTGGAGAAATGGGTTCTAGTATATCGACGACCATTGTTGTGAAAGAGAATGAAGAAAGAGAGGATCCTTCTGAGTTTATTATGTATAGAAGCAAGGATTTTGTGTCGAGTATTAAGGATATTGAGTATCGGTTTTTTAGGGCATCAGAGGCTGGGAAGGAGGTCGCTAGTATGCTCGAGGGGACGAAAAATTAGGGTTGGGTATGCTGAGATTAAAGGTTCATTTTTTGGTTAATTGTGGTGTTTGTTGTCAGAATCTGGAAAACAGTTGATTTAGAGTGTGTGCATGTATGATAGGTGATTTCGAAAATGTCCATGGAAGCAGTTGGATGGGGAACCATGGAAGCAGCCATGATCTATAGAGGAAGAGGGGGAGGGAAAGAGAGGAAGAGGGATGAAGGATAGATAAAGTTAAATTAAATAAAAAAAATAAGGGCATTTTCATCTTTTTCAATATAACTCGTCGGATTTCAGCCAAAATAGGCGGAATGTCACCCCTGAGTCACTTAAGTAAGTTTAATGACCCCCGGGAATGCATTAAAAAAAAGTTGTGACCCACGAGTCAATTAAAAAAGATGTGTGGCACCTCCCAGCAATTTTTTGAAAGTTTGTAGGTTGAAAAAAAAGACTCGTGTACTGTTTTTTTTTTTTTTTTGCTTCCCTTGTTTGAATTTATCTCCCGATTACCACTAAACTTCAGGAGTAAGGTTAAAACTGATATTGAAACTATAATCCACCTCTCTTATTCATGTCGGAACCAATTAGATGCTGAAGTACCCATGGTCTAAGTAGTTCCGGCATGAATAAGAGATGTGTATTACAACTTTAATATTAGTTTTAACCTTAGTCCTGAAATTTGGCAATAATCGGGAGATAAATTCAAACATTGGAAGAAATAGAAAAACAGTACACGGGCCTTCTTTCCAACCTACAAACTTTAAGGTCATTTTTTATTCAACCCATAAACTTTAGTATCCCAAAAATAAACAATGAAAACCAAGAGTCCAGAAAATAACTACCCCTATACTTTGGGGTCCAAAATGCAAATAACCCATCTAATTAATAGCTATTACTCTCGAGATTGATATAACAGTTATGATTGTCGGGTCAGCACACAATAAAAGAAGTGCACAATAATTAATGAATATACTATATCTTTCAACAATTTGTTTTTTGATTAAATAGAAATACGACTCCAAACTTATTTATTGATATAGATATATGTCCGCGAACCCCAGTTAGAGCACCCACCGTGATGTGCCGGGTTTTTTGCATTTTGGACCCCGAATTTTAGGGATATTTACATTCTGAACCCTTAGTTTTCAACTTTAAATTTTTGGACCCTAAAGTTTGTAGGCTGAAAAAAAGGACCCTAAAGTTTGTGAGGTGAAAACAAAGCTCGTTTCCCTTTTTTTTCTTTCGATGTTTGAATTTCTCTCCCGATTGGCATCAAACTTCAAGACTAAGGTTAAAACCGATATTAAAGTTATAATAAACCTCTTTTATTCATGTTGGAGTTAGTTAAAACCATGTACTCAGGGGTCTAAGTAGCCTCGACACGAATAAGAGATGTGTATTATAGCTTCAATATTAGTTTTAACCATAGTCCTAAAGTTTGACGTCAATCGGGAGATAAATTCAAACATGGGAGGAAAATAAAAAATGAGACAGGGGCCTTTTTCTTCAGTCCATAAACTTTAAGGTCCTTTTTTATTCAACCTACAAACTTTAGAGTCCAAAATGTTAAAGTTGAAAACCAAGGGTTCAGAATATAAATACCCCTAAAACTCGGGGTCCAAAATGCAAAAAACCCGTGATGTGCCTACTTATATAGGTACATCATACACATTAAAATGTATTAAGTTTTATAAATGATAAATTTCTATAAAAATTTGATAACTCGAAAAAATATTGATGAATTGTCTAATAATATTGATATATTTATGATAAATTTTTATAATTAATATTGGTGAATTAATTATTTAAAAAGCATAATACAAATATTATAGCTAAAAAGCTACACCACAGTACGTAGAACATATAAGTAGGGTATTACCAAACAAAATTATAGGTATATTTTTCTTGTGTAAAATATGTAAAACATTATTTCCCTACATGAATTAGTTTTTATTTAGGAGATGCACGCGTTTATCAACGTTGTTTTCCTCAATGGTGGCGACCAGCGCCATTTTTGTGACGACAGATACGACCTCTATAGCTATAGACACGGCCATTTTGATAATCACCACTTCCGTTGCTGCCACTCTTACTTCCATTACCACCATTGTCATTGTTGCCTTCATTACCACTGCCATTTTTTACAGTATTATAATTACCTCTTCCATTACTGTTACCTCTTCTACTATTGGCAACATTTCCATTGTTGTAACCACCATATCCACCTTTGTTAGTGTTGCCACTATTTTCATTGTTATAATTACCACCTTTTCCATAATTATTACCATTGTTATAGCCAACATCACCACCTCCGCCGCCGCCACCACCACCACTGCTGCTTCCACCATGTCCACTTCTGCCACCGTTCTCATCACCACCACCACCACCACCACCACCACCACCGCCACCGCCGCCTCCGCTGCCACCGCCACCTCCACCTCCGCCGCCGTTACTTCCAAATCCACCACCAAAACCCCATCCCTGGCCATCCGACTCCGACTTCATTGCATCATACTTTCCAACCTTTAGATTTCCGGTCGTCGATAGTGGATTCTGACTACTTTCTTGGTCACCATAACTTTCATAAGTGTAGCCAAGAGCGTGTCCATAATTGACATCACGGTCATCATACCAATTTAGCTCCCTAGTTACCTCTGTAAATCAAGTTAAATCATAGCAGGTTTAGAACTTCAAAAAAAAAAGGATTTACAGACGTTAATAATACTAATTTTGGATATTGGACAGTAATAATAAAGACTATTTTCGTGGAAACTGGTAGTACCAACTATTAATCTTTTTTCCACCAATAATACACCATTGATTTGGTATGATCTTGAGTCATGGAAAGATGATGTACCTACATAATGTGTGACGTAGAAGACATAACTTTTTGTAGAAAATGTTGATATGGACACTAATCTAACTTCATGTCACACATTATGGAGTCACGTCATCTTTCCGATGAATTAGAACCATAAGAACTTGATGGTGTATTGTTGGAGGAAAATAGGACGATAGCTGGTACTGTTAGTGTCCAACAAAATAGTTTGTATTATTAGTATCCAATACCCTTAAAGTTGGTATTATTGACATCCAAAAATTTAAAAAAAAAAAAACTAATCAATTTTTTTAATAAAATAAATTGTAAAGAAGACTAGAACTTACGAGTTTGTCTTAGACCATGGCCAGACACAACGGATAAAACAAAAACAACAAGAGCAGCAAAGCGGAGCAGAAAATTAAGCTTGGAATTAGACATATTTCCTACGTAGGATTCTTTAAGTTGCCCCTGAGAAGTGCGTCCTGTTGATGTGGTATTTATATGCATTTAAATCAAAATAAGACAAACCCAATTAAGTGGGCGGGTACAGGGATTAATAGATTTGACGTAAATTGAATGAGCCCCAGGTAACAATCTCTTTGCCTGAATTGTGGGTTTAATTTGGTGGAACGCAACTGCATCACTATCATGATGTCTTTTAAGTGTGATAATGATAAATTAGCCCCTTTCATTCAATTTAGGACGATTATACGTGTTTTGTAGCAACATGGTTACTAATCATCTAAAATTTTATATATTTTACATTTTTGTAACTTTTAATAATATTTTCTCTAATAATTATATATATTTATCAGTATAAGAATATAATACTTATTAATTATGTCAAAAAATATAAATAATAGCCTAATTTTTTCAATCATAGTAGAAAATACACATATTATACATTGTTTTATAATTATGAAAAATATAAATAAATAATTTTTTATATATTTTTTATAAGTTATAATAATATTCAAAGCAATGAAACATACACTTATAATGATTTAAATATACTTACATTTAACTTTATAAGTGATTTAGGTAAAATGTAAGATGGTTAAGAACCATCTTACAACAAGATGTTTATCATTTTGCTTCAATTTAATAATACTAGTCATATATTAATATAACATGCGTAAAATTAATATATATGAACCAACTTATGTTGATCAGAGGTGAATTATTTATGAATGACCAAAGGATTTTAAAATTAATTGTCACTAGTTGATCGCAAATTATACTTTATGTATGATGGTCCTGTAATTTCTTCAATAATTTGTTTTAGTGAAAATGAAGAAGTTCCTCTAAAACAAACGAACCACATGGCCTTGTTGGCAAAAATAATAAGCAGATACAATTTTCTGGAATAAAAAAACTGATCGCATAAGTAATTCAAATTTGTGATTAAGTTATGGTGCGTTTGGTTGGTCAATAATCCCGGGGAAATGGTCAATTTTCCCGGGTTAACTTATTTTCCCCATGTTTGGATGCGGATTGACTTCGGGAAAATTTTCACGATGGACCCACCATTTTCTCCATTTTCCTAGGCAGGGAAATCTTTTCCATAAAAACTTCTCATGGAAAATTTTCCCCGGGAAAAATTTCCCTGGGGTTCCTACCAAAAACTCCCTTAATAATTTTAAAGCCGCTTAGGACATTTAAATATTACACCCTCGTATCTTTCTTTGTCATTTTGGAAGATTTCGAAGAAATCAATATAACCAATATATTCGGTTTTGTGGCCCATTGGATCTTCCTAGGTTTCAACATATAAAAATGGGTGTTATTTATTTAATCATAACTTTCACTATTTCAATTATTTTTTTGTGCAGCCAGTTTGCCTATTCTATTTTGAAAGAGAGAAGAGAGTGGTTCCAACCCTTATGATCCTAAACTATTGGAGAGTGTGAGAGAGTGATTGAGATTGATTGTAATGTTTGTTGAAAATCAAATCACATGCTGTAATTGTGATAGACCTGTACTCCTGTCTCATACTGAATTGTTTTCTGGTTGCTGCATTCCGTGAGTTTTTCTCCAAATTCTTGGGTTTTCCATGTATTTGTTGTGTCAGTTTTCTCTGACTTTGTTTTTTCGTGAATTTCGTCGTAATTTCTGTTATCTCTATTTATTTTTGCGTTAACTACATCTTGCGACAATACTCTAAATTTCCTTTCACAACAAAATTGGGGAGGAAAACTATAAAATTACTTAAACGAGAAATCATTAATTATGAGACATAGAGAACGTAGATGAAAAAAAATTACATTAGAAATGTAAAATGACAAATGAATGGGGATAAAAAAAAAATTAGTTAAGTGAATAAATAAATATACACAAAGGGAGTAGAAAGTTAAATTTGAGTGAGGTCACATATCATCACAATAAGTACAAATTCATTTTTATGAAACTCACTTGAACAATTATGGTACTGTTTAAACAAAATTTCAACAAGACAACTATCCTAATATTTAAAAAAAAGGTTTCATGTAATATAACTGTTCATTTTTCATATATCACTCTTAATCTAATTATAAATTTCATATATCATATAAGTCTCCATTTTTAATATATCACTCTTGATCTATACTACTTTTCAACATTGCTCAAAAATACATTCCTGACGTACATGTTAACCTCACATCTAAGATACAGATTAAAAGTACGGATTTTGTTTAAGTATATACCTCTTAAGGTTTGGCATAATTACAAAGTGATCCATTACGTTTACAACTAAACTTTCATACCCTCTCACTGATTCTATTAAATACATTTCACCCAAAACACATAGTTTTTGAGACTTAAATAGACCGAAATGGCCTTACCAATGTGTTTTATACTTGAAATTTTGTTGACTCTTTTACTAATTTCAACCTAAAATTATATTTTAAAAATGTGTGTTTGCATCACAATAATCCAACTTAAAACAAAAGGGATGGTGATCGAATCAAAAATAAAATACAATAAAATGAAAACAAAAATTAAGGGTCATGAAAACTTTATTTAAAACACATTGGTAGGGGCGCTTCCACTTTTGGTCCATTTAATTCTTAAAAACCATATTTCGGTTTGCAAATATATGTAATAGCTAGTAAACTTGAGGGGATACAAAAATTAAGTGGCAAACAACTTGAGGTTACTTTGTAATTACGCCAAATCTCAAGGGATATATATATATATATATATATATATATATATATATATATTCTAATTGTTTGAAACAAATATATTTCATATATAAAACTCCACTTTTAATGTCTATTACCTGAAAGAATGTCCCTCATTAAAACTTTATAACTACTAGGAAAAATTTGATGGGAAAAAAAATCTCAATAAACGAAAAAGAGTATATAATTCCTATAACCAATATATAGATCACTACCCCAAAAAAAAAAATAACGACAAGAAACTATTGTAAAAAGGTCAAAATCTCATCGTAAATGATATTTAATTTACGACGGGAAGTGCAGCATCGTAAATGTGGTCGTCGCTCGACCATGTCGTTGAAGGACATGTTCCCATTTACCACGGTCCGCACCTCCCTTCGTAAAAGGGTAAAAGAGTATCCTTTTACGATGGGCACAAGCCCTGTTGTAATGTACACACTATTAAAAATTACAACGTGTAGTACTTCCTATTATAATGGTTTTATAAATTAACAACAGTATATCCTTGTTATAAATAATACACAATTGTTATGATAATAAAATCTTGCCATAGACAATCACATGTAATGTAAAATGAATAATATAATTATATCACTGTCATCCGATATTAATAAATTAAAATATTGCAACAACCACATCAAATTAGTGTCCAAAAAAATTTATATAATATAGGCATTGCTAAAAGATTCAATACATATAAAATGTAAGTAATGATCTAATTAAATTAATTTGCTTTCTATAAACTAATCTCTAAAATATATACATCAATCATTAACTTTTCATTCTAAAAACATATATGGGACCTTTCCACATAAAACATATATATATATATATATATGTAGAACCTTTCTACTACATGTATACTTGTATATATTGGCCTTCCTCTTGAGCAAAAAAAAAAAAAAAAAAAAAAAGGTGCCTTCTCAAGTCTCAACTCTTTCGCTTCATTGTAGATATCAAAATTAATGACCTGAACTCCAAATAAAAGAAAACAACATTTCAATTCAGAATTGCAAATACAACTATTAAGAATGTATAATCCGAAAATGTGTACTTAATTAATTACCATACTTACCCCCCCTCCCCAAAAAAAGGTTAGCCCGCACACCACCAAAATATATTATCCCATATTATGGATGTCCCCTCTCCACAATAGCTCCTAAATACATATATATCATTTAGCAAGTGTAAGTTAAAACATACCATAGAGATGACTAACATAACATATAGAAGACAATAACAAGTTAAAATTAGAATTTAATGAGAATTAGCAACAAATACAAAATCAAGGAAGCGTTGTTCATATTTTATGCACTACCAATATCAACTAAGCTGAATACGGAGTTATCTAGGGATTTCTATCCTGGTAAGCTAATTTTATGCCCTTGCATGATTTACTCCCTCCGTTCCATATTAAGTGTCATAATTTTAACTTTTACGGTCTCCAATATCACTCTTTGATTGATAATTTTTTGTGTAATATGTTTTTAAGAATTGCAATATTATACTTGTATGATAGTATTTTTCCTTACGAATCTAATGGTGGTAATTTTATATATCAATTCATTGTATATATTGAAAAATTTGTAGTCAAAATTTTTGAAGTTTAACTGCACAATTTCCTAATTTGACAATTAATATGGAACGGAGAGAGTAGTTGGTAAACTAAAGCTCGAAGCCCAACATTCCTTGAGGGACTCCTACTATATCATTAGGTGTAGGGGAACTCAAGACCCAACATCATGCCTTCCCACTTAATTAGACAAATCCAAATATATAAATGTTGATTATCACGAGAAAGATAATTAATTAAGTTGACATAGAAACCTTTAGTTCGACCTTCCTCAAAGAGCTTATTAACATCACTATAGGTGGGAGGAGCTCTGATAAGCACAAAGTCATTACAAACCTCCAACAACTATACAATCAATGAGATGGAGTTCGATTGTTCAGAAAGTCGATCAAAGAGTTGTATGGATTCATAATAAGATAGATCCATATCTGCATTTACGAATCTAAAGGGAAAAGAAATAGTTGCTATAGGGGCAATAACTGGATCGAAATTGAGCAATGAGATGGTATGGTAACTCATGTTTGGAACTTGTTTCGAAGCATAAAGTGCAAATGGATTATTGTAGACACCGGATTTTGTACCAGAGACAAGTGTACAAATCAAGCACAATAAGAAAAGAGGCTAGAATGAAAGCAAATTCAAAGGGCATTCCTCAATCAAAAACTACTAGGCCAACCCACTACAAAAAAACCTTCACTTTCCGCCCTTTCCACATATAAGTGCCCACCATTTCGAATACCACTTTTTCCACAAGTCTCATTGGCCCCATTTCATTTGATGAAAGTAAAGTACACATCCTAAGCTTTCCAACGTCTTTTGAATCGACTCAATCGGAGTCCGGATGAAAGAGTTATGAACATTCGAAGTTGCACTTAGCCAGTTACAAAGGCTAAGCGGCCTACACCAACTCCCAGGCACAGAAACCAAGCCCAGACGGTGATCCGAGCCCAGAACAGCCAGCGTAAGCCGCTTAGCCTATGCAGAGAGAAGCGGTCCACTTTCGTTCGCCACGTCACTGATCCTTGTCTTCTTCTGCCATAGGCCGCTTAGCCTAAGCAATATAAATTCGATTTTGGCACCAGAATCATCATCATCCACATCCCTTGATCATAGCCTCGGAGATTGACCATGTTGATCATGAAATTTCCATAGGCCGTGTGACCTATGACGTTGCATGGTGAGGCATGGTTTTTTGATCATGTCTCTCACCCTTCCATCTTCATCCCTCACCTCTCCACCTATAAATACCCCATCATTCCACCCTCATTTCATCATCTAATCCCACCAGAAAACCTCCATACACTCACTCTTTATTCTCTCTATATTATCATCCATTCTTCCTCTTTAATCCTCTCACATAATCATCCTCATTATCACCATAATATAACCCATACACCACCTTTCTAGTCATCCTTACACTCATCTTTTCATCCAAAGCTCTAAAGGGAGGCCGAGTCAAGGGATCGATCTTCATTTCCACATCCACTATCTAGCAAGGTTTGCTTATCTTTGTTATTATATTTAATCATGTAATTCATGCTTTATATTCTTTACTTGTACGTATTTTGTAAAGAAAATATCTTGTTTTAATATTGCATGATCAAGAATATAATGTTGTGAAACTTATCAGACTTTTATCCCCGCTCATTTCATTTCAAGTTCGATTTTAGTAGAGTCTGTTTTCAAATAGGAAAATTCTAGAATTCTTTAATTCTCGAATTCGTAACCTTGCCCTTGAACTTAGAATTCGAGTTCGTGGACCGGAGTCATATTCTTTCTTATTTCGGTTTGTCGATTTCCTTAAATCGATAGGCGACTCTTTCTCTTTATTTTATAAATCCTTTTAACTATTAAAAATATGCATTATTACTAAAAAAATAATTACCAATGATTTTTCATTACCATTTCATAAATAAGGATTCGGCCAAAAGAAAATGGGCCTATAAAATGGCATAGGCCGCTTGACCTATGCCATTTTCCACTCATTTTCCCTTGGGCCAAGGGCAGACAGACCCAACAGTGGAGATATGGTAGGTCAAGGGGCCTACAAGTCTCCCAGGAAGGCCTCGTCTCTCCTCTTCGGCGCAAATTTATAAGTGGATAAATGATAAATTATTTGTAAAATATTTCTTGTTAATTTCGAGTATTTTTATAATATAAATGGATTTATAAATGAATAAAGTTTCATCACCTCTAAAATGAATTTAATAAAATAAAAATATCCTTATTTAAGGATTAAGCAACCTTAGTCGGGTCTCGATCACTAAGTAGCGCATCCGAAACAATTTCCCCGAACGAGAATTTTCCGGGTCCTACAGATTGGCGACTCCACTAGGGACTTAAAAAGAGGGTAAAACGTGAAAAAATCGAGTTGATTTGAATTTGTAAAAGGGTGAAGTTGATTTATTTCGCAATTTTATTATTCTTTTAGGCATTTTGCATACCGGGCCACTTGACGGGTCTTTTGACATGGGAGCACAAAGGCGACAATTTAAGAAAAACTAGGACTTTTACCCGAGAGCGGGCGACCATTACTTATGTGATGCACTCTACATCGCCAAGCATTTGGTCTCTCCTCTCACCCATGTTATACTCCAAGGCTTCCTTGAAGTCCCACGAGCAACGCCTCACACACTTTATCCATAAACTTTATACGGTGAAGTGCACCGAGGGGAGAACATGTGGTAGGCTATATTACTCCAACCATAGTAATCCATGAACATAGAACCTTGGTTTAGGATGACCTTCATATTGTATGCTATGTGAATATATATGTTCGCCTCCCATTTTCTTTTTGTAAGGAGTCGACACTAGTTTAGAGACTTCGTTCTAGTCCATATGAAATTCATTAGGTTGAGAAGAGGATTATTTATTAATTAGTATAATTAACCCAAAGGCATTATGGTTAGCCCAGTGGAAGGACCCATTTATGTACAAGGGTTGATTATTTTAGTTAATAAATAAAAATTGACTCGCATTTGATGATATTATATGGCCCTTTACGATGTTCTCTTAACAAAGTTCCAAAAATTAAAAGTCCTAACAAAGTTAATGGATTGCGTCCTAGACTACATAATAGTCACTAAGCTTGTGGTCCTTTACGATGTTTTTTTAACAAAGGTCCAAAAATTAAAAGTCCTAACAAAGTTGATGGATTGCGTCCAAGACTACATAATAGTCACTAAGCTTGAGTGAATTAATTTATGGATTTAATTAGTAAATCCATCATGTTTATGGACGGCCTATTGTTAGGCCCAACCAATTGAATTTACCAATTAAGCTTATAAACTAATTATAAACCACTTATTGTTGACTTTATTCAGTCCTTTACAATATCTATTTTCCTTGAGTAAATAAAAAATAAAATAATAAAGAAGAGTTTAGTCTGTCGGTCTTTTGAACATTATCTTTGTCCGCATAATAGTCACTATAGCTCGAGTTGTCTAAGTTTGTTGGGCCAAGTTACGGAATCTCCTTAAAACGATCGGCCTATGGATTGGGCCCATCCGAATTGTGAAACACTGACTTGTGCTTTCCAACTTATGAATAACTCGCTATATTTGACTTTATTCGACCCTTTATGATGTTCTGTTGTAAGGTCCATATAAAGTTAGGTCATGCACTCCCGAAAAATGGGTGAGTCATCTTGTGAGTGTCAACAGATAGGCGTCGAGTCAGTTAGGGTCTCATATAGATCTAAGGCACCTAGGTTTAGTGGAGAACATGGCTCTAGATAGGGGGGCTTGGCGGGCTAGTATTAAGGTTGTAGGTTAAGGAAGGATGTTTTGTACTTCGAGCTACTCTTTTGTCTTTTGGCTTGTTTTTGCTTGTTCTTATGCAGGTACTTGCTAGCTCTGTCTTAGCCTCTCGCAACACTCTGGTACGTAGTTTCCTTTCCTAACAAGATTCTCCTCTGTTTTTCTTTGTTTCTCTAAGGATCCATCGGAATCAGTCTCTACATGAACTTTTCTTCATGGGGGTAAGGCAAGATAGGAGATCGACTCCGAGCCCGCATCAGAGATCCACATACCGACCGGTTGGTTTCTAATCCAAGCTACAACCCGTCTACTATCCAAGCCATAACTCAAAATCATACCATAGATATCCCCGTCCAAGGTGCTGAAGCTAACATTTCAAAGCAGCTAGAGGACCTTTATACCAAGATGCAAGGCTTAGTCTTTGCGAACGCCCTCGAACAGGAGCAGAAAATTGGGAAAAGGTTCCAAGAGCAATAACAGGTGATGGATAGCATTCTACAGGCCATCACTAAGATCAATGAGAAGTTGGGCCTAAACACTGAGGGAGATAATGATGTCATAAAAGTCCATGGATATGAATTTGAGCCCGAACTTGTCAAGACACCTATAGAGGATAAGTTAGGGGGCTCAGGGTCGTTCAAAGGGAAGTCCAAGGTAGCCTTAGAAGCTCCCAAAGTCACTGAGAATCCTACTGTCAAGGCCTTGGAATAAAAACTTGAGAGGCTTACAAAGATGATGAGCACTGTTCCAGCCTTTGCTGACAAGTATACGGATGTACCTTTGCCTATACATCCAGTCATAAAGGTGGCTGACAAGATTGAGGTGCTCAACATTAAATTCCGACCATCTGAAAATGCTACTGACACATCGAGGAGTTCATGCGACTGGCGCCTCTCAACAAGATTGATGTTGACTTGTACTCTACAGTCTTCTCGTCCACCCTAGATGGAGAAGCCAAAGTATGGTACCATTCCCTGTCACCTCAAGTCAAGACTGATTGGAACAAGCTGTTTAAGGCCTTTATCAGTCACTACTGTCATATCCAAAAGAAGCAGGCCACAGTGCATACCTAACAACCATGAAGCAAAGGGATGACAAGTCTTTCCAAGACTATTTTAGAAGATGGCACACCAAGTTGTCCCACATCAATGAGACTATACCTTTGCGCTTGCAACTAACTACTTTCAAGCAGGGTCTCAAAAGTAGTATGTCCTGTCACTTGGAATATCATGTCATTAAGGACTTTGATTACCTTAAGGACATTTGTGTCCAACTGGAGGCCGTGAACAACGATTGGGAAGAATCTAGCTCCAACAGGAGGGCCACTAGTGCACCTAGCCACCCTCCCAAAATTGTCGAGACTAATTCCATCCAATGCCTGGGACTCTTCGTGCCGAAGTATGAGAGATACACACGCTCAGACTCTTGACAAGCTATTCAAGAAGGGTATCCTTGTGTTGCCCTTACCGAGTGGTGAACCGGAAATTAAAGGAAAGAATAAGGATCCCAATCAGTTCTGCCGCTATCACCATTGCAGAGGTCATAACATTGAGAAGTGTTGGTCCCTCAAGAATAAGATAGAAGACATGATAAGGGGCGAGACACTCCCCATACCAAAAGCCAACTAGATCAACGACCCTCCAGAAGCAGTCAACAAGGAAAGGCAACACCGCAGGAAGAGGACTTTGAAGTTAGCTAGGGGCTCAGTTCCTTTGAGCATTCTCTTTCAGAGTCAGTTGGGGGGGGGCATTGAGTCAGTCTGTGATATGCTTGTCCTTTGAGTTCAAATAAGATGCATCTATTTGATTGTTTGAGAATCTCGTGCTCGTGCTCTTAACTTGAGTTGAAAAGCTCTTTCACCCATTCATTTGCCTTAACATCCAAGTCTGACATATCCATCTATCATCACCCTCGTATACCCTTCCATTCATCAAGTTTATCATCCTATGAATCCAGGGTTTAATTAAAAAAAAAAAACAGAGAGAAAAAAAGAGAGAGAAGCCAATCTGCATTCATCAAGCAGGCTGGGCAAAAGGAGAGAACACCAAAATCATCAGTCTCTTGAAAATGGATATCTCTATGGTCCTAGGACAGCAGCTTGAACAAAATGTGCCTAGGACAGGGGGCTACCGCCTCACCACCCACATCAGCATCTATGTCACTTGTTACCTTCCCATTCGCCCATAACATTTATCCCTACATGTCATCTACATCTACATCTCCATTCCAAATTCCCATTCACCAAATCATCCCTCTTTGCATCCCTCATCGTTCAAAAACCCTTTGCCTTGATCAACCCAGTCATTCTCTTCATGACTGCTTCATATCTACCCTAAACCCAAAAGGTGTCTTGTGACTATTATCATCAGAAAGGTGAACATTAGTCTATCCAATGATGAAGAAAGGCGAAAAAAAAGAGAGAGTAGAAAGCAAAAAAAAAAAAGAAAAAGAAAAAGAAAAGGCAAGACAAGAGAGAGTTCCTAGTCGGTCCACCAACATGGGTCGGCATGAGTGGTACGACGCTCGTGTCCCTTAAGCACTTTGTTTGCGTATGGAAAAAGCTGTGCTGGGAGAGTAAGCCCTGTTTGGGCCGTCCATATCTTGAAGTGTACCAACAAAAAAAAATAGGAATAAGAAAGCGAAAAAAAAGAGATAGAAAAAAAAAGAAAAAAAGGAGGGTGAGAAACCGGAGACAGAGCTAACAGTCATGCACAACGAAAAACCATTCATAAACCTTCCAAATTGTTCTCAAACCTTGCGCCCGAGCCTTCACCTCGTCATCATACCTTTGCATCCATGACCATCTTCAAGCCTACCTCAGCAAGCCCTCCTCGAAGCACCAATCCTTTGAAGCTGCACCTTATGAACTACGACTAGCCTGTGTTCGGTCTCGTTTCGAGCCGAATTCATATCATTTATAAGGTGTTTTGCTTGTTTTTAATAATTATTTTAGTATTTTTATTATGTTTTTACTCATTTTGCAATTTTATTAGATTTTATGTCTTTTTTATTATTTTTGTTATTATTATTGCTTAAAATGATCAAAAATATAAAATTTGATAAATAAGAAAAAAACCTAGTCTAATCCTAATTTCCTAGCCCAAAAGCCAACCGAATTCCCCTTCTTTTCTTTCTCTTTGGCCCAGCCGTTCTACCCAAACCCAGAAACCCACACCCATATACCTATTTTCCCTCTTATTCAGCCCAGCCGAGAATAATACCAAAACCCCCATCCCTAATCTTTTCATTTTCATTTTTCCTTCTTTTCTTCTTTCTTCGTCTCTTTCTGCCTTTCTTCCTCACTGTCTCTTCTCTGTCTTCCTTCTACTGCAGACATCTGCACACCACCGAAACACCTCACCACCACCATAACCATCGAACTCCTTCTCTCTTCATCTCTTCCATTATTTTCTTCTCTCTTTTCTTTTTCTCATCTCCTTTCTTATCTATTTCTCGCGATATCTCTCTTAAACTCTCACTCAGTCTATTTCTCATTAGTGTTGTAACAGATTCGGGTGAAGAGAGCAGAAAAGTACAAAGAGTTTCGACCACCATCAACACATATCATCATCCTCATCTCTAAAACCGTTGAAGTTCATCTTAGTCGTCCAAATTGAGAAGGATCGAAGGGTCGAGATTGAAGGGAGGGGCTCGAATTCAACTATAGAAAGGGAGAGAAGAGCAGATTCAAGATATAATGGTTGGCTTTGGGGATCACAACCCTGGCCTCCATCCTAGGGTTTAGGGTTAGGGTTTAATTTATGCAATTAGATTTAGGTTTGTATCTGTTTTCAATCTTTTCAATTGGATTTCAGTTGCATTGCTTTGGAACTATTTACTGCTTTGATTCTGATTTTTTGTATTTCACTTGATGTTATTAACTATGGGTAGTTGTTGAACTTTGATCTTGGTTTGGTGTTGATTTCTGTATGTAAGTAATGCTGGTGATTCGAATTCAAGGTATTTGATTACAGTTATTATGTTGCTCGATATGTTGATTTCCCCTATTTTGGTCCCCTGTTTCTTCTTTTCTATCTGTTTCCTTCCTTTCTCTTCTTCATCTCTCTTCGTTCAGTTGTAGGTTTTAGGTTTTATTTTCTTTCTTCCCTATTTTCTTCTTCTTTCCCTTTGTTTTCGGTCAGTGATTATAAGCTGTAGGGTTTAAGTTGAGTATAAGGATTAGGCCTAGGGTCAGTTTAAGTTTTAGTTTTATTAGGGTTTAAGCTTTTGGGTAATCTGTGTCATAGGGTATTTATTAGAGGTGATTTGAGCCAGCATAGGGTTAGGCGTTATTAGGATTAGGGTTAATGTTGGGTTTAGTTAGGTTTATTAGAGTGTTAAGGCTTGATCTGATTAGGGTTACCAGTTTAGTCTTTAGATTATTAGTTTTGGGTCAGTCCATGCAAGTTTTTTTAAGGTCAGTTAGTTTTTATTAGGGTTTTGTTTAGGGTTTGTTTAGGTGCTGGTTCTGAGAATTTTCCCTAAAGTTCTTGTTCTTATTAGTATTAGTCACAAAGCATTCCAACCAATTTAGTGAGGAGCAGGATTAAGGGTTCACAAATTCTCCTTCACAGTGAGGAATTGGGGATTCATAGTAATCCAAATCATAAACTTCTTGTTTGTTCGGGAGAAGGCTCAAGTGAAGGTTGAAGATTCAAGGTGAAGGATCATGATTAGAGTAAAGATTAGTTCATCAAGGTTATAATTTCTCATTCTCCATTTCATTATTAGATTTATTGTTTTCTTATTAATTGCTTTTAATTACTTTCTTGGTTAGAAATTGCTTTCTTGTTAAACTAGAGTTCATCTTTTTTACTTATGCTTGCTTGATAATTATTGTTATGAAATCCATATTTAGATTAGTTTAATTTGCTTCCCTTTACAATTACTTATTGTTTTCCGCATTTAAAAACCTTAACCAGACCAATTTCCTGATAACCTAACACCCATCCCCGAGGATCGACAACCCTTACCTTAGAAAACCACAAAATCTACAACCGAACAATGATTCCACATCGGATACATAGGAGAACCTCTTTGAGGCGCGGCCGCTACAATTCAAGGAGCATCCTTTGCAACAAATTTTGGTCTTTGAGAGAAAAAATTAGAGGGGCTAGCTCGGAACCCTGAGCTAAGGCAAAAGGAGAGAAAGAGAACAAGAAAGGCTAGCTTGGAATCCCATGCTAGGCAAAAGGAGAGCGAGAGAATAAGAGAGGCTAGCCTGAAAACCCGTCAGGGCAGGTTAGGCAAAAGGAGAGTAAACCCTGGATTTTGAAGTTCTGTTACATCCCTGCCATCATAATTCCCCAACCTTCTTTCCATCAGACTTGGATCACTTTCACATCCAAATAGCCAACCACCTCTCCTCTTGTGACATGAATCCATCTCAACCATTCCCTCACCTCTTCTCCTATAAGGTGACTTAACTCTTGCTAACCATCAAGCCTTAGCTAAAACATAGTCATCTGTCAATCATGACAGACCTAGATTCGACCATCAGCCTGTCTTCATCTCCTTTTCACCAAGTGCCTCATGAACCCATCTGGCCATCATCAGACTTACCCTCTTTTGCCAACCCTTTTCATCCTCCCATACCGCTAGAGCTTCATGAACCCATCTGGCCATCATCAGACTTCCTCTCTTGAGTTGGATGTTGTTTTTAATCAGCCATTGATGTGGCCGATTTCTTGTCCTTGGCGGATGGGTCTCACTCAGGTGTGCTGAGAACGGGCCTTGAAATATCGAATCTCATACTTACACTAATGACCGAGGCACTTGGTGAAAAGGGTTCATTTGAACTAGGGGCTCCTCTAGCCCTCACATAACCTGTCGTGGGAGCTCTACTTATTCCCACAACGATCCGAAAAAGAAAGAGCACAAGACAAGTCGTCCAGGACAACGCCTTCATCATCAGGCCTTGTCACAAGCCTCACCAATCTTGCCCTGTCCTGAAATTACATGTCGAGTAGCTATGACACTTAGGGAATCATCGTTCTAGTCTTAGTACTAGGGGCAGTTTGCATATTAAGTCACATGCATTGTACAATTCTGTCCAAGTACATATTCTCCTATTCATTGCATTAGTGCATAAGAGTCTAGAGTCTAGAAAACCAAGTGCATGCATACTCATCGAGAAAAGAGGGAGAATCAAAGAAATTCATCTCATACAGAGGCCCATACTCGACTACTAATCATATAGAGCAAGATTAGAGGGAGTTCTAATCACACTCTGAATGATATCTATCGAGTTCAAGCGACTATCGTCCAGAACTCATCCTCATGATGATCTTCTAGCAACAAAAGTTTCCATGGACGCCATCAACACAATCACCCGCCTCGGGAAAATCCATTGGGCGTCATCAGTTTCGGGAAAATTCGTTGAGCATCATCACTTCATCGACATCGTCATCAACGTCGGGAAAATCCGAAAAGCCCTCATCACTTCGTCGACATCAGGAAATTCGATCTGTCTCGAGAAAATCCGTTGGGCATCTTCAAACATCGGGAAAATATGATCCGCCTCGGGAAAATCCGATCCGCCTGCGGAAAGTTCATAAGGCATCAACGACACTGGGAAAGACTGGGACATCGACATAAGAAAAAAAAAAGGAGAAGGGGAGTTCGGATCAGCTGCGAGAAATCTCCCAGACAGGTAATTCTCTTTATCTCCAACCATTGTTTAAAATTATCTGACATTCTGCTTTGGTTTCTATGCAGGGAGCTGTCACCAACACCAGGAAGACCGGGACATCATCTTCCAGCTTCCGCTAAAAGGTTGTTGTTGCTCGGACCCGCTAAAAGGGACCACCTTCATCCAGCTGCTGCTGCTAAAACGTTACTGCTGCCCAGACCCGTTAAAAAGGACCACCTTCATCCAGTTGTCGCTAAAAGGTTACTACTGCCCGTACCCGCTAAAAGGGACCACCTTCATCCAGCTGCCGCTAAAAGGTTGCTGTCGCCTGGACCCGCTAAAAGGGATCACCCTCATCCAGCTACCGCTAAAAGAATGCTTTCGCCCGGACCCGTTAAAAGGGATCACTGTCATCCAGCTGCCGCTAAAAGGTTGCTGTCGCCAGGCTGCCGCTAAAAGGCGCCATCTTCTTCCAGTTGTTATCATTCCACCGCCGCTAAGAGACTGCCGGCATCCGTCTCCAGGTTTCAAGTCATCTGCATATCAGGCTACTTTGACCTTCATCCTATTCGGATTCGATCAAAGTGAGGGATCTCTATAGACACCGGATTTTGTACCAGGGACAAGTGTACAAATCAAGCACAATAAGAAAAGAGGCTAGAATGAAACTAAATCCAATGGACCTTCCTCAATCAAAAGCTACTAGGCCAACCCACTACAAAAAAACCTTCATTTTTCGCCCTTTCCACATACATGTGCCCACCATTTCGAATACCACTTTTTCCACAAGTCTCATTGGCCTCGTTTCATTTAATGACAGTAAAGTACACATTCTAAGCTTTCCAACGCCTTTTGAATCACCTCAATCGGAGTTCGGATCAAAGAGTTATGACCATTCGAAGTTGCACTAAGCCAGTTACAAAGGCTAAGTGGCCTACACCAACTCCCAGGCACAGAAACTAGGCCCAGAAGGCGGTACGAGCCCAGAACAGCCAGCGTAGGCCGCTTAGCCTATGCAGAGAGATGCGGTCCGCTTTCGTTCGCCACGTCATTGATCCTTGCCTTCTTCTGCCATAGGCCGCTTAGCCTATGCAACATAAATTCGATTTTGGCACCAGAATCATTATCATCCACATCCCTTGATCATAGCCTCGGAGATTGACCTTGTTGACCAAGAAATCGCCATAGGCCGTATGACCTATGACGTTGCATGGTGAGGCATGATTTTTGGATCATGTCTCTCACCCTTCCATCTTCATCCCTCACCTCTCCACCTATAAATACCCCATCATTCCACCCTTATTTCATCATCTAATCCTACCAAAAAATCTCCATACACTCACTCTTTATTCTCTTTATATTATCATCCATTCTTCCTCTCTAATCCTCTCACATAATCATCCTCATTATCACCATACTATAACCCATACACCACCTTTCTAGTCATCCTTACACTCATCTTTTCATCCAAAGCTCTAACCGGAGGCCGAGTCAAGGGATCAATCTCCATTTTCACCTCATCCACTATCTAACAAGGTTTTCTTATCTTTGTTATTATATTTAATCATGTAATTCATGCTTTAAATTCTTTACTTGTACGTATTTTGTAAAGAAAACATCTTATTTTAATATTGCATGATCAAGAATATAATGTTATGAAACTTATCAAACTTCTCCCCGCTCATTTCATTTCAAGTTCGATTTTAGTAGAGTTTGTTTTCAAACAGGCGAATTCGAGAATTCTTTAGTTCTCGAATTTGTAACCTTGCTCCCGAACTTAGGATTCGGGTTCGTGGACCAGATTCATCTTCTTTCTTTTTTCGGTTTGTCGATTTCCTTAAATCGACTGGCGACTCTTTCTCTTTTATAAATCCTTTTAACTATTAAAAATATGCGTTATTACTAGAAAATAATTACCAATGATTTTTCATTACCATTTTATAAATTTGGGATTCGGCCAAGAGAAAATGGACCTAGAAAATGGCACCATTTTCCACTCATTTTCCCTTGGGCCGAAGGTAGACAGACCCAACAGTTGAGATATTGTAGGTCAAGTGGCCCACAAGTCTTCCAGGAAGGCCTCGTCTCTCCTCTTTGGCCCAAATTTATAAGTGGATAAATGATAAATTACTTGTAAAATATTTCTTGGTAATTTCGAGTATTTTTATAATATAAATGGATTTATAAATGAATAATGTTTCGAAAATGAATTTCATAAAATAAAAATATCCGTATTAAGGATTAAGTAACTTTAGTCGGCTCCCGATCACTAAGTAACGCATTCGAAACAATTTCCCCGACCGGGAATTTTCCGGGTCCTACAGTTATCAATTCTAAATGGTGTGATATCGATGTTCTTGTACCTTTTCTAACATCACATTCAACATTTACAATGGTCCATGTCCTTAACTATTGCTACTTAATTATGTACCAATTCATTAATCTTCGCCTAATCCGTTAAGGTTAGCTAAAGGCCCACAGAATTTCAAAATCGAACCTGGCAAATTAATAAACATGAGCAACAACAGGATAGAACCGACAAATGACATCAACATAACATATAGCAGACAATAACAAGTTGAAATTAGAATTGTCAAATAACTTTTGTATTAATCTATACAACCATCCTCCAAGAAAAGAATATAGGGTGAGAGAACTAGTCATACTAGTAATCTTATTTTGTAAAACCAAGGAGCCAATACAATGGATTCTCAACTGGATAATATTGGTACAAAATTTTATCGCAACAAGTAATATAATTTTGTAATTAGTTTTTCATTTTATTTTAGGATTAACTCCCTTGTTAATTAATTGAAAGCATGACTCTCTCCATATAAAGAAAATTCATTCACTCTATGCCTTTTCCATTTATAGTCATTTTGACACTTGCTACTTCAAAACCTTGCCATTTTGAAATGATTCCGCATGCATCAACCCACTCGTTTAATAACATATCTTCCACTGAACTCTATTGCTTACATATATGTGGTGATGGTTTAGGTATGCAACACCATGAAACGCGAATTAGAGGGTTGACAATGAATAAAGGGAACCATGACCAATTAGCATGTACTGCAAATGCAGGTAGTTAAGGCTGTTTTGGTTAACATATATGCAAAAATGCCCTCTTGTTCGTCGGAATTAACCCACAACTAAAAAGTGTATTGCATGACTAGACTAGCCAGCGCATTATAGGCATTTAGAGGGGGAATTGACGGAAGAAAGGCAAAAGATAATCACTCAATGGACACTAATTAAACAACATAATTGGGGTATATACCAATTTCACTTATGGACCATTCCCACTAGGGAATTAAGGTGGCGCAAGATTTGCATGGTTGAGTCGATAGTTAGTAGCATTATCACGTAGTTTTAAGAGGTATTATTGTTTTCAAAACTTGTTCAAAAGATGATATGCTAACTTAAACCTCTAAATGAAAAGATGATATGCCCTAACATAACAATATGGACAAGAAAACTAACGCAAGAGAAAACATTTCCAATGTGTCATGCAGAAGTGGTTTTGGTTGGTATCTATAGCTATTTTGGATGCCATATGATATATAGGGCCATTACAAAGCAAGTGAAACAACCTGACCATCGTTAGTTATGGAGAAAGCTTTATAAGATAGACATTGTATCTACGACTGGCCATGTATAGTATAAGCAGAAGAAAAGGATCAACATCTTCGAGTAGAGCATGCTTACACTTTATAAAATGTTGGTGTAAATCCTAATTGGACACAACATATATATAGCAACAAGGAATCTGTAAGCAAGTAACTTAATCAAAATAATGTAAAAGAACCGAGCAAGCAAGCATGCCATACATAGATGTTCCAATATAGAAACTCAACATATTTTATGGCCTTAACTGGAGAATGATTTCAGTAAGTGATTGAATCTTCTCCTCTGCCACAATTACGAGGAATTGAGATAAGCACTGAAAATGGGTTATATGTCTCATCAATGAGGGGAGCAAAAAAACACAAATACATACTTGAGAGCTGATTAGATTGAGTTCTGTTTTTAAGAACCAAATTTTTAAGGGTCCGTTTGGAGAGATTTTAGGAATGGAATAGGTATGGAATTAGAAATTTGGGGGGTTGGGTATAGAATTAGTACCCAAAACTGAAGTTGTTTGGAGAGAAACTGGAATGGAATTAAATTCCATTTCTATTGTTTGGTGAGCAATTGCGGAATGGAATCAATGTATTTTTATTTTGCAGGATATATTTTGTGATAACATTTATTATTTTCATTAATTATAATTGACTTATTCAACTTTTAAACATTACTATGGTAATATATATATATTTTTTTAACTTTTACTAATTGTTTTGGTTCATCGAGAATCTCCTCCCCTCCACCATTCACCTTCCTCAAATTCTAAATCTCCCCAATCTCCAAATGCTTGACCCCTCCTAAACCTTTGTTCTTATTCTTCCACCACTGTCCACACCCTCTGCTACATTATTTTCGACTTGAATTTCATCAGAAGAGGTTGGTGACATCGAGGTAGCCCAGACCTCGTCGGTGCTGTGGCAGCGACTGTGGACATGAGACTCCTCTCTCGACCTCTCTCTAAGGTTGGTTGTTTGAGAATTGAGATCTATGAAATTAACGATGTGTTGAAAAAAAATGAAAGTTGGGTTTAATTTCTTTTTTGATAAAAACATGTATCCCTTTGGAATGGAAAGTCATTCCTTCCGATTATGGGAGGTATCTAGTTCCCCCCATTTGAGAGGGATAGAAAATCCTGTGGAATAGGAATTCCATTCCATAATGTAGTCTCCAAACAGTAAAAAAAAAAAGAAAGTAGAACCCATCCCATCCTTATTCCATTTCTTTTTATCTCTCCAAACAAACCCTAACAAGTTTAATCATATCCCTCATAAAAACCATGGCTTATTGATGAGATATATTCTTCCCTTTTAGCTAATTTTTTTTTTTTTTGGGGTAAGATTCTTGCACACCAGTCATTTGAATATTTGACTCTGATGGAAAGCTAGTATCTCTATTATTTTTTTTCTTGATTTGTTGCTTCCAGTGCACCCACACGATTAATCAATGAGTCAATTTTCTCATTCTTTCCCTTAATTTCAGCCATCAAATCATTTTTCGCAGGTTGAGGTCCTTAAATATCTTTAGGTCTCATAGTAGACCCAAAACAAACAACATGACCATCATTTTGCTCCTAAAGCATTACACAGCTAATTCATAGCAGGAGAAGTTCGGATGTTTTGCGATTGTTTCAACTATGTCACCCTAATTTCATAATCTGATGCAACTTAATAACTAACTAGGAAGAACATATGATATGCATTACATAAATTAAGTAACTCTTACATGAATTTCAGCATCTTGGTCTTCCAATTCCCGATTTCCAGCCGTAGTTTTTGTAAACCTTCTAGCCTTAAAGATGTCCGTGTTTATTCCATATTTTGCATGTTTTTACCCCTTTACTATATGATTAATTGCTTGTTTTCAATAATTAATTTAGGTATTATTATTATTATTATTATTTTTATATTCATTTTATATGTTTATTAGGTTTTATTTCATATTATCATTTTAGTTTTTATTATTAGAAAATAAAACCAAAAATATATATAATTTGAAAATAAAATAAAAACAAAGTCGTAATCTACCAAAATCCCTTAACAAATTTCCTTCCCAGCCCACTCTATCCCTCAGCCCAAACTCGCTTGACCTAGTTTTTAACAAAGCCAAATCTCTCTCCCTCGCCCAAATTTGTCTTACCCGAAAACCCTGGCCCGTCTCTCTCTCTTTCTTTCTTAATTTCGGATTATCGATACCAAAACCCCATTGAAATTCACATATCATGATCTTCCCCCTTTGTACCCATATATACATATATATATATATATATATATATATATATATATATATATATATATATATATATACATATATAGGAAAATCGGATTCTAATAATCCCTACTTTCACCAATTGGACAATGGTGGATCAGACTTTCACTTTGTATTCTGGTGGTCCAAAAAATAAAATAAAATTGGATTGTAGTGGTACCAAATCCACCTCCACATTCTTCTTATTTTTTTCATTCCTACATTATATTGTTTTTGTTTTTTTCGTTCCTGCCCCTAGAAAGTTAATGAATTGTAGTTTCTAAAACATTTTTTAAATTATTTTTTTGAGACTCCGAATAATTATTATGATTTTTTAAAAATAATAAAAGTGAAAAAATCGTAAAAAATAGTAAAAAAATGAAAAAAATTTGGGAGAAACACTGTAAATTCATTAAAAATCATTGTAAAATGTGATACTAAGTTTTGAATCAAATGCAACACAAAATCTATGATTCTCTCGAAAATATCCCACTACAATCCAATTTTATTTTTTTTTGGATCACCAGAATACAAAGTGAAAGTACGGTCCACCATTGTCCAATTGGTGAAAGTAAGGATTATTAGAATCCAATTTCCTATATATATATATATATATATATATATATATATATGTATATATATATACATACTAGCAAATACCCGCGCGTTGCTGCGTGATTAAAATTATAAAAAGAAACTCATAAAGAGTAGCTTGATATATTTTAATAAATCACATAGCACCGCGTAGATATTTGTTAGTATAAAATTTAAGACGTTTGATGCATTTCATAATAATTATGTCTAAATATATAAATGAATATGTTCATTTAACATAAAATTGAAATTTTGATGACATGCTTAACTACAACTCAAAATTAACCACAAAATTTTGCCAAGTTTTGTTAATATGGATAAAATAAAGCATAGAGCGGAACACCTATGTATAGAGACTATCCTGAACAACAATTCTAGATCGTAATTCTCTAAATTTGGGGAGATGTTAAGTGCAACTTTATTCTCTATATTTATTGACTCGACCTTCCAAACTAAACTAAAAATCAAAACTAAAGAGATGGTGAACTTTTAAATGCTAAAACAATATCATTTAAAGAGGAAATTGACCAAATTCCATGAATATGACAAAACTTATGAGTAACAATGTCATAGCAACAACCTTTGGCAAGACTTGTAAAAATTATAGTAATTACACTAAAGCAGCGATTAGGCATAATTTAATTTGATGATCAACAAAGTGACATCCCATCAATAAAAGTTATAGTACATACGGTCCAAAAAGAGGGGAAAATTATTAACATTGAGGATATACTTATAATAATGGATTATAATTCATACATGAAAAATGCAAAAAATAATGGGTAGACCTGTAGCGACCCTCTTTTTATTTGGCTCGACTTTATGACTCTACGGGACTCGATCCATTGGCATCCTCTAGCTATGACAAATTATGTAGACAGTATGTGTGAAAACTAAGGAGGAAGGAAAGTCACTTAAACCTGACAAAGTTTTGTCCGACTCGAATATACAAATCTATCCAATAAAAAAAACCTAGTACATGAGAAAATTCTATCATTGTGAACCTTTATCTATAAGCCTATAACAAATAATGTAATAAATAATGTAATGATATACAAATAATAATTATAATTCATATATATGATGTGGTGTGGTGTTCTGGAAAACTCATAAAGAGATAGAGTTAGGGTGCGTGGGTGGAGAGTAGTGGGTGGTTACTAAGGAATACCTGCATTAGTAAATATATAATAGTAGTTACAGGAAGTTGATAAAAGAATTTTTTATATAATTACAAATTGATGGCGTTGATTATATGTTGAATTGCATCGGACGGTTGTAATGCAGTAAAATCCGAAATTTGCTCCCGTGTAAGTCAAGGAAACAAATCTTTAATATATAGAATAGATACATATATATATATATATATACTAGCAAATACCCGCGCGTTGCGCCGTGGTCAATTAAAAAATATACTTAAGTGTTATGCTTATATGATTTTAATAATACATAACGGTGATATATGTAAAATAGTACTTTTGGCGATAAATAATATATAATATGGGATTTATGGTTGAAAATAACATCTGCGCGTTGCTGCACGATTATTAAAAAAATTTATCCATGATAGTTTGATACAATTTTTGTGGTGTATAACAATGGAACTCAAAAGACATAAATCATAGTGAACCAATAGCTCGATGCCATAACACGTATGTATAATAAATGTATTTGTTTTATCAAATAAAAACAAAGCTACAATAAAAATATAAGTTCACCAGTAGATAAAATAAGACAAAATACTAAATTAAATATGAGATGCCAAATAAGATGGTTGCAAATGATGATTCTTCGATTTCTTGTATGAAATATATATACAATGATAAACAACATATGTTTAAATATTAACTTACTTTAAGTTGGATGCAGTTTTGGGATTACCTTTAGCACTAACGACCATTTTGATACTTCAACATAGTAACTTCTTCTTTCCAATCTACAGATGTGATTAGCTCAATCAAGGGTTCATATTGACCTTTAAGAGGAGGTTTAATGACAAAAACCCATGATTTTTGTAGGTGCTCGGGCAATAGGGCACATAATGTACTTACAGCTTCTCTCTGTATTTGTGATAAAAGGAAGACATGGTAATTATTTTATACATAGACATGAACAATAAAATGGTAAAAGATTGCAATATTAAGTTTACCATAGAAGCAATCAAAGTCAACTCCTCATCAGACATATGAAGAAGAATTGCAGAAACTTGCTGAAGAATTGTAAATGTCCGCATCATTGTTGCATTGTCCATGATATCTATTGTGAAATAAAATCTAAAGTGCAAGGATGCAAAATTAATATGAAGAATAGGGTAAAAATTCTTCAGGGAGAAAAAAAATAGTTATGGTACGATATGAAAAATTATATTATACCTATTAACAGTAGTTTTGGTTAGAGTTGGACATTCGCAATATGGCAAATTCAAGGATGAGAAATGACCTCTTGAACAATTCTTGCAAGTGGGGCAAGCAAGAAAAAGAATTGGATCAATACCAACAACTTCAGCAACGATACGATAATATTGTGCCTGCAGTAAATAAAATCAATTAAAATGCATTCCATAACTTGACCTAGATAATGAAGATAAAATGTGAATTCGGAGGCAAAGGAACGAAATTAGAAGTTGGTGGTAATGAACATAAATTTTACATTTGGTGATGGGGAGTATGCAGTTGGCACGATCCGCTTAGCAAGAAACAACTTCTCTAGGTTATGAATTCGCAGATTCTTACGACGAATAAAGTCTAGCTGATCTTGAACATGTCCATTGTCAGCGTACCTAATACGCGGAGCACAAATAAGTAATGAAGGTAATGTCAACATATCATTTTATAGTGTGGATAAGTACATATATACCAAGCCTCAAAATTGCTAATATCTTTAATAGGTGGATTAATCAAGAATCTGCTTCATGGTGTAGCTTGAAGGTTGACTCCTACATTAAAAGAAAAAGGTTGACAAAAGGGAAAAAAATATTGATAAAAAAATGTACACCCATAAACAAAATAATAGATAGAGGAATAATAAATGACATACCTTTATAATCACGGACTATTAGTCTAGATGCCAGGTGTATATTTTCCTATAACAAAGTTTTAGAAAGATACTCGCCTTCAACTTCAACAAAATCTCTCCATAAGGTAAGTCTCAATGTATTTAATCTACATTACAAAAAATAACAGCCCAATAGTTAAATTGAGTGAAACTTATAGTATATGCAAAAACAACAGTACTTAAAGTAGAAATAATATTTAAAGTAAATAATGTGATAGTAGCCATTAGCTCCAAATACATACTGTATATCACAAATGAGGACATCTTGTTTGAGAATGCCTGCAACAATCCTCTCATTTGGAGAGATAGCTACAACAAAGCCAATAGTAGGAAAAATGCTCAAAAATAGTAGGAGTGATGAAGGTAGCATGTATACCAATTGTTTTATCTGAAACGTTCAAGTATCGATGGACTTCGCCGAAAGGAAGAAATGATGGCTGATAGTGGTAAGGTATGTCAATGCATTTATCTAGTAAATCCAACAATTCAGTTGACTGGGTAATTAATAGTTTAAAGTTGTTGTCCACTATGCACTTTTCCCTTGGTGTGGCAGGTTGGATAGAAAATCCTGTGATACGATGTGCTCTGCCAGACTTTAAAATAAAGTTCCAAATTTGGATGTCATTGTCTTTAACAACGCCCAAAATCTCATCATGCTACAATATAAATATCAAAATGAAAAATATATGACAATATGTATTATTAGTGATTGGAAACAAATGAGAAATGCATTATATACAAAGAGGAAAATGAGTTACTTGTGCATACATAAAGACAACCATCCAAACTCTGTGATTGTCCTAAATGTGAACACTTAATTTTCTCATTACTCGAACAAAAATGGTGATTCTTGGGTGAAGAGGAGAAATTCCACGAATTGCCGTGCCTTTTAAAAGTTTTGATGTCATGCCTGCAATCATTAATATTATAGGTTATTTAAGTTGCAATAAGATTAAAACATCAAACAACAAATTCAAAATAGGAGAATCTTTCTAAATAAAGTAAAATGGAAAATTGAAATATATACAGATGTCACAAAAATGTTTTGTTAAATGAATAATCAATGGGAAATATTGTAGGAAGTTAGCCATCATTGTTAATAAAATATCTCCGCTCTTACCCGTAATCAACCCATTTGAAATTTAACATTCCAATGTATTGTATTAAAGCTTCATGCTTTTTGGTTCTGTCTTGTAATGCTCCTGCATTTTTGTTCACTACTCTCCACAATAGTTGATCTCGTTATATGTTGTTGTAAATATTACTTACCATGACTTTGGGTGAGACTTTAATTAGCATGTCCTTGACTTTGGGTGTAGTATGCACTTTTTTGTGCGACTGATTTTGTACGTGCTCAACGATACTTATTTATGATGAATAAAAGCGGTTAAGTGGCCATAATTATCAAAAATATATAGTATAGATATATTACTTACCATGACCATTTAATTAGATTTCTTATCTAATTTTATTTTTACATGTATTTATAAGAGTGATTGAGTCAAAGTATTCCTAAATAAAGTAGCATTTTTTTTATATATATAATAATTTATAAATATAACAAAAAATATAAGCAATTTAATATATTTTTGTTCCACTTTGATGATCTTCTATAATTTTTTTTGTCTATTCCAAGTTTACAATTCTGGGGTAAAAACTCTTTAGTCATATCTATCACCAATACATTGCACCTCTAAATTTTTGTCCTAAAAACTCTTTTGTCCTACAAACATGAATTACACAATTGCCCATGCTAATGTATTCACTTACATTGGACACTCATTGCAATTCAAAATTATTCACAGTGAACTCCCAGCCCACACACACAACTAATGTATCCTTCATCATGATCCATTCCGTCCAACTCAAAATTATCCACAGTGACAACCCCCCCCCCCCCTCCCCCCTTCAAAAATAAAAATAAAAAACCTCACGCTCTATTTCTTAGGGTCCAGGGTCCTGTTACATAAAGAATGTCATTGCGTATGATCCTAAATCATGATAGTTACAGTACATATATATACTGATAATCAGATGATCATTTCAAAGAACGTAAATATGTACATAAATACACATTTTGAGCTTGAGGGAATGCTGAGTTGTAATACTGGAATAATAAATGTAAGAGTTTTTATATCTTTATATATTGTTTATTTAATTATCAGTTTAGATAGCAACATATAAATAATGTGATAGTGTGATATTGTATCAATTTCAAAATATACACTGTCCTGATTATCAGAGTATATATCAGCAAATACATCAGCACATCAGTTCATTATCTGCAAGTGAAAGGAGCATATTTGAGTGCAGAAGTGGATTTTCGGGTATGAAAAATGAACTCGATCAATCCAGATTTTGCGCCGAAGTAATATCAACCGAGCATCGAGCATGAATCTTTGAGGGATTGGCAACTGGAGAAGCAGGATGGGAGAAATTACCAAAAAAAAGTGGGGGAAGAGAGATGGACAGAGGAGGAGTGTGAGGAAGAACGCATGACTGAGGTTTGAGTTGAAGGGTGGGTGAGTGAGTGAAGAGGGGATGATCAATGAAGTGATTATCATATGATGGTGAACATGTAATGTAATTAACTGGAGAAACAAAGGGATTTTACAAAAACGTGGGTGAGAGGCGGGAATTGCATGAGGTACGTGGGAGTGTAGAGGTTTCAAGAGTACTTAAAAATAACTTCCGCTAGTCAACACAATTTTGTTAAATAATTTATATTGGATTTTATTTTAGTGGCTGAGATTTGTGGAGTAATATTATCAACGATCAGGAAACAATCTCCCTCCTTAAATCGCTCCCATGCTAGTATATATATATATACACACACACATATATGTATATATAGATACACACACATATGTGTGTGTGTGATATGATTTCCCATATTCCCTTTCTTACTCTTCCTCTCCCTAATTCTCTCTCTTTTCGTCCATCTCTCTCTATCCCTCTCTTTCCTTTCTGTCTCTACAAACTGAAAACTCACACAAAAAGCTCCTGACCATCTTCATCTCCTTTTCTCTTCTCTCAATCTCCTCCCATCTCTTTCTCATCTTTGGTCTCACATCGAACTCCATCTCTTATGTTTCTCACCTTCATCTCATCTCTTTCCTTTTCTCTTTCTCGTGATTCATCATCTCATATCTCACTCTTATTCTCGGTTTTCTTTTCCAGATTGGAAGGATTGGAGTCCGAAAGTTCAATCGAAGTAGCATGCAAGCATTCACCGCCATTGGGACATCCTTCATCATCGATGATGTCTCTCTCCCCTCCATCTCAACCATTCGATTCAAGAAGATCTAATGGCTCATATGCGAGCCTTGGAGAAGAAGAAGACAAATCGAGTTTATAAAGAAGAGGAGAGTCGATTGAGGGGGGTGGGGGATGTTTGTTTTGGGAGTAGTGACGACCTATAGCCTCTTTCGGTACTTTTAGGGTTAGTTCTTAGTAGAGTAATTTAGGGTAGATTAGGTCTTAATTCTAGTTTTATTTTGTGTCTTGATTAGAACTATAGTTTAGATTAGGTTTTAATCATGGTTGTTTTATTCATGCTTAGGTTTCGATTTCAAGCTTAGATCTAGGTTTAATTTCACATAGCTCTGGAATAGTTGGTTTTAAATATGAAAATGTATGTTGAAATATTTGGGTTTGCTTTGTTTTGATGCTCTGATGTTTGTGAATGGTTTGCTTTGTTTCTCTACTCTCACGTATGCCCTGATCTTCATGTTCATTTGTCGTCTCTATCTTATTTGTTTCCCTTCCCTTTTTCTTCTTTCCTATTGGTTTGTTTCTCAACTTCGATCCAAGTAGCAGCAATAGGTAGTAGTTAGTCGGTATTAGAGTGTAGTGTTTCTTTTCTTTCCTTCAGTCAATAGCATTTCATCTGATCTGTATTTTGAGTTAAGTCTGAGTCTTAGGTTAGTATTTTGGGTCCTTAGTTTAGGGTTAAATAAGTCTAGGTTAATAATCTAAATCAATTTTGAGTCTAGGTTAGGTTATTTAAATATGATTAGTGGTTAGTTTGGTTAATAGGATTAATTAAGTCATTTGGCGCTTAGTTTAGAAATGGGCCAAGTGTTTTCGGCCTTTAGGTTAGTTAATTGGCTTAGGTAATTTAATAATGAAGTCCAAGTTGTGGCGTAGGTTTTAAATCAATTTACTAATTAAAATAATTAATGAGTAGTTAATCTAGGGTTAGGAGGTAATTAGGGCCCCTAGTGGGGGACTAGATTACGTTTAGTGAATTAGAATGATTTAGTGATTTGTACAACATTTCCTACCATACCTTTCCATTAGAGGTTGATAATCCTGATACCGGGAAGTGATGGATTATCTCCTAACATTGAATTGGATGGTTATGAATGGATTTACTAAGTACTAATTTACATTGGCATGTGATTAGTGCTTAGTTAGGTGAGTTAGACCCTTATGCTTTCTAGAAACCATCACTAAGGGAATAATGATGGGATTTAGGGAGTAAGTATCAAATCCTAACTCTGGCGAGAGGGAATTGATGCTAATTTATCCACCTAATTTGCGTGCTAAATAACTTACCTATGAATCATTCCTAAACCTCTTTACCGACCCTTTTTCTCTCATTAGGAGGCCCGGTAATGCCTCAAGCCCTTTTCTCCTTTAATTGTGGTTTTTCCTTTGGTCCAGTAGTTTTCCAAATTTCAAAAATCATTGAACATCAAGCCTAGTTGCTGAAAGCTCGATAGACTCTTAGCTTTGGAAGCCCCAACTCTCCATGGAGATGATATAAAAACTCGGTTGTACGGCAGCTCGAGCAGTCGACAATACTTGGTTCTTTCCCATCCTTAGCACCTTTGTAATAGACATCATTTATCCATCAAATAAAAGTGTCATTAACCAAGTAATTATTTAAAGAAAAATATTGAACACATAATGTTGAAAATCCACTTACCAGCATTTGACTTCTCAAAATGGCTTACTTTTGGTTTGATGAGGCACTCTCAGATTGGCCCTATTATCAGAGTTCCTAACACTTTGAAGCTAGTATCAGTTAGGGGTGGGCACCATAAACCTAAACCGCAAATTGAACCGCAAAACCGCATAAACCAAACCGCAAAATGCGGTTAACCGAATTGATTTTTGCATAAAAGTGGTTTAGGTTAACCAAACTGCTATAAGCGGTTTAGGTTTAGGTTTAGGTTTTGGATTTTCATGAAACGGTTAACCGCGGTTAACCGCTCAAAATTAAGGTGAAAAAAAATGAATTTATTAGTAATATGAATTTAATTTAAACGCATATCGTGGTATCGGAATAGGAATTTATTAGTAATATGATTGCATTTATTTGCATAAATGTTATTGTAAATTTACATGAAATCGGTTAATCATAAACCGTGTATGTTAACCGGGTAAATTTTCAGATTTTAAAAGCCGTTAACCGGCACCGCTTCTGAATTGCGATTTCGAGGTTTGGTTTAGGTTTCCAGATTTCAAAAGCGGTTAACTGCATATTGCGGTTGCGGTTTAGGTTTTCAAAATCCAAAAACCTCAAAAGCGGTTAACCGCATATGCGGCAAATGCGGTTAACCTGTTATGCCCACCCCTAGTATCAGTCATAAACCCAAGTTATATTTAAGAATAGAATGTCATTTAGTGAATATAGTAAACATTTATGAAGATGGTGAATAAGTTTGGTACAGAAAAACCTTGATCAGAATGGTGCTTCATAACAAACCATTCCCGATCATTAGCAAGCACAAGCCTAGGTCATTTTCTCAAAGCACCCTCAATAGTAGCTACTGGCTTAATAGTATCTTGTTGCATATTACACGGGTTGTTTGCATTTTGGACCTGAAGTATAGGGTAATTAATTTTTTGAACCCTTGGTTTGCAATATTAATTTTTTAGATCCTAAAGTTTGTGAGCCAAAAAAAGGACCTAAAAGTTTGTGAACTGAAAAAAAGACCTCTATCTCTTTCTTTTTCTTCTTCCCATGTTTGAATTTTTCCCCCGATTTACGCAAAACTTCAGGACTAAGTTTGAAGTTGATATTGAAACTATAATACACCTCTCTCATTCATGTCGGAGCTACTCAGACCGCTAAGTACCAAGGGTCTGAGTAGTTCCAACATGAAAAAGATAATTGTATTATAGCTACAATATCAGTTGTAACCTGAGTCTTAAAGTTTGGCGGAATCGGGAGAGCAATTCAAACATGGGAAGAAAAAGAAAAATGGTCCACATGCCTTTTTTCAGCCCACAAACTTTAAGGTCCTTTTTATTTAGCTCATAAACTTTATGGCCCGAAAAATTTACAATGAAAACCAAGGGTCCAGAAAATAAATTACCCTATACTTCGGGGTCCAAAATACAAAAAACCCCATATTACCCTGCCAACTCCTCCATATTCTCCTCATTTCACTCATTACCTCTCGTTTGTGATTTTTAATGCCATCCTTGCTAGTTAACTTATCCTATATGAAAAACAACCGCATTAGTAATCAATGGATTCATGTATACAAGTACAATAATAATTTAATTAAGTATATTACCACAATTGCATTTTACAAAGTATCTAAATAATCAGAACGTATCTCAGCCCATGAGTGCACTTTCACTGGGCACATGATTCGATCATCCACTACTCTCCCAAAATTCCTTGAAAAGTACCATTCTAAAATATCACTTCATGCTTCTCACAATCCTTCCTCTTCAACCAAAGTCAGGCCTTGAGGTCTAGTATTATGATGACCCTCTCTTCCTAGATAGAAAAGATCGGTTAATTGACCTTCTTACCTATAAATGATACCCATCATGGAGTGTGACACTCGTTAAGGATTAAGGAAAATAAAGACGAAAATTTGATCAAATAACCATCGGAAGATAACTAAGCTAACCAACTTCAAAACTTAATCATCTTTTTCCAGCAAAACTACCATAGGTAAATTCCCAAGATCATTTCAGGCCGAGCACCTAGAAAAATTTCGGACCTCCTCATATAATTAGAGGGGCCGAAAATGATGAATTAAAATGAGTCTCATGATCAACGAACTACTTGTATTATTATACACCAAAAATTAACCCTAATATTCAACAAAAAGAATGATGGGACTTAACCCTTGCGTGACAATGATTATTTCACGCTTCCCATGCACGAGCAAGTGACATAAGGGGGCCTGGGACTTCAAATGCAGCAACAACTATGCCTTACATTCCCCCTAAACACACTACCAAGTGAGAGAGGAGACATGATTATAAGAATCTAACCCCGTCCACCCCCCCCTTTTCCCCCTTACTCGTCCACCCTTCTCTATCTCTCTATCCACCAATTCTCCCTCTCTTTCTCACTTGAAAATAAGCTCAAACTACTCCTCTCAACCATAGCATTCCAAACAACAACCACATTAAATAACCTTGAAAGTGATGGAAGAAGGAAGAAGAGCTTTTGGGATGAGTTAGAGGACCTTGAGGGACAAGTTAGGAGCTCATTTTGGGACGCATTTCCATCTATTCCCGGACCTTGAAGGAGTGTTCCTACCGTCCAAGAAAACCACTAAGATAACGTAAGGTAATGAACTCTTCCCTACTCCCTAGTAACCACACCCTCCTAGGGAATGATATTTGCCCCATTTCGAAACCTCTTCAGTAAACACTCCCTACACAAAAATGATACTCTTGTGAATGAGGAAGATGACCCAAGAATCCGTTTAGAAAAATCCTGAGAATCGAGAGAGTTAGGGATTTTAAAGTAAAATCTATCCCTTAAGGGATCAATGAGTACCAAAGTTCAATTTTTTTAAATACTGTATTAATGTGTGAAACTTTGAGGTAATCTAATAATAAGGTCATATACTACACTGATTTTAGAAACTTCTCCAACTTGAATCACCTTCAACGCTTAAGAAAAGAATGAGTTATGAACTTTTCTTTAAGGACCTTTTAAACTGAGGTACTACCTGCAATCAGTGAGTACCACAGTTCAGTTTTGTTAAATACTGTATCAATGTGTGCAAGTTTGAGGTATTCTAAACTATAGTCAGAAACTAGACTAATTTTAGGAACTTCTCCATTTTTAATCATCTTCAAAGCTTAAGAAATAAATGAGTTATGGACTTTTCTTTTAAGGACCTTTTAAATTGAGGTATTGCCTAGAATTAGTGAGTACCACATTTTGTTTTTGTTAAATGTTGTATTAATGTATGCAAATTTGAGGTAATATAAAAATATGGTCATAAACTACACTAATTTTTGAAACTTCTCCAACTTGAATCACCTTCAAAGCTTAAGAAACGAATGAGTTATGCATTTTCCTTTATGAATATATATAAAACAAGCTACTGTCGTAAATAGCAAATCGGGAAGATAAAAATAGACGTTAGAACTCGACAATTCGAAGGTCCTAAAGATTTGACCATGACCTAACGGCATAATAAGGACCACCCCAAATCTAGGGGTATTCAAAAAGGTTAAGAAATGAATGGTACAGGTTTTAACGATGATACTATTATATTGATTACAGGAAACCGACGACTGACCACAGGTATGGGGAACTTCGACATAGAATGTTCATCAGACGTAAATGAAATAAAAATTGTTTAGTGACAATGCGCACCAAGGGGTGGCTTGTGTTCCGAGGTTCACCGGTCAAAGTCCGAGAACCTATAAGCATGCTAGAGGAAGCTGATGTACCGAGGTTTATTAGTCAATGCCTGAACCTTGATCGATCACGACCCGAGGGTCACAATAGGGGTTAATGCTCTGGCCTAGCGTTAACCAAAAATAGGAGCACCCAAACATTCTTAAAACATCATGAATGCCTTAAACGGAGATGTCCGAACGACATCATGTACTGCCTAGGCAGTGTTTTATCTTACCCTTTATTTCATGCTAGTAAAAATTACCGTAATCAGCACCCCATACTTGGTCTCGGTGCTAATCATGTAAATGTGTCTCGTGATAGGTACAACCGCTCTCGTGGATAACACGAAAGAATGACGAGATGGTATGGCGAGGCAGGATTTGGACAGATGGGCTATGATCGGACCACTCCAGGAGTTTTATGGTTTCGATGACTTTATGGATTGATGTAAAGATTAATGTTACACAAAGAATTTTAATAGTGGTATGACTTGAAATTTATATCTATTCAACTTGCACTCTGGTATAATTTCTAAAAACCCTAAAGGAGCTGCATTGGAATTCTCGTTCACCCGTGAGCCTTGAGAATCTAGAGGCATTCCGAGAAAGGCCCCTATCCGAGGCACACCCGACGCATTTTGGGAAACCTGAGTGGAGCTCGAAGGACTACCTACGAGAGTTCGAGATGAACCTCGACAAGTGGTTGTTGGCCCCTACTTGCCCCAATTAGTTAGGGCCCACTTCGACTTGAATGAGAAACACCGGTGCCTAATCTTTGGAAGCTATCGGGTCGTTTCATTTATCATTTACTAGAGACTGCATGGCCTTGAGTTTCGGCAAGAGCCATAAGGGAGGACGCCCATCCTGGCATACCCAACCCATTCTGAGATACCCAACTACGGGTCGAGGGAGTAACTATGGGAGTTGGGGAACCATGAGTCAAGGATGGAAGTAGTCCCTAAGCTCCGAACAACGAAGGTTATGCTTATCCCCAACCCCGACCGGTTCGTTAAAAAGTGAAATGAGCCAATAGGTTTCATAATAATTGATATCATTTAATAAATAGGACCAATTGCACATCCTCACCAACAAAATAAAGAATGTCCAGGACGTTACTGGTGGTATGTAAGCGTATGTTCCTCGATCGCGACCAATCCTGTCCGGCCTCGCTTTGTCATCATAAATCCGGGGGAGACTGCAGTAAATTCGTATATGTTTTACCCAAAAATATTGATGATAACCCTTTTGTTTACACTTGTACTGTGATTTTTCCTAGATGAAACCAGACAAGGACCCTTACAACTTACCGAAATGGGGGAACGAGACAATGGAAGAATAAGTTGATCGAATATTCTTACTTATGGCAGATGTGTACTATCAGGATAACAAAACTCCCTTGAGGCGTAGAATTTTCAGGACACAAGCCTTGATAGGGAACCTACCTAATGAGGCCCCATGGTCCAACTTTAGGATCAAATATCTAGACTTCCTTAACTCTAGGAACCCCACCAACCTTGTGTCTCACTTCATAATAAATGGGAGATGTGGCAATGCATAAAAAGGGAACTAGTAGTGAGGGATGTGTACGATCGCCTTAGAAGCCCTCCCGACCAGCAGGTAGACACCTTCCTCGAAAATATCCAAGGAGGACTTCAACCTCTGCCTAACCTGGGCCCCTATTAAAGGGTATCTCATAACCCAGTAGATGACGCCCTCGATATCTTCTTTGAAAATGGGGGTATCAGCAAAGGGGGAAAGCTCGGGCATGGGAATTGCAAGAATATCAAGAAACCCTACTATGACCGACCCATTGTCTTCCCTGGAGAGTATTCCATCTTTGGCCGTTCAAGGGCTCTGTTTTAGTTCGGGAACCTCCAACCCGACCTCTACCCCTACTATGGTGGCTCCACTAGTTGCTATTCCTAACCAGCCACCATCCCTTTTTAGTTTTTGCCCCGACATTGCCTCACTAAGGGTGGATAGTATCATAGGCACCTATCCCCTACTCATTGATGCCCTATCCCTATGCCATTCCCCCACCCATACCCTCTGTATCAAGTTCTGACCACCTATCCATACCCATTCATGGCCCCTACCCCCGAATGGGCGGAGTCCTTCCCGTAGGGAAGCAGGTCGACGACGGAGAAATGTAGGCAGAAGTGTAGTCGGTACACACTCCCTTGGCTCCGGGTCTTGAGGGGAATGAGAAAAGTGGAAAGGAAGGAGGGGTCGGTAGATGAACATGTTTTCTTATCTTAGGATCAGGAAATTTGGAAGACGTTAAATTTTATGTTATCATATAATGGTTTAATTTCCTGCTACCCTTGTAACCCACGCCCTAAATGGGTAAGATAGGGGAAGGTTAGCTTAGGAAGTAGCTGACTAACCTAGGAATTTTCATGACAATGGCCTCTTCAGTTTTTCCTTATGGACAAAGGGTATGCCAAATGTAAAATGGATTGAATGATTTAAACTAGCTACATGCTATCTTTATCCTCATATGATTAAAATGGGAAACCAATAATCAACTAAGGCACAATAAAAGAAAACATATATATATAAAACGACAAGCCTATGCATATGTATATATGAGAAAGAATCTTGTGGAATGAGGAAACTTTCAAGAATGATTCTAAGAAAGAGAATTGAACTTATCTGTGCAGAATGGTGGGCTAGGAAGAGGGCTCATATGCATCGATTAGTCTGGACCGTCGACCCACCCAAGATGCTAGGGAGGACCAAGGGGAGGAACGTCTGGATGTTTTGGGAAGAATTGTGCAACAAATAGTAGCAAAGGTTTAGAACGAACACCTCCTCGAGGTGGCCCAGGGGAAGATCATGAAGTGAATAACCAAATATGGGGCTCAACCCTATAAGGGGGATACCAATGTAGTCATATTGGAAGATTAAATCCGTCAAATGAAAAAAATATTCAAGACTCTCAAGATAACTGCCCCTAAATAAGTAAAGGTTGTCGCTTTCTACCTGGAAGGGTAGGTGGACTTATGGTGGGAGATTATAAAAGGGAAGTATGACCCAGGCCGGTGGGACTGGAATACTTTAACGGAGGAAATGGCATCATAAATTATACCCCCAGCACCTTCAGCAGGCCAAGCAGAGGGAGTTTGAATATATGCAAGGGGGTAAGAGTGTGATGCAGTACATGAACAAGTTCAATGAGTTGGCACGGTTTACAATTACGTGCTGACAGATAGACTCAGGATGCAACATTTTGAATAAGGACTGGCGCCCTATATCATAAGGGCACTAGCATCCCAAAAAATTTTCTTCCTGTCAAAAATTATGTGAACGAGCTGAGGAAATAGAACGCATGGAGGCCGAACTGAGAATTACCTACCCGGGAAGCCCCCACTAAGAAAATGCGGAACGATAGGAATCGAGAAAGAAGGCTGGGAAAAAGGCCTAGAAAAGGAACGAGGCCTCAAGCATCCACTCCTACTTACAACAAATGTAATCGCAAAGGGCATATGGCCAAGGATTGTTGGAGCGGCACAAACCGATGCTACGGGTGCGATGAAGAAGGCCACTACATGTCAAAATGTCGTAAGCTCGAGGCACCAAAAACCGCACGGAGAAGAGCAAAACTGGACAAGAGGATGTCAACTCCGTCTGGTCAAGGACAAGTGTTCGTCATGATAACCCCACACCAGTGGGTGTAGGTACAGTCATAACTCGTCACCTAACGATAGAATTCGCGTCTTTTTGTGTACTCTTTGATACTAGTGCCTCCCACTCCTTCATTACCTCCCAGGCTACACACTGGATGAACATAGAGCAATACAAAAAAAGACTAACCCTCACAGTAGGTATGCCCAACGGACAACCGGTCGAGTGTAAATAGGCCAACGTTAACTACCCACTTCGAATTTGATGTAAGGAGTTTCCAGTTAACCTGGTCATGTTTGACATGGTCGAATACGATGTCATCCTATGAATAGATTGGATCCACCAACACCGGGCGCGCATAGATTGCCAAAAATGTCGTCTAAACCTAGTGAACGCCACCGGCAGGCGCATTTATGTTCAAGGGATCCGCCCGACAGTGGGAACAAGTTTGGGGAGCCTACCCCACATCTCAACGCAAGGATATTTTTGGTTCCTAGCAGAGAGACCAAAAATCAACCAAATTATCCCAGATACCAGCTGCTAGGGAGTTCCCGGATGCCTTTCATAAAGAAATTCTTGGGTTTCCCCCACCTCAAGAAATCTCCAAATCGACCTGGTACCTAGGTTTATAACAATATCCAAAGCCCCATACTAAATGTCACTCTCTGAGATAGGGGAGTTAAAGACGCAACTGGAGAAACTGTGGAACAAAGGATATATTAGACCCAATGTGTCTCCCTGGAGAGGTCGAGTACTCTTCGTTCAAAAGATAGACGGGAGCCTGAGACTTTGTATTGACTATCTAGAGCTCATTAAAGTGACCATAAAAAGTAAGTATCCGCTTCCCCGGATTGACGACCTCTTCGGCCAACTTAGAAGAGCTAGCGTGTTCTCAAAGATCGACCTGAGGTCGGGGTACCATCAACTCCGAATCAAAGTATCAGATACTCACAAGATAACTTTTCGTAGGGACTCTACGAATTCCTCGTTATGCCTTTTGGGCTGACCAATGCCTCGGCTATCTTTATGAGTCTGATGAATCGAGAAAAATATTACCATACGTTTGGCAACAGTCACACGACTGCACATGGAGTAGGTGTCGTTGAACTATGTTGGCCAAAATTGCCCAGCTTGCAATATCTTGGGGGTCGTCTTGGAGGGACCTCCGTGTCCTCCATAAGGCAAGTCATGGCAATGCTTAATGATGGCGGGGCCCTCATCTTGATGCGTCCATCTTCTATAGATCCCGTCATTGCCCAACTTGAATGCACCTCATGGAGAAAACGCTTTCGTTCATGACAAGAAAGATCGGGAAGGAAGACATTCGCCACAAGGTATTTGACAATTTTAACAAACCAAGGGAGCTATTATGCTTTGATGGAATCGGGGAGTGCATCATCAATGGGGGATTCTTCCAACTCCATAATGAGACGAGATAAGTAATCGATAATGACTTTTTTCAACCCGGCCTTGCCCCAAAGCTCAATGTTATATTGTTGAAGTAATAACAACCACCAAATAAGTCAATGATTAGCATCTTTCTTGTCCATAAGATACTTCAATGTCGCTTCGTCGGTGAACACAATAATCTTTGAGCACAAGATGTGTTACCTAAACTTCTCAATGGCAAAAACGATCACAAAGAGCTTTTTCTCTGTTTAATCTTGGTCGAGAGTGTTACTTGCATAATAGATAACCTAGGTTTGTCTATCTTTGGTTTACCCTAATACTGCCCCCACAACGTAATCACTGGTGTTACACATTATCTTGAATGGTAAGGACCAGTTTGGGGTTGGAGTATCGAGGCAGAAACAAGATCCAGTTTCAACCTGCCAAAAGCTTCACGACACTCATTAGTAAAGATGAATGAGGCATCTTCAGAGAGGATTTCAGTGAGGGGACGAACAATTTTCGAAAAGCCTAAAACAAACCAGCGGTAAAAGTCGATGTATCCTAAACAACTGTATAACCCCTAGATCATATTCGGGGGTGGTAGAGGCTCAATCACCTCAATTTTAGCTTTGCCAACTTCGATGCCCAGTCCGAAAACAATATGACCTAACACAACACACGACTTAACCATGAAATGGAATTTCTCCCAATCAAGCACTAAGTTAACCTCTTCATAGCGGGCAAGGACTTTTTCAAGATTAGCCAAAAAGACTTATAATCTATGCCATAAACCAAAAAATCATCCATACAAACTTCCATGGATTGGTCCAGAAACTTCGAGAAAATTGCCATCATACACCTCTAGAAAGTGGCGAGAGCAATACATAGTCTGAACGGTACCTGTCGGTAAGCAAAGGTGCCATAACTTTGGGTGTATCAGGATTTGAAAATATCTCAAATACCCATCAAGATAGAAAAATTAGGAGTGACTCGCTAATCTTTCTAACATCTTATCGATAAAGGGCAAGGGGAAGTGGTCATTCTGGGTTGCTTTATTTAAATTTCTATAATCCATGCACATTCTCCATCCAATAACAGTAAGAGTACTAACCAACTCATCTTTGTCATTCCTAACCATGGTCATCCCTCCCTTCTTCGGCACATCCTGGACCGCACTTACCTACTCACTATTAGCAATGGGTAAATCATCTCGGCTTCCAATAACTTAAGCACCTCACTTTTTACAACTTCTTAAAGGTTAGGGTTTATCCTCCTTTGTGGTTGTCTAGAGGGTTTGAAACCCTCATATAAGTCAACTCGGTGCATATGGAGGGAGGGGAAAAGTCCTTTGATATCATTGATGCTATAACCAAGGGCCCATTTATGCTTTCTCAAAACACTTAGCGATTGCTCATGGATGGGGTCCCTCAAGTTTAACATTAACGATAACTGGAAAAGACGGGTTGGATCCCATGAACTCATACCTTAATGATGGAGGAAATGGCTTCAAATCCACTCGGACACTTCTCACTCCTTAGTTTCCATAATATCCACATGGGAGATCTCGACACACTTAATTAAGGCTTCTATGATTGGTGGCTCATCAAGAATAATGGACTCATCTTGAAGCAAGGTGAAAAAAGCAACATCATTCATTGAAGTCTTAAAGTGAAAGGCTTCCAGGAAACTCACCTCTAAGGGATCTTGGGATGCCCGTTCATACATAAGCACCTCATCAAGAAATTCATCAACCACTTCCTCTATTATATCAATCTGATAGCAAGAATTTCCCTTTGGTGGTTTGGACATTGACTTCTCCAAGCTAAAGTCAAGCTTTTTTTCTCCAATGTGAAGGGTCAACATGTCATTCCGCACATCTATAATCACACCCATGGTGGTGAGCAACGGTCTCCCCAACATGATGGGAATATGAGCATCTTCTGCCATTTCAAGCACTATGAAATCACATGGTATACAAACTTTTCCCACTTGGACCATGACATCCTCTAAGATACCAAGAGGATGTCAAATTGAACGATCAACCAACTACAAGGAGATGGAAGTAGGCACATGGTCATCCAAGTTGATCTTTTGGCACACCGAGTATGGCATCACACTTACATTAGCTCCCTAGTCACAAAGAGTTCACTAATCTCAAGATCCCATATATATGGAACAAGGAATGGAGAAACTATTGGGATCTGGTAACTTTCTTAGCGGCTTGTTCTTAATATTGGCACTACATTTCACAACTAGGGAAATCATAGCATCGTGATTTACCTTTCTCTTGTTTGTAAGGACGTCTTTAAAAAATTCCATATACGTAGGCATATCACTTATAACATCAATGAATGGAATGTTGATGTGAATCTTATGCAATACATCTAACAATCGAACGAATTTGTATCCTCCTTAACCCTCACTTGTCTTTGTGAAATGGGAATGTGTGGAGAATATGGATGAACTTGCCGGATTGCTGGCTCATTAGCTTCCTCAAATCTTTCCCCTTAGCCACCCTCTCAACTTCCTCTCGACTTGGGACTTGTTCATCAACAATCTTAACATCCCCTCCAAGAATATCCTTAACAATCACATCATCATACACAACCTCCCTCATTTGAATACCTTTCGGGCCCACCAAGTCGGTGTCGCTCGTCAATGTAAAAGCATTCAAATGCCCTATTGGATTTCGTTGAGGTTGACTAGGCAAAATCTTTGAGGAGGAGGCTTGAAGTTGGACAAATTGTTGAGCCAATTGTGCAACTTAAGTCTCAAGCATCTTCTGGTTAGTCTCTTATAAGTCGCTCATTGCACTGGACAATATGATCATTCTGCTTAAGCTGGGTGGTATTGAAGGCTTCTTGGGTTTTGAAGTATGCTTGGACAAATTTGGGGTCGTAGGTAATTTGTTGAGGAGGGGGTTGAGGAAGTATTGGTAGGAATTGAGGAGGGTTGGAAGATTGAGGTTGATGGAAGGGTTGCTTTTTCAAAGATGACTTTTGGGTTTAATGGCGGTTAGGATGTGGAGGTCGCCCTTGATTTTGGTAATGAAATTTGGGAGGAGAAAATGAAGGGTGGCCTTGAGGGAGAAGTGGGTATTATGTCTTATAGGAAAGATTGTTTCGATACTAGGCATTATCATGTTCATTTACCACCAGTTCTTGTTGACATTGAAATGAAGGATGATCTCCTCCACATAGCTCACATACGACAACCATACCGAAACAAAAAGATGAAGAAATAGGACCTTGCATGAAATCCCATCACTAGTTTCGATTGTTTACTTGTCTTGAACTCGACCAAGTCTTAGCAAAGCTGCCAGATGGCTTTCAAAAGAAAGTTCATGTTCTCACTACCCATAGATTTTGACATATCTCTCGGATCTCCACCCTAACTACATGCATTCTCGGCCATTTGAGCAAACATAGTGTTGGCTTGTTTAGGGGTTTTGTGTATAAACTGACCAGCAGAGGCATTCTCAACCATTTGCTTAATAGCCCAGTTCGAACCATTGTAGAAGGTATGCATGAGTAAATGGGGCTCAAAGTTATGGTGTGGACATGACCTAAGAAGGGCCTTGTAACGCTGTCATGCATCATAAAGGTACTCTCAAGGTTGTTGAAAGTTCAAAATCAAAGTTCGCGAATGTACCGTCTCTTGAGGTGTGAAGAATCTCTTCAAGAATACTGAGCTTAAGGCTTCCCAAGTAGTGAAGAAGTTTCTTGGACAATTATCGAGCTAGGCCTTTGCTTTCCCGACTAAACAGAAAGGGAAAAAATGAAGGCACAAATATTCATCCCTTACACCATTCATCTTAATCATACTACCTTTCTTAATGAAGTTGGTGATATGCTCCGGAGGATGATCAGAGTTCAATCCATGATATTGTGCTTACTCGATGTGATTAAGGTATGTCGGCTTGAAATCAACTCTTGCATTTTCATCAAGACCCGGTAATACAATAGTTGAACACCTCCCCCCACCCCTCCCCCCAGGAAACAGTCGGTGAAGAATAATGAAGTAGGGTACGATGAGGTTATCCGGCCATGGCTTGTTGTCAACATCTTCTTCGGGCACTCAAAGGTTTCAGCGAGCTGTCCTCTCAATTTCTGGATCAAATAGTGCTAGGGGTTGGTCTCTCCTCCGCATACACTTCGAACGAAAACCGAGATAAACAACCCTAGTTTCTACACCTAACAAGAAGAAAGAACCAAACTAGCGACATAAATACCTAAAACACATAAGTAAAAGGGGGCGCAATTCCCCAGCAACAACGCCAAAAATTTGTTTAACGGGATCCTTGCATACTAGAACATCGGTCATGTCAGACTCGGAGAATTGGGGCCCTTGTAGTTAGGTCGGGTATTAGGGTCAAGTTTAGGTTCAAAGGTAACAAGAGAAGGGGATTTTTTGACTAAACTATGAAGAACAGATAAAAATAAAAGGTCTAAACCGATGAGGAAAGTAAGGACTCGGGGGAACAATGGGCCAACATAGTGAAGGACTAGGCTAGGTTTTCATCATTTTAGGAATGATTTGCAATTCAACTATTAAGTATGGGGATTGCATATAAGATCGCAATAAACTTCCCTCTCTTGAGTGGTAGTTGAATGCTTACTTCCCAAAGTCCATCATCAGTCTCGCGTATGGTGGTCCTTACTAGTATTCAAATGTAATCTATCCTCATTAGTTCCATAGTCTCATGCTAATGAAGATTAGAACTAATCATTCAACCCAAAGTCCTCAACTCAATGTTTGGAGGAAGATTCATAACCTCTCGGTACCAAAACCCTCCACATTGAGTAAAGAAAAAAGGAGGAAACACTTAATAACCTAATTAATCACCCTAATCTCACTAATCGAATCTTAATCCCCATTAAGGGCCCTATGTGCGCCCTAATCTTCAAGGAAACTAGCCACACATATTCACAATCAACAAAAACACAATCATCAAACCAAACCTAAACATGATTCTAGCAATCAAGAAACAATCCAAACTGATCACACTAATTATCAAAGATAAACAACTACAAAACAGGCAATAAACAAATAGATTGCATTAAACAAGAGAGATAAAGAGAGTTACCTAAGTAGGAATCAATAATAATTTGATTGGAATCAAGAGAAAACCAAAATAATACCCATAGAACTTCTATACAAAGAAAACTTTTATAAAACTTCAATAAACTTCAAAGTGTGTTGAGAGAGAGCTAGTGAACATAGAAAAGAGAGTTACCAAAGTAGGAAGTAATAATAATTTGATTGAAATCAAGAGAAAACCATAATAATACCCATAGAGCTAGCACAATTTTGTCCGACCCGAATTACCCGAATTGTCCGACCCGGAAAAAACCGGGCCTGAACATAGATTTTTCGTCCAAATTTTGATATTTTGACCGCATTAACCGAATATTCGGACATAAAATTTCCCTTTTCCTATTGTTCGAACCCGATTTTAGCTTGTCTGAATTGTCCGACCCGGTTTGACCCGAAATAAAACCGAGTCCAGACATGAATTTCTCGTTTGAATTTTGGCATTGTCCGAATTTGTCCGACCCGGATTTACCCGAACCGAATTTTTGCCAGCGCTAAATACCCATAGAGCTTCAATCCAAAGCAAATTTATATTAAAACTTCAACAAATATTAAATTTTATTGAGAGAGAGCTAATGAACATAGAAAAGTGTGCTAAAAACCTAAGAGTTTCTAAAAGAGGCAATGATGAGATATGAAAGATATGCTAAGATAAGCTAAGATGTCTCTTAAAATACAACAAAAGAATATATATACATAGACTTCATTAAACAAAACACAATCGTTTCCCACAAATTGACGAAGCATTAGTTTGGTCGCGGGCGTGACATGGTGAATCACGGCCACGGCCTTCTCTTTCAGGCGATTTTCAAGTTTCTTTAGGGGAAATTGTCGCGGGTGCATCTCCTAATGTCACGGGCGCGATATCTTAAGCCTTCAGGGTCACGGGCGTGACAGTCCTTGTCGCACCCGTGACCATGCGAAGCAAAAGTTTTCTTTCTCGGAGTGTCACAGTCGTGACACTCACTATCGCAACCGCGACATTGCTGCTAGGAAAAAATCCTCTTTGGGGCGTCACGGTAACTTGTCAATCACGAGCGTGATCTCCCTCTAGCATTTTGGCCTTGGTTTGGTTAAGGGGGCTATGGGCGTGACCTCCCTTATTAATTCCTCTTTGATGGTTTCCTTAGCCTTGAGCTTGATTTCCTCCTCATCCTTGGGTTGCGGTGTTTCTGTTAGGCCCGAGCCTTGGTCTTGTACCAAGCTTCACTTGATTAGGTTCGAAACTCGGCCTCTTCTTGGCTTATTTTACTTAATTCGAGCTGAATGTTTATTTTCAGGGGAGAAATCCAAAAAGGTTACAAAAATGCATAAGATTAGCAATTTTATGAAAGGAACGGTCAAAAGGGCTACAGTAAAATAGCGACATTTCGGCTCAAAACGAACCTAAATAGTAGTATGGGCGACGGTGGTTGCGGGTTGCACCTCTGGGCTCAACAGTAGCAGGAGGGGTGGTCTGTTTCTCTTCGTGGTGTCTGGGTGAGCTAAGGTCAACTTGCTGCCGTGCAAGGCTGCGCTGGCCGCATCGGGTGGTGATGGCGACTACTGCGGTGGTGGTCTGGGCGGGTAGTTTTCGATCGCCGTACAGGGAACGAGAGAGATAGAGAGCAAGATAAAGAGACAAAGAGAAAGGATGAGGGAAGGAGGACAGTGGTCGCTGTGGGCAGTTACCGGTGAGGCTGGTAGTGCGGCTAGGTGGCGTGCGTGGGATAGTAAAGGGAGAGGAGCGAGAAAGAGGTAGGGTTAGGGTTTTCAGTTAGAGTGTAGGGAGGGAACTTAGGTTTTTATACCAAAAAGAAAATAAAATAAGTAATAATTAATATAAATAACAAATATGAGGCTGCTAAAAAAAGTAATTAGGAAAATAATTTAATTTTTAATTTTCTAAAATAATTATAAGTGCATAAATAATTAAAAGATAAACACATAAAATCATACAATGTTAGACACACAAAAATACCATATTTCCCATACTCCTATGCACGTAGAAAATTACTATCTTCCCTTTGTTAGCCTCTCAACGGTCCTACGGGCTAAAGCGTTAGCAAAAATAATCATAGATAAATTCTCAAAATTCACATAATCAACTTAAATTATTAACTATGTAACGGTATACACATTCGAATATTTTGAGGTTTTACATAGGCGTTCAGATTCAAGGATATCATAAAGGGCCGGACAAAGTCAACAGCAAGCTAATCGGAACGATTGATCATGTAGGGTATTCAAATAGAGAGGAGTGAGACTGGCCAAACGTCAAGGCCAACTGACCTTCAACTCTTTACTAGGTTAGTCAATTAGCTTCCTAGGCTACACTGGGCTCTATGAGACATCAAGGTCAGCCGCCCTTAAGTCCATTTTGGGATATTGTTTTGATCTGCATGCATGACTCTGCACAAACTAGAATGATATTTGATTAGTTAGGACTCAAACTAACTTGAAGTTAATTACAAATGTACATGAAGTCACATTGCATACAAATGAATGGTTAGAATAATCATGGCTATAGGTTTAGGGTTTACTAATTTTAGGGAAAGGATAGGGTACCACATGTTCTTGCCCCAGTGTAGTTTCCCTATATGGAATTAATAGGAAAAGTACGTGGAGTGTTGCTCTTTAGACATTGAGGAAGCCAGAGAGTATAACATGGGTGAGAGTGGAGGTCAAATACTAGGCAATGTAAGTGCATCACACATGTTTTAAACCTAACCAACACTTTTGTGTTCTCCTGCCATAAAGGTTCGAGAGTAGCATGGGTATGCAACTATGCCTAAAATAGTAAGACTGTAAAATAAATTAATTCCTCCCTTTTATAAATTATCAAAAATTAATTTTTTTTCAAGTTTTACCATCTGTTTAAGTTTAAGTCCCCAGTGGTGTCGCGAATATGTAGACCCCGAAAAATATTTGATCAGGAAAGTTATTCAAAGTGCTACCTAAATTGGGAGTCGAATGAAGTGACTCAATTCTTAAAAGGATATCAATTAACATTACCAACCATTCCTATTAATCTTAAATTTGTAAATTTTATTTGCGAATTAAATAATTCGATTAGAAAATCACAACTTGAATCAAAGTAAAAATATATAGAAAATCTAGCACGTCAGTTACACAAAGCCTGAAGAGAGCCAGTTCAGCCACTAAGGCCAGCTAGCCTTGTTGACTGTCTACCTTAATCTTGTTTTTTTTTTGCACATTATCACCCATTCACATAAGTAATTATCCACGTGAATTATATCTTATTCAAGCGAAAGAAATTAGGAAAATCATGATTTTAAGAGTTGTCAGTTGCTTTTTAAGAGAAAACAATAGACTTTGAAATTGGTGTTGGCCTACGAATTCAAAGACTGAATCCGGGTGTAAGGCTACTAGCCTACCAATCGAAGAGTTAGAAAACTCTCAGACTCGGATGTTTTCGAAGCAGACTCTACTAAAACTTAATTCAAGTGAAAGAAAAAAGGGATGAATATAGAAGAATTTCACAGAAAACTATTATGTTATACGATCACAAATTGAAATTAACACATTATACGATCTTTTTTCTTATTTCAATTACATGATAACATGGAAAAGAAAAACAATGAAAGAAATAATGGACAAGGAATTGATATGTATAACCTTCTTTAATCACTTAGTATGCAAGAGAAGAGTTCTTTTTGGAGGGAGAGAGAAAAGAGAATATTGCTAGTGTCAATACACCAGCAGAATTCAAAGTCCGAAAATGAAGATTTCAAGAATAATTATATTATACTGCAAAATCAAATAAATTGATTGATTAAAATCATTTCCGCAATAGAAAGGATGCAATGATCTCTTTCTCCTCATGAGGGTCAACTGGCGTTCAACAAGATAAATGAGAAAATTGTGAAATATTATGGAGAAAGAAAGGAAATTTCAGAAGATTGCCTCAAAAATACCTCTGGATACATTCGTAGCCTGACTGGGCTTCAAGCAACTTAACCGGGTCTGGGCCTGCTAGCCTAGACCAAAAGATGACTTGGATTTTCGCGGACTAGGCTTTGTTTCGAAATGGACTGGGTTATTAATTAGGCTGAAACAGTTTAGATGCTTTTGTAGGTTTCTGGTTACTTTGCATGCTAATTATTATTTGGGTCAATTTAATATTAATTACAATAATTATACTAGTAAGTATCGGTACAAAATTCGGTGTCCACACATATACGGAAGGCATTTGGGAGGAAGAGAGACATTGAATATTGATGAATGAAATGAAAGCTTTCGCTTCTCCTCCTCTCACAAATCTTATTCACTTTATCCATTTGATTAATAGAGGTGTTGCAAGGCTTCCGTTTATAGAATTTGTGATGATTTCCTTTATCAAATTCTTGGTGTGTTGCAGTTGTTCTTGGGTAGTGGTTTACCTATATCAGAAGTTTGTATCGTGTAGCAAGTTGATTTCCAAGCTCAAAATCATCTCCTCCATTTTCCCAACTCAAACAACATCGAATCCCACTGCGATATGCTTCAATTAACATTTGACTTTAATTTTATTGTAGTTTTCTAAGTACATTTACATTTGCTTGGTACATTGTTTATTACTATTTATGTTTTTCCTGAATGAATTATTACTACTTAAGTTACTCATGTATCAAAAAATTTAATCAACAAATTAATTATACAATGGGAACATTTACTATATATAATTTTTATTCATGTATAATTGAAATAAAATGCCAATTTTTCTCTCTAAAGTTTTTGTTTTAGGGACAACTCTAATTGTTACTTGATAATATTGTATAGTAAGAATAAATTATGGTACAATGAAGATGAGAAGGATTTTAATTAGATGAAGATGATTTTTGTAGTATACCTAAATATAGTTTCTTCTAATTTATACATGAAAGATGTACAACATCAATCAGTCTTCCTCTCATTATTTTTGGAATATGTCTTGTTTTTTATTTAAATCTTACATATATTATTAATCAACAATTTCATTTTAAAAAAAAAAGTAGTTTGAATATTGATATTTAAATAGGAGCAAAATTATCAAGCTTATTTTTTAAAATGTAAATTAGTGAAATATATGAAGCTAAGATCTTGATTATTACAGACAAATACCATTGAAATTAATTAAATATATTAAAGAATTCTTTATCATATTTCTTTTCCAAAATTATATTTATTAAATCAACAACATAAATATTAATGTTTAATAAATAATCTTACTAATTTTCTTTTTTTTTTCACTTATTGCAATGGTTTTTCAGTTTCAAATTGAAATAAAAAATTTCTAAAATAAAAAAAGTTTACATAATTTTGGGATTGTTTGAGTTAGAAAAGTATGTGCAAAACTCTGAAATTTTATTTGAAGTTTGTTTTTAAGTCATTGTAGGCTTACCTTATAAATCGAAGCTAGTTAGAAATATAACTAAGTCCTTAAAATTAGCAGTTGGGGATGAAAAAAGCACACCAAAAGATAGTATAAAACACCCAAAAACAACTAGATAGAAAGAAAAGATCAAACGCTAAATCCTAGGCACATTTGTTTAAACAGTTGTGATTTATTCCAAGAGATAATCGCATCTCAGACACACACACACACACACACACACAGAGAGAGAGAGAGAGAGAGAGAGAGATGGGAAGGAACAAGGTAGAGAATTTGGTTATGATGATCTGGTTAATTTGTGTGAGTGAAGTATGGCAGTTGAGTCAAGCAATTTGGCTCAATGTCCCACAACATGGTACAAAGTGTGTATCTGAAGAAATTCATAATAATGTTGTCGTTTTAGCTGATTATTATGTCATCTCCGATGATCATACCCCTCTTGATACAACTGTTTCCATTCAGGTTTGAATATATCTATTTCTTGAAAGTGGTAATTTCTTTTATGTTTTAGCACATTTTATTCATTTCATGTATTATTAATTTTGTAAAGGATTTCTAATATTCCTAAATTATGTTTTGGTATTTGTGATTCTTCAAGAGGAATGAGTCATTTTTGCATAAAAATTCTATCATCTAGTTATCGTTAAACACAAATCATGTAAAATACTGGGAAAGTGGGAAATATGATGCCTTCTACTAGACATCAAAGATCTTGAAACTAGTTAACAAAAATAGTAGGGACAAACCAAAGAGAATTGAAGTATTACTTTGGTGAATATCATAATAATGAGTGGTCATACAGTTAATGACTAATAGAAGTTTCATGGCAACATGCATTTCCATGAGCTATACTAAATGAAGAAAGTAAAAGTTGATGCTAACCTTGATCGAGAAAACTCTGTACAGATCAGATGTTCTACAAAGAAACTTGACTGTATTCTTTCTTTCCTTTTTAGCCAAAATTGATTGAGAAACAAAAATTAATATAGACACTCTTATTATCCTAGAAGTATTCATAGGTCTTCTACTATGGATATTTTTTTCGTTATATATGTGCCAAACTACATTAGTGTGACAAATACAACATAAACTTTTTCACACGATTGTGTCTCCCGTGATAAATAGGATGGCTCTTCTTAGATCATTTGTTCCCTATGTTGAATAATAATTTTAGTCAGTCCCCTATAAGTATTAAGAACAGATAAATAGTTGTGAATTTTTCAAAAGCTTTCTCCAATAATTCTCTACCTGATAAAACTGTTTAGCATCAACCTACACTAGGAAAGTTATATACAAAATAGGGAGACAACTAGTGGTTTAGAGCTCTCTAATTTGAAATCACATTTCCAACACGTTCAGGAGATTTATTTTAAAGTAACCCGCTTTAACAATGCCTACTGTTTCTATTGGAAAAATAGGATCAACAATGGATAGGTAAGCCAAGTATAGCAATAGAGTTATAGGTGCACCTACTCTCCTTAGACTTTTGTAACGAAGTACAAAGTCTTAGGGATAAAACTCTGTCAAGGAAACTCTAACAACTTAGTTTAAGACTTCCAATGACAACTCTAGAAATGCTCTAGACTAAAACTAGAGAGGTGTATTTGGTTGAGTGAGAATGAATCAACAACCTGACTCATTTGTCTCTTTCTTATATTTCTCCTTTTTTGGAAATGACACCATCACATCCTCTTTATAGGCCATTAGAGAGGCATTTGGAATAGGATAGGATAAACATCCCTTGGTTAGATAACCACCAATAGATAAGGTCTATCCTAAAGGATGACTATCATTATCTACTTAATGACACATAAGATGCTATCCATGAGAAACCGAGGCAAAACTTGAAGAAATGCGATATGTGGGACTGATACAGTCCGTGTTGCCTAATACTTAACTTGATTTTAACTCTTATTCATAGCTCCTATCTTATACTCTTGAAATTATCCAACAATCCCTCTTCATTTCGAGTGTGTGGGATTTATGAACCAATATCCCAAAGTACTACCACCATTTTAAGTATTCAACAAACACTCAATCATAAACACCACGAAAAAAGGGAGTGAATTGAATTTCATGAGAAGTGTCTCCCGACTTAAACTTTCCATGTGGTGGACATAATTTCAACTAGTCCAAATGAATATAATAGACAAGTTTTGAACTATACATTTGTATTGACGAATTAGATACGATACACCGATACAACCACTCATCTATTGTTCTTGAACTTTATGACACTGTTAACCGCCATGTGTCTATATTCACTCGTGAGCGCATAGAGCCAAGCCCGATAGCCCTTTGAGGCGGCTACGCCTCATGCTCACATAGGTATACTGCACTTGTACGCTCATGTAATTGAGCACCCATCCGAAACACAGTCTATCAAGAGTATAATCACTCATCCTCTTATCATTAGAGCTAGTCAAGCACTTTCTTACCTGGGGCGATTTAAGTTTGTGCTTCCAACCACTATATAATGGAGTTACCAACCTCGATCTTGACATCAAGTCAAGTATCAAGTTGGGGCACCATTACTAGTAATTGTTAAATTTGGGTTTATTCCCATTCCCCTTGATAATATTATAAAATAATATCATCAAGTCCTTGTTTAGTCCTTTACTCAAAGGATTAAACCAAGGTTACTTTAAATTCTTGAAGATAATAGCTTATTTCCATCATGCTTGACTAATAAGAATCACTAGATGTAATCTGCGTCTTTCCATGATCATTATTAAACTTTGAAGGCAGTAATGCTTAATAACACTTAAAAATTAAACTTGCATACTTAAATACATCGATCTTGTACATACAACCAAACCATTATACTATAGTTCGATATTGATTAAGAAACTTCACTCTCGTGATCAATATGATTAAACAATAATATTGTAGGCGATTTGCAATCATTATGGCTTTAACTTTCATATTGCACGCATTTTAGAATTCAATATTGTAGGTTTTAACAATCAATATGATTGAACTATCATATTGTAGGCTCTTATAAGCAATCAATATTGTAGGCTCTCAAGATAAAATCTCACGCTAAACCATGTGCTTAATAATGGATCTATAATTAACTTGTAAACTTTAATGTTGTATACTTTTATACATCTCAAATATTTTGGTCCCAGAGACTTACAAAAATTTATAATATTCTTAACTTGAATATTGGCATATAATTAAACTATTACATCTTAAACTTAACAAAAAATTACTTATAGGTACCCTAACTTTTGAAGAAACAATTTTTTGGTACCCTAATTTTTCAAAACTAATTTTGAGGTACCCTTACTTTTAGGATTAGAAATTACTGGGTGAATTTTCGGCAAAACTCCGATTGATTCAAATCATTTTCGTCCACAAAAACAAAGGGCATTTTCATCCACAAAAACACTTAATCAATTTCCCGCCTAAAACTCACCGGTGAATTCAAATCATTGGCCGGAAATTCACCTAATTATTCCTAATTCTAAAAGTTAGGGTACCCCAAAATTAGTTTTTAAAATTTGGGGTACCAGAAAAATATTTCACCAAAAGTTAGGGTACCCCTAAGTAATTTTTTTGTAAACTTAATATAAACTTTAGTAAGTTCACATGGAGAATAAATTCCTACCTGTACACTCATGGGATCTAAGACTCTCCATCTTATATGTAAGTAAATTATTACATATTAAATTTTTCTTATAAACATATAGTAAAAATATTAATTACATCTTGCTTTTAATTGACTATAAATACTCGTTCATGGTCTAGAAGATCATCTTATAGAGCATGACACTAACTTATAGTATGAATAAACCTCTGCATTAAACTTATAATATAATCTCTTCATGATTATATCCAAATAAATAACCATGGATTCATAATCATAACACCTAACCAATTTAAACTTAGTTTAATCCATCTACATTAAATGTACATAAATTTACATTTGTTTTCTTGTAGCAAAACTTATATCATGCATATATTCGAATAATACATATAACACTTAATTAATTTATAAACTATACACTTAAACCATGATCATCTTATACCTATAAAAAACAATATACCATATTGTCATCTTTATCACATGATCACAAAACATAGTCTATATAATTAAATATATGTACTATTAAAAACATGCGACAACATAAATCACATCATTAGATATAACATGTATAAATAAATTATACAACTTAAACCTAATAATTACATATCCAAACATTTATGACAAATAATAATGAATGGATAAGACTAACAAGTTACCGGTACTTACTTGTACTATCTAGATGCCAATTAATTATTCATAAACATTCAAAATTCAAGCACTAAAAATTGAGCATTAAACGCTTAATTAAATTGTTGTATGCAAGATCAATGACTGAAAAAGCGAAAACCATGCATAAAGCATTGCATCTTATGGCACGTACATCTCAAACTTAATTCAATCACATGCATCTTATTTGACGCACATCTGATCAAAGAGAAACTCATGCATAAGATTCCCACATACTCCGATCATATACGTCTCAAAAAATATATGTGCAAACATTGATTGAGAGAGAATTATTTGGAATATCAAGGTGTTGTAAACCACCAGAATAGTTTAACCATTGCACATTAATACACCATGCCTTCAAGTGCAAACCCATCAACCACATGATCTTGACCCATTAGCCAATCCCGCATCAAATTCACCAAACAAATTTCCAACACTTGATCTTGTCTTGCCTCAACTCTAACTCACTCATACAAAAGTATAAGATTGTTGGAAAAATAGGAACAACAATGGATGGGAAAACCGACTATACCAAGGCGAGCCGCAGGCGCACCTATTCTCCTTAGACTTTTGTATCAACCGTACAAAGTCTTGGAGAAAAAACTTTGCCAAGCAAGCTCTAATAACTTAGTTTCAGACTTCCAATGACAACTCTAGAAATGCTCATGACGAAAACTAGAGAGGTATGTTTAGTTGAGTGAGAATGAATCAACAACATGACTCACTTGTTTCTTTTTTGTATTTCTCTTATGTTGGAAATCACACCATGACATCCTATTTATAGGCTTTTAGAGAGGCACATGAAATAGGATAGGATAAGCATCCCTTGGGTGGATAACCACCAATGGATAAGGTCTATCCTAAAGGATAAACATCAATGGATAAGGATAATTTGATAAGGATGCTATCCATGAGAAACTGAGGCAAAAGTTGAAGAAATGCAACATGTGAGACTGATATAGTCCGTGTTGCCTAATACTTAACTTGATTTTGCCTCTTATTTGTACTTTACCCAAAAGTACATCCAAAAAGCTTCCATTTTATCTTTGAACATATGTTATTGTCAATTGCAAAATATAGACAACAAAAACTTATGTAGGTAACCAGTCTTTGAACTTCAACTTTATTACCACTAAATGCATCATATTCTATCCAATGTCAACAAAGATAACATGTTAAATAAAGAAATTAGATGATTTTCAAATTAGAAAGCTTTTTACAAATTAATATATTAGGAAATGGAGGGAGTAAAATGGTTGATTCCATAACATTAGTAAAAATCAATAAAGAAGCCACATTGCTAGCTAAAACTAAGGGCAATTCACGTTTTGAATTTGACTCTTAACAAATTATCATACCTTGAGCTTGAGGGTACTATAAGGAAGTATTAATTTCCTCAAGCCCGATTTTGGTTGCCTTAATAAAACTCTTGGGTATCTTCCTCCCAATAATTTAATCTAATGTGCACTGCTACATGTTCTTAATCACTGGAATCACACTCACCTTCTGGTACTTCCTCCGCCTAATTCCCAATTCACTCACCATGAATAATAGAAGAGATAATACAAACATCTCAAAGTTGTATAAAGAACAGTTGCTTACATTCTAAAACCTTGTCATTGCTTGTTTTTGTCTAATTACCTAATCAATATGATAGTTTAACCACTTGCCTAAACATTTGGTGGAGTTTTTAGAAACACTATTAACATAATACAAATTTCAACAAATTAGTGTTTTGCAGCATTTGAGAAAAGGTACTAAGATCATGAAATAGTGGTAAATTAAAAAATATATGAGGACTTGCTCCCATGTCAATGATTTAAGAACTATTGAAGACGTTTTGACATTGCAACATATACTAGTAGGAGCAGGATTACCTACATATTTATTGATGCAAGCACATTAAGCAAAATCCTTCTCCATGCGATTCTCGCCTTTGTTGATTTTAGGGTTTTTGGCTCAAAATAATCCAAAATCGGAGGTCATTGGCTGAAAATAATCCAAACTCACTTTTTGGCTGAAAGTAATCCAAACTTTTAACCTATTTACTCGGACTAAACCGAAATCGATTTCCGATGTCAGAATGCTGACCGATCAACTTATTTAGACCTCAGTCAGCGTAAATTCAAAACCAAAATTAATTAAAGAAACACGTGCTCCAACTACCCACTCAGCATTCTGACGCCGGAAATCGTTTTCAGTTTAGTCCGAGTAAATAGGTTAAAAGTTTGGATTATTTTCAGCCAAAAATTGAGTTTGGATTATTTTCAACCAATGACCTCCGACTTTGGATTATTTTGAGCCAAAAACCCTTCATTTTAATTACCTACTTCCTAAGCTAGTTCTTACAAGAAAGCACTATCAGAGTGTGACTGGGAATACTAAAGGTGTGTTTGGTTTGAAGGATAATGATTTTGGAAGAAATCGTTTTCTAGGAGAAATGATTTTCCAAGGAAAATTATTTTCCTTGTTAAATTTTCACTCGTTTGTAAGAAACAAACTGTTTTCCGGAAAATGATCATATATGTTAACATAAATAGCAATTTATGTTACAAATAGAAACCTTTGGAGCTCAAACTTCAAATTTGAGTTTTTTTAATCATTTCTATCGAATTGTAAAGTTTCGAGACAAGCCGGAAAAATTGAATTTTGCTCTTAAATTTTAATCATATTTAACAACAAAAAAATGTTGACAAAAGTGGCAATATATGTTATAAATGAAAATATTTGGAACTCAAAGTTCATATTTGAGCTTTTTTTAGTCCATACTAGCAAATCATAAAGTTTCGATTCAAACAGTTGAGTTTGAATTTTTTAAAGTTTCAGTTAGCTTTAGCGGCAAAACATTCGGGTATATGTCGCGATAAATGTTATCAGATAAAAATGTTTTCAGCTAAAAATTTATCTTTGAGCTCTTTCTAATCAATTCTATCATATTACAAAATTTCGTGCAAAACGGTTGAAGTTGAATTTCGCCCTCAAAATTCAGTAAGAGTTAGTAGTAAAAATCGATCCAACAATCAAGGGTGGAAAATATTTTTTCTAAGTTGAACAAAAGAAGTCAATTTCCTTCCTTTAGAGGGACCGGCTTCCATTCAATTCATAGAACACCCGCAATATGAGATTGAATGCCATAACTCTTATTTGTATTTTACTTTTTATTGGTGCTGTTGGAAAATCAAAATGATTTTCCAAACTTTTTTGTACGAAACACTAGAAAATTAGGAAAACATTTTCCTAAATGTTAGAGAAAAATAGAAGCAAGGTAACAGCGGAAGCAAATATAAAAAATTAAGATGACGGAAATTACGACAAAATTCAGGAACTAAAAATAAGTGATGAAAGAACACAAGAAACCGAAGAACTCGGAGAAAAACCCACGGACGGCGACACACAGAAAAATAATCCACTATGAGAAAGGAGGAGTACAACCTGATCACTATCACAGGGTATGATGTGATCCACAACAATCTCTTTCACTCACAACTCTCAATCTTTCTCTCTCAAGATACACTTGGAAAAACATTGGTGAGACCCTGGAGAGAATCGGGGTGGCCTAGGGTCTAAACAAACCATGTCGATGATGGAAATCCACCCATAGAACTCATAAACACTACAAACTAATTTTTAGGGTTTTGGGATTTTGGAGATGAACAACAAATACAACAAGAATTAAAGGGGATATGGACAATTATAAAGAGTAAACACTCGCCCAATTGAACTAAGATGTTCAATCACTTGCACAAGGACCCTCCACAAGCAAAGCACCATTAAACACCCAAGAAATCTTACAAAGAGTGGGGGAAGAACACCCACTCACAAGGAAGAGAAATCACCAAGCAATTTCCACCCAAACGATTAGCTTTCATTTATTAGAGTTTGAAAACCCAAAATTACAAACTCTCCAATGGACAGGATTTTTGAGTCTAAAGCTCTCAAACTTCTATCTCTAATCTATGTATCATATCCTACAAAAAGAGGCTTACAAGTATAAGTAAGGGAAGGGGAAAAAACATAACCAAAAGAGAGAGAGAAAGGTCAAAAAAACGATTTGTTCGTAAATGGCACGATCTGCTACCATACGGCACGATCGTGCAGTTCCTGTTGGAAGAATGGCACGATCGTGAAACATAACGGCACGATCGTGTTGTTGGTAGTTTTTTTCTGCTGACTTCTAACTTGTATAACTTCTTCATCCGAACTCCGTTTTAAGCCCATAATTTATCGTTGGAAAGCTCTTGGTGTCTACTTTAAGCTCCCAAAATTTCAAGTCCATCAGAGTTGTATGAAGGAGTTATGGTCGAAAGAGTGAAGGCACGTGCATTTCCAACCTTTGAACGCCTTCACCACCTTGTGTTTATTCTTGCCGATGGTTCCGGAGCCCTTAGAAGCTCGAAAATGATCTAATGAATACCTAAGATGTCATCCAATGTCTCGGGGTCTTCATATAATGAAACACCTCTCTCCTTGAGGGCCATAACGACCCTCCAAGGACCCGTACCCACTATGAAATGGACATTGAAACCGAGTTTGATTCGAGGAGAGGAGAGGGTGGCTTGAAGCGAGCCGGTGACCCAAGATGAACCAAAAGTGAACCGATCCCCATACGGTTCATACTCCCCTTCTTAGAAAAGAGTTGTCCTCAACTCTTGGGGGTTCAAAATTAACCGCATACCCGTGCAGACCCAAAAGTATGTACTCCAACAGTCGAAGTAGAGTGATGCTCATCGACCCGTTCTTCTCAAAAATGTAACAATTCTGGCGGAAATGAGGGGCCAAGTCGACATCACGAAGGACCCGAACACGTTTAGCACCCATCAACTTGTTTAAAGCAACAAGGAATTCGTCACATGAGAGCTCGGGGTCAAGGCTAATGGAGACAACATTTTCCTCGTTCAACCTCGATGTGGAAGTAATGGAACTCGAGGGATTGGTCAAGGACGTGTCCTCATGCAACTCAACTCCATAGCGAGGCTCGGGAGTGATTGAACACGACTCAACACTTGGAGACTCTATGCGGAGCTTGGTAGGAGTTGTGGGCAAGGGTGAGGGACAAGGAGCGAGGTTGGAAATTTTTGTGGAGCTAAAGATCGCTCAACCTCACTAGGGTCGCTTCTTTGCAAAAGTAAAACCCGATGTGGCTTTCCTTTGCTTGAAGCACTCTCATCCCGTGTTTCACTCTTTTGGAGGTCTCTCTTCTCACTTCCCACCCCCGCTTGTGGTATATCAGTTTCGAAAGGGGATAAAGGAATGAGTTTGATTTTCCTTTCTCCTATTGAGAAGGTGTAGGTGTTTTTCCGGCCGTCGTGGATAGCATGCCGATCAAATTGCCAAGGTCTACCAAGTAGTAAATGGCAAGCATCCATGGGGACAACATCACAAAGAACACTATCCTCATAAGACCAAGCGGAGAAAGAAACCAAGACTTGTTGGGTTACCTCGAAGTCGCCGCCATCTTTTAGCTATGTAGGTAGAGGCCAAGTTGGTGCAACTCCCACCGTCGATGATGACCTTGCACGCCTTCTCGCCGATGGTGAACCGAGTTCGGAAGATATTCTCCCGTTGAGAGTTATCCCGGGAATCCTTGGTCATGATAAAGGATCGCCTAGGAGTTGAACTCTCCCCTTCTTGCGCACAAACCTCAACACTAGTCTTTGGAGCCTCCGGTGTGGCTACCTCATTTGCTTTGGAACTTTCAACCATCTTCGTGGGGCATTGGGCTTGGTAGTGGCCATAAACCCGACATGTGAAGCATTTTCTACCCTTGAGCTTCAGAAGATATTCCGCACATTCCTTATGAGCTCGGGAAGATGGTTTGGGTAGCTTGGAAGTTCGACTTCCCTTGGATGAAGCCTTACTCCACGAGTGAGCACTTCCCTTCCTAGAAGACATGAAGTAACCTTCTCTTCCATTCTCCTACCTTGAGAACCACCATGTCGATAATCATGGAAATACCTCGAATAACCACTATGGTGAGCTCTAGGAGATCGAGTTGAAATACCACGATCCCTTTTCAATGACTCTAGTTGCGTAGGGGTCGTAGCGCAGAGTATGTCACTCATTCGATGTTGCATTTCTAGAACCTTCTCTTCGATACGTTGAAGATTATCCTTAAAGGTTAGTTTGGGTTTGGGTTTGGGTTTAGGGGAAAAAGAGATATCATATTTGCCCGAAGCATAGGACATGGAGGCCATTTGTGGAGCTTGGTTTTCTTGTGGGGTGTATAATTTGAGCGGATGGAGGCTTGGGTTCTTTGTAGCTAGGAAATTTTGAGGGGGGTTTTTTACGAGGCTAATTTTGTGGAGGAAAATGGGGTGAAACCGGAAAGGGGAATGCATCAAGAAGAACAAACCCAGATGGGGACACAACCATCACCAACAACATCCACCAACAAAACAACCACCAACTCAGCAAAATCCAACAAATAAATTTCAATACAACCCAATACTACTTCCAACCATTCAATCAACAACCAAGAACAACAATAACACCCACTAATAAGGGATGAAGTGACGGATTGTGTTTGGGGAAATTTTGTGGAGTTTGGGGGTTTTCTTGTAGTTGGATAGTGTTTGGCTAAGGGTTCCTTGTGTTTTTCTCACATTGACATTTCATCGAACACCTTCCGGGCACTATTTTCCAACTTCACCTCAAAGCTCCAATATCCATCAAAATCACCAAATAAAAACACAATACAATGTATTACAACACTCTTGGATGCACAGGGAGTGGGGGACACCAATATTTCAACAAATCCACAACACCAAGCACACCAAAATCACCACCAAACAACAACAAGAATAATTCCGGGCACAAACAAGAAATCTCCAACAAACTATGAGTTCTATGCCTAGCTCTGATACCAAATGGAGAGAATCGGGGTGGCCTAGGGTCTAAACAAACCATGTGGACGATGGAAATTCACCTATAGAACTCATAAACACGACAAACTAATTTTTAGGGTTTTGGGATTTTGGAGATGAACAACAAATACAACAAGAATTAAAGGGGATACTGACAACTATAAAGAGTAAACACTCACCCAATTGAACTAAGATGTTTAATCACCTGCACAAGGACCTCCACAAGCAAAGCACCATTAAACACCCAAGAAATCTCACAAAGAGTGGGGGAAGAACACCCACTCACAAGGAAGAGAAATCACCAAGCAATTTCCACCCAAAGGATTAGCTTTCATTGATTAGGGTTTGAAAATCCACAATTACAAACTCTTCAATGGAGAGGATTTTTGAGTCTAAAGCTCTCAAACTTCTATCTCTAATCTATGTATCATATCCTATAAAAAGAGGCTTACAAGTATATATAAGGGAATGGGAAAAACATAACCAAAAGAGAGAGAGAAAGGCCGAAAAAATGACATGTTCGTAAATGGCACGATCGTGCTACCATACGGCACAATCGTGCAGTTCCAGCTGGAAGAATGGCACGATCGTGCAACATAATGGCACGATCATGCTGTTGGCAGTTTTTTTTGTGTTGACTTCTAACTTGCATAACTTCTTCATCCGAACTCCATTTTAAGTCCATCGGAGTTGTATTGAAGGAGTTATGGTCGAAAGAGTGAAGGCACGTGCATTTCAAACCTTTGAACGCCTTCACCACCTTGTGTTTATTCTTGCCGATGGTTCCGGAGCCCCTTAGAAGGCTCGGAAATGATCTAATGAATACCTAAGATGTCATCCAATGTCACGGGATCTTCATATAATGAAACACCGCTCTCCTTGATGGCCATAACGACCGTCGAAGGACCCGTACCCACCATGAAATGAACATTGAAACCGGGTTTGATTCGAGGAGAGGAGAGGAGAGGAGAGGGCGGCTTGAAGCGAGCCGATGACCCAAGACGAACCAAAAGTGAACCGATCCCTATACGGTTCAGACCCTTTTCTCTCTCAATATTTTCTCCCTCTCTGACTCTCTGTCACTCGGTGACCTCGGTGACTACCTTCGCCGTTCGCCATAATTATGGTGGAGATATATATATAATATTTATACTAGTGGTGAGAGAAGAAAACTAGGTTAAAACATAATTAACCTAAGGCCCATGAGAGAATTCCACTGCAACCAAGAGTCGGCCAAAGAGGCATTTGCAGCGCCTAGAAGGCGCTGGCCGCGTCTTCATTCTGCTTGCTTCTGTGCTAGCTGCTGGCATCGGCCAAGGGGAGAGACCAGCGCCTGGTCTTCTCCGTCTCCGCAACATGGGTGCTGGTAGCGCCGGACCTACCACTGGCAGCGTCTCCTCACTATTGCCGATTCCTCTCTCGTTCTAGACCCCACCAAGGATCCAATGGGCCACAAAACCCAACACTACAAAATATTTTTCCCCCTACCAAACACACTCTAAATAGAATCAAATATCTCCCATAGTGATCAAAATTAGCTCCAACATTGTTCACATTTGCAGCAATCATTAAGGCTTTCATCTTGTTGTCCTTTGGACCATAATTCCTATTAGGGTAACCATGAAGTAGGAAACATTGGTTCCAAATGTGTTAAGATCTTTGATAATGATCACATAATCCTTGAGGTCTAGCACTTTAAGCATCTCTCTTGGAATGATAAGAACTCTTTGCAAGAAACTCTTGTGCAGAAATGTCGATCGCATTATTTACAACAAATTTATTTACGTAAGCAGCAAATTCTTTAGAAACAATGAGGCCTTTATTAATTTGCCTTTGTCTCTCAACTCATTCAATCATATTGAAGGATTTATTAAGAGTTAGAAGTTGCTCTAAGGACAACATTTGACTTCTAATTTTCTCATAGTCATCATTTAAATGCATAAGGAATTGCATTAGCTTTCTAAGATAACAAAAATTCGAAAGAGGAAGAAAGTCATTTAACGATAGTGAATAAAAGACCTTTGATACCACTTGTACTTTATTTCACAATTTTTTGCTAATTGTGCAAATTTTGAATGACCTTTTTTTTTTTTTAACGATGTGGTTTTAATATCATCAACGTTAATGAATTCTTCAGTCTTTGGATTTTGTAATGGGTCTCGTTAAAAAAATAAGTGAAGATCATTATCAAAGATATTAAGGTTAAATTAAGCAAGGTGATATTTCATCTTCATAACTCATTTTTAATGAGGATAAATAATAAAGAGACATAAATTAGAATCAATTATCTTTGATGTTGTGGTGGTTTTAAGTGTCCTTATGCTCTTACGCTGAAGTAAAAGTTATGAACTAATAGTTTCTATTGTTTATTAAAGTTTTCAAGTTTCTGGACCTAAATGTGTAACTTCTTATATAACTCGGGGTTTCAACCGAGTATTAATTATCAAAATTTCATATGTATGATTAGATGGTAATGCAACTATAAGAGATAATAAAAAATATTAATTAGTGTTGATGTCATATTCAATTCTACTAAGGGACGATGTTTTAATCGTTCATAGCTTGGTATAGCATATCGTGCAAAACGTTGGTACTCCTTGTTAGCTTGAATTGTAGTCAGAGGCGAAGCTAGAATATTTTATTCAGGGGGGTCATTATGAAAATTTTTGTATTTAAGAATGCTATTTAATAAGTAAAAAATAAAAAAGAAAAATATTAAGTTATAATAAGGTGTCAAAACAAACAAATAACTCTTATTAATAAATATTATAGGACTACTTTATGCAATTGACATGATTCTCTTTTTTTTATGGAAAGCAATTGACATTATTATTAAGAGATCATTTATTCATTTAGTGATATATATGATAATTTTTATAAGTAAATTACATCATTTTAAAACAAAATGTGGGGAAATAGAAACAAAGCAAATATATACATTAAGAAAAGCATGTATGAATAGGGAAATTAGAAGGAATTTGGGAGGGGGAGGAACTAGAAACAATAAAATGGACAACATAGACAACTAGAGAGGGGCATGATAACTCACAGTAAAATACCATATAATATGCATGTAATGGGATCAAACACTCAACTAAGGAGGTAAAAATAGAGGAATGGCGATAAACCATCCACACCAATTGATTGGAGGCATTTTATGATAACATTTGCGATATTAAATATAAATATAAATCATAGATTGGGCCACGACCCACCCTAGCCCACTGGATCTACCCCTGATTGTATAGTTGGTATGATGGCAATATCTCATATACAACTAGCTCTATATAATAGTTAAAATTTGAGTGTAATCTGCAATTTAAAATCATGCCCCATGAATGTAACTTGGTTTGGTGATTATTTTTTCTATATGTTGTAGGTAACATCACCTCAAGGGAACTATCTTCATCGTAAGGACAATGTGACACACGGACAATTTGCATTTACAACGAGTGAGGCTGGAAACTATCAAGCTTGTTTCTGGGTGGATGGTCCCAATCTAAGAAGACACAATCTAAGAAGTCCCAATAATGTTAATGTCAACCTTGACTGGAGAACAGGAGTCGCTGCCAAGGATTGGGAATCCGTTGCAAGAAAAGAGAACATTGAGGTTAGATTTTCATATATTTTTGGATTCTTCTTAGTACTGAAATCTCATTATTCTAAACACCCTTTCGCCTTACCCACTTGCCTACTACTTCTAAACCAAGGCATTCTATTATTTAAACTATTTTTTGTCTCTTTTAAATTTCAAGAAAGATAAAGAACAAAATTATAGACTAAATCACCAAAAAAATATGAGTAGACCGATGCCATATACAATTTGCATGACATATATATATGTTTGTCTTACAAATATTGCCATAGACATTTGCAAAAGGCAATTATCATACTACTTTTAAAAAATCCTCCGAATTAAGTTTTCTAGAAGAGGCTAATAACATAGATGTGTATAATAACAACTAGAAATCTTGTACACTTTATAAAGAAAGAATAACACTGATGGAGTTTTGGAAGCCACTAGGTGATAGCATTTGTTTTTCTAACGACAACCTTGAAAGATGCATTCAATGTCATGCTGGATCACATTAATGAAAAAACTTATTATTTTTCCCTTATATCAAATGACAATCATAATCAAAAGCTTCATGTTAATCTCAAAAGATCGAGAATTTCATAAATGTAGGGTCAATAATCAGATTGCTAACATCTCTTAGATCTCCCCACATATCATACCGACGTAATGTTAAATTAGAGAAAAGTTTCCATCAAGTTTAGTATGAAATTAAATTCTTGTTAGTTGACCAACAAAATCATAAAACACTATTTCGATTTTTACCTTGTTTGAATGTAGTGAGTGATAACTTCATCGATTACCCTTGGGTCAAGGCATCTGAGAGCCTATAGAAAACAACACTATGTGACATAATGATACTAATTTTTTTTCATGGTACATCTTTTGGAGATCCCATATCTATCAACTTTAGAAAGCCTTATCACATCGAAAAACGGGTACTAAAGGTCTAAATTATGGTTGACAAGGATCTTGTTATAGTATAGCCCTATGAAATTCACATAAAGCTCACATCGTGGTAGCCTCTTAATTTCATCTTAATGGCTAGATTGAAGCAACACATTAGAGATTGTTTTTTAGGTTGGGGGATTAAAAACAAAAAAGTTAAGATGTTGAACTATGGCTTTTCTTAAGGTACTCTTCTATGTTTTTTCATTTATTTCTTTATATTCCTCTCTCGCAGGGTATGGAGCTTGAGTTGCGAAAACTTGAGGGAGCAGTAGAAGCTGTACATCAAAATTTATTGTATCTTAGAAATCGGTAATATCTCGTGCCTTTTTGGAAGGTGGTTCCCTTTATATATTAGTCATCCTCAAATAATCAAATTTTAAGAAATACATAATTCTTAATGTATTTTATGTGTAGGGAAGCACAAATGAGATCAACAAGTGAAGTAACAAATACAAGGGTGGCAATGTGCAGCATCATGTCTTTGGCGGTTTGCATTACAGTTTCTGTAATGCAGTTGTTGTATCTTAAGCGTTACTTTCAAAAGAAAAAGTTAATCTAAGTATGCTTCTTTTGTATACATTGACATTGGAAGTACAACATTTTATTCTCCTATGCTTTGATATTTCTAATGAGATGATAGTTTACCAATTTTTTCTCCTATGCTTAACCATCTCCCACATTTTTTTTCAGTTTCATATTTCTAACACTTTGATAGCTCCTTTTTATATATGTACATGCATGCACACGGACAACTTCTAATAGTAGAAGTTTGGCTTATGAGCTACTTAGTCATTATCAAGGCATCGACCTCACACATGACATCTCTTCCATACCCAAAAGCATAAAATCTAACATTTATGTATCTTTATGTGTAGTGCAAAATTTTATTTCATTTGGCGCATGGTCGCTCATAATTTATTTATGTAATTAACTAAATACAAAATTTCCTAGTGTTGGAGGTAGGTAGTTCTTAAAGCAACTTAGAGCAATTATGTATATTTAAGAAGCGTACACCTTATTGTAATTCAAAACAGATGATGATCACATAAATATTGACTTGAGCGTGCAACTTATCTGTAAGGGAGTGTTTGATAGGAACCCTAGGGAAATTTTCCCTAAGAAAATGGAGAAAATAGTGAGCCCATCGTGAAAACTTTTCCGAAGTCAACCCACATCCAAACATGGGGAAAATAAGTCAACCCGGGAAAATTGACCATTTCCCCGGGGTTATTGACCAACCAAACGCACCCTAAATCTCAAATTTTATTTAGGCTTGCACTAAAGTGATGAATTTTGGGTCTTTAAAGCATATCAGGATGGGACCTGCCAAATCTAAAATTTGAGAGACTTGCCTTCCTGAGGCCCCGAAGAAATGGACGAGACCTTGCCATTCAAGAATGGGTGCGGGAAGCACTTCAAGGAGGATCCTGGACCAAGGGATAGAGCTTAGGGTCCTCAACAGGACAACTCTCAAGCCTCTTACGGCTCTCGGGCATCGGCGTAAATAAGACAACAAAATCAAACTTGACTTCCTTTCGGGCTCCAAACGGTCACGAATCAACCATAAGGGTATTTTATCTATTTTCATACCATGGCTGGACCACCTTGGGTGTTTTGGGTGTTTATAGAAACCAAGGGCATGATGATAAACCACATCAAGGATGGGTTGGATGGAAGATCATACAAGGGAAAAGAAGAAAATTTGACAGAAGTGGTTGAAAGAAAAGATAGGTTGTCACTCTTCCATCATCACTTCTATGATACAACCTCAACTGACTTGATATTCAGAGAGCTTAAAGTTCACAATGAGAGCTTTCTGTCGATTTGTTATGGGGTGAAATCGGAGCTCGAATGAAGAAGTTAAGCGCATTTGAGGTTTCGCAGAAAAATTGCCCAGTGAGTGCCCATGCCCATGACTTCCTGTTGGCCCAAATTTTGCTGAAAAATAAGGTGATGACAATCGCCATTATGGTCACACACATGACCTCATGGGTCATGTCCGTGACCCTTGGCTGCCCATGGATTTTATGCCCTAGAAGAATAGGTGAGGACTGTGACCTCGTATGGGTCATGTCCGTAGCACTAGGCTGCCCTTGGGTTTTATGCCCTAGAAGAATAGGTCACAATGGTGACCTTTATGCTCTACTTGGGAGAAGGATTAAGGAGGGTTAGGGGGTTAAGGAGGGTGCTTACTCCTCCTTTCCCTTGCTTGGGAATGTAGTGAAGAGGGGTAAGGGGGGAGTAAGGGGAGTGAGATTTACCCTCCTTTACTCCTTTTAACTTTTATTTTTCTTACACTCCAATATGGGGTGTAAGAAAGAGTTTAATGATATTATAACATACATAATGCATAAATTGATAATTTTACCCTTCCATTTCTCCATGTCATGTTGTGAGATCTCTCTCTCTCTCTCTCTCTCTAGAGAGAGGCAGAGAGAGAGAGAGAGAGAGAGAGAGAGAGAGACAGACAGAAACAGAGAGAGAGAGAGAGAGAGAGAGAGAGAGAGAGAGAGAGAGAGACAAAAACAGAGACAGAGACAGAGAGACAGAAAGAGAGATCAAAGGGGGTTTAGAGGGAAGGAGGTGGAGAGAGATTGGGGGTTAAAGAGAGCACAGGAATAGAGGGGGAGGGGGTTGAGAGAGAATGAGCATAGAGCTAATGTATGAGTGTTAATGTATTAATATAATATGAAAGGGCGAATATGTCAATCAAAATATTACTCTTATGAACTCTCCTAATTGATCTCCCAAGCAAGGGTAAATAGTTTACCCTTACAAACTGTAACGCCCTGAAAATTTAATTCTAAACTTAACGGTCAAAGTCAAATGTGAACTAACATTAACAGTGGAAGACTCTTTTTTTTCCTTTTTAATTGGGCGTTACTGTCGTATCCCTGAAAGAATACAAGGCAAGAAAGGAAAACCAACAACTAATCATTAATTACTTCAATTTAATAAACAAAAGAAATTTCAAATTCTAGAACAACCTACACTAAACATTAACTAACTTCAAAGTTAAAACGTAAACTAAACTTTATTCAAAGAACTTCTAACTTCAATCAATTGTCCTCACTTCTAGTTCCCATTCCCATCACAGAACTCTTCACCTGAGAACAAAACATTTACAAACATAAGGAGGACTCAATAATGTCTACCCCTAACCGTTAAAACAATTGAAAATCCATTTCAATTCATTTTAGGGGGAGAAGTGAACAAGTCAAATCTTTTCAAAAACACCTTTCTTTCCCAACCAACCAAACCTTCTTTCAGATTTATTAAGCGGGCGGACCTTGCTTATTTGGCCCTCGAAGTCAGAAGACTTCACAATAATCATATCACAATCTCAATCTCAATACCAAACTCAATCAATCACAATCTCAATCATACGGATGGCCATCCATTTTACACACGTGCATAAAACTAACCCCGGGGAAGTAGCACTTATCAGGCATCCCTGATCTCTTAACAACCTCCCTGCAGGAACAGATCCTGGTCTATGGGACATTGCCCAAACACACAACCATATCAGGGGATCCCCTGATCTCTTGACAACCTCCCTGCAGGAACAGATCCTGGTCTATGGGACATTGCCCGAACACACAACCATATCAAGGCATCCCCTGATCTCTTGACAACCTCCCTACAGGAACAGATCCTGGTCTATGGGACGTTGCCCGAACCCGCATTTACGTCTCATTTGAATTATTAGTCCGGTTTAATATCACACCATTCCAAACTCAATCAATCCAATCCCAGTTTCCAAAACCATTTCCAAATCACACACATAAAGGACTGTCCAAATTTTAATAACTCAAAAAACATAATTCGACATCCAAAATAGACAGCCAATTTTTACCATAAAATCCCTTCGGGTTGCAAACCGCAAAATAACTTAAAAAATCAACAAAACAATTAAAGTGCACCCCAGTAGAATTTAGGAGATAGAAATTACCTGACAATTATTCTCCTTACTTCAGAATACACTTGAGCTCACTAGATCGAACGGTTTAGAACGCGCCAAAAAATAACGAAATTTCTAAAATTAAAACGTGTTATACGGAGTTAACGCAGTCTATTTTCCACCTAGCCTACCCCTAGGAACACTATAAGGTTCCCATCATTTATAAATTAATATTTTAAACATATCTCACATCATCTAACTATCACATATCACAAACACTCCCATATTACAATCAATTGAATAATTCACACATAACAACACATTAATTCAAATGAATAAACTGGACAGAATTCAATACTCCAATAAAATGAACCATAACTTGACTTACCGACCTCCTATGGTTATGATTTTAGACTTTCTGGAAACCTCGGGATGTCTATTAAAACTCTTATGTTGACCCCAAGACCTAAAACACACACTAAAGTCCTTAAAAAAGCCAACTACATAACATGTCCAGTTCTAACCTAGGTGCGCTATTTGGGTCGTAACTCAGAATATACACCTCAAAATCCCGATCCGCAAAATTCCTATGAAAGCTAATACAATAAGGTATTTCCAGACCAAACGGTAGGGCTAAATATTAACTACACGATTTATGGTGACCGATAGAGTATGACTCATAAATTCTGTCCCAACTGACCGGTTCTTATTTCGAGGTTTTCGATTCTAATTCTAGTCAAACCACTGCAAGACTCTAACTTAGGCCTCCAAACAGTCCACTTAAGGTCAAATGCCTTCTCCTTCACCCCTTGACACAATCAAGGTCAATCTATACCCCAAACTAACACCAAAACTCACATAAACACATTAAACTTTCAAAGTAAACATTTTCTTTAAATTAATCATAGAGATCACACCAAAAATCGAATTTTCGACACTGAAACCTTATGAAAATAAATCATGCACAGCAAGAAAAACAACCCTTCACTCGTGACCAAAATTTGAAGTATTTTTAAATAAAGAACATCGATAAAACTCGTATTACAATACCATACATGATAATAGCTAAAATAATACGATTAATACACTAAAGATCAAAACTTCACTAAACATAATATAATTTAATTTGCAAAAAGAACAAAGAAGATTTAGAAATCCTTTTAAGAATCATAATATAATAATAAAATTATGAACTAAGGTTTTTTTTTTTTTACTCGACTCTCAAAACTAATAAAAATCCAAGGTTTAATTTAACATCGTCAAATAAATTGAGAATTTAAACGCAACTCTATTTAAACTCAATCACACACAACATTAATCGATTATAACACATAAAATCAGATTCACAACTTAATCCAAACCTAATTCATGCATAATCTAATATTAACGCAACCCTAAACACAGTCTATTCAAACACACTACATTAATCACATCCTTTTTTTTTTTGCAACTAATGAACAACCCATGCATTAAAACACAGACATGAACATATAAAATTAAAATTAGTAAAATACTTTCAATAAACTTCATGGATTAACCCTTTTTTTTTTTTGCAACTAAGAGCATCTGCAACGGTGAGTTTTCATTCGACTCACTGCTGACGTGGCATGAAACGAGAACGAAGTGAGGTCGTGTAGGACATTTCAGTGGTGAGAATGAAACTCATCTCGCAAGAATCTCGCTTTAAGTCTCTCGAAACGAGTTTGAAAGCGAGTTTGAAATATTAATATTTTAATCATATTTTTTTCTCTCTCCTCTTCCATCTCATTTTTATCAATATAACCAAATTAATTATATTCTTAAGTGGGACCCATTTACTTTTTTTAATTAATATGAGTCAAACTCATTCTCACCATTGGAAAGCTAACTAAATAAAAAGTTAAATTTTGACTCTCTTGATAGGGTCCACAGATCCCACGTCATACAATTAGTCAAACTCAAACTCACCATTGCGGGTGCTCTAATGAACAACCCATGCATTAAAACACGGACATGAACATAAAAAATTAGTAGTAAAATACTTTCAATAAACTTCATGGATTAACCCTAAACTAATTCTAACATAACTCACATATATACAATAACACTACTCCACATGTATTGACTATTATTTAAAGATATACTATGCAAATAATTTACAAACTTATACCCAAACCCTATACCTTCTTATCCACGTACCAAAACAACCATAATGAAACTAAATTAATTGTTGTAATAATCAGAACAGAATAATAATCACATCATCATGAAAATATAGTATGAATGATAATAAAGCAATGAACGTGAGAAGCATAAGGCAGTAGAATGGGTTTAGGGTGTACGTAGAGGGCCTGGGAAGAACAGTGGCAGACGGAGCGGGGTCGGCAGCGGCAAATGGTGGGGCGTCGTCGGCGATCGCGGTGGTGCTCGGAGTTCGAGGCAGCTGCGATGTCAACACCAGCAACAGCGACGTCTGGGCACGTACGGCAGTTTCCGGCGACTCTGACGGCGGTGCGAAGGTTGGGCGATGGTTGGTGTCGCTCGTACACAAGCAGAGGATGAGAGGGAAAGGAACGAACACAGAGGGAGCGTGAGATGGTAGCGGTGGTTGCGACGGTGACTGCTGGTGGTATCAGGCGGCGGCAGTTGAAGGGCAGCAACGGCAAGGTTTGAAGGCAGAGAGAGAAAGTGGGAGGAGAGGGGTTACACTTAGGGTCCGTTTGGACCTAAGAAAACAGGATGGAAAAAAATCTCATGGAAAAAAATTAGGAGGAAAAAATTTTGGGGTAAAGTAAATTTCTTTCTCTTGTTTGGTTCAAGTAAAATTTTGAAGGAAAAAAATTGATTTTCTATTCAACTTTCTTTTCCTTGTTTGGTTTGAAGAATAATATATGGAAAAAAAATTTGCATGAAACTTTTAAATGTCAAGCTTCATTTTTCTAGATTATATGACGTGATTTGGAGGAGGGGGAGAGAGAGAGAGAGAGAGCGACCGAGAGAGAGAAAAGAGAGTGAGAGAGAGAGAGAGAGAAGAGATTTAGAGAGAGAGAGAGAGAGAGCGACCGAGAGAGAGAAAAGAGAGTTAGAGAGAGAGAGAGAGAGAGAGAGAGAGAGAGAGAGAGGAGAGTTAGAGAGATAGAGAGAGAAGAAAGTTAGAGAGAGAGAAGAGACTTAGAGAGAGAGAAGAAAGTTAGAGAGAGAGAGAAGAGACTTAGAGAGAGAGAAGAAAGTTAGAGAGAGAGAGAGAAAAAAAAAAAGAGAGTTAGAGAGAGAGAGACGAGGGGGAGAGAGAGAGAGAGAGAGAGAGAGAGATGAGTTAGAGAGAGGATGAAAAGAAAGGTTGGCTTTGATCCAAAATTTTTCTCCCAACTTTCTTTTCATTTTTGAAGGGAAAATTTTTTATTCATTGTTACTCCAAATTTTCCATGCAATTTTCCAACTATTTTTTTTCCATTCCTTTTTCTTCAATCCAAACAATGGAAAGATTCTCATTTTCCAAAATAATTTTTTTTCCATGCTATTTTCCAAGGTCCAAACGGACCCTTAGGGTTTGGGATTAGTATTAGTTTCCTTAATTAACATATATACTACTTAATACTAATTAGTAAAATCATTATAAAATAAAATAATTATTAATCTGATACTATTATTAGGAAAATGGAAAAAACATATTAACAATAATTTTACTTTCTCAAAGAATAGCCACAATGACCTAATAATAGACACATAATAATTAAATAAACTAAACACATATTCATCAAATATTACACACAAAAATTACCACAACACCCCTATTCCCATGCATGTAGAAAGGACTATATTTACCTTTGATAACCCATCGACGGTCCTACGAGCTCAAGTGTTAGCAAAAATAATTGTCGATAAAATCTCAATATTTAACGGAGTCAAACTTAATTACTAACGACGTGACGGTCAACGTATTCAAATTTTCAGGATTTTACACAAACACTCTCATACCCTCATCCTTCTTTACTCTTATGAACTCTTACTCTCATTTTTAATTCTCCTTTACTCTTATGAAAAGAAAGAAAAGGATTCAAGAGCAAGAATTTCCAGGAACATTTGGAACATTTCGTTTCGGCATCTCACATTCACGCCCTCGTTTGCCTGCGGGGATCAGATTGGGAATCCAATTCAACGATCCTTGGCGCCCTTGTTTAAATTAGTTAGAGAAAGAAAGGAAATTAAAAAAAAAAACTAAAGGCACGGGTGACGCTTGGAGAATGCAAGGGTAGCCCAGGTAAGGAGGTGCAGCCATCGCCTCACTGGACGTAGGTCGCACGTCATACAGAGACTCAACTCCAAAGATAAGGGAGGAGACGCGCCCAGCGCCTCTTGGACATGGGTCGCGCCTCTCAATTTCTCCCTTTTATTCTCTTATTCCTTCTTTTTCGGCCAAATTCAAATCACTAAATCAGAAAACGTTGCCTTCTTCTTCTTCCTCCCAGGTCTATCCTGCTCCGCCTTCTTCGAACTGCTCCTTCTTATATTCTTCCTCTTCCTTCTCCTTTCTTCTTCTTTTCTCCTTTTTTTCTCCCCAATGCCCACCATATTAACTCCTTTTCACTCTAACTTCCCCTGCTTCACTACTTTTCCCCCTCAAATTCTAGATCTACAACCTCCATTAAAACACCTTTTTGCAATCTTTTCCCTTTCAACTATTCAACAACAACAAGGTATGATTCTTGCCAATTATTCAATTTTATTGTTAGTTTCTAATATTTATGGTGTTTTTATGCAAATTTCATAGTTTATACTTGATATTTGTCTCAATTTCACCATAATTCATACTCCTTGCTTGGTTACACTTGCTTGGGAAATTTTTATGCTAGTTAGTATATTTAGGTTGCTTAAATTGTTATGTTTTATGTCCTTGTTGGTTGTTATGTATAATTGGTGTGTTGTTCTTGTTATTAAGGAGTAATGTGATGGAATTTTGGATGAATTTAGGTTGTGTTTGGTCAGAAGGAAAATGATGACGGTGTCAGCGTAAGCCGTAAACGCAAGGCAACCGCGACGGAGAAAGGCAAGAAAAAGGTCGCTCCTACATGGGACACCCGCCAAAACAACCCTTTCGGATTCGAGGGATAGGCCAAGGAAAGGTACGAATCCACTCTCTAAATGTCTCATAACCCCTGCAAAGTACTTGCATGAGCAATTTTTACGTCGTTGTGGGTTGTTTGATGATGTTTTGTGGTTGTTGAACCAGGGTCATATGTTGACGGTAGCTCGTATTAACGAGCTTACCTATAGGTCTATCACGCTAGAATTCACGAGTACGGTAGAGGTCACCCTACAAGGGCAGGATAGGTTAATTTCTTTGCAATTATTAGGGGAATCCCGCTCCATGACCATCTCCGAGTTTTCCCGGGTGTTTGGTCTTCCCACATAATTGGGATGGACGTGGATTTTTTCAGGGCATCTCGGCCTATCTTGACTGTGGCCCAAGCAACATCCCATCCACCCATATTCGTAAGTCACCCCTTAGGTACACGCACCGTGTCCTATCCTTTGGGAATTTCGGGAGGACGGGGAGTGCAAACAAGGCGACTAAGGCCGACATGTTCATATTGCACTCCATGTTAAATAGTGATGATACAGCGGACCCTACTTCCCTATTTGCCTCCCATATCTCTCGCATCCCCAACTCTAACATGGGGATCGCGATTGGGGACCTCATTACCCATTTAGCCCACCATTTTGGCTTCCGACCCGACCCTAACTCCCCCAATATACTCTTGGGCAACATCTGGCTTGATGGGGACCAATGTCGAGCTTATGGTTTGTGTGCCTTTGATAGTTGGATAGGTGTTTGTGGATTTACCCCAACAATGTTCGTTGTATCCTACCCTATGAACACCTAGCTGTACGACACCCGAAAAATATCCTTTGGCATCCCCCCTCCCTCACGCACCTGTACACCAAGACCCACCTCAGCAAGACCCCCAATACTGACCCCTCTCTCATGAACCCTTTGACGCCCAAGCGAGCTTTAACTCGCTTGATGAGCGTTTTCGTGACCTCAACCTACTGGTAAGTGGCTGTGGGAGACATTTCGACGAGCTTCATTCGACCGTGGTCGACCTCCGCGAGAGTGTAAACCTCTCCATCTCCCGTCAGGAAGCATCCGATGCTCACTTAACCAAGCTTATTCAGGCAATGTTCCCCGACCCTACCACCACCACCACATGAAGACGATGAGTGACTTACGCCACCCTACCCTACCCCTCTGATACTAGTCCTTTGCATTGAGGACAATGCTTTGTTCAAGCATGTAGAGATTTGTATATACTTTGTATATTTTTGATGTTTTATTTTAATTTTAATTTTTTCTTTATATTTTTCGTTCTATTTTTTGTTCTAATTTTTCAGCTGTCTTTTTTTTTTTCTTTCTTGATTTTGTTTTCAGTTTTTTCTTTGCCTTTTGTTTTCATTTCTATTTTTCTTTTGTGTGTTTACCTTGATTTTGTCTTTCTTTTGAGTTTTTGAGTCTTTAGTTTCTATGCTTTGGTGTGTTTTGAGTTTGCCACCTAGTAGTGGTTCTATTTTGAGTGCTTATTTTTCGTTTTAAAGTTAGATAACATGTAAAAATTGCATCAACCTAGATTATATTAGTTAGATCATGTTAGATTTTTTTTCTTTGTTTCTTTTCTTTAGTTTTTAGTTTTTCTTCTTTAGTTTTGCATCCACCAAAAACAGAAAATGATCGGAAAAAATAGAAAATAAAAAAAGACCCAAAAAATTGGGAAAATGAGAAAAACCACAAAAAGAAAACTAGAATTAGGATATGTTTAGTGAAATAAACCCCTCATGTGACGATTTGTAAGCTAATTACACTTTCAACTTATCTTGTATTACCTTGAATAGTTTAGTTGAGAATGAAAGGTTTTTGAAACTGAGTTTGGTAACTTGTTCTGATTTTGAGTTAAGCATGTAAGAGTGTTATTTAGCCACTTTGATAGACTTAGTGATGTAAATATGCATTCCGCAAATCTTTGGGCTAGGTTTAGTTGATCGAGCTCTATCCCGTGAGTCCACAAAGCCAAAATGTACAAATTCATCATTTTTATCAACCTCCTGATTTCATGAGTGACTCCACCATCGGTCGCACCTCTAGAACTTGTTTTGCATCTTGTTTGAGACCGCATTATTTTTGCATTGCATATCGTAACAAAGTGATTGAGGCATTCATTTGTACATTGACTAAACTACATAGCCAAATAGCCACCATAATGATATTACTATCCTTCTTTAGCCCCGCCTATCCTTTGTTTACCTTCTTTTTCGTGATTGAACCCTTACATTACAAGCCACGACCTATTTTAATTTCATACCCTTTTGCCTTGCTTGGATGTTACGGCTGTTTGTCATTTTGAGAGTAAAAATTGGTTTGGCGTTACTATGGATTGGAATCGAGAAGTTGGGGTGTTGTTTTGATCATATTTGAATTGGGGTGACTTGTATTCCCCAATTATTCTAAGCTACCCATTTTGGTTATGTTGTTAATGTACATGCTCGCAAAGGGACCTGATTCCATGAGTTATATAAATATCTAGATTGTGATTCCCTAGCATGTTACATTATATATGATATGTGTTGAGGTCGAAGTTATGCTTCTCCTTGATCACCTACCAAAAAAAAAATACAGAGAGAGAAAAATGAAAGAAAATAGGATCGACTTGAGTGACACAAGGACATATCAATTATGAGTAGTTAGTTTAATTATTTAGGGGATAAACTCGATGTTAACTGATTGAATTGTGGTGTTTAATTTCAATATGGGTATTCAGTCAGTTTGTTTAATCTTTGTGTTTTGTATGTCATAGTAATTGATTGATCACCTTTTACTTGGTTTAGATTCTTAATATCGGATCTTGTTATTTTGAATCGGATTAACAAAGATTAAATAGGTATAGAACGCAGCTAGAAATAATGTGTTGGCATTAGATTGGATTAATTGGAGAACTCAAAATAACCACTTCACAAGGCCGATCACACATTACTGGTGAAGATTGAGTTGACCTACTTTGCTTAGCTTTAGGGACCCAAATTTACTTGACAGAACTAAATTTCTGCTTTTTGGTGAATTTTGCCAAAGAGACATTGTAAAACCCCGGAAAATATCAGTAGAAATACCGTTAAGATGATAAAAACGTGACTTTATTCATTATATGTTTACCTGTTGATCACACGGAGCTTAGGGTCACTTTATAATTTGTTCTTATCTTTGATTGAATTAGATAGCCATGAGAATAGGTGTTTAGTTTAATAATCGCAACTCACCCCGAATTGAAAGATTGTTGTGATAGACATTAGAATGATTGTAGACCCCAAGCAATATCAATATTACTCATTACTGAAATTAACACCTAATCAATGATTGAATTATAATCAATTAAAGCCCTAAAAGTTTATTGCTTGTTCAGTCTTAGTTTAGCAATTTGCAAAAACAAAACCTAACTTTTGGACGACCTAGCGTGCTTTAAAGTGAGATAGTTTAGTGCATAGTCTGAGCAAGTCCTCGAGAGAATGACCTTGATATACTACATAGTACCTCGTGCACTTGCAGCGTATCAATGGGTAAGTGTGCGCATATGTGAGAGAGAGAGAGAGAGAGAGAGAGAGTGGAGGGGATGTGTGTGTGTGTGTTATAATTAAATTAGGGTTAAGGGTAATAAGGTCATTTTCTATTTTATGTATGTTATGATTCAATTAAACACTTGTTTACACCCACCTTACTCCCCCTTACCCCCCCCCCCCCCTCTTTTATTCCCTTTCCCAAGCAGGGTTAAGAAGGAGTACGCACCCTTCTTAAATCCCTCTAACCTCCCCTAACTCTTCTCCCAAGCAAAGCATTAATGTATTGTTAAAGGAGCCTTTTGTAATTATAACTCCCAAAGCTCATCTTCTAACTCAATTCCCTGTATATACAAGGGATTTAGAAGGAAGGGATGACATTGAATGTTTATGAATGAAAACAAGAAGCTTTGACTTTCTCCTACTCTCTCAAAATCTTGTTTACTTTATCAATTTGATTAATGATGGTGTTGCATGTTTTCCTTTTATAGAATTTGTGGTGGTTATCCTTTATCAAATTCTTGGTGACTTGTTATTAGGTGGTGGCTTTCCTTTTTTCCAAGTCCATATCGGATACTAAGTTGATTTCCGAGCTTGAAATCATTCTCCTCCATCTTCCCTAACTAAAGCAACAACAAATCCTACTAGGCAATGCTTCATCTAGTATCAGAGATCCTGATTAGGGTTTGCTTGAGTTGTTATTTTCTATATATTTGAAATTAGGGTTTCATGCCCATTGTTGAAATTGAGAAACTTGGGTATCCCCATCCCTTTTGCTTATCTTTTCGTTAAATTGGATGTTCATATTATTGTTGTTGTTGTTGAAACAGATGGGTGTTGAAAACACAAAGAATTAAGCCCAAACACAAGCTAACTATAAGAAAATCCCCAACTCCACAAAACGTCCCAAACACATACCATCCCGTACCCTTCCTCTTGAAGTGGATGACCTCAACGATCCAAATTAAGGAGGAACATGCCAACAAACTGGGTTTCGGCTGGGAGAAACCTTTGAAAGGTTGAAAATTCCGGGATTGGAGTTTCAAGTCGGGTCTATGGAAGCATCCCTTGAAGCCATTACCTACGAATTAGTTGAAATCAATTATCACCTACAAATCCTCGTTCAAGAAGGGGACACACACCACCTAAAACTCGACGATCTCCTTCTCTCGAGTCGAGTAGTGATGAGAATGGTTCCACTCGAACGGGGTCCACGAGACCAGGTGATAAGAACCCGAGAAATGATTTTTTTTTCAATGTCTAGGTTGAGCTCCAGTTCATTGGCTCCTTCAACCTTGGTGACTATTTGGAGTGGGTCCAACTCATAGAGCGGACTTTTTAGGCTATGGGCTATAGTGGCATGATGGCATTCAAGGTGGCTAGCCTAGAACTCACCAAAGTTCCCTCTCTTTGGTTTGAGAGCGTGAAGACTGAACGGGCCCACAATGAAAATAGGAGAATCACTTAATGGACCAAGCTCAAGAAGTTAATGAACAAGCAGTTCCTTCTGGCCACCTACACACAAGACATTTTGAGAAAGCTCTTTGCCCTTGAGTAAGGAAAGAGATGTGTGAGCGAGTACATTTAGGAGTTCGGACAACTCCTCATCAAGAGTAGTCTTCAAGCGCCACAAGAAAAGATCGTCATGAGGTTCATGAATAGCATAGCCCCTTCCACTGCCAAGAAGGTTGAAATCCAACCTTTCCATTCATTGGATGACTTATGCAACCTCTCTCTCAAGGTCGAGAGAAGGAGGAATGAAAGGGCATCTACAAAGGCCTATGGTCATAGCCCTCTTCCTATTCAATGAAGTTTAATCGTATATAATTCAGCAGGACTCGAGCAGTGCAACGACCGTCACACGATAGTTTAAAACTTTATATTCATGCTACTTATGAGGCAACCAAAGTTATTTAGGATAATCTCGAATTACCCTTGATACTTATCTAGTTAAATTTTGAAAAATTCAAGCGATTTATAATAACTATTATTACTATTCGCATTTCTTCTTGTTATAATGTAGTTTTCGAAATTTGTTTCTTATTCCAATTTTATTTTAACAATTCTCTTATTTATTCTAGTTATGCAAAAATTTTATCCCAAGATCTCGAATTGGTATCTTTGGTAGTACATGTTCTGTTGTTTCATAGTTAATTATAAGGAGAGAGTATTAAGAAAATTGTTCGTTTCAGTACTTGTTCTTTTGTTTAGCCAAAATAGGCTCTAATAATTAATCCAAATAAACTCCCGCTTGCTTATCCTCACCCCCCATTTTACTATTATCACCCACCTTTCGCATAATATTTCCAACCCACGCCCTTGAACCTCATAACTTCATTCTTCACTCTCTCTCTCTAGTTTATCTCTCTAGAAAACGCTCTCAACCATCGACCACCACAAACCACCCTCATACCGGGATTGAATCGACGAATTTGAGGTATGTTTCGAATTTGTGTTTTGAATTTGTGGTTTTATGTTTTGTAGTTTTGTAATTTGAAGAAAAACGAAAAAAATTAAAAAAATCGTGGCCTTGCCGGATGTGGAGTGCCGTTTATTGTCGTATGCTTGCAAATGATTCCGGAAATTTTTTAATTTTTTTCGTTTTTTTTAAAATATTATTTTTATTAATACTAATTTGTTATTAATATTATTATTTTTATGTTTATTAATATTATTATTGTTATTAATATTATTATTGTTATTTTAATAATATTATTATTGTTAAATAATAATTAAAAATTAAATATTATTTTTACTAGTATTATTATTGTTATTAGTAAATATGATAATTATTAATATTGTTATTATTAATCTTATTGTTAATCATGTGTTAATATGATAATTATTAATGATTAATTGTATTATTATTATTTATATTGTGTTATGAAAATTAGATTAATATTAATATTGTTAATATTAATATTAATGTTAAGCATGTGTTAATATGACAATTATTAGTGATTAATATTAGTGATTAGTGATTCGTTGTTAATATTTGATGTGTTAATATTAGTGATTAAGCATGTGTTAATATTAGTGATTAATTGTGTTAGAAAAAATTGTAATTTTGATGTAGGATTAAGTTTAGGGTTTAGGGTATATTCCGAATAGTTTAGTTTATACGTAGTTGTGTTAAAAGGATGTTGAGTTTGGATGATTTTGGTTGTTATTAGTAAGTGAGTTGGCGTATAAAGTTGGTATGGGTAATTTATTCATAATCCAACTTAATTGTTAACTTATGTACTCATAACTCCAAATGATGACATAATAGTTATGTCACATCCATTTAATAACTTAGGTACTCAACAACCAGTTGATACGTAAGTGAATAGGTTATTTGTGATGGTAGCTTAGGATAATAATTATGTTAATGTATAGTTCTAGTATGTTAGTTGTATGCGTCAAAAAAAGAGGTTGAGTTTTGGGTCATGTTAGTGTCCAAGGAGAGTGTGTGTTGTAACCTGATAATGTATGGCTGAGAAGGTTAACCAATTCCCCGCATCGACTCTCGTTTATTTGTTTGGTTACCAAAAAGTAGCCCACTGTCAGCAGTGAAATTGCGCGAGGTCTACAGTGCTCTGGAGTTAGAAGCGTCTCAGATTCGGTACAATGCAATGTTTCTATTGTGCAGCCTGGTGGGCAACAAGATAAGGTGGATCTGAAAGAGAATCTAGTAGTGAAGGGTCTAATACAAATCGTGTTGGGCTTTCTTGCATGTAAGATTCACATATCCATCAAAGCATTGAACGATGATGCAAATTTTTAAAAATACATATGGTAGTTGTCGTAATAATTTTTAATAATAGAAATTAGAACTGTCACGTAGTTGTCGTAATATTTTTTTCAAAAAGCAAACATCTTTCTTACGAAGAAAATATAAAATTAAACTATGTACCCATAATTTTCATAGTCACGAAATAAAATCGACTCAAATGGTAGTTTATTCCTTTAAAAAGATGATATTTTTATAAGATTGAATTAATAATTATTATAAAATTACTCTATAGAACAAATAACATAAGATGTTTGAAAGAAAGATCTTGGTAACTTTTTGTTTATCTACAACACAACTTTTCAAATGCCAGCAATAAATTATAGACATCAATATATAGTCATTAATTAGTCACTTACTCACTTGGGTGTGTAAAATTCATGGGTAAAAAGCAGTTGGGTAAAAATTAAGTTTTGTAACTTTTGTTAATTTTTGGTAACTTTTGGTAACTTTTGTCAAATTTATCCTATTATATCAAATTTAATTTTTTTTGTTATTTAATTTTGATAAGTTTTGGTAAATTAGATTTACCCATGAATTTGATTGGCCCACTTCAACTTATTTTATAGTCAAATGTAAATGTGAATTTAAATTACAGGGTACTATAGTATTACATATAACTGTTTTTTTTTTTTCAAGAAAACAAAAGAACATAACTTTTCATATTTTAATCTTAATTGTAGAGACAAGTTAAAAGAAAAAAGGGACATCAAAAGAAGAAAAAAAAAACAATGGCCAAAAGTTAAATCACGTTATTAAAATAATATTCATCATCTTTTCATATAAAAAATATTCATTAATTAGTCTATTCTTCCATCAAATTTACTCTCATAATATATCAACTCCACAATAAAAATTAGATTAAAGTAAAATTTAATATATATTAAAGTATAAAACTCCCATAAAAAAACATATATTATTGTTTTACGTTTTCTTTAATAATTGTAAAAAGAAAAAATTGTTATTAACATTGCACCAAAAAAAAATGTAAATTAATCTAGTGAAAGTTATGCAACTTTGTTTTAATTGGTGTTTTGATTGCTGATACATGCTTAAATTTTGAAATTAATAACCATAAAAAAAACATATATTATTGTTCCTTTGGTAATTTTAAAAAGAAAAAAGTATTATTAACATTACAACAAAAAAATGTAAATTAATCTCTCTTTGTTATAAATAAAAGTAATGGAAATTTGTTTTGATTGATATTTTGATTGTTGATATATGCTTAAATTTTAGTATCAATAATTATTTTTAAATTTGTGATTATTAGTTATTTACCAAAAAATTACTTAGAGGTACCCTAACTTTTGAAGAAATAATTTTTTGGTACCCTAACTTTTCAAAACTAATTTTGAGGTACCCTAACTTTTAGGATTAGAAATTACTAGGTGAATTTCTAGCGAAATTCCGATTGATTCAAATCATTTTCGTCCACGAAAACAATGGGCATTTTCATCCACAAAAACACTTAATCAATTTCCCGCCTAAAACTCACCGTTGAATTAAAATAATTGGCCGAAAATTCACCTAATTATTTCTAATTCTAAAAGTTAGGGTACCCCAAAATTAGTTTTTAAAAGTTGGGGTACCAGAAAAACATTTCACCAAAAGTTAGGGTACCCCTAAGTAATTTTTTGGTTATTTACTACTAAATAGCAATGCTTCATAATTTCTCTAACCTTTTTTATTTTAATCATTTTTATAAAATATTTTTATATTTATTTAATGGAAATAAGTTTCCAACAACATATAATGTATACCGTTTCTATTATCTAAATAATTTATTTCAATGTTTAAGATTAAATTATTTTTTGCATGTTATTGATAAATATTTAAAGGGAATTATAGAGTTGCTTGCATTTATTCAAATTGACTAATAAAAAGTTAACAATTGTTATTATATGTAATTAAGACAATATTGTAAATAAATACAGATTTTTGAAATGCTCCGAAAATTCAATTATGGAAACGTCAAACTCAAACTAACGTTAACAGCGGAAGATTCATTTTTTTTTTCTTTTTATTAACTTGGGCGTTACTGCCGTACATCCGAAGAGATACAAGGCGAGAACCAGTGGCGAATCCAGAAATAAAATCAAGCGGGTCCAAAGTCAAACCTAAAAAGTCAAAACAATAATTCAAAAAACTTAGAATATTATTTGCATTGACTGGTTGATGTGGTTCAGGACTACGCTCCCTACTCTCTTCATTCAAAAGTAAATTGACAAACTTGAAAGAAATCGTGATTGAGTAAGTATTTATTTGAGATATCTTTCCATTTAAACTAAAAAAAATAGGGATTACAATAACAATTATTGAAAGAAAGGTACATTTAAACTGATCCAAATTAAAAATTAAACAAATTAAACTATGTAATCACACTCAAACCCATCAAAAAAAATTCTTTTTTTTTTAAAACCAAACCCATCAAAATTGAAAATTGAATAATTAAATTGTAATTGAAAATTGATAGATTTCAAAAACACGAGTCAAAAATCGAAAAAACAAAAAGAGACTAGAAAGATATTATCTGCTATGCAAGAATTGAACCCACAATCACACCCTACAATTTCACATTAAATCTAACGCATGCCACTGAGCCATGAGCAGCTACATGTTATTGCATTGTCACAAGTTGTATACATAACAAATTTGCCTAGTTTTACTCTTAAAACCAAAAATTTACATTTTGTTTTTGTAAAGCGGGGTCACTTGGACTCCCGTGAACCCATGTTAAATCCGCCCCTGGCGAGAATAGAGATTAAAAAAATAAACTACGAACTTCAATTTAATCAAACGAAAAGAACTTCGAATTCTAGAATAGCATAAACTCAACATTAACTAAACTTCAAGTCTGAACATAAACTAAACTTTATTTTCAAAACCTCTAACTCCAACGTCCTCACTTCTAGAACCCGTTCCCGTCACGTAACTGATCTTCACCTGAAACCAAAACATTCACAACATGAGGGGGAAACCTCAATAATGTCTACTCCTAACTGTCAAAGCAGTTTAAAGATCATTTCAATTCATTTAGGGGAGGGGAACAAGTCAAACATTTTCACAACTCATTTGAATCCCAACCCGAAACAACCAGAGTTCAAAATAACTAGAGATCAGAATACCAGACTTAAAAAACAAAAGTATAAGCTTTCAACTCAGAAAAACACAACGTTCCAAAAATCTTAATTGACTTTTCAAACTCAGAATCAGACATCAGAAATCACAAATCAGAAATCAGAAATCAGAAATAGAGTAACCCTTTCCTCAGAAAACAATCAGAATTTTATTGTGCGGGCGGGACTTGCCTATCCCCAGAATATCAGAACTCAGAATCAGAATATGGATGGCCAGTGCCAGAAATAGAATCAGTCTCAGAAATATGTATCGGACTCCCCGATCTCTTGATAACTACCCTGTAGGAACAGATCCTGGTCTTTGGATCGTTACCCGCAACCCGCTTATGGTTTCACTTTGATTATTAGTATCTTATGAAGTTCAGACGTCAGACTTTAAACAAAACCCAACCCAGTTTCCAAAACCAACAGAATAAAACTCAGAGTTTAAAAGACTATCACATTTTACTCAACTCAGAAAAGAACTCACAGACATCCAAAACAGACAGTCCAACTTTACAAAAAATCCCCTACGGGATGCACGCTTCATAAAATATATTAAAATCACAAAACAGATAAAAGAGCATCCGAATGGGGATTTCGAACATAGACATTACCTGAACAACTTCTCTTTATTGCAACACTTACACACGGGAGCTAACTACCGCATTGTCTCGCTCGGACCTAGAATTCGAATAAAAACTTCTAAAATTAGTAATCTCTACGATAATTAGTTACGCACGAATCCTACCCTACCTCATCCTTATCACTCTCTCATTAGTTAGTAATAAATGTAACGAGCATAACTTTCATGAAAACACGAACATCGCAACACATCTTTTCTAAAAGAATATTAATGAAATTGATACGACACGTTTAAAGTAATAAACGATATTGCCACGACCTTAATAACAATAAAGTAATGTCTTGAACTTAACTCGTATAACAACATAACAACTTGAAAACTTTACAATACTAATAACATGAAACTTTAAAATAATCACATGAAACTCTATAATAATAATATGAACCTTTAAATTAATAACATGAAACTAATAACATGAACTTTATAATAATAACATGAAACTTTAAAATAAAGTCATGAAACTAATAATAACAATAACATGAACCTTTAAAATAATATGGAAACCTAATCATGTCATGGAAACATAATAATAATACAATAACTTAATAATAACTTGGAACTTAGTAATAATAATGTGAAACTTAATAATAACTTATGAAAACTTAATAGTAATAATAATACGAAAATAAATTATGAAAACTTAATAATAATAATAATAATAATAATAATAATACAAAACTTAATAACTTATGAAAACTTAATAATAATACGAAACTCAATAACAATAATACGAAACTAAATAACTTATGAAAACTTAATAATAATATGGATATTGGATGATAATATGCCGACCTTTGGAGATATTGGACTATAATATACCGACATTTACTATTGGACAATAATATCCTTGACCTTTATACATAGGTAATATTATTATACCAATAGTGAATAAGTCGATGGTGAACTAGTCTCCATGTTGATGTGGCAAGCGGAGGGAAAAAAACAAATCCCATCCCAGTAACCCCATTAACCTCTCCATTTTTCTCACTAACTCACTTCAAAAAATCAGCCCCAACCCAGTGATTAAAGGGTTGGTGAACCGGTCTACATGCTGACTTGACACACAACTAACCAATGTCTTGAAACCTGGGTCAGTGAAAAAACGAAGGGGTTAACGGGGTTAGGGCATCTGCAATGGTGAGTTTCAATTCAACTCATTGCTGACGTGACATGAAATAAGAATGGAATGAGGTCGTATAGGAGATTTCAGTGGTGAGAATGAGACTCGTCTCACGAGAATCTCGTTTTCAGTCTCGCGAGACGAGTTTGAAAGAGAGTTTAACATACTAATATTTTAATCATAATTTTTTTTCCTCTCCTCCTCCACCTCATTTTTTATCAATATAACCAAATTAATTATATTATTAAGTAGGATTTATTTACTTTTTTTAATTAATATGAGTCAAACTCATGCTCACCATTGGAAAACAAGTTAAATAAAGGATTAAATTTTGACTTTCTGGATAGGGGTTCACAAATTTCACGTCATCCAATTAGCAAAACTCAAACTCACCGTTGCTGGTGCTCTTATTGGGATGAGACCGGTTTTTTCTCTTCGCCTGCCATGTCAACACGGAGACCGATTCACCACCTCTTTAGCCATTGTTGGTATAGTAATATCACTTAGGTATAAAGTGTTAGGTTTTAGGTTATCTATTTCCTAAACAGATACAAATTAATTGGCGAAATATTCATAAAAATTATAAACAATTAATCACAACAATTGCAGAGGCTTTAGTAATTACACCTGATCGCTAATTTTGGCTGAAGAAGAGGTTGACCTTCCAGATTCCAACGCTGAAAACCTCTACTGAAAAGTCCACGCAGCACTCCGAGAACCCGATTGCTAGATCGACCCAATCGAGACGAATCTCAATCTAAGATGTATGTGAGAATGTTTCGAGAAACAGAGAATGTTTCCTGAAACGAGAACTGCAAACTAAAAGAGAGAGGAACACATGAAATCACCATGGTATCTCTCTAAGAGTCTCAGGCGGTTGGTGTGGAATAATCTCTCCCAGAGACCCCTTTATATAGTGTTTAGAAAACCTAGGGAGAGGGTTCAAAACCCTAAAGGGCCGACTTAACACAATGTCGCGCTTCTTAGGCCCAACACGGTCCGTGTTGAAACAACACGGTCCGTGTTGGACTCCAGAAGGTCCATTAACTCAGCCCATGGACACCACGGACCGTGATGTCCCAACACGGACCGTGTTGGGTCAACACGGTTCGTGTTGAACCCAATTCGATCCGTGTTGGGTTGATTTCTCACAGAAATCAGTTCCCAACTTTTCTAAATGTAATATAATATCACTTAGGTTACATACATTGTTCCAGGGCACTGACTTGTGTGACCTAGTAGGACCAAATAATATAGTTGTAATTAAACATATTTAATTACTAATTATAGAGGTCGCTGGCAAGACATATAATTAGTATATTACTTTGGTTTAATCTCCGTGTATATAGAACATTGTCGGGACATTCCCAACAATCTCCCACTTGCCCACAAGTGTTCGATTCCTTGAATTCCCTTGTCTCTTACTGTCTCTAGTTCGGATAAGGTAAGCTAAAGTCATCCTTATGTAAGACCCGAACGTTCCTCGATCTCCGAGTTTAGACTTTGAAAAACAAACGATCAACTATTGACTCAACTAAGCTCGGCCAAGCATTTTCAGTCCAATCTCACCGAGTGGCCAACGAGACAACTGTCCCTAATAGGGAGGACAATGTCATCTTGTTCAGACACACATTCTCACATGATCCAACTGTAACCCAGACACCGCCTTTATAGCCTACTGTTACGAAAGGTGTTTGACGCGCTCCAAAGTTACAACAGACCATGTAGTCTATATATTGAACTCAGGATTTAGGAATTTTGAATAGTGAGAGTTCTTATAACATTCCTAACTTAAAGGGCTCCCACTACGGGTCAGTTTGGTAGTTGTTCTCAACAATACCCATGTGATTGATTTATGATATCATCACATCACTTTGATCACGGAACTTGATCATCACCTCAATCCTACATGCTAATTGTGTTGATATTATCACTGTTCCTACGTGATAATACAATTAGGAACCAGGTCAAATGTCGACCAAGACTAGCGCTATCAAGTTCACTAATGGGGTTTCAGAAATCGGACCTCATCCAATTTCCCATTTTGAATGCTTTAACCTTTTTGGACATTTACATAATTCTAAACCACAATTAATGTAAGTCTTGGAATATTATTCTTAATGATGAATCAACAATGTCATGATTCATGAACAATTCATGTAACTTCACTTGTTATTATTCCGGAATGTGTTCAATACTTATTACCCATGCATGGCTATCATGCTATAACTACAACAGGGGTTTAGTATATAATACTTGCAATGAACCTCGCACATATACCAACTCACTAATGACCTTTCATTCAAGAAGATATTTCCGGAACTCGTGTTTGGATTCATAGTGAGCTTCAGTTCCTTTGCTTGAGTGATGGCTCCTATCAACAAGGTCCATTTCTCTTGCAAGGCTAGAAACATCACCCAATTCTAAAAACGAACTTCGCAATCCTAAAAATTTCTGCCACAACTTCTAAAGTCGTGTCATGCTTGTCTAATTTGTAGAATTAACCGCATGTCATTTTAGGAACTTCTTCCAGTTCACCTCAATACCACTAAAAACAGATCGTATAATTTTCTCTGACCTTTCAGATAATCATATTTCTCTGCATGAGTGTAGCATCAATGCAACTCTTCACACTTAGCTTTTATCAACCACTTTAGACTTAGGACACATCCTTAGTTTTGCTTATACATATACAATGTATATGTTATGTTGGACTTTGAACATCTCGTGGCATACATTAATCTCACGCTTGAAGCATGAGTTATATGTCTCATCCTTTTTATATCTTCTTATTGTTTTGAGACAATCAAATTCCCTAAGGATATGCCATGATTTATGGAAATTAATCCATTCTCGAAGTGGGTTGAACTATTCAACACCTAGTCAACTTTGATTCAAACAATCAAAAATCTTTAATCTATCATTATAGATCTTGTCTCCAAGAAAATTCTTAGCCCCACCAATCCTTCACTTTGAAAATTATTCCCAAGTCAACCTCAGAAGACGCAACATGGGAATCTTCCTCTCAGTAGGCAGTATGTCAATCACATATAGTATCAGAAAACGCATTGCTCCCACTGAACTTCTTGTAAACACAATATTATCTTTGACACTTCCCAGTATATCAAACTTTTGATATCCTGGTCAAGAAGGTCAATGATTCCAACTCCTAGAAGCTTCCTTAAGACCACAGATGGTCTCTTGAAGTTTACAAGTATTCCAACAAAAGACCATTCAGTTGTGTCAAGTACACACCTTTCTTCCAAACCTAATTTTGAAGTCAGTCTTGATGTCTATCTTATTGAACCCATGTTTTTCCTTAAAACCCTCCTACGCCTGATGGATCACACCTTCAGACAAATTAACCGAGTTCTAAACTTGGTTGCATACATGGAGTCCATTTTAAACCTTATGGAAACTTGATTTGGTAAAGCTTCTTTGATGTAGGTAGAGTCATTACTTTCTAAAAGTAACATCTCACGCTCATCCATAGAAGATCGATATCTTTATGGCTGACGGAATTGTTTACCTAACCTTGCTTGGAGTAATGTTCATGGCACCTCCTCCTCAACGTTTTGAGGAGCTTCTACTGCCTCAACCTCGTTCTTAATTTTCCGACCAATAGGAAAACTTGAACTAGGGTCAAGTAGCGGAGTTGTGGTGATGATTATAGTGCTTTGTGTCTCTTGAACTTCGGTAAGTTCAAAAAACTCTCCCACTCTTTCTTTTAGAGAATAACATATTCTCTAAGAAGAAAGCATTTTGAGACACAAACACTTTCCTCTACAATAGTTTGTAGAAGTGATACTCCTTTCTTTCAGAAGACGGTTCAAGAACTTTTCCTCTCCAAATCAAATGTGGTGTCTTCTTTATTGCTTCAGATAATCTTTGTTCAGTAATTAGAGCTATGGTTAACTGCATGTATCCCCAAAAGGTAACCGGCAATGTTGACTCGACCATCATTGATCGCACCATATCTAATAAGGTGTGATTCTTCCTCTTAGATACGTCATTGAGATGTCGTATTCCTAGAGGAGAGAGTTATGAAACAATTCCACATTCTCTAGAATGCTCAGTGAAATCTTGGCTCAAATACTTACCTCCTCAACCTTATTGAAGGGTTTTGATTTTCTTGCCAACTTGGTTTTGTACTTCACTTTGAAAATCTTTGAACATTTCAAAGGGTTTGGACTTGTGGCATATTAAGTAGATATACCCATATCTACTAAAATCGTTACTGAAAGTGATGAAATAGTACTGTAAACCTTCTTCTTAGCACTAGTGCTCATAGGCCCACATACATCAATATATTTTCATCCTAATAAGTCATTAGCTTGTTCACAAATTCCAATAAGAGGTGATTTTAGTCATCTTACTCATCAGACATGCTGTATAAACATTGAACTTTTCAAAGTTTAGGTTTTCCAAAATCTTGCACTATGCAGTTTTCTGAATACATTTCTGATTAATATGACTTAAGCTTATAGTGCCAGAATTATGTTTCATTTGAGTCATTTGTTCAAACTCTTGGCTCAACCATTAGCATCCTTTCGATCGTATCTAGGTGCTTTCATTGTTTTGCCAAGACTACTTCATTTTGAAAATCTTCAAACTATTTTAACCTTCCAGCTTCAGATGAATCACACATAGACATGAATCACCATGGGTTATTTTATTCATCTTTGAAGATTTGAAGTAATTCATCCCTTGTACTTGTGCTCAATTGGACTACATACATCCATATGCATGAGTACGTGTTTGTTGGCACGTTCACCCTTTCTTGTAAAAGGTACAGTCATGCTTTGCAGACATCACATGTTTCAAAGTCTTATCATTCAAAAGTCTATCACTGTGACGCTTCTCAATGCGCTCTGATTTGCATGACTTAATAGATCGTTACAAGTTTTAATGTTTGAACATGAGTTATTCCTTTTAAACCGTTTGGTTTCGATGTGTTAGGTGTGTTTTATCCGAGATCCTCTCTCTCTAATTGAGAGTAAGAAATACTTATAATAAGAACATAGAATCACATATAAATTTCTCTCATAAGTCTTGAGGAAATGGATAAACAACCAACTTTTCATAAGGAACTACAACTAATTGCATATGTTCCTATTTGTAGGCTGACTCTCATCCTTCAAAACACATCTACTTTGCTGTAGATCCTGCACATTTGCATAAATGCGAGTTTTCACAGCCGGTATCTTATACTCAAAGTGGGTTTAATAAGGGTAGTGTATATCATATACGCATTTGCCTAGAAATGAAATCATATCTCAAGTCTTCCTTATAGTTATTCACGCTCCCAGTGTCATACATGATCTGGTTGTTAACTGGTTGCTGTCATTGGTTGGGTATGTACAACTGTTTGTCCTTACCTTTCCTTTGACTTCTTGTCTTTGATAGATTTCTTAAATCTTATTATCCCTTTTACTAAAAGACTATCTTTGGTCATCAACCTTTTGGTTAAAGGGGGATATGAGGTTTCTCATGTTTCAAAATAGTCAAATTATTTCAGAACATGAGTGCCATCAGTTGGCCTTGATCTAGCTTAACCGAGACTATCTGGTTATTGGTTTCACATTTATCAACTCTAGCTAGTTCGAAGAACTTGGTTTTGAGTTTGGAAATATCGAAAAAAAAAACTTCCTCTAACCTTCAAACATTTTGAAGTTAAAGTTGTATAAATACTATGACATTACATGTATTCATTTGGCTTGATTGACCTCTTAATATTGATGCCTAGCTCAATGTTATATCAAAGACATGTTTCTTTTAATTCGCCCAAGACAATCTTGTGATAACGATGCCAATTAAGGAATTGGTGTAATTGTTTTTCTCTTTCTCAAGGAGAAAATAATATTTTATTAGTGGTGGATGTTTGAGTGAAAAGACATAAATAATTCTACGAGACAAAAATGGTTCATTTTAGTTATTATTCATCAAAAGAAATTAAATTAATTTTAATTTCAAATCAAAACACTTTATCAACTCTCATTTAGTGTTTTAATTTACTAAGACCCACAAGACTCATGGGCTCAAGTGGACTTTGGCCCAACAAAACTCGATCTCATGTTATCTTTGGTGGATCATCTTATGATCGATCATTCAAAATGATTCTTAGCAAGAAATTTGTATCGAATACAATATTTCTCTTCCTCTGCTCTTGACCCAAAACTATTTTGATAGCCAATTCGAATTGACCTAGCTCCCACCCTACTTATTAATGATGGACAAATAATTCGCTTTGGCTTTCTTTGTTTATTCATCTAAGTGTTGTTTCGATAGGTTGAGCAATAATTCAATTTTGAGAGTAGGTTTTATTATCCTAAGCATGCAATTCTAGGTGAACTCTTTCGAAAAGCATAAAAAAAATAATAAAACGACATGCTATAACAAATTAAAGCATTAAAATAAAACCTGTAGTATGGCCACCTAGACTTAATCAAACTAATTTTAACTAAGCCTTGACAGTCTTCAAGAAACTCTTCTTGAGTTTTGCAACTTCCTTACATGGGCTCCCACTCGAATCACCACCTCCATTGATGTTGGGCTCCCACTCAACTTGATGTCTCCAATTACAACAAATTTACAAAGTGGATCTCACAATTGAGGCCTTACATGAATTAAAATAAACTTTACTGAAAATTTAAATTTATAATTAATTCAACGGCGGCACGCAGACCGTATTTCACCCAACCCGGTACGCAGACCGGTAAAATCGACTATCTATGGCCATACAAGAAGCACATGCAAACAGGTAATATTGCAATAATTATATCAAATATAACACGTGCTTAAATAACAATTATAAAGGCATACTTAATTGCAATATAACACATATAAGGAAACAAATACTAAATAAGGTTTCCTAAAAAGTTTGCATGATAAATGAAATAAACAAAATTCCAAATTTTATCTTAGTTACCTAAACAGATTTAGGATTTTATACCTATACATACAAAATACCTGACTTTCCTAAAATCAAAAAGTCTAAAAGATATTATATCTTTTAAAGATATTATAAGTTTCCTAAACTTTACAAACTAATAGATTTATGTCCAACAACTGATTTAGTAGTAATAGGATTTAATAATTAATTTTTAAAATTAACTACAAACCCTAAAACACATGAATTTACCAAAACTTCTGGCAACACGGTACGTGTTGGATCAACACGGTCCGTGTTGCTTCCCAGTTTCGGTTAATTTCGTAAATGAAAAACTTAAACAAAATTATCATAACTTATCAAATTTAAGAATTTCATATCATAGTGTTATCTAATAATCCAATATGAAAATTTTCCAGAATTTTAACAATTTTCAAGAGATTGTAAAAATTTTAGGGAATTAAACTTTTTAATTCTCTATTTTAAGAGGAAAATAAATAATAATAGTCCGATAAGTTTAAAAATCAAATTTTATAATTTTTTCATATAGTAGGTTCATCCAATATGCTACTATAAAAATTTCAGATTTTTATCAAATTTCAAAAATTAGAATAAAAATCAGAGAAGTAAACAATTATACTTTTCTGTTAATCTGAAAATTAAAGGAAAATTAGTGAACGATTTCGAAAATTCACGAAACTTTTATCCATAAGAAAATGGTTACCCAGTAACCTACTGTAAACTTTTCAGAAAATTTTCAAATTTCTATAAATTTACAAAATTCAGAGAAGCAACAAATTTATTTCTCTCAGATCTGAAAATCTAAATTAAAAAATATAATTTGACCGGATAAATTAACGAAAAAAATTTTCCTAAAAGTATGGTTACCCAGTAACCTACTATAAAAATTTCAAAAGTTTTACAAATTTCTAAAAATTTATAAAATTCAGAGAATTAAACGATTTTTAAATCTCTTCAGATCTGAAAACTCAATTAAAAATCCATTTTAATTGGTAAAAATCTACAAAAATTATGGAAAGTCCATAACACTTCCAGACACCTCCAGTAAAAATTTCAGAAATTTTTGAATTCGTCTGATATTTTATTTCGATTTTTCATATTTACCGTAAATAAACTAAATAAGAAAATAATTCTACAAAACCCTATTTTTCGAATTTTGACCTATTTCATGTATTGTCTACTGTTTAACAACATTAAACAAGATTGTTTCTAAAACATTCAAAATTAAATCAAGTTTATGGTATATTTAACGATTAAACAAACATAAAATCGATTAATTTAAGGCAATATGAAATAAGTAATAACAAAGCATGAAATTTTACAATAAAATTCCAGATTTACTATCATGAACAGTAAAGATTAAAACTTTCATAAAGATTCAAAATTTTAGGCATACATCTACTCTAGCATATTCACAATGTAATTCAACTATTGACAAAATTACTTATGAATTTAAGTATAATACTTTAGCATGCAATTGGTGGCTCTGATACCACTGTTAGGTTTTATGTTATCTATTTCCTAAACAGATACAGATTAATTGGCGGAATATTCATAACAATTATAAATAATTAATCACAACAATTGCAGAGGCTTTAGTAATTATACCTGATCGCTAATTCCGGCTGAAGAAGAGGTTGACCTTCCAGATTCCAACGCTGAAATCCTCTACTGAAAAGTCCACATAACACTCCAGCAACCCGATTGCTAGATTGACTCGATCGAGACGAATCTCAATCTCAGATGTATGTGAGAATGTTTCGGGAAACAGAGAGAGGAACTCAGGAAGTCATCCTGGTATCTCTCTAAGAGTCTCAGGCAGTTGGTGTGGAATAATCTCTCCCACAGACCCCTTTATATAGTGTTTAGAAAACCTAGGGAGAGGGTTCAAAACCCTAAAGGACCGACTTAAAGCAACAGCGCGCTTCTTAGGCGCAACACAGTCCGTATTGAAATAACACGGTCCGTGTTGGACTCCAGAAGGTCCATTAACTCGGCCCATGGACACCACAGACAGTGGTGTCCCAAACGGACCATGTTGGGTCAACACGGTCCGTGTTGAACCCAGTTCGGTCCGTGCTGGGCTGATTTCTCACAGAAATCAGTTCCCAACTTTTCTAAACGTAATACAATATCACTTAGGTTACATACATTGTTCCAAGGCACTGACTTGTATGACCCAGTAGGACCAAATAATATAGTTGTAATTAAACATATTTAATTACTAATTATAGAGGTCTCTAGCAAGACATATAATTAGTATATTACTTTGGTTTAATCTCTGTGTATATCGAACATTGTCGGGACATTCCCAACATAAAGGTCAGAGATATTGTTGTCCAATAGTAAATGTTGGTATACTACAATCCAATACCCCCAAAGGTCAATATATTACCATCCAAAACCCCATAATAATAATAGTAATACGAAACTTAATAATAATAACACGAACCTTGAGAATAATAATACGAAACTTAATAACTTATGAAAACTTAATAATAATAATACGAAACTCGATAATAATAATAATACAAAACTTAATAACTTATGAAAACTTAATAATAATAATAATAATAACAAAAGAAAAGAGGGATTAGGTTTATACAAAAATAGGGTGGTGTTGGGCTGTGTCGGGGTGGGTGGTTGGAATTCACGGTTCTGGGCAGAAACAAGGGGTTCAGGGGTGAGTTTTGTGGCGTTCTAGGCAGCAGAACAGACCGGCGGGGGTGTGATGGTGGTCGGAAAAAGGCGGGGATGGTGGTTTCCGATAGAATGAGGGTGGAAGCCTGGAAGGAGGATGGTTTGAGGTTGGTGATGGCGTTTGGTGGTGGTCCAAGGTGAGGTTGTGTGTCGGGTGTTTGAGCAGCAGCAGTAGCAAGATAATATAATGGAGAGAGAGAGAGAGAGAGAGAGAGAGAGAGAGATATGATAGGAGGGAGGGGACGTTGCATGGGAGGATAATATTACCCAACAGTTAAATAGAGAAGGGAAGAGAGAGGGAGAGGGGGGAAAGGTGTGCAATTGGGGGGAAAATCATCTGATTTAAAAACCAAATGGAGGGAATTAGGGTAAATTAGGGGGAAAATTAGGGGGGAAAATTTGTAAAAAAAAACCTAGATTTATTTTAACACATCTCATAAAAACTCTCTCCTAAAAACAACACTTTTTCTAAAACAGATCCTATAAACTGATCCTAATAAAATTAATCGATAACCGAAAATTTCTTAACTGATATTTTTCAGTTACTAAAAATTCCAAGTAACCCACTTGCGACCCTAAAGCTCCATGTGAAAACTTATATATATTTAACAGAAAGAAAACACACGTCGAATAATTTAACGGTAAACATAATGACTTTTTTCGGGGTTTTACATCATTACCTTCTTCAAAAAAAGTTTCGTCCTCGAAACTCAACATTTCACAAGCATAGGAGCGAAAACTTAATCATATTGTAACTTTTGAGGGAAAGAGAGACGAGTACCAGGTGCATCGTCGTCCAAATTTTCTTCCTCCTTGCCTCGCATTATGTACACTCGGCCTCCTTGATTGCGCGGTGCTTGATATTGCTGACGAGGTGGGTGTTGATTAGGTGGTCTGTCACGATTGGCCTGGTTGCCATTGGAGCCATCCTGATTCAGGTGTTGTTGCCTTGGGTTCCTATTGTAGCCTCCTCGATCCTGGTATGTTGAGGGTGGGGCTCCTTGATCGTGAGTCCTTTCATGGTTGGATCCTTCTGGTGCTGGAAGAGGGCAGTCTCTTACCATATGACGCGGGCTGCCACACCGGTAGCAGCTTACCTTTAGGTTATTCCTGCACTCTCTGGCGATATGGCCCGGCCTGCCACAAGCTCTACAAAACAACCCAGGTGGTGGTGCTTGGTTACTCTGCCAGTTGTTGTGGTGGCTTCTCTTGTCAGGGTATATTGGAGTATGATCAGAGCGGGAAGGTTCCTTCCTCTTGTTGCTTTGCTTGTTCAGATGTGCCTCCCAGGCTACAGCTACTCTCTCAATGTTGATGGCCACGTCCAACATCTCCTGGTACGATGTGAACGTGCGTGCTGACATACGATCTTGAATGTCAAAACTCAGACCACACTCGAAACGATTCATCTTCAAAACTTCGTTAGCCACGTATGCCGAAGCGAAGCGGGAAAATTCCGAGAACTTGGCAGCGTATTCCAACACGCTGTTCTTTCCTTGTTCCAATTCTAGAAATTCTTTCTCTTTAGCCTTTTGGAGCGACATAGGGTAAAGGCGATTTTTCAGCATCTCCTTGAACCGGTTCCAGTTGAACCCAGGTTCATTCTGTCGTTCTTCACACCCATCCACCATAAGTCAGCCTCTCATGTCAGGTGATAGGTTGCGAATCCAACTTTCCGCTCCTCAGGGCATGGAAGAGCGTCGAATTTCTTTTCAATGTCGCGTATCCACTCTTCAAACACCTTGGGGTCAGCTTCCCAAGAGTAGGCGGGAGGGTTGAGGCTGTTGAATTCCTTGAATAAAGAGGCATTGTTGTCCCTCCTCGAATCGCCTATTTGCTCCGACATTCGTTGAAGGTGCTCGGTTTGCCAAGTCATCTTCTCCATTATCATAAGTTGTGCCATATCGGGGGCTATCACCGGGGTGTCCTCTCTATTCGTGGCGGATCGAGTAGCCTGTGCTGCTCGTGGAGCTGCTGTCTCTTAGAGTTCTGCAAACCGTTGTCTCAGCTTATCGCTAGTTGGGATAGGCCTACCTTGAGGCCCTTTAGTTCTGGTCCCATCGTCTTGAGTCATCCTGGAGTCAGAACAATTCGCCTTATCCAGCTCTTACAAATGAGTTTCTACCCTAGTAATTCGAGCATAACAAAACGTTCACAGGGCTACTTGATAACAACATATTAGGTAAGCACTTAAACACATAAACAATTAGGGAGCAAAATATATTCCAGTCCCCATCCTACACTCACACTCCACACGTAGCATCCTAAGCTCTAACTAAAACCTAATAGACACTTAGGAGCTACCTGGTCGTAACCCAGAGCTCTGATACCATTCTGTAACGCCCCAGAAATTCAATTATGGAAACGTCAAAGTCAAACTAACGTTAACAGCGAAAGATTCATTTTTTTTCTTTTTATTAACTTGGGCGTTACTGTCGTACCTCCGAAGAGATACAAGGCAAGAATAGAGATCAACATAACAAACTACGAACTTCAACTTAATCAAACAAAAATAACTTCGAATTCTAGAATAACATAAACTCAACATTAACTAAACTTCAAGTCTGAACATAAACTAAACTTTATTCTCAAAACGTCTAACTCCAACGTCCTCAATTTTAGATCCCGTTCCCATCACATAATTGATCTTCACCTGAAAACAAAACATTCACAACATGAGGGGGAAACCTCAATAATTCTACCCCTAATTGTCAAAACAGTTTAAAGATCATTTCAATTGATTTAGGGGAGGAGAACAAGTCAAACCTTTTCACAACTCATTTGAATCCCAACTCGAAATAACCAGAGTTCAAAATAACCAGAGATCAGAAATACCAAACTTAGAAAACAAAAGTATAAGCTTTCAACTCAGAAAAACACAACGTTCCAAAAATCTCAATTGACTTTTCAAACTCAGAATCAGACATCAGAATTCAGAAATCACAAATCAGAAATCAGAAATAAGAAACAGAGTAACCCTTTCCTCAGAAAACAATCAAAATTTTATTATGCGGGCGAGATTTGCCTATCCCCAGAATATCAGAACTCGTAATCGAATCGATCTCGATCCTCGTAATCGAATATGGATGGCCACCCTAAATGTAATCAATCTCAAAAATATATATCGGGACTCCCCGATCTCTTGATAACTACACTGCAGGAACAGATCCTGGTCTTTGGATCGTTACCCGCAACCCGTTTATGTTTTCACTTTGATTATTAGCATCTTATGAAGTTCAGACGTCAGACTTTAAACAAAACCTCACCCCGTTTCCAAAACCAACAGAATAAAACTCAGAGTTTAAAAGATTGTCACATTTTACTCAAATCAGAAAAGAATTCACAGACATCCAAAACAGACAGTCCGACTTTACAGAAAATCTCCTACGAGATGCACGCTTCATAAAACATATTAAAATCACAAAACAGACAAAAGAGCATCCCAATGGGGATTCGGAGATAGATATTACCTGAACAACTTTTCTTTATTGCAACACTTACACACGGGAGCTAACTATCGCGTTGTCTCGCTCGGACCTATAATTCGAATAAAAATTTCTAAAATTAATAATCTCTACGATAATTAGTTACGCACGAATCCTACCCTACCCCCAACCTTATCACTCTCTCATTAGTTAGTAATATATGTAATGAGCATAACTATCAGGAAAACACGAACATCACAACACACCTTTTCTAAAAGAATATTAATGAAATCGATACGGCACGTTTAAAGTAATAAACGATATTGCCACGACCTTAATAACATTAAAGTAAGGTCTTGATCTTAACTCATATAACAACATAACAACTTGAAAACTTTATAATACTAATAACATGAAACTTTAGAATAATCACATGAAACACTATAATAATAACATGAACCTTTAAAATAATAACATGAAACTAATAACATAAACTTTATAATAATAACATGAAACTTTAAAATAAAATCATGAAACTAATAATAATAATAACATGAACCTTTAAAATAATATGGAAACCTAAGAATGTCATGGAAACTCAATAATAATACAATAACTTAATAATAACTTGGAACTTAGTAATAATAATAATGTGAAACTTAATAATAACTTATGAAAACTTAATAATAATAATACGAAAATAACTTATGAAAACTTAATAATAATAATAATAATACGAAACTTAATAATAATTATATGAAACTTAATAACTTATGAAAACTTAACAATAATAATACGAAACTTAATAATAATAACACGAAATTTAATAATAATATGAAACTTAATAACTTATGAAAACTTAATAATAATTAATAATATGAAACTCAATAATAATAATACAAAACTTAATAACTTATGAAAACTTAATAATAATAATAATAATAATAATAATACGAAACTTAATAATAATAATACGAAACTTAATAAATTATGAAAACTTAATAATAATAATATGAAACTTAATCACTTATGAAAGCTTAATAATAATAATAATAATAATAATAATAATAATAACAACAAAAGAAAAGAGGGATTAGGTTTATATAAAAATAGGGTGGTGTCGGGCTGCATCGGGGTGGTTGGAATTCACGGTTCTGGGCAGAAACAAGGGGTTCGGGGGTGAATCTTGTGGCGTTCTAGGCGGCGGAACGGACTGGCGGGGGTACGATGGTGGTCGGAAAGAGGCGGGGATGGTGGTTTCCGATAGAATAAGGGATGGAAGGAGGATGGTTTGAGGTTGGTGATGGCGTTTGGTGGTAGTCCGAGTTGAGGCTGTGTGTCGGGTGTTTGAGCAGCAGCAACAGCAAGATAATATTATGGAAAGGAAAGGGGAGGGGAGGGGGGGGGGGAGAAAAAGAGAGAGAGAGATGTGATAGGAGGGAGGGGACGTTGCATGGGAGGATAATATTACCCAACAGTTAAATAGAGGGAGGGAAGAGATAGGGAGAGGGGGGAAAGGCGTGCAATTGGGGGGAAAAATCATTTGATTTAAAAACCAAATGGAGGGAATTAGGGTAAATTGGGGGGGGGGGATTTGTAAAAAAAACCTAGATTTATTTTAATACATCTCATAAAAATTTTCTCCTAAAAACAACACTTTTTCTAAAACAGATCCTACAAACTAATCCTAATAAAATTAACCGATAACCGAAAATTTTTTAACTAATATTTTTCAGTTACTAAAAATTCCAAGTAACCCACTCGCGGCCCTAAAGGCTCCATGTGAAAACTTATATATATTTAATAGAAAGAAAACTTATAATTATACCTCATTAATATATATATCTTCTTTATATAATATGTTAAAACAAGACAATTAATCATGTAATAGTGTCACGAGTTATCATTGTGGAAAATGAAAAGACACCAAAAAGATACCAACATTAACCCATTCTAATTGAAAATTTACCAAGAACATTGTATAAACGAATCATCGCCATTAATAACATTGATTAATTAATTAATGTAAAAATACCCACGGTCCAACGCTTCCATATTAAATCTGAAAAGAGCAAACCGGGGGGGGGGGGGAATGGTTCTCTGTAATCAATAATAAATACAGTAAAACAGTTACATATACATAATAAAATGGTTCTCAGTACTCACCTATACATAAATTGAGAAGCCTTCACACCAATTTTCAAGCATTGCAAAGGTAATAAGCTATGCTACTCGACTTCACCTCAATACATAATTTTTATTTCAATGTCCATGTTATATTTCTAATAAAACCAATTTACATGCAGTTTGTAGTTCATCCCTATCACTTAGGACAATCGTTCCCTTCAACGATAAAAGGTAATGTATTATACTATTTACTATAGATAACTCCATAAATTTACTATAGATCATTATAATTAACATACTCAATTCTAATTTCAAATATTATTAAAAAGTTTGATTGGTAGGAACCGGTTAAATTCTAAATTGTCAAAAATACCCTTATAATATTCTTGAAATGAGGTAAAAAATGTATTATTAGGGTTAGAATTGGTATTATGGTTGTTGAAAATGTAAAAGTTAGGTAATTTGACAAATAAAAAGGGACAAGGTAGTTAGGAAATTTGACACCCATATAGGGATGGATGTAGTAATAAAAATTATTGTTATTCTTTATTATATGTAATTAAGACAATATTAAAAATAAATATAGATTTTAGCATTCTTTACTGTTATATTATGTAAATTAATTTTGAAGACAATTCGAACAAAACAAATACAAAAATAATGACAATACAATTTTTATATAATTTTTTATATAATTTTTAATTATTATTTTATTAACTATATTAAAACAAAACCAACCCATCTAAGATGATGTCATGTGTCAACACAGAGTAATATATAAAAATTTATTTTTTTTAAAAAAGGGTCAAAGAAAAAAGTTAGATAATAGTTACTCCAATTCAATTAAATGATCAAAATGTAAATATTTCCTATAATTATTATAAAATTCCTCCAAAAATAAATATGAAAAAATTTGTCGTGCATCACACATGAATTAATAAAATAATAATTAAAAATATCCAGAGCACATATTCCGGGCATAGAATATATATTGGCCCGTTGCAACGCACGAGTAGAGTAACTCTTTCTGACCCCTCAAACTTCCCCATTCAATCAGCAGAGTGATAGTCATCCCGAATTCCCCACCCCCCTCCTCCCTGTGGAGCTCAACTCTCAACCCCTCAAACTTCCACTCCTGAATTTCATCTCTTCAATTTGTTCTGGGGAATTGACTTCTGAAACAACAAAAAGAGGGTTTTAGATAATTTAGAGATGCCAATAGCCAGTGCGGCAGCAGCAGCACCTTCTTCAACCACGCGATTTTGGGGGGCCTTCATATCTTACAACTCCTTATCCCTTTCTTCTACTTTCACTCTTCCTACCCACAAACATCACACTTTTTGTTGTGCTATCAAAACTGGTAGTCAAGAATCTTATGGCTCCGACTTGCTCCGGAAACCCATTGTCTCCGAGACCCACGCCGGCGGCAATGGACGTCCTCCTTATCATGATTCTGTGGAAAGCCCATCTGGGTTTGATTCAGAAGGTGACGCTGAGAACTTGGTCGATTGGGAGGACCAAATTCTTGAGGATACTGTCCCTCTTGTTGGGTTTGTCAGGATGATTCTTCATTCCAATAGGTTAGTTAGTTAGTGCCAATCCAATTATGTCAGGAATTTAAAATTTAGGCATCCATTGGTTGTTGTTAATTGCTTAATAGGTTGATGCTTATAATATGTTGGGTGTTTGGCAGATACCAAAGTGGGGACAGATTGAGCCCTGAGCACGAGAGAACTATTTTGGAGAGGCTCCTTCCTTATCATCCTGAATATGACAAGAAAATTGGTTGTGGAATTGATTACATCACTGTAAACTTCTCTCTACCCTTTACTCCTCTTACTTAATTGTTAATATCCCTCTCTTGTTTGATTTCTAGTTTTGCTAGTTGAAGGGTATTCAGTTTCTGGTACACTCTTGGAGGGACGGAACATGGCTGTGTTCAAAACCCTTTCTCTATTACCTTTTGTGCCCATCTTGTTTCATTCACTGTGTCATAATTTCTTGCTACACAGTCACTTCCAAGACAACATCTTGATGGTTTATGATCAGCGTACAGTGAAATTTTATTATCCGGTAGAACTTGAATATTTGTCAGAGTAGCATCTTGATGGAAAATTAAGATAGTGACTTTGGTGGAGTGGTCTTGCAGATACAATATATGTTCCCTAGTTAGATAAGACCTTGGTTAAGCAAATGCAAGTGGTTAATTCATCTAATTCGCTTCATGTCTTTTGTGAACATTGTGCCCTATCTTTTCTCTAGTTCAATTTTAAGTATCTGCAGATTCTAGAGTTACAGAATATAGATTCTATATGGGTCATTCTACAAACAAAAAAAAAAAAAATTGCCGGGGGTGCCACACATCTTTGGAAATTGACTCGCGGGACACCAATTTTATTTAATGCATTCCTAGATGACATTATAATTACATAACCGGCTGGCAGGTGATTTTCAGGACGTACTTTCACCTGAAAATTTGAAAAGTCCATTTTACCCTTGAAATATTAAGTAAATTGCCCGTTTTACCTTTAGCTTTAAAAAGCGCTCGCTTTGTGCGCTATAGCTCACAAAGTGTTCGCCTTGTCCCTTCCGCGCTTTTTGCGCTTTATGGTGCACTTTATGCCGCTTTTACTGTTTAACTAATTAAAATTATGAAACATTTAGTGCATTTTTAAAAGAACCCCTTATAAGCTATGAGGAAACCTTAGACTACGCAATTCCCTATCCTTCTTCCTCTCTTCTTGCATGACTATGCTTGTTTTATTTCTTTAGAAGAATATTTTGGTGTTACATCTTACGTTGAATACAATTTGCGTGATTTTTTGTGTATTACTTGTGTCTAATCCATTATTTGATGCCCTTTCTGAGCTTATTGCGTGAAAATATAGCTTTGGAAAAACTATGCTTTGGTGCGCCTCACATGCGTGAAGAGCGCGAGTTTTCTCTGCGGCTCGCGTCTCGGGGCCCTATGCGCTTTTTTGCGCCTCGTGCTATTTTAATCTAAGGTTTTACCCTTAACTTGCCCGCTCAAACTAGCCTACTAGTGGTGTATTCCACATTCTTTCATTCGAAAACCTCAAAAGTGTCCGTGGTGAAGGAATTTGGTGTCATTCTTTGCTTCTTGTTACTTTTGTATAGATCGTCTCCTTTTTTGTTCTCCCTATTGGTGTTTTCCTCCCCTATACCTGTTTGTACTGCTCTTTTGCTTGGAACCTTTTGAGTGTTGGGGAGACTAACTTCCCTTTGATTCAAGAGAAAGACGGTTATGATGAAAAACATCAGTAGCAGTTGTTGAATTCAAAAGGGTGAAACATCAGCAGCAGTTGCTGATTTTGCCCATACTTCAATGCTCATTGATCAAAATTCTAGGGAGATCCAGATTGGTATTGGCAAATAACCGACCAATGAAACCAACTAGGACTAGGACGCCTTGAACTTGAAGGTATTAGAGCAAAAAGCAAGTTTGGAGGATCAAAACATTCAAGTTAGTTTCAGTCATGATGAATTTCTTGAAAATGAGTCGTGCAGAAAGTCTCTGGGTGAGGATTTTGAGGATTATAAATCAGCAACGAAATCAATGGATACCCTGGTAAGGGATCAATAAGATTCTTCTGTTGGATCAATGGGAACAACCTGATAACGTTGTGGAGGGTAGTCTATCTCCAGTTGGGAGGAGGAAGAAGTTGGTCAAAATTCAGCATTGCCTGAGGCTGAAGTGGAAGCTCAGAATTGGAAGGAATACAGATTGGCAGAAGGATTGATTGATGCTCAGATGACAAGGAGTGTTTTGGATTTCGACTCTTTGAGATCTGACCATGTTGTTGAGGAAAGGATATCACCAGTTCTGAAGGTTCAGGCTGCTGTTCTTGCTCAGTTAAGAAATCAATTAAGGATGTGTTTGATTAGGATGAAAAAATGATTTTCCCATTGACTGGTGTTTGGTGACCGGAAAATTGAGAAAACCATTTTTCAAGAAAATGATTTTCCCACATCCTTTTGTAAATTATTTTTTTGACTCCAACCTAATGAAAGCCATTTTCTCCTTCTTTCCCCTTCTCTCTCTCTTCTTTCGTTCTCTCTCCCTTCTTTCTCTCTCACGCACCAATTTGAATATTTTTCTCTCCCTCCATCACTCTCTCTCATATACCCATTTTAATATCTTCTGTCTCTCGTTTTTCTCTCTTCCACCACCCTCTCTCTTGCACCCGTTTTATACTCTCTCTCTTTCTCTCTCTCTTGCACCCGTTTTAATACACTCTCTATTTCTCCACCACTCTCTCTCACACATGCATTTTAATCTCTGTCTCCTTATTGTCAAATAGGTGAAAACTGTTTTCCAGGAAAATCATTTTCCTGTGTACCAAACATGGGAAAATATCAAATGAAATTCATTTTCTAAGAAAATCATTTTACCAAGAAAACCATTTTCCTAGAAAATAATTTTCCTTTACACCAAACACACCCTAAGGGTAAAATGGGCAGTTCACTCAATATTTCAAGGGCAAAATGGACTTTTCAAATTTCAGGCGAAAGTACGCCTGAATATCACCTGCCAGCCAGTTATGTAATTACAATGTCACCTGGGAATGCATTCAATAAAAGTGGTGTCCCGCGAGTCAGTTTCCAAAGATGTGGCACCCCCAGCAATTTTTTGGGTCATCCCGTCTTTCTTATTTTTAGGTATACATGATAAAGACCTAGTAGATGATTCAAATGAGATTTACACATAGATGGAAAAGGGAAGTGTTGAGATATCATCTTTATTCCTTTCTAGGCAACGAATTTAGTGATAGGGCCATAATAGGCATTGTTTTTCTTTCAAGAATCACAACCTTGCGTCAGTTTAAGAATATTATGATTAGGTACGATCTCAATTGCAATGTTTTATAGGATTAATGGAAAATAGATTTCTATAGACAAAACCGAGAAATTTTTTTATTCTTATCATTTCTATAGTTCCTATTCCTATTTTGGTTAAATAGAACTCATTACTTCATTTTATCACTAAAGTCACCAACCTTCTCATATTTAAATGTGACAAGATCCTTAAATTAATCCTAACATATTTTTAAGGTAATATATTATAGGCTTCAAAATTTCACTTATCTTTTATATTGGCAAACATAATTGAAAAATATATTATGAGAAAAGATGTCTTTCCTAGCAAGTTGGAGATACCAATTGATTATTATCAAGACTTATTCGTATAGGATATTTAGAATCTTTTTTAATATTTCACTTTTATTTGAATCTTATCTTTTATTATGTACTCCCTGCGTTTCAAAATAATTGACTTTCATGGTTCTCAAAGTCCTTTGATCTAGAGTTTCCCATGTATATTTTACCAAAAATTACTGTATGAATGAAAGTAGTCTTATATGATCAATCATTACTTATATTTAAAACTTAATGGTTGAAGTTTTCGGCACAAAATTCAAGACGACAATTGAAAAAGAAATGGTGGGAGCTCAGTTTTAAAAAGCGTGCGCGATAGCAGTCATAGCACACAAAACGCGCACCTCGTCCCCTCCGCGCCTTTTGCACCTTATGGTGCGCCTTATGGAGCTTTTACTGTTCAACTCATAAAAAAATATGAAACATTTAGTGTATTCTTAAAGAAAACTCCTTCTAGGTTGTGATGAAACTCTAGACTGCGTGATTCTCTCCCCTTCCTCTCTTCTCGCGCGACTGTGCTTGTTTTATTTCGTTGGAAGAAAATTTCGGTCTTACATCTTATGTTAAAGACAATTTTCGTTTTTTTTCGTTGTATTACTTGTGTCTAATCCATTATTTGATGCCCTTTTTAGCTTATTTCGTGAAATATAGCATGGGTGGGAGTAATATTTTTGTTCAACATTATTTATGGTACGTATGTATGGCCAATAAAGTTATCCCATTTGTCAAAACAAGTAGTTTACTCACCTTTATACAATACTGTAATGATGCCAAAATGACTGTGTATGACAAGATCACCAATGGAGAACTTTATCTAAGTTGCGTTTGGGGGTATAGAGTTGCAAGATGGCCTAACTTGAGCAAGGAGACTCTTATAGAAATACATATAATGTACTTTTTTAGCAGTAGACATGTGGACTTGTAGATATGATATGTTGGTATTTGAGGGGGGGGGGGGCGAGCAGGAGAGAAAAGATGGACTATATGAAAAGCAAAATATAGTTTGTTTGTATATCCCAAAGTGACCATCATTAACAAGAATGCCAAATGTGGACATTGTCTAAAGGGGCCATTTGGGGATATGGAAATGTAAGATTGCTTACCTAAGCAAGGATACGCTTTCAACAAGACTTGTGTGGTTTCTCTAGATAATATATATTTTTTAGGAATAGTGTATTTTCTAGAGAGGTAGAGCTGTTAAGATGTACAAACACAAATAACAGAATGCAATAAAAAGGTATTACAAGTATCCAAATCATACAAACCAAGAGTAAATAGGACCAAGAGTACAAGGGCATGCTCTTTTCTGCTTATTTTCACTAAATTTAATAAACTTATTCTATTGAGTTTATATGAACTTTTCTGCTTTTTGCATAACTTATTTTGAGCTTAACTCATTTACAACTGCACTTATCCAACCTTATCATTGTAAAAGAAAAGGTGAAAAGAATAGGCCCACAATTTGTAGACAAGAAAGCTCACTTGGTGTTAAAGCCAGTCAACAATTACTAACTCGGTAGATATTAAAGAGGCCTGTATTATAGGAATTAAGTCTCGAAATGGGCTTAATAATAGGAATTAAGCCTATAAACCTGGCTCTATGTAGAAGCGCATAGAGAAATTAAATAGCCAACTAAGTAACAAACGAAGGGTAGACAAAGTTGCTTATCTGGTAAGTGTCTCTAGTCTTAGTTACCACAAACTTCTATCTAGAACTGCCCTCATAGTAGGTTCCAAGTGAGAGTATCTGATTTGATGGCCTCAATCCAATACTTGTTTAGCAACAGTGGCTTGTTACTACCTCTTATCCTATTCTCTACGGCAATGCACATTAGCCAAGTATAAAATGTGACAGTTCTGTGGGAAAATGGATGCATTGAATGCCTCTTGCCTTTTAAGTTGAGCAAACCATGTTCTCACCCTGCAATAATTTCTATGTGCAACTCAATGGCCAAAGTAGGGAGATTTTTCTGTAAGGTGGCCAACAATGCTCCATTAATCCCACCCAAGAGCCAACTCTTATGTACTGCATGATGTCACTATTGATCTCTTCCTTTTCCTTTGAATGGTTGACTGAACTGTCTATTGCATTCAGTTTCGCAACATCATTATTTGTGCCCTTCCCTTTCTAACTGAATTCCTTACGATCTTGCTATTCAATTACTCTGGGTTCGCCTTCTCATAGTAAAACATTTGGAGTCCTAGGGCTACCTTCAATTCTCCAACTTTCTGTCACTTTTTTCCCTAGGTTGGAAACTATATATTATTTTGGTACAATGCTCCATGGAGTATAAGGAGAAACCAAAGTCTTTTCCTTTTCCCCCCTTTGGTCATGTTTTAGACTTTATCTTACTCCAAAGTTGCTGAAATTGGGAAAAGAAAGAAGAAAGAGGGAATCTAGAGGTAAAATGGGGAAAATTAGCGTGCCCTTGTTGAGGGGGCCGACATCTAAACTTGGCGATAACATTTTTACAAGGCAAGCAGTTAACGATGTAATTTAGTTAACTCTGTAATATAATTCAAAAGTGATTGAATTACCATGCTTGGTCATTTAAAATGAGTAATGCAGTCACAAATTTTATAAAATTGATCACATTTTTTTTTTCAGGAATGTGTGGATGAGAGAGCGATTAACCGGGGCAGCGATGGGGTTTTTTTTTGGGGGGGGGGGGGGTGGAGTAAAATATGTGCGCGCTTGTGCTTCACTGAAAGAGAGAGTGAGAAAAGAGAAAATAATTTGATAGTGAGATATTATATCAATATATGAGGATTTTTAACATTGTGTGATTAAAATGGCATAGGTAATTACATGTGATTTTGTTTACAATATAATAATTTTGATGACAAAGCTAATATGCAACCAAACATTGTAACACAAGTAACATTGAAAGGTTGACCCAACCAAACAAACTCTTTGTCAATATTTAATATAGGATGATCAACTAAGGTTCACAGGACCTGTTTGGCTGTTTATAGTATATTACTATGCAACCTTGCTAAAACTAACAATCCTTAGGGAAATTTTGAAACTAGTGTATTCCTTAGAATAATAGGAAAAGGAAATAAAGATCAAAATTGAAGGATATTCCTCAACCAAATAAATCATTCCTTCAATTAAATGCATATTCATTTTTCTAATACTTCAAAAGCCTCCTAGTGATTATCCTTGTACTTTGTTTCAAAGCAGTAGTGGATGATCAATCAAGATACTATGTTCAATACTATTATAATAGGTATCAAAATATTGTAAAGAGATTAAAAAATCCTTGTTTTTTTTTTTTTTTAAGTCTCCCTCCTTATGGCATGGTTACAAAAACCATGTGATGCATTTGCCAAAAAATAGCTAGGAGGTGACCAGTGTTTTGTAAAACTGACTGGCTGGGGACGACATTTTTTTTTTCTACTTGTAGACTCCCCATATTTTCTTTTAAATGGCTAGCGGGTGACAATCCGACCATTTTTTAATCGGTTTCCAATGAAATGTGTTGATTGACGTTATTGCCCCTGTGAAAGCCCGCTTAAAGTCTTACTCTGTCAGAATTAACTCTCTTAACTCTCCTCTCCCTCTCTTCAATTTGAGGTACCGAAAACCCCATCTCCCCGATCCATCTCTCACCTAAAATTGAAGGTGATTGATTTTTATGCTGATTGGGGGTCTTCTTGCGCTTGATTGAAGACTTGGCAAGAGTGAAATCCATTGAAGATGATAGATTTCGGAGGTGGAAGATAGAGGAGGAAAGTGTTGAATTTGGCAAGCCAAAAATCAAACACCACCAACCCACCATTCCCCTTTCAAATTCATGAACACACATACATTAATAACTTTCAGAACCCTAAACCAACAAATTTTAACATAAAAGGCATACATTTCCTAATTCACTCCAAAAACTCCAAACCAAAATTTTTCATACTTAACAAACAGTTCAAAACCCTAATTCAACCAACAACATGGTCGACCTCCACAAATGAACCCAAAAAGTGCTTCCCAAACAACAAGTTTTCACAAAATAAACGAACACTACACCAAAATTCAAATACATGCTAGAAATCCTAGTTAGCGGAAATCAACTCAACAAGCACAAAAAACTACTTTAACACTTCATGGAACTCACCTCTGCCACATTGATGACCTTCACTAATCTTCAAGCATAACTCTTCAAGTGTGACTTCATCTATCTCGGGGTGAGCCTCTCTCACTCTCTTTCTGGGTTCTCAATTTGGGAAGTAAATGGACAAGGAAAGAGGGAGCAAGCACCTGTTTATAAAGAAGGAGATTTGAACAGCAAACAGTAAGAGAAACCCTCATTAAACTAACTACCTATTGCCCATACCAACTGTTGTCGGATTCTGGCCAAAATTTTCAAATTTGGCCGTAATGTCACCCGCTAGCCATTTAAAACAAAATATGGGGAGTCTACAAGTCGAAAAAATAAATGTTGTCCCCAGCCAGTCATTTCCAAAACATTGGTCACCTCCCAACAATTTTTTGTGCATTTGATGCACCATGTTATTTTCACAATTGGGAATTAGTGTAGTGTAAGGTGCAGAAGTTTTAAAACTTGCCAATAGGAACTAAACATGGAGTTGGGGGCTTGGGGAGGGTCCGCAGTGTTTCTCCTTGTCACTGGCCACTTTTAAATGGTTTTAATTGGTTACATTTAGTTTCTTTTTTTTATTTTCAGAAGGGTTGGGAGGTTTTGATAAGTCTTGCCAATGGAAGGCTTTCATCCCTAACTTCTTCAAGGGGTATGTATCCCTCATCCAAGTGGAAATGCTAATTTGATTTGACTAAAGTCCTTGGAAGATGTAGTCAAGGTTTGGAACTCATTCTTTTTAGGGTAAGATTTGTATATTTTTGGTCTTGAATAGCCACATGCCCAGACCCATTTTCATGTTGAGTATTCTAGAAGGGTGATTAAGGAGGGGAAACAAAGACTTCAATATCTGCATGAGCATATGAGTGTTTTCACTGTTTTGTACAGAAAGAAATCAAGGAAGCAAATAACATTAAGAAAGATGGGGTTTAGCTTTATGTGATTTCTGGTTTTATGAAGTTTGTTTTAACCAATTTGTATATGCAATAATGAAGATTTATCTTGGGTTTTTGGTTCAACAGATTGGATATCATCCCCAGTTTGAAGAATCACGATGCCTATTCATAGTTCGCAAGAATAAAGAGTTTGTTGACTTTTCATATTGGAAGTGCATCAAGGGTTTCATCCGGAAAAACTACCCCCTATATGCCGACACATTTATTCTCAAGCATTTTCGTAGACGTAGACGTGATTGAAGATGGCAATGACAAGCTGTTACTCACCATCTTTTCTATTATTAGGTTGCTTTCACATACTCTGATACATAATTTACATTCAAGTGTTTATAAGATATCCCCAAATTTGGTTAAGAGATCTGTAACATAATCCCTGTCAGGGATCGATCATAAATTTCAAGCAGAGTCGCATAACCTTATTCTTTGGTCTGTCTAAACTTGGCTGGAGCCGCCGGCTAATGGCTATCTATCAGGAAAACAACTTGTCCGGCTCCTGAAAACCAAAACCAAAAAAATCAATACTCAGAAATTCCATCCAAACTGTCTTAAGACTATGTTTTACAATTTAGAGAGATATGATTCCAATTAACTCAAAAGAAATCATTGACTACCTAATCTTCCATGAAAAGAAATACAAGAGGTTTATGAGTTATGTTATTTTAGTACATTATAAGTTGAAAATAATAACCTTTTCAACTGTTCAAGGTATGATCAAAACTTGTGCTGCTTCCAAAGGCTGCAATTTGTCTCATACTGATAGATGTTTCTCCACCATAGCTTCGAGGATCAGAAAATAATTCCTCAGGCTCTTTATAAGTTGTATGGTATTACTGTCTACTTCACTTTTTTGTGACAAAATATATATTTTTTAAAAATATATTGGTATACACTATCGACTGGGAACAGTTACTGAACCGGGTCTGGCACAGTACATTTTGTTCACAGGTCAATTGGCCATTGCCACAACAGACAAAAACCTTTTTTTTTTTTAATTTCTTTTTAAAAGTAATGCTTTTTATTAATTTGAACTGTTAATGGTGTTGCAGTTATTGTGTAGAATTAAAATTTTGCTGTTGCAGTTTGGGGGACGCTCTTGTTAAATCGGATCCTGCTTCCCATTATAAGCTGAGGTTGAAGCAGTGCACTATTTAAATTTTATGTGAGACCATCTCACTTTGAAAGACTTATAGCTTTGCGGTAACTTATTTGACATGGTTTTAATCAAAGTCATCTCTTGAACCCTTCTTCCCACCTCCTAACCGGACTTTCTATCCAGCCTCCCCAAAACCGAGCGAAGCTCCCAAGTTTACACCTTCCATTAGAACTGGAAAGGAGAAGAGAATTGTCATGCCCACTCCTGCAGAGCTCCCCAAGAGAATAGAGGGCAAGAAATGCTTCAAGTGCCAAGAGTACAGTCACTTCCAAGACAATTGTCCAAACATGAGGGCCTTGACCCTTCAAGAGGTTCAAGAGATTGTCCAAACGGCGCAAGAACAACCCGAAGCAGTCATCGAGGATTGGATTGAGTCCGATGATGATGACATCAAACCCGTACAAGGCAACGCTCTTGTGTTGAGGAGGGTATTGCATGCTCATGAATCCCCTCTTAACAAGGCTTAATGGGAGATGATTTTTCTATCATAGTGCTTCGTTGTGGGAAAAGTGTGTAATGTAATTATCGACGGGGGAAGTTGCACCAATGTCGCCTCGACTCTCATGGGCGAGAAGCTTAGCCTACCTTTGTTGCCTCACCCCAAGCCCTACTCTCTCAAATGGCTCAACGACAAAGGCGACATCAAGGTAACGAAACAAAGTTCTTGTTAATTTGTCTTTTGGTCCAACTTATGATTCTATTATTTGTGATGTGGTTCCGATGAGTGTTTGTCATATCCTTTTGGGACGACTTTGGCAATTTGACAAGCGTACTATGCATGATGGGTTGAAAAACACCTACACCTTCGCCCATTGAAACGAGAGGGTTAAGCTACTCCCTTTAGCTACACATGAGACAATACCTCCAAACCCAGGGTGGTAAGTGAGAAACTTAAACACATGAGTGAAACACTAGTAGAGAGGGCCCTAAGCAAGGGGAATGTCGTTATTGCCTTACTCCTCTTAGAGGCAAACAAAGGTGAGGAAGAGATACCCCTACATCCTCTCATGGCTCCCTTCATTACCAAGTTCAACGATATCTTTCCCATGGATTACCATCGGGCCTCCCTCCAATTCACAGCATCAAACACCAAATTGACCTCGTGCCTAGAGCTCCTCTTCCCAATAAGGCAGATGCAACCGGTAAGAAACCAAGGAGTTTCAACGACAAGTAGATGAGCTCATTTTTAGGGGCTTCGTTCGAGAGAGCATGAGTTCGTGTTCCGTGCCCGCCCTTTTGGTTCCCAAGAATGATAGGACCTACTGGATGTGTTTCGACAGCTGAGCTAACAATAATAACATCACCATCAAATACTGGTATCCTATAACGAGGCTCGACGATATGCTCGATGAGTTGCACGGCTCTCGCATTTTCTCCAAGATCGATCTCCGAAGTGGGTACCATCAAATCCAGATGTGGGAAGGCGATGAATGGAAGACGAACCTCAAGAGCAAGGGGGGGGGGTTGTACGTGTGGCTCGTGATTCCCTTCGACCTCTCCAACGCCCCCAACACTCTCATGCGCCTTATGAATGAGGTCTTGAGACCCTACATCGGCAAGTTCGTCGTTGTGTACTTTGACGACATCCTCGTCTACTCTAAGTGTGAAGGCGATCATGTCTCGCACTTGGAGTCTGTCTTCGAGGTTCTCCATCAGCAAAAGTTGTTCGGTAAGCTTGAGAAGTGTGCGTTTTGCACACCTCAAGTTACCTTTCTCTGTTACTTCATGTTGGACCGAGGGATCTCGATGGATCCCTCGAAGGTGGAAGCTATTTGTTCATGGCCAGTTCCCTCCACCCTTACGGAGGTGAGAAGCCTCCATGGCCTAGATTCTTTCTATCGCTGGTTCATCAAGGGTTTAGCACCCTCATGGCTCCCATCACTAAATGTATGAAGGAGACCTTTGAGTGGACCAAGGCAACGCACGACGCGTTTGAGAAGCTTAATGCCAAGCTTTGTGAGGCTCTAGTACTTGCCCTCTCGAACTTCTCACAAGTGTTTGAGGTTGATTGCGATGCTGGTGGAGTGGGCATTAGGGTCGTCCTTATGCAAAATCAGCTCCCTACCGCCTACTTTAACGAGAAGCTCAATGACTCGATGGAGACTTACTCCACCTACAACAGGAGTTCTATGCCCTTGTTCGTACCCTTGATCATTAGTCCTACTACTTGGCGTCCAATCAATTTGTCCTCCACTTCGACCATGAGGCCCTCAAGTACTTGAACGGTAAACACAAACTCAACACCCGTCATGCCAAGTGGGTGGAATACCTTCAGAGCTTCAACTTTGTGGCCAAGCACAAGAAGGGGAGCGTTATTATGGTGGTCGATGCTCTTTTCCGGAGATATGCTCTCCTTTCGACTGTGGAAGTTCGGGTCCTTGGCTTCCAATATATGCAAGAATTCTACAAGGAGGATGAGGATTTCAAACCTCACCTTGAAGGTGGCAATGGTCCTTTTGTGCTTCAGGACGGGTTCCTTTTCAAGGAGAACCAATTGTGTGTGCCTAAGTGCCCGTTGAGGAAATTGCTCGTGAAGGAGGTCCATGGGAGTGGTCTTTTCAGTCATTTCAGCATCAACAAGACCGTTGACATGCTCAAGGAGAATTTCTATTGGCCTAGAATGGGTGTTGATATGCATGATGTCATATTGAAGTGTGTCACTTGCCACCATACGAAAGGCTCCACCAAGGACTCTACACTCATTTCCCGATTCCTAACGGCCCTTAGGAGGACCTTAGCATGAACTTCAACGTGGCTCTTCCCCCTGACCATTCGCGGCAAGGACGCGGTGATGGTAGTGGTGGATCGGTTTTCCAAGATGGCACACTTCATCGTCTGTGAGAAAACTGATGATGCTACCCACATCGCCAATCTCTTCTTCCGAGAGATTGTGAGGCTCCACGGCATCTCGAGGACCATTATCTCGGATAGAGACACTAAGTTTGTCAATTACTTCTAACGATCCCTATAGAACCTCCTCGGCAGAAAGCTCCCTTTTAGCACCTCCCACCATCCCCAAAACTTATGGCCATAACGAAAATCACCAACCGAACTCTCTCCACCCTACTCCGAGGCCTAGTGAGCAAGAGGCTTGCGGGACTAGGACGTCAAGCTATGCCATGTCGAGTCTGCCTACAAGCCAGCTCCATCCAAAGCCACCGACCACTCACCTTTTGAGGTTTGTTATAGAGTGAACTCTCTCACTCCCCTCGAACTCCTTCCGTTACCCTTGGAGTCGAGAGTGAGCTTTGAAGCTAGTGAGAAGGCTAAAGAAGTCCAAAAGCTCCACCAGTAAATCCGGGATCATATTGAGCAAGTCAATGAGGCCTACAAGGCCCAGGTCAATAAAAATCGGCAGGACATCACTTTCAAGCCCGGGGACTTGATTTGGATCCATTTGAGGAAGGAATAGTTTCCATCAAGAAGGAAGAACAATCTTTGAATTTTAATGGGTCGAAGAATACATCTTCAGTAGGAGCAACATTTCTATCTCGAGATATCGAGGGCAAGTCCTTGAGAGCTGGTGTTTATAATTTGAGAGAGGCTTCAGTTCTAGTTGTTGAAGCTATTTCTCCCAACATGCCATTCAAAAGGGCTACTCAAGATTTATCATCTAGGGATATCTTGTGGTACGGGCTATATGTGATGAATCCACAATTCTTTGGTAACTTCACACATTAATTACATATATTCAATATTCTTTTTTTGTCTTTATCAAAAAAATATATATTCCTTTTTTGGCAAAAGTTAGACCTGTATTACATCCAGTATATATTCAAGGAACCAAGCAACTTCAATCTAGAAAGGTACTTAAAGAAAAAGATCTAATAAAAGAGTGGACAGAAAGTTAGAATGAATGGGCGTGCGAATTTGTCGGAAAATGACAGTCTTGATGACATTGAAGTTGAGATTGAACGAAGGAAGGCGATTATTGGTGACGCTATTGGTGTGCGAGTCCTTGATGACCCAAGAAGCTAAATTCATTGATCTTGCTTTTGCGATGTAATGGTTTGTTTGGCGTGGTGCATGCTAAAATCCTTGTGTTATTTTTTTTAGTTGTTTGGTTGTAACATTTTTCTTTTGGTGGTGGTTGTTTATTGTACTGGATGCCGATTGCTATACTTTTTGAACTGTTAGCCTTGTGGCTACTAATAATGAAAAAAAGAGAAAGATCTCCTAAATCTCATAAGATACTTATCCTTTAAAAAAAATAGATACATAAGACAATAATAAAATTACATGTTGATTGTCAAAACCTAAAACAAAATGTAAAAGTAAAAATTACTTTGAGAACAAAATTACCGTTGAATCTCGTGTGGAAAAGCAAAAATGAAGAAAAACTAAAGTAACAGAGTTTAAAAATTTATAAAATTAAACACCTATATGCATAAAATTATGAAGTACAAGATATTAACCTAAAAAGTAGAACTTTGCAAGTCCCGCCGTAAAATTACAGACATAGCCAACCGGCAATCACCCTTTTTCTGTTACTATAGATCTAGTTTACAGTTTGGTTGTGACGCAAACACACCCAAGAAAAGAGACAAATAGATTGATGGCTCCAGAATAATACCCAAGATGGGAATCTTCCTATCAGGGGAAGTTGGACGCAGGAAAAAGTATGCGGCCAACACTGGATGGTATCACACATCACATGTACAAATAGGGTGAGGGTTCAAATTTCAATTTTCATCCTCTGTTTCCTCGTCATCTTCCTCGTTATTTTCTGCATACCTCCACCCCCCATCTTCAGCATTATTATCCCGATCCTCTTCTGTTTCTTCGCTATCTTCTTCCTCGTAAATATCCTCTTTAACTGGCCATTGTTTCTTAACCAAGTTGAGATTGGCAGGAGAAGCGCCAGAGCCTTTACGTTGTGCCACTTTTGATGGAGGCAGCTTCAAATTTGGCTTTGCCCTACTCTGTTTCAAATTCTTAGTATTGGACCGTTTGTGGTCACTGGCTTCATCCATTTCATCATCCATGTTGTTCTGCTGGATGCTCTTGTTAGCATTTTCTTCTGCATAGTGACCGGGATGCTCCTTCCTCAGGTGCAGATTCAACTTGTACTCATGAATGTATGCCTTGTCACATCCTTCATAGGGGCATGTGTACGGCCTATCCGAGGATGCTGAACCATAAGCTGCACTAGAAGCCTTTGCCGTCTTTACAGGCTTCTCCACAGCAGGAGCTGTGTATTTTGTCACATCACCAGAACTCTGATATGTAAACAATTTGCCCTCATCAGAATTTAAAATAATCTGGCTTGCCATAGGGGTGAAAACAAACAAAAAAAGAGGCACACCAATTTGACCACTCCCTGGAATTTGATAATGGCTAGCAAATTTACTGGCATGGTTTGAATCAAGCAACAATTGCTAGCTAACATAGTAGTAGCTTTGTTTTACAAAATTACATAAGACGGAGCTGGATTAGCACATTACTGCTTAAATTTCCAAGTACAAAAACATGTTCAGTCCCAATATTTGACGAAAATTATGTTCTAGATTTGCAACTATGTGAACCGGGCATGGTGGTGAGAACAAGAAGCAAACCGCCATTTCGATAAAAAAACAGGAGAAAAATGAAATTGTTTCAAAGAATTTGATAAAAGGAAAGATCAAGATGAAACCAAAACACAACAGTTTTTTTTTATAGGAACAATAACACCCAGCACAGGCATGCCATAACTGTTCAGTTTACTTTTCTGAGACTAACCCTAAAGATTTGTATAGATACCATATGCTCTAGGGCTTGTATTCTTTTGTGCAATTGCCCTTTTTGGAATAAGATTTGTACCTTGTCTATAAAAATAAAAAATAAAAAGGTATTCTAAGGACCACATCCCTCCACTTTCAAAGCAAATGTAAACACCAATTTTGCATGCCAAAATGTCGTCACATGTTAACTTCGATGTATCCAACAAAAGGCCTAAAGGGATTCATACATTGCCATCACGTAAGATACATAAACCCCAACTATCTGCTTTAAGACCCAGCATTCACAGTGTTTCTCATTTCAAGAAAATAATTAGAGTAATAAAAAGTGGATCATAAACCCAAGTTGAATAGGCCTGCAAGACATGAAACTAGCTTCACATGGTAAAAGAAAAGGTATTAATTTTAACTTCTAGAAGGACAGCAGCAAACATGACAGATAAATCCGTGACCATCAAGCAGTAGAATGATAAAATTTAAAAAGCAAAAGCATATAGACAGCACTGACCTTTTCATGGTGAGATGCAATATGATTTTTAAGCTTATACTCATGTGCATATCTCTTTGCACAGTCTGGATATGGACAAATATGATAGTTCTCTTGGGAATGTGTCTTCATATGGGATCTCAGATTGAAATCCAAGGAAAAAGCCTGTTTGTGCATACCACAGATTAACAAATCAAAATAGACAGAATCAAAGGCCAACATTTGACAAAATATCTGAGACCCACAAATGGTTCAATTTGCATTGGTTTATAATCAAATTAATATTGAACTTTTAAGTCTAACATCAACCAAAAAGGAAGCAAGATGAAAGAAAAGCATAGAAAACAAAGGCAGAGAGACATATTGCAGAGGCTGCATCACTTGGACATTTTATTTCACTGAAGTGCCTCTGTTAGATACTACTATGCATTGAACGGAGAAAGATTGTATCATGGTTCTATAACAAAAATATGCATTTCAGAAAAAACAATGCATGGAGAAAGGGCACATCACAGAGGGAAATATACCACCTGTCAGATGCCTGTAGCATAATCTAAATAACAGAGCACACAGGTCAAGCAAGTGACTTGTGTACAACTGACTATCAAGAGAAACAATTAAGTAATTAACAACATCAAGTTACCAGAAAGGACAGACAAATCACCTTGCCACATCCTTCATGTGGACATATATAGTCTCTCTCACCAGTATGGATAAGAAAGTGTCTCTTTAACTTTGAACTATCCAAAAATTTCTGCATAAGCAAAGTTGAACAATGCTATTTAAAATCTTTGCACAAATACACAAGCAAAGAAATAGATTAATAAAGCTAAAACTATAACTAAAATAGATGAGAACTGATAATGTTGCGAATAGAATGACAAAAAGGAAATACAAATGATGAGCTGCATGCAAGCAGCCAATCATCAAAAGAAGAACCATTCCCAGAGAAGCATCCCAACATAATATGCAAACTGATCACAGCTTTATTAAGTGTACCTATTATGAGGAAGTACTAAACACATGAAACTAATACTTTCGTGGACCATATGTGCTTTCTTGCTAGGAACCCTAGAATTGTGCACAACCTACAACTAATAAAGGCCAACAAGCAAAACACATACCTTTCCACACCCATCATAGTGACAAACATATTGCCTCTCCCCATGGATGTGAGAATGTTTCCTCAGAGCACCAGCATCAATGAAAGTCTTTCCACAGCCTTCATAGCTGCATAGAAAAAGGACCTCGGTTGAATTTTCCCGCTCCGGCACAGGTGCCTCTGGTGCTTTTGCCTTTTCCTTCAAGGCCTTCAAGGCATCCTCTGAGATCCACATAAAAAGAAAATAGTGACGTTCTAGATTCTAAACATCATCCATACTGAATAGAAACAAAAGGTTTTTTTAGCCACAACAAATAAAAATAGACAGTTGTTGTTCTTTAAAGTCAAGCAGTAATGTCTGGAGCGGAGCAATCAAGAAAGTCTGCATTTCAGTGACAACATACAAGGGAAACCAAACTCAGTTAAAAGCAAGGAAAGCTCAGTAACATCTGTTTCATATCTTTAGCATACCAGCTCTGATATAAACAAAAATGTACAAGCTGAAATAAATAGTAGAGTCAGTTCAATACCCACGCCACTGAGGCCAGTTCCGCATAGCCACAGACATAAGAAGTTTAGTGTCACATTCTAGTGTCAGCGAACAGATATGAGTGAAATCATAAATGTGGTCAGCCAAATTGAAATACAGGACCAGAATCACTCTGGAAAACAGATCTAGCTAGATCATTTAGGTCAGCTGAGCTCAGGAACACACACTCAAACAGTAAACCAAAGAAAACAATCAAAATTTTATGAGATTAGGAATTCACTTAAGAGACAGATACACAGAATAGAGTCTTAGACGACTTGCACTTGTTGGATTGTTATCTCCCAACAGAGCTCACGGGGTAACCAAAACCAATGCATGAGTATCTCCTATGGATTGGCACACGGTCGAGCATGACTTGTCCATCACCTTGAGTAATTCGTCAGTACACCGCCCTTTTATTTACAGTTTACATGTACGAAATTTGGGCGTTTTGATTAAAGATAAGATAGTAAAATTCATAAAATATATTGATTGTACAGTTTATACAGTATATTTTAACAGGTGGTCGAACTTGGTGATCTTGTGAGTGCAGCGTAGAAACATAAAATTGGAGGTAATATGCCCTACTTGTGATCCAAACGTACGGATTATTGTTGCAAATGCTCTTAAGCCCAAGATCTCTCCATTAGTCATAAACATAGTGACCTGGGACAGGATTTGATACGGTACGTGGAACGGGAACTGGGACGAGGGACGCAACCTAGAGTGAATCGGGTAGAAAATGGTACGGTGTAGGGTACGTGGGACAATTACGGGACGATTAGGCTTTATTAAAAAAATTAAAGCCATAAGGAAAATTAGTCAAAATATTCAAAACAAAAGAAAAAAAAAAAAACCAAACCTAACCAAAAAACCTTATCGCGTGTACCTCACTCGCCAACCCTACCAAATCAAAAAAAAAATCCCCTTTTCAAAATCCACCAAAAAACAGAAATATGACATGCAAATGAAATCGCCCCCTCTTTTCATCCAAACGACGCCGTCTTTGTCCGCCACTTCATGCCGTTTTCTTTCTTCTCTCTCCAAAGAGAAGGAGAAAAGGCAAAAGGATTCCTCACCATCGACTTCCAGGAGCACCATAGAGAGAAAGAGCAGAGCAGCTTGAGAGAGAGAGTGAAAAAGATGGGGGAGATCGAGAAAAGCAAGAAGAAAGGTAGGCCATCCATGGCAGATCTAGCTGCTAGACTCGCCGCCGCGGACTCTGCTGCTTCTCCGTCCACCACTGCCGAGCATACTAACCCAGTTCTTTACTTCTTACTTCTGGTTCATACTTTATGATCGAGGTCGCCAAGCTTGTTGCATTGGTACCCGTCCCCAGGCCGATTTCTATCATTCCAGTCCCTGAACTGGGACCATCGAATTGGGATGAGGATTGATGATGCATCGTCACGCGTCCCAGGTAACTGGTCAGAAGTCCCATCATAAAACTATCACATAGACAAGCAACTAATATGACAACAATTTATCTGACACAACACTAGAGATAAGTTAGCATAAACAATAGCCGCATTCCAACACAGCAGCAATTGAGATACATCTTTCCCTAGCCCCCAACCGGACTACAAAGGCATAGACCAAGGACAAAAATGTGAACATGCATAAATTGTGGAACATGGCTGGAATAAACACATACCTGTAATCCATTTCAATAGGTGACATTTTCCTCCAGTTGCCACAACATCTTGGGCAACCCTACACGACGTCAACAGTTAATCAGGAAATAGAGCAACATCTCCATGTCAAATATCTAACTATGCAGGCAAAACAAATACCCATTATGACACCATTATTCATTAAAGAATTCCATCATCTAACCCCTTTTTTTGCTGTAAATCATAATTCTGCTCCAGCTGCCAATACCATAGCTTAATCTCCCTTCCCCTCAACACCCAAGTTTCCATGTGCTCTCATCTTACGTACCATAAATAATCATTTCCAGAGGAACAAGGAAAGCAACATGACTAAAAAAATTTTAAAAACAAATAAATAAACCATAAAGGATAGAGATAAAGGAGAAGATTGATAAAAATACGAAGAAATAATGTTCAAGGAATCCTGCCATCGGCATGTATACCAACCCAAAACAGTCATCTTGGCATCTGTACTATAGAATGTAATTGGATTTTGCTATTTTATTTGATTTTGAGCATTTGAGGGTCTGAGGATTTTATACATGTAATTGGATTATAACGTGCTTGCAAAAGCATCAATTCTCCTAGGACAATGGCTAGTTACAAATTACAATAATTAGCCCACAAAACCTTTGAAACTGGTCTGCATCAGAAATCAATAGCTCTCGCTATACACAGTGGTCAAGCTCAAGCTCAAACACCTCTACCTTCCCCAACAAAAAAAAAATGAAGAAGCAAAGGCTAATCAGTAAGATGACTCAGACAACGAAGCAGGTGCAACCAATGAGAATTTTGTTCAGAACAGCAGCAATGGGAAGGATCACCTAACCAATTTGACTATGCACCAAAACTTAAAGTACCCAGTAAGAAAAATCAATCGGAACGTCAAAAATGAACAATGCCAAAAACAATCATAATAAAATCAAAACTCAAAGTAGAAAATTTCTCAGATAAGTAAAAGAGCGAAAGAAAGGAGAGGAGAAGTACCACTCTCTGACCCATTTGACAGCAGGGGTTTTGGACTTAACAATCGGCCGTCTATCAAACAAATTATGCGTCATATGAGTCTCCATTACTGTATCTGTAGTTGGTGAAGGTGAGGAATCGATGAATAGGATTAGGGTTAGGGTTATGGTTGAGGAGAAAGAATGTTGGTGCAGAACAGCTTAGAGGCAGCCAGCAATTTCATGGACAGAATTCCACATTCTACATGCTTTTAGATGTAGGGTTTAGGGGGATGGAAGCTTCATAAACAAACCATGGCCGATTTTACTTCCTGTGATTTTCTGACTGATGAATTTCTATTTGTTCATCTTGTTCCCACAACAACAAAGAAGAAAACCAAAATGACTTAAGGGAAGGGAAGGGATGAGTTAAAGGGAGAACCAAAAACGACCACAGTGGGAGTCGAACCCACGACCTTCTGATCCGAAGTCAGACGCGCTAATCCACTGCGCTATGCGGTCAGATGTTATGATGCAGATCAGCGCAGTAAATAATACTACCTTCAATGTTTGTCCGTTAACTAAATTTTGACCGTTGATTACTCACAAATTACAATGAGTTACAATATAAAATTACCGTCATTGTAATCTTTAGCAAATTATATTTCTAATGGTAGTCATTTTATATTTTAATTCATTTTAATTTATGAGTAATTAACAGTTAAAATTTAGTCAACGGACAAATATTTTGGGACGGAGGTAGTAGTATGTAAGGATAATAGATACACAATAACTAAGAATACACAACTTATTTTTATCACCACTAGTGAGAAGGTCTGTCCTACGGACGGGCTATTTTTTATATTCCATCCGTCTCAAATAAATTGATCAATTTCTTAAATTTTGATCAATAATTTTTCTAATTGTATATTGAGTTATTATATACGAATATTATTATCAGATTTAATTTATAATGAAAAATATTTTTATACAAATATAATATACAGTGAAAAAATTAATAGCCAAAGTCGTGCTTCGAAGACCATAAAAAAAAATAACAAGGACAAAATATTTAGGTCGGAGGAAGTACTTTATAATGTTGTGGCTCTTGGTTCACTAAAGAAAAAAATATTCACAAATACATCGCGAAGTTTACTTATGTTGGTCATTATAGAGTAAAAGTAAACATAATATAAATTTATAATGACTTGAAACAATGGAGCATCTGTTCTACGATTGTCAAACATCTGTTCAATTGGAAGATTGGTTATTCTTTTGCAAGAAGATAATGAATTACTTATCTCGTACTTACTTAAATTCGAAATACACTCGATCGAATTAACCTAAACTCGAAGTACACCCGGTTCATATTTTTAGAGTGAAATTTACCTGAAACCAAAATACACCTGGCCCCTATTTACCCTAAAAAAATTACGATCAAAGAATATTTGATCCGTATTTACCTGAATTTGAAATACACCTGAGTCATGTTTTTGGAATAAAATTTACCCGAAATCAAAATATACCTGACCCGTGTTTACCCTAACCAAATATATCTCAACATATATTACCTAGTTATTATAGTCAAGGTAAAAGAGTCAATTCGTGTGTGAGCACAAACTAAAGATAAATTGTTAATGAATGATAGGTCCATAACTAGTCCTTTACATGGGACACAACTTAATTATATGTTTTATGAAAATTATTTGATTTATAATATTGTTGAATGTTGACTTCAAAAAAAAGAATAAAATGTTGGTTTTTTCTTATATTTGAAAGCGTCGCCCTGATAGCGATGTTTAAGAAGAATCTTATCTAATTAATTTTGGATATATTCCTCTCTTAAAAAACAATTTGGATATATTCTAAAATCTTATCTAATAAAAATCTAACAGAAAATATTTTGAAGATTTGTTCGTTTATGAAAATTATTTACAAACTTTTTTCGCAATTACATTGTAGTATATCCCCTAATTCTAATCGGACTAATTAAATCAGAAACCCATGAACCTTCCATGGATGTTTGTCAAAGCTTGCAATTTAGCGGCCATGTGTCCGGTAATGTCCCTTATGCTTCCTCCTTTCGTCCAATGCAGAAAATCACAAAACTAATCAAGTCATTCATCCTATCTAAAGTGAATAATTCTACTTTATATTTCCTTATTTTAATTTGGTTACCGATAATCTTGGTTCCAGTTTACTTCAGTATTGGGTTTGCAATTATTGACTAAATTCATAGGATTGTGGTCAAATTAGTAGGGGTAGGCACTATAAACCTAAACCGCAAATTGAACCGCAAAACTGCATAAACCAAACCGCAAAATGCGGTTAACCGAATTGATTTTTGCATAAAAGCAGTTTAGGTTAACCAAACCGCTATGAGCGGTTTAGGTTTTGGTTTTGGATTTTCATGAAACGGTTAACCGCGGTTAACCGCTCTCAATTAAGTTGAAAAAAAACTTGTGTGGAAGTGTGGAAATTTGGATGTTTGGTTGATGACTTGTTGATCATTTGACATTCACTATATTTTCAAAGCGAGCGCAAAGCAAAGGCAAGTAATGCGCCGGTGTCTTGGCGCATGCGTATCGTCGTATCGGAATATGAATTTATTAGTAATATGATTGCATTTATTTGCATAAATGTTATTGTAAATTTCCAGGAAATCGGTTAATCATAAACCGTGTATGTTAACCGGGTAAATTTTCAGATTTTAAAAGCCATTAACCGGCACCGCTTCTAATTGCGGTTTCGAGGTTTGGTTTAGGTTTCCAGATTTCAAAAGCGGTTAACCGCATATTGCGGTTACGGTTTAGGTTTTCAAAATCCAAAAACCTTAAATGCGGTTAACCACATATGCGGTTAACCTGTTATGCCCACCCCTACAAATTAGGGTTATAAGTTGTTTAGAAGCTTACAAAGGAAAGGGAAATTTCTAACTCTTTTTGAGATAATAGCATAGCTCATAATGACACATACAATCTATGAACATCCATGGAGGATTAGAGTTGGGAGTGGAGTCCATGGCCAATCAAGGGGAAGAAACATTAGACATTTTCAGAAAAACTATATGCTTAGGCTTGCATCAACAGGCGTGGCCGCGTGGGGAGCATAGAGGGTGATTAAGGTTTTTTTTTTAAAAAAAAGAAAATTTTAGTGAGCTTTAAAAGGTAACTACATATATTATCAAAATATTACTCGGAGGTACCCCAATATTTGGGGAAACTATTTTTCGGTACCTCAACTTTTCAAAACTCATTTTATAAAAGGTAATCAAAGATAAGATTATATAAAATATCCAAAATTAACTAGATAGGATTCTTAGTATTTATTAGATTCCTTATATTGTTGGATATAAATAACTCTTAGTCATCGCCCTTAGGGCGACATTTAGCAAAACCGTATAAAAAATATAGCTCACTTTTTGAAGCTTTATTACAAATAATTAATTAACTAATTTGATATTCTAGATTTTCTTTACTTTTGATAAGCTCTTTTTATGACTATGCTTTCGAGGGTTTTCGATAGTGAATTACGGATAATTTTGAGTGTGAATCTTGATTTATATCCCAACTTCCCTATTACACTTGGTGTTGTTTTTTTTAATCTAAATTTGTAGGTTTTGAAGCCAAAACATCAGCAATTTCTCAACTTTTGCCAAGAATGGACACACCACGGGCCTCCAGTAGTCAAGGCCAGACCGTGGCACGACTTTTAGAGCAAACGGTACAGAGCTTGGCCGACTAGTGGCCACCACAGAATTGTACGGACAGACCGTGGCAGCCTCGGTTGGGTTGCGTCGTTCTGTTTTTGTGAATAGAAAAGATAGGCAGCGACAATTTTTTTTCATTCATCGATCATTCTTCCTTCATTCTTTGGCCGTCAAGGAGAGAAAGAGAGCCCTAATACTTCTATTCTACTCCTCTTCCCCACCATCAAGATTCAAGATCTAATAGAGTCAAGAGAGGCAAGGATCAAGATTTGAGAGGAAAGTAGTTGCGTTCGCGAAAAAGGTTCCACCCGGGATTAAAAGACTCGACGGGACGTATTCCTCGTAGTTTGTTCTCTCTTTTCGATTTCCTTCTTTGTTTTGAGATTCGATTATGATGATTGGAACTTGTTTCGTGTTTTCATTGAATATGAGTAAGTAGATTTCTTGAATTCTTGGATTTTGCAACCCGAAACAATGTAGTTTGATTGAATGTTGTAGTTTATGCATGAATTCTTGTTTTGAATCAATAAAAGATTGTGTTCTTCATGTTCATGTGTATTATTTAAGCGCTTGAATACTTGTGATTTGAGATTAACCTGAGAAGTACTGAAAGGTGAATTAGGATAATCTAACCACCAACCTTTCTACCTAGTTTTGTGAAATTTGAGAAAAGAATAGCAGACTATGGAACCTTTTGATAACCAAAATATCTGAGACCTTCAACTTTGACTAACTTGAAAAGCATACGAAAGTTGTAATTTAGGTTAATCGAGGTAATTCTATTAGCATCGAAAGAGCAGTAGAGTTCTTTTGGTTATCGTTCTTGATTCATTCTTGAATGTATGATTGTGCAAGCTAGGTTTTAATAATCGAACTCATTGTTAGGAAAGCAATTCCCTAGAAATCTTTCTCCCTTGATTGAACCTTTGATTGATTTCCTTGCTTTATTAGTTTAATTAGTTTCTAAGATCCTTCCAAGAATCAAACCGTGTAGCTTAGCAATCATATAGAGAGTTAGTTTATTGCGTTGCTAATTGATTCCCTGTGGGATCGACCTTGACGTGCTACTCCGTACAGCGTGCGCTTGCAACCCTGACAACATTAACCGTTGAGAACTATATTTTTTTTCTTTTAATCATTTTAGTGAAAAATAATCCTATTATCTAGACTATTTATTGAAAGAATGTAGGGTTGACTTGGCTCAGAGTGATTTTCGGCTATTACATCTATTATAACCATTGATCTTAAATGTGGAGAAATCTCAGCCTTTAATATTAATTATCTGAAAAATATCCACAATGTCAGACTTTTTACTGACTATATACCCACACACGTCAACAACTACCGCTCTATTCCTCAACCATCAACAACCGCTAGTTCCACTCTCCATTTTCTTCTCTATGTTCCTTTTGGCTGCGACTAATTGTGTTTCACCCTTCTTCTTTACAAATTCATGATGATTTTTAATATATTTAATTATTACTTCCACTCTTTTGATCTTCTCTTGCTTTGATATTCACTTGCTTTGCTACAGTATACTACACCCAATTATTGTCATTAATGCAAGGTGAGTCATACTTATTAAACTCCTCTATTTTCCAAACATGAAACTTTGTTGCTCAAAGAAGGAAAGAAAGAAAGAAAGAAAGACGAAAAGTGGTTGGTATCTCTCTCTCTTTAATTCCTTAACTACCATAGCGCTGTATTAATTAGTTGCCGTTGGTGCCGGTGACGGCCTGCTGGAGGCCGCTATGGCCGAGGTTGGCCGCCGCCAGCACCACCGCCCTCCGATCTATTCATCTCCATTCTTCTCTTTCTTTGTTTCCTGGTCTTTAGTGTGTTTTAGGCTGTTTCTTTAATTCTGTTCGGGATGGTTTTTTTAGTGCGTTTTGGTGTGTGTGTGGGGAGTCTTCAGAGCAGTCGGAAGCGGGTTTCTCCGTTCGACGTTCCGCAGGTGAAGGTGCGTTGTTGTGCCACAAGGGCCGATCTTCTTTCGGTTCTGGTGAGTCGGGGTCGGCGGCCTCAGAGTGGGCTTCTGGGCTGCGTTCCTTGTTTTGGTAAACAAGGCGACTCCTTGGTGCATGGTTCACGGAAGATTGGCAGTAGTAAGTCGGATTTGTTCCAGGGTTAAGGTATGAAGTGGTGAACTAGGTTTGTGTCCTTTGTATTTCCTCGCTCTCATCCTGTTTTTTTTTGGCTAGTTTATGCGTGGAGTTTGCTGTCACGTTGCGCCTAGTGTTAGGAGTTTGGTTGGTGTGAGTGTCTTGGTGGTGTTTCTTCTAGATTCCTAAGGTAGTTTTGGGTTGGCTTGTTGTCGTGTTGTTGGCTGGGCTGTCTCGGCTAATCTCTTCTAGCTAGGTGTGAGATACTGTTAGCTCGGTGTGGGCTTGTATTAGGATGGAAGCAAATACTCCTTGGAGTGAAATTTTGGAATCATGGGAGCATGATTTTGATAGAGATGTGTAAACCTTTTGGGGCAGATGGAGCATCCTAATCAGGTCATCCTTGCGGCGAAGAAGTCTAAAGAGGATGGTAATCTCTTATTCCGACCAGGACAGTATAATGGTGTTGTCATTTCGTATGGGAAAGGCCTCCAATTTGTGTGTGCGAGCGTTCCACTGTCCGAATCAGAATACTTGTTGCTGTGGGAATTGGCTGTGTCGATTGAGCTGAATATTGCTGCTTGTGAATTGAAGTTAGGAGGGTTCTCAAGGGTCGTTGACGCGTGTAGGTTTGTTTATAGTTTGAACCAAACAATGTTAAGACTTTGTATCGATGTGGTGTTGCTTATATTAAGTTAGGGAGTTTGGATGAAGCGAAGAATGCACTTACTTGGGTTTTGGAGATAGATCCTTCAAATGTAGAGACTAGGAAATAATTCGAGAGGGTGACCACCTCTACCAAGGAACAAGAGACAACCCTCGTCTCAGAAAATGACAAGAATGTACAACCATCAACTTTCGGTGTTGCGCAAGGAGTCTCACATATTAGCGTCAAAGGGGTGCAGGGATTGGGTATTACCCTGCCGAGTCTAAGGCTGAAGAAACGAAAGGTAGTTAAGGAATGTGGAGTACATGGGAGTTACTCTACGGTGCAGGGGAGTGGAATTGTAGGGGGTTATGAGGAGACCTCATGCCCTCCCCCTAGAAAAACCTCAATGTTATGCGTGGAGGATAGGACTTGTCCAAGTCCTACACAATCTCCGACTTTCAATCCAGTCAAGAAGGACAGAGAAGTTGTAAAATCTTTTAAAAAGTTTCTTAAAACATGCATCAGGGTCGACACCTTGTCCATTTCGAACAACACGTACGAGGAGGTGTTGCGGAAGAAGACAGTGACATTTTACGATCCAAGGAGTATGAGCTTTATGACAGTGAGAGTTGCCGCCAACCATTGTAAGGATGGGGAGGATATGGTATTGGATGAGGTCCTCTCAATGCCTGTGGGGCAAATTTCTAATTTTATAGGAGCCATGATCACTCAGGAAGTGGATACTTCTTCAGAGGTGCCAGTTCAGTTTGGAGGGGTGATCCAACAGTCACAGCAACAAGATGGTCTATTTAAGTTTTCTGCTTCAACAAGAGGATGCAAGGTTTCCAGGAGACTCCATCGAACATGTGAGAAGCCTGACATTCTGCTAGGTGCCAAGATGTTTGTGTTGCGGGTACCAAGAGGAAGCTGCAGGAGGAGAGTCTGTTCGGGGGGAGCGTGTGTGCCTCTAAAGAAGCGGCTCAACCTGGGAGACCAGCAAGTTTTTTGGAAGCCACCAGACGATTATCATAAGTTGGTTAGGAGTTTCTTCCAAAAGGGGCCCGTGATGAGATCAAGCCGGCGTAGGATTTGGCGAAACAAGTCAAACAAAGCATAGACGGCTCGTCAATGGGTTTTCCATCTTTTGTGTTATTTTAGTTTCGGTTCTAGTTTATATGTGTGTTTGTTTGTTTGTGTTGTCTTGTCTGACAAAAAAAAAAAAGAAACTTTGTTGCTCATCGTTTTTGGCCTTGCGTTTTCTCTTTGCATGATGTGGCTATCATGAATCATGACATACATGGCTCTTATGCTCTGATTTAATTTGTAAATTCAGGCTTTACTTGGTGATTATGTTATGCATTTAGGAAGAAGAAGACATGAAAGTAGTTGTGCATTTATTTCAATTTCGTTTTATTATTGTCACTTTGACAATTTCACTTGACTCTTTTTCACAATATTTACTTGCAACTTTTTCCCCTTTTCTCAATCCTCCTCTTAATGCAAAAGTCATAATATACTTCACATAATATGCAACATTGGATTCTTTACCTTCTTATTATTTTTTATAGTATGTCATCTTACATAGTTATTTCCCCACATCTTCAACCAGAATATTACTATAATTTTTTTAAGCACAAAATAAAAATAATCTATATATTATGAAAAATTACTTCCAATTTAATTATCATCTTATACGCATACTGCATAAATCCCAAACTACCGAATCCCAAATACCAACCACTGATCAACACGGACCAAATTCAAAATTTAAAAAGTCTAAGAATAGATATACTTATTATGAAAAGTTCAATAATAGAGGTTATAAATATGGATTACACAACTAGAACATGTACAATATTTTTTTTTTTGTAAAAAATAAAAAATAACCATTAACTTTTTTCCTACCAAATTTACTATGATAATATATCATTGTCAATATAAAAAATAGCTTAAGGTAAAACTAAATTAATACTAAACCTTAAAACACTATGCTTTCTTCAATGATTTAAAATGGAAATGATATTTTCAGTATCATTACTACATAAAATTTAAATGACAACATATAAGTAATTTAGATATCATATGTACTTTTTATGTAAGTAAAATACAAAATATCAAAATTTGTCTCAATATATAAATTAGAATATATGGATTATTATAATTATTTTTACAATTATAAATAAATTATTCTTTCTTATTAGAAACAAGGACGACCAATTATAAATATATAACATCGCCACAATTAATAATTGAAAGGAAAATTTATTTTAAAATCCCAAATTTTGGGAGGTGTCAGTCTAAATATCCCAAATTTTATGTTTGAGTCATCACGAGTTACGACCCAAAGTATGGGGGTGGTATTTATGAATGACCCACCACCGAGTCAAATAAAATTAGACTCGCCGGAAAAATGACGTTTACGGCGACATTGGCTTATTTGGCACATTAATTACATTAACCCACTTAAATTGTCCACGTAGGCCCAAAAGACACATGCCCCTCACATTATCTCACAGCTAACCTAACTCTGTGTTATCAAAAACAAAAAAAAAACCTAACTTCTCACTATACGTTCTTGTCTCTCCTTCTCCATATGATGTCGATTCATACCCCCTGGAAGAATAAAATAATGTCATCTTTGTGAACATCAGTAACAACAATGAAAAGGCAAACAAATACATAGAATAATTGTTGGAAAACTCTTTATATACAAAAAAAGGTACGGTCTTGTGCTCTGAACTATTAATGTTTTGAAGTTTGATGTATCAAAATTAAGTAGAATGAACTTTGTTTAGTATCTTTATGGACGTTGTTTGCTTTATTATAAATAAGAATGCAAATCCTAATTGTAATTATGTTTGTAATTTAGATTCGTGCTACTTTAAGTAATGGATGAGATAACACTGACATTGTACCATTGTGGATGGAGAGGAGTTTAAATATGAAGGAGGTGGCGAAGAGGATTTACTTTAACTTCGAAGTAGACAAATTATGCTTGTTTGAGTTAAAGGGGATTGCTAAAGAAATTGGCATTGGGAATGTCATTGAGTACTACTATGCAATGCAAGGGAAAGACTTGAAGTCTGGGCTAAGAAGACTACTTGATGATGATGATTCACTGAGTATGATGAATTATGGAATGAAAGCTAGGTACATGGATGTGTATTTTGTGCATTCAATCGATGAACCTGAAGTGTTTCGTGATGTGCCAATGCCCATTGGAGACCCTACTGTGGATGGGGCTAATGTGGTGTGGTTCGTTGTAATGGTAATAGGGCCCATATGGATGGTGGTGGTCACGGGGAAGGTGGTGATGGATCCTATCCTCCCATTTCAGAATATCGAAGGAAAAAGTTAACACCAAGGAAGGCGACTCAAACACAAGTTGCTGTTGAAGAGGATCTTCCATCTCGATCAAGTGTAGCCACTGAATATCTTGTTCAAAAGTCAATCGCATATGAGTTTACTGCATATGAAAGCCCCAGATTAGAACAAATTTTACAGACTCAAGAATCCCATGTTGTTGAAGATGCAGAACCAACCCAGTGCAATGCATTTGAGGCCCGAGAAGGTCATGAATATATTTATGAGACAAATTATGATTTTGAGTATGATTTGAATGACCCTAGACCTGACTCACCTATTCCACCTAATGAGCTAATTGGATGGCAAGAGCAGCTTGATGAAGATAGTGACTGCAATTATGAGCCAAGTGATAGTGAATCTTCATCTGAAGATGAAGAATTGGGTGATGAACAACCATGAGGGGAAGTCATCCCAGAGGATGGTGACACATCTGACGAAGAATTTTTGCACGGAGTGACCGAATTGACAAAAGCTAATACGGTCATGGCAGCACAAGAATTCATTGCCAAGTTGAATAAGAACATCTTTACATCTGGAAACATAGGGGAGAGTTCTCATGATATAAACAAACAAGGCAGTAATAAGCAACATGAAAGTGATTATAAAGATTCTGAGGGAGAAATAGACACTGGGGGGAGACTAATGACGTGAATAGTTTACTAAGGTTGTTGAGAAGGAAACAGAGAGCATCAAGAGTTAGACAAGACACTGGATTCAAATGGTAAGTTGGTATGACTTTTGGTACTGTGCAGAGATTTAGAGATGCAATGACGTTGTATGCTTTAAAGAATGGATTTGACTTGACAATTGGCTAGTCAGACAAGTCAAGGAATAGGGTTGCAGTGAAGTGTAAAGATCAGTGCAAATTTTTGTTGTATGTTTCGTGGGACAAGAAAAATTGCACCTATGTTCTTAGAACAGCCTACAACGACCACAAGTGCAATAGAAACATGTTGAGGAACAGGCAGTTGAAGTCTGCGTTTGTTGCACGATTTTACCTTCTTGTGTTTAAGGCAAGGCCTGATTGGCCTGCCAAAGAGATGAGGGAGGCATTGAAGCGCGACTTCGGCATAATTTTCAAGAGATCCTTTTGCTACTTTGTGAAGCAACAAGCACACAAATTGTTACATGGCTTTATGAAAGACCATTACGGTAAGCTTGGGAGGTACATTGAAGAATTGAAGAGGACAAACAATAGTAGCACTTTCCTGCTTGAAATTGATCCAACAATTGAGCAACCGATTCCTGTCTTTCAAAGGCTGTTCACATGTTTTGATGGCTTGAGGCAAGGTCTAATCCAGGGCTGTAGACCAATCATGTGCATTGATGCATGTTTTTGAAGACATTCTTAGGAGGTGTACTAATGGCGGCAATAGGAATTGATGGGAATAATCAGATGTTTCCTATCGCTTGGGATATTTGTGAAGCAAAGAATAATGATAGTTGGGCGTGGTTTCTTAAAAATGTTCAATCATGTCTGGTGGACATTCCAAACTCATCATGGACTATTCTCTCAAATGAGCTTAATGTAAGACAACATACATTCTGATTTGATTCAAAAATCATAGTCTGATTATATTTTTAAATAGTTAGGTTGAAGTTTCAAAATATATTGATCATCTATTTTCCATGTGTACTTGCAGTCAATTCTTCATGCTGTCCCCATAATTTATCCCAATGCTGAGCAGCGACATTGTGCTCGACACATTTACTCCAACTGGGGAAAAAAACTCACAAAGGTGAAGAATTGAAGTTGTTGTTCTGGAACACAACTAAAGTTTACAATGAGGTTGACTACAAAGAAGCACTTGAAGCACTCGCCATAGAATTCGTCCAAGCAGCTCAAGACTTTATCGGCTATAACCCAAGGGTATTCTGCAGGGCATTCATGAGGACAAATACAAAGTGTGATATTATAGTCAATAACATGGCAGAGACCTTCAATACGTATATAGTTGACGCGAGAGTCAAGCATTGCATTGATATGTTAGAAGACATTAGGGCTACTCTGATGCAAAGGATAGTGACCAAGAAGGATATAATGGAAAAGATTGAAGATGAAATTTTCCCTAGAGTGAGAAAACAACTAGAAAAGGAGAAAGAAAATTCCAGGTTTTGTGAAACATTCGCATCAGAAGACATGAAGTTTCAAGTGAACCATGGAATTGATAGTCTAATTGTTGACATGAGGGCAACTACTTGCACATGTCGAAAATGGGATTTGACGGACATACCTTGTTGCCATGCTATATCATGTGCAAATATGCTAAGAAGAGATGCTGAAGAATTTGTTCATCCATATTTCAAGAGGGGAAAATACCTTCAAGCATACGCTGGATCAATTTCACCTTTGGCTGGTGAAAGACATTGGCCACAAAAGCATCTTCCACTAGATCCACCGCCTGTAAGGGTAATGTCAGGGAGACTTCGAAAGAAGAGAAGAAGACAAACACGTGAAGATCCTAAAAGACCAGGGAAGCTCATTAAACATAGGGTTGAGATGGTTTGCACAAACTGTGGAGTTGCTAGACACAATAGACGATCTTGCAATAACCCATCTATTTCAAAACCAACCACTGATAAACGACCTAGAGGAAGACCAAGAAAGCATCCTCAACAGCCTACCAATGGCCAAGCACAAGTTGGAAGAGGTAGAGGTAGAGGGAGAGGTAAAGGGGCTGAGAGAGTTGTATCTGGAAATAGAGCTAGAACTGGAGCTACAAATGAAAATGGAGGCTCACAAAGTAGGGTAAGTTTCTCCTTACAATTATTCAGTTCAGTTTCCTATTTTTTTCCCTTTATTTTTTATGGCACAAACTTTGCCTTTTGTTTTTTTTTATTTTTTTTTCAATGATAAGATCCTTCGCTTGTAAAGATTAACATAATCCTATCTTTTATGGATTATTTCATGTTCAGCAGGCTCCTCAACTATATGTTTCGGCAGCAAAAGGCCATGTCATTGAGTGCAATAGCAACACGTTTGGGTTGTTGAAGTAATTACATAAGGTTGGAGCTGAGCAGGTATTGATTTTTTTTTTTGATTGAAAAAGCAACAACAACATTTTTCTGATGTATTTTTGAGCAGCCTTGTTGGCGTTAGACACTAAAATTGAGTTAGATTTGTGATATACTATTGCTAGTTGTTTTTTGTCTTTTTGAAGTAGCGCATTTAATTTGTCTGATGGCCTTATGTCAGACATTTGTGCTCTCTGTGCTTTGTTATTTAGATCATACGTTTATGCAGTAAACCAAATGAACATTTGTTGTCTATGCTTCAATTTTTTATTTCAATAAGTCGAACATTATGTAAGACTAGAGTTCATTTTCTTGCTTTGAAGTTGGAATTATGTTTCCATGAAGAAATATAACATGGTAGGCCATTAGACAAGCCTGAGGTAAATTGATAAGGCAAGTCAAGGAGGTAGAGGTAGGCATGGTCTTTATCCAACAGACAGATGGAATCGACAAATACTGCCAATAAATGATGATTAAAGGCAGACATATGTATTGAAGTGTAGGTAGTACAAGGCTCCTTTTACTATTTTCATTGAATTTTATTTGGGTATGTATTGAAGTCCAACCTTTGCATTATGGCTTGTACTTGGATGTAATCATCAGTGTTGTAGTGTGCACTATTAAAGTGCTATTAAGATACTTTTCAACTGTTAGCCATTTTTTTTTTATCATACTTATTTGTATTCTTTTACTATTTTACTATTTAGATTGTATTTTATTTAGGTGTAGTGTAGTGCACTATTTTTTTTTATTTTTTGAAATTGTGTAGTGCACTATTAGGATGCTATTAATTCACTTTTATTCTTCTACTATTTAGTTGTATTTTACTCTTGGTCATGCTATTAAGTCATTTATAGTCAGCTTTATTAGTGCATTTAATTTGTTATCAAGAAACTTGTTAATTGCCACACTCAAGAAACATATTAATTTGTACTAACAGTGTTTGAATGTTTATTTGTGCTTTGAAGTTGCAACAGTAGCAGCAACATGCACTTAGTTTTACTATTTGTTTCCAAATGCTAATACTTATAGATCCCAAACTTGTAAATATATTTTTACTGATTAAATGTTCTAAGATACTCGTAGTTTCCATCATGAGCTCAGTGGCATTTTGGACAACATTATCCTATAGCCTTGTAGAAGGGTGACATTTTGACCTCTTATAATTTGATAGCATTCTCAGGCATTTCTGCAGCCAAATGAGATCAGCAATAGCTAAGTAGTGTCCTCCATTCCTATTTTGAGATCCACTACCCAAGTGACCTTCACCTCTTGTGTTTGTTGTTATTGCTATTGTTTTAATGAGGTTTGACCTCATACATGTAACAGCCACAACAATCAATTGGTTTGATTACGACAGTTACAATACTAATAAATCCCCATAATCACTCCCTCTAATTAAGTAGATTAGTACTACTTATAGGGGTGATTAGGGATGAGTTAGAGAGATAATCAAGTCATAACATAATCTCCCAAAATGTACTTTCTCTGGTTCTCTTAACATGGTCTACCATCACAAGACTTGGGTTCGCGGTGTGGCAATATTCCTGCGACTCTAGTAGCCATCGGAGATCGATTGATATTGTTCCAACTTCAACTTTGTGGGTGCAACAACAACAAGTGATCACAATTCCGCATACAAGGTTAGTCCTTTAATAATCTAACCGTGGTATCAGAGCTTTCTTGCTCGTTTTGTACTCCATGAATATTAAGTTGATTGAATAATTCTTATGTTTAGACTAAATTAGGCTAATATGTGCTAATCTGTCTGAACTACTAAATTGATATACAATCATTTTTTTATGTCTCGCATTTAAGTGATGTCCTGTAATTGACCCCGCTCCCCCGACTGTGAGTTTAAAGACCAACTCCTATAATGTGCTCGGTTCAAATTTACACCCAACCCCAAGCCCAACAATTCCCTGCCATATTTGAACTATGTGTTCAATTCAAAACCAATCGCAAACCCATTTTTTTTAAAAATATGGAAGGTGAAAAGATTAAAAGAAGCATTTTTCCATCATACCCATCAGGGGGTGGCGCGCCGCCAACGGAGACTATGTTGTCTTCTTGAAACCCGATCTGTATATATAAGCCTGACAAAAAAAACGAACAAAAATGGCTGGCAGTGAAGGTGCGTGGGTGACACGCGCCACCGGCAGAGTAGCGCATCGGTGGTGTTGTCGGCGTCGGCGGAATCACTGTCCATCGATCTATGTGGCGGCGACGTCGTTTTTCGGCTTTGATTGTTGCATACTACAGATCGAGAGTTTAAAGTGAGGGTGAATTGAGCGTTTCGTCATATGGGTTTTTTGAGTGACCACCGAGACTAAGTTTTAGTGGTGGTGGTAGGACTGGGCGGCGAGAACTAGAACTAGGGTTAAGGGGTTGAGCACGCCATGGATGGAGCTTGAACCTCCATGGTTGTCTGGTTTCTTCTTGGCGAACAGAGGAAAATTGAAGATGAAGGGTCAGGAGGAGGGGTCTTTGGGGTTGTAGAGTTTATTGTCGTAGGTTTTAAATTAAGTAAGCTTGTTTTTTTTTTTTTTTATACATGATGTATATATTATGATAATGATAATGATAATACAAATAAAAGAAATCAAGGGTTGTATGTTAAGGGCTGCCCATTGCGTGGGATTCTTAATTTCTTACATAGGCATTACTCCTAGTTTCTTTTACGCCAACTTTGAGATAGTTATGTATTATTATTTAACTTTGTGTTAATTATTAATTATATGTTGATTATGTACTTGCTAATTCAAGTTTATTATTTTAAATATGTTTTTATGTGTTAATCAGAATATGTGTAATTAGAATATTTGTATTTAATTTATGTAATTATGACAAGCATGTTTTAGATTGTAAATTACAACATGTTTTGTTAATTTGATCGTGTTAGAGAAAAGTGAGTAGCAAGGTAACAGCAGAAGCGAATAATAGAATCGAAAAACGAGATGACGGATATTACGACAAAATTTAGGAACGAAATAAGCGATAAAATCAAACACCAGAATTACGTGGGAAACCGAAGAAATCGGAGAAAAACCCACGGACGGCGACAGCCAGAAAATAATCCACTATAAGAAAGGAGGAGTACAACCTGATCACTATCACAGGGTGTGATACGATCCACCAAGGTGATTACAATAAAAATCTCTCAACACTCAACTCACAATCTCTCAATATACACTGGGGAAAATATTGGTGAGACCCCTTTCTCTCTCAATATTTTCTCTCTCTCTAGCTCTCTGTGTTTATCGATGTGTTTTTGGTGGAGAAACATGTACCCTATTTATAGGGAAAACTCCCTATAACCTAACTTGACTCCCACTCAATTAGATTTAGAATCTAATACAATTAGGAAACCCAACATAATAAGGAAACCTAAATAATATCCTAATACAATTAGGAAACAAATAATTGTGGTATCAAGAGATTTGGTGATTTTAAGACACTTTCATAACAAACTCCATCTTGGACTAAAATCAACAAATCATCGGTCCAGATAAACATCTTGACTGTCACCATCACACGCCCCTCCGCAAGGCGTGGCCCCATAGGGCTCTCACATGCTAGAAACACCAACTAAGTCCAAAAAATGACCGAACTTAGCTATAGATAGAGGCTTGGTTAACATGTCTGCAGGATTATCAGAAGTATGCACCTTCTTCACCACAATCTCTCCCGCAGCAACTGTATCTCTGATGAAGTGATACATGACGCTTATATGCTTGGTCTTCGAATGATAAGTGTCATTCTTAGTCATATGTATAGCACTCTGACTATCAGAATAAACCACGGTCTCGCCTTGTGGTACTCCAAGCTCCATGACCAATCCCCTCAACCAGATGACCTCCTTCACTCCTTCCGTTGCAGCAATATATTCAACCTCAGTTGTTGAAAGGGCTGCTATAGACTGAAGTGAAGCTTTCCAAGATATTGCTTCTCCACACATGACGAACACATACACTGAAATTGAGCGTCTCCTATCCAGATCTCCACCATAATCAGCATCAACATAACCTGCAACATCAGACGTTGCAGCACTGCCTCTATCATATAGGATGCCCTTCTCTAAAGTACCCTTCACATAGCGAAGGATCTACTTCACTCCTTCCCAATGCTCCTTCCCTGGATTCTGCATATATCTACTCACCACACTAACTGCGTGGGACATGTCAGGTCTAGTACACACCATAGCATACATCAAACTACCAACTGCACTAGCATAGGGAATATTAGACATCCTCCTTACCTCCAAATCAGATTTAGGACAGTTCTCACCAGACAACTTGAAGTGTGCAGCTAAAGGAGTTGAAACTGCTTTACAGTTTCTCATGTTGAATCTGTCCAACACCTTCTCCAGATATTTCTTCTGAGACAGGAACAACTTCCCTGCCTTTCTATCCCTTTGGATCTCCATACCCAAAATCTTCTTCGCCGCTCCGAGGTCTTTCATCTCAAACTCCTAGTTGAGTTGAGATTTCAGCTTCTTTATTAGTGACATGTCCCTGGAGGCAATCAACATGTCATCCACATACAATAATAAATAAATGAAAGACCTTTCTTCAAATTGCCTGTAGTACACACAATTATCATAGTGACTTCTTGTGTACCCTTGCCCTACCATAAAGGTATCAAACCTTTTGTACCACTGTCTGGGTGCCTGTTTAAGTCCATACAAGGACTTCCTTAATCTGCATACCTGTTCATGTTTACCAGGAACGATGAAACCCTCTGGCTGCCTCATATATATTTCCTCCTCCAACTCGCCATGGAGGAAAGCTGTCTTGACATCAAGTTGCTCCAACTCTAAATCAAATAGAGCAACAAAGGCAAGCAAGGTGCGGATCGACGTATGCCTCACGACTGGCGAGAATACTTCCTTGTAGTCGATTCCTTCTTTCTGGTTGCAACCCCTTACCATTAATCTGGCCTTCCACCTTGCACTTTCTACACCAGGGATACCTTCATTTCTCTTGTACACCCACTTCGCAGTAAGAGCTCGTCGCCCTTTAGGCAACTCACATAGTTCCTATGTATGATTTTTCTGTAGACTCTCCATCTCCTCTTGCATAGCTCCTATCCAGTTTGAGGCATTCGGACAAGAGATGGCCTCCTGATAGGTAGAAGGTTCAGCACCTTCAGGAGTCTCCTCTACAACACTCAGCGCATAAGCAATCATAGCATCATCTTCTTCAGTATATCGCGCTGGTCTCCTAATCTCCCTCCTGGGACGATCTCTAGCAATGCATGGTTGTTCCTCCACCTGAGGAACATTCGTCTCAATCTCAGGCTCATAAACCTGAGTTGGTTCAGGAGCATCAGTAGTTTGCTCCTGATTGCAGGTTCCAGCAGCTTCACCTTGAGCCTGCTCCACCTCGAACACCATTCTTCTTGCATCCTTCTCCTGATTTCCTGCATCATCAGAAGTACTGGTAGATTCCATTCCAGATAACATAGCAGTTTCATTAAAGGTTACATCTCTAGACTGAATAACGTTCATCAAATCAGGACACCACATTCTATATCGCTTAGATTCAGACCTGTAACCTAGAAACATGCATTTAACAGCCCTGGGAGACAGTTTCCCATCATTCACATGGACATATACAGGACATCCAAAAATTCTCAAATTAGAATAATTAACTGAATTACCTGTCCATACTTCCTCTGGAATCTGGTATTCGATAGAGGCATGAGGTGATTTGTTCAGCAGGTAGCATGCAGTAGATATCACCTTTGCCCAGAACGATTTGTTCTTCCAAAGCCCTGCATTCGAGAGCATGCAGCGGGTTTTCTCCAGGAGTGTCCTGTTGATTCTCTCGGCTACCCCGTTTTGCTGAGGCTTACCCACCAAGGTTCGATGCCTCGCAATCCCATGCTCTTCACAGAATTCAGTAAATTCAGAATCAATAAACTCTAACCCATTGTCAGTCCTGAGTTTCTTGATTTTCCTGCCTGTTTGGTTCTCCACCAAAGCTTTGAACTTCTTGAAATATGAGAATGTCTCATTCTTGTGCCGCAGGAAATAAACCCAAGTCTTCCTCGAGAAGTCATCCACGAATGTCAACATGTAGCGCTTGCCACCCAGTGATGGCATTCTAGCAGGACCCCACAAATCTGAATGAATATAATCAAGGATCCCTGCTGTTGTATGTTTAGCCCTTGAAAAGCTAACCCTCTTCTGTTTCCCGTAGACACAGTGATCGCAAAACTCCAACTTGCCGATCTTTGCGCCTTCAAGATATCCCTTCTTGCTCAATATTGACACTCTCTTCTCGCCCATATGGCCTAGTCTCATGTGCCACAGTTTTGTGTTGCCAGACTCATCAAGATTTAGGACTACCGCTGCAGATCCTGTCATTGTAGACCCCTGTAGGATGTATAGACTGCCCTTCCTGATTCCCTTCATAAGAACCATGGAACCCCTGCACACTTTCAAAACACCATCTTCTCCTTTGTACCTGCAGCCGTTAGCTTCAAGAGTACCCAAAGAAATTAAATTTCGAGTCATGTTAGGGATATGACGAACCTCCTTGAGAGTTCTAACGATGCCATCATGAGTCTTGATTTTGATGCTACCGATTCCTCGCACCTTGCGGTCTGTTACCCACGACTACGACCCCGGTGTCAACACTCTCATAAGACTCGAACCAGTCCTTATGAGGACACATATGATAGGTGCACCCCGTGTCAAGAACCCACTCATCTCTAGCTATCCTACTCGATGTGGTAGCCAAGGCATCATCCGTAACTACAAACCCATCACCATCTGACTCGGACTCTACGCAGTTTGAGGTACCAGGTTTGGTGTGATTATCCTTACTCTTCTGCTTCTGGTCTCTCTGGTTTGCCCAACAGTCTCTCTCTATATGCCCCATCTTACTACAGTAGTTACACTTCTTATTCTTGTGAGGATTCCTAGACTTTAAACGGTGTTTAGACCTCCCTCTAGACCCGTTTCCCTTACGTGCAATATTCCTACCCCTTACAACCATAGCATCACCACCCTGGTCATCACCATCGGTATCAAGTTTCTCCTTAGACAGTAAACTAGCCTTTACTTCACTAAGGTTAAGGACACCACGATTCCCATACAACATGATTTCCTTAAATTGTTTATGTGATGCAGGTAGGGATAAAATTAAGTGTAAAGCCTTATCCTCATTAGTGTGTTTCATATCCATTGATTCCAATTCAGTAATAATAGAATCAAATTCACTAAGATGTGCCTGAATAGAAGTACCTTGGGGCATCTTCAGCCTGTAGAATTTCTCCTTCATTCGGTACTTGTTTGCACGACTCTTCGACATGTACAGCTCTTCCAGTTTGGTCCAGAGCTCCCGAGGTTTCTCGATATGCATCACCTCTCTCTGAATGTGCTCCGCCAAGCACAACTGAATCCCTGCCAGAGTCTTATCTTCAAGCTTCTTCCACTCCCTTGGAGTCAGATTCCCCTTGATATCCTTCTGGAGCTGTTTGCATTCATCATCGCTCATTGTCGCATCAGTCTTCGTGTCTGGATACTCAATCACATCCCATAAACTGTGCTGAATCAGGACCTCCTTCATCTGCAGTCTCCACATAGTAAAACTCCTCGTTCCATCAAATTTTGGAATATCGCACTTCATAATTGAAGCCATCTCCACCTTGCTCTGATACCACTTGTTAGAGAAAAGTGAGTAGCAAGGTAACAGCGGAAGCGAATAATAGAATCAAAAAACGAGATGACGGACATTAAGACAAAATTTAGGAACGAAAAATAAACGATAAAATCAAACACCAGAATTACGTGGGAAACTGAAGAACTCGGAGAAAAACCCATGGACGGCGACAACCAGAAAATAATTCACTATGAGAAAGGAGGAGTACAACCTGATCACTATCACAGGGTGTGATACGATCCACAAAGGAGATTACAATAACAATCTCTCAACACTCAACTCACAATCTCTCAGGATACACTGGGGAAAATATTAGTGAGACCCCTTTCTCTCTCAATATTTTCTCTCTCTCTCTAGTTCTCTGTTTTTACCGATGTGTTTTTGGTGAAGAAACATGTACCCTATTTATAGGGAAAACTCCTTATAACCTAACTTGACTCCTACTCAATTAGATTTAGAATCTAATACAATTAGGAAACCCAACATAATAAGAAAACCTAAATAATATCCTAATACAATTAGGAAACAAATAATTGTGGTATCAAGAGATTTGGTAATTTTAGGACACTTTCCTAACAGATCGTCTATTACATGTATTATGATATTCTTGAATTATTATGTATCATACATTATTAGTAACAATCGTACCTTATTCCGTTTCATGAGCATTTTTTAATGATTCGTTCGCTCATTTGTTTGGAATATATTATAGAAATGTGTTTTGTATAATTTACCGATTATTTAAGTATGAGTAGTGTAGATTTGTTTTACATGTTGCATATTTAAATACGTTTTATGAATGTTAACTCGATAAATTTTATTCGTTAAATTTATCCTGTTTAAGTTCGTGATTTACTTTAATTTAATTTTAATTTTTTTGTTGGACGTATAAATGTGTTTTATAATTAATATCTTAGTGATATGTAGTAAATTATGATTGTGTGTATGTAGTATAAATTTGTTTTATATGCGTTTATATGAGTTAGTCCTGTATCGTATTATATATTCGGATTTTTATAAATATGCAATTAACTATAATTAACTTTGTCTTAAAGTAAGTCCTTATAGTTAATTAATTATATATGTATATATTTTAAGTAAATTTGTTTTATTTAAAAATAACTAGTAATATTATACAAGTTAGTCTTATATAATTATAAGTGTATTTTCGTATTACACGAGTCTAAGTGATTGATTGCAGTACATTTGAATATTTTAATCTCACGGAGAGGCAAGTAATCTCACTTATGTGATTTTGTATTACATAAATGAGTGTATTTGAGATTAAAATAGACTATTGTAAATTAGTTTTACATATTCTTGATTAGTAAAAGGTTGCAAGTTTTTTGTGTTCGTAACCTTAATCGATTAAAGAAATTTAAATGTGTTTTAGATTATTTGTTTTTGTAACATTAATCGATTGAAGCCACATATAAATGAGTTTTATATGATGCGATTATGTAATCATATGTCATTTGCCGGAAATGGATTATAATATGTTATGTAAATTTTTTTATATACATATTTGTGTAAATTTGTTATACATTTGTTAATCAATTATGATTACATAATTTCAATGTACAAAATAAATTCGTTTTATTAATAACCAATCGAATGAAAGGCATAACTAGTTATTTGTGACATGGTATAAAATTTTGTTTTTACATGTTAGCAATCGATTATGATAATATAGATGCATTTTATATTTTATCTTTGTGAGTTTAATCGATTCAAAGTAAATTTGTCTTATATAATATTATGTAAATAAGTTTTACATTGAGTTGAAATCATTTTTGTAGTGATTGGATGGATGTGTTAATGTGTTTAAACATTCTATTACATAAGGAGATTAGTTGTTCTTATGGAATTTCATAATTGAATTTTCATAATTCCTAATTTGTCTAGTATGCGATGATTATGAGCATAGAAAAATTTTCGATCATATAACACGGGTGACGGTTTTTTGAATATTCAATTATAAGAATGTTTCTAAATGTCTTGTTTTGTTTGTGTAGAGATGACATCTGAGACTTCTCTGGTTTATGATTTGTTCTCTTCTGCGGTGTTGGATGGATCCAACTTCGACTTGTGGAGTCTAAGTATTCAATTTCTATTGAATGAACGAGATGTGTTAGACCATCTGTCTGCGAAAATGTCTCCCCCTACAACTAAGGAAGACGATGACCTTGATATAACTTCTGTGCAATATCAAGAAAGCTTAGTAGCGTACCAAGAATGGTGTAAAAAGGATCGTAGAGCACGTTATACTATGTTGTATTACATGCATGACGACCTGATTAGCAAGTTCGAGCATTGTTCCACTACTAAGGAGTTGTGGGATTAGCTTGAAGGCCAAGTTTGAGCAGACTTTAGAGACGAGACTTCGAGCATTGCATCTTGAGTGGATGTTTTACTCGATTGACTCAAGCCGTAGTATCGCCGAACATCTTAGAATCTTGAGTGTTATGGTTCAAGATCTAGAGGATGGTGGGATAAAGGTTCCTGAGAGTTACCAGTGTACAAACTTGCTTCGTGCACTTTTGGTTGGTTCTCAAAAGTGGAAATCGTTTGTCTCACTAATGACTCGCAACGATCATATTCAAACTCTAAGCGAGATCGCTAAGCACCTTGAATTAGAAGAGGAACGCTTGAAGGTTTCTACTCTCCCACTTAAGGCATCTGTTGCTAAAGGTGATACATTTAAGGAACAACTTGGTGCTAAGAGTAAAAGAGAGAAAAATATGGCGCGTGTGAAGTGTTTTAATTGTAGGAAGAAAGGTCATTATGCTCAAGATTGTCTTGAGTCTCCTAGCAAGTTGTAGCCTTTGGGCATTTGGAAAAAATATGTTTCATTTTCAAAACATTATTCATACACTTAGGGTGTAATGTTTTTATCTAGAGTTATTTTTCGCATATTAGTGTTTAAACTTACTTACTTTTGACTACAATTAGTTTGTCTTCAAAAATAACTTTGTACCTTTCTCTCTAAATTAACACTTAGTTGAGTGTTATTATGAATAACTATGTGTTTTTCTATTTTAAGATTCATTTATTGATTCTTGTTTTACTTTTGGTATTTTGCGTTTAAATCTATTATTCACTTAGGTATTTTATGGGACTACTTGATTACTGTTTGAAACTTTTAATTCGTTTATAAGTTTTTTGAGACAGTGATAGTAACTTGTAGTGTACAAAAGAGTTAAGTTTTCTTTGTACCATATAAATGGTTTCAAATTGTTGATATGTTCAAAATTTTAAATGAACTCCCACTTCATGAACTTAACATCTTAGTGGTGATTGAGTTAGATGAATTACATGTTGTTGGCATGGTCAAGTACTTGTTGGCTTTAAATAATTCTTTAATTAGTTTCTGATTATCACATGCCATAGTATGACATTTTAAACATACTTTGTGTTGGTTATAAAATGTTTCGAAGTTCATTTTAAACCATCCATATCCATGAAATTTGTGTTGCTCTATGCAAGACTATGACAGTGGAAAACTTAGTGTTAAAATTAAAGTTACTAAATAGTCTTGTAATGCCTTATTTTAATAAAGGATAAGTTCCTCGTATTAGTGAAGCTATGGACATTAGTTTAATATTTGTATGCGTTACAATTACCATCTCTCGGTGAATGGGGGGAATATTTAACTCTCATTTTCACCGAGGATAATAGGAATAGTGGAAGAAATTCCATGTTTTCTATTACTGGTAGTTGTCTAAGTCGAAGCAAGAGCAAAAGGATATGAGCATCCTTTATATTAATCTTAAACATGAAGTTAGTTCTCATATTTAAGTATTAAACATGTGGTTAGTCATCATGTTCAAATAACTCATAACTTTTGGAGTTAGTGGGAGTAGCTCTTCATATATTCATGATTCTATATGTCTAAGTGATAGTGGGAGTGATCATGAATAATATTAGGCAGACTACACTCGCATGTCCTAAGATTCAAAGAGTGTCATAAAGGTATAGTTCCTTGATGTACATTTGTGATTTATGAGAACATCTTTTTGTGAGAAAGTTTTATTTTCACTAATACTATAAAAAGTGGATATATGGTTATGCCTTGAGTCATATGTTAGACTCAATAACTGTTGAGTTGCAAGATTGGATAGGCTCCTAGAATAATATTTTATGTGGATTATTCTTGTTTTGTATCAAGAATGAGAGAAGATATAAGTTGTCATCTTAAGAAATATATGGTGACTTTGAACAATCTTCTTGATCATGGTACTTATCATTTGACAAGACTATTTGTTGTGTCTTGCGAAAATGAGTTTAGATTATGTTTCTAACCATGTTAATGACATGTGCTTGGTCAAATATTTAAGAGGTGGTCATCCCTTGTTTTTGTTATGAGGGATACAAGGTGGAGCTTAGTATGTCTACACAGTGGCGGATCCATGATTCAAAGTTAGTGGTGTCAAATAATTTTCTCAAAAAAAATTGAATACAAATAAACACTAAAATAAAGTCTAAACACTTGACAACCTCCACAATTTTACAAAACACACCTAACCTAATATAATGAATTAATAAATTTCATTCAAACACTTGACAGCCTCTACAATTTCACATAAATAGTACATAATTCAATTTATATGTATACAAATTAAACGATAGTTTAATGAAATTTACTCATTCATACACATATAACAAGCAATTAGCAAACCCTAAGTTAATCATATTGATTTAATCACAAAAATCTAATTGATAATTTACAACTAAATATGATAATAAATTCAATCAAGAGGAAATAGTATAATTTGATTTATAAGTGTACAAACGATAGTTTTAAAAAAAAATCGTTAATTCATGATTCAGACACATACAAGTGATACAACAAGCAATTATAAGTGAATTAACAAACCCTAATTTAATCACGTTGATTTAATCACATAAATCTAATTCATAAATTGCAACCAAGTATGAGAATAAATTCAATAAAGAGGAAAGAGTAATTTGAGAAAAGAATAATAGAGTGACTTACATAAATTGCAATTCAATAATGGAGTTAGGGTTAAAGAGATGGAAGGGGTTGCTTTTATAGGCATGATTAAAAAAAATAAAAATAAAAAAATAGCTAAGCTAAAAACAGGCAAGCACTAGGAATTGAACCTGCAACCAACCAGCCAAGCGATTTCCTATCCCTTGCAAGCGTTAGAACCCGCAGGCTACACAACCCATTCTAATATTTTATGGTATCAATTGGTATATAATGTGAAATGTTTTTTTTTTTTCTAAACAGATTTTTTTTTTTCAAAAATTTTAGTGGTGTCAATTGACACCGCTACTCTCCATGTAGATCCGCCCCTGTGTCTACACATACAATTAATTAAAAACATCCTAGGAAATTTCTTGAGTGTGCTGGAATGCATACGTCGAAAAATTCTTAGGATGTCTTCTAATTATGTGCGATGACCGCCCATGATGTTACTCAATTTATATGCACCCGATTTTGAGTTGGGATAATATCTAAGTAGAATTTGAACAAAAGGCAAACAATGTTCCTTTTTTGGGTCTTGTTAGCCTAGAATTTTAAAGAGAATGTGTTCATACTATCTTTGTGATGCTATGGTGTTGTAGTACTCAGTACAAAGCAGAGACATCTAAATAATGATTAACGAGAATGCCAAAATAAGTTTAGGCCATTCTGAAGATATAATATTAGCCTGCGTGGGATTCATATCTTAATTAATCATGATGTCATAAAATGTATGTGTTTAAACTAGACTTTGGTGTTCCGTTCGGGTTACCCAATTTTGGGATAAGTTCTCAATCATATAATGTGTTTATATGATTTAAACGTTATGAGATTGTCTCGTTTAGGATATTAAGAATATTTTATTTTCTTTTTCCTAAATAGGTGGGCACATTAAGTGTCACCAGGCTTAACTATCTTATCACACAGATAGTTTTCCTAACGCTTAGGTAGCAGGTAGGATGAGACTAAATCATGTTGACACTAGGTGTGTAACATGAATTTAAATTCATACTCAACGTACACTACGTGTGTAACATGAATCAGTATTCATATTTTGAGTATAGGATTATATAAATGATAGTCGCCTTAATTAGTTCAAGATGAGATTTTTGGCGAATCGAGCATGAAATGTTGTAGTTTTCATATTAAAGCCTTAAAGCCAAATTTGAGTAGGTGATTTACACTTAGTATGTAAATCTAATGGCTCGAGTTAGTTCTTTGAGTAAGAGTTAGACTTAAAATTCGCATGGTATAAGAGAGTGACATCCTCACCTTAGTGGGAGCTATACCGTGGTACATATTTCATATATGTGTGCTTTGTTGACCTATAGGGAGTGTCATATGAATCCCTTCTTTTGTCACTGTGTGAACCCCATGACTGTGTTGTCAATTTGTACGATACCCTTTGACCTACAAGTTATGATTTGGAAACTAGTTGGATGTTGCTACTTTAGTGTGAACTCCAAGAGCTATGAGATTATACGGCTGTAACGTGGTTTGTATCAACCCTGGTTTTTATCGTTCTTCTCAGGGAGCAAGGGGCCTAAGGCTAAGGAACTCGATCTACGTAACGTCTAAGATTGCTAGGTAAGGCAACGAGATGAAAAGGGTGATCACAATGCGAGAAAACAAACTAAGGTCAATCAAGGTGAAACAATGGGTTTCGAGGGCTTTTCAGACTACAAACGGGAACAAGAGAATGGGTTTTACAACAAGAGAGTAAAAAGGAAAAAATCAAGCGGCAATTCCGTTAGAAAATACCAACCGAGCTTCCACTTCAGTGGATAGTCCGGATTAACTTCCTCGAAGTCCACCACGGACCCAGAGGGTTAATGAATCGGAATTCCTTAGTTAGTCTCTACTCACTCTCGTGAGCGAGTGCTAACTATCCCAATTCCAACCTTCCAACACAAGTGTTGGATGTGTTCGGGAACTATCGGACCCAAATCCATCCCACTTGAGGGAAGGAATGGAGTGGGAAAAGTGATTTCCCAACTAATTACTCACTAATATTGTTAACTCATGCCTAATTACCCATTCATACCCTTAATTACCCCCTAACTCATTAGGGTTCTAGCCACTACCCATCACAACTATGCTAACAACATCAACAAAACCAACCCAAAGCATGATTTCTATCATCCAACAACAAACAAGAGACAATCAAAGCGATTAGAGGGCAAGGAAAACAATTAACAAGCAATTAAAGCAATTAACAAAGTAAAGTAGAGTTTAGGGGAGAAGAAACTTATCAAATGCTGTAAAAGAGCAAGGAAGAACAAAGAAAAAGATGATCCAAGCAATCTCTCAATTGTTGAATCTTCCAATCTTGAATACAATCTAAATTACTCCTAAAACCCACTAATACAAAGTTGAAGTCTAAGTCCAAGAGCTAGAGTCCCATCCCTCCTAAAATCAGAGCATGGAATATAAATACATAGCATGGTTGTTGAGCAAAATGCAGCGTATAGCCTGCCGAAGAATCGCATAGAAACAGATAGACCGCGGGCACGGTCTCCATGGTCACGGGCGCGGTCCTGCGAAAACTGCCCAGGCGATTTCTGCGTTCGAGAGACAGCGACCGTCATCCTTAATACAGCGGGCGCGGTCTCTGTTTGGCCCAGTAGGTCATGGGCGCTGTCCCTATGACAGCGGATGCGGTCCTCGTCTGGCGGCAGGAGTTGTCGAAGCTTGGTGCCTCGTAGCGGGTGGCACGGGGGAGGTAGCGGGCGCTACCTTCGATGCTCTTCCTCTTGTCTTTCTTCCCTTAAAGGCCTGTAACGCCCGCCACAATGACCGTAGCGGGTGTTACACCTATGCTTCACTTCAAGAATGATGGAAGAAGTTCCCGGGTCAACTCCGCTTCGGTGCTCGGCTTGGCTTAGGCTCGGGAATCGCTTGGGATTCCCTAAAAAGCCTCATTTTAGCCCATATTCTGTGCATTTGCTCCAAAAGCGTGAAAACCTACAAAACAACTAAAACACAAGTAAAAATGAAGGAAAAGACTCGGAAACGAGCCAAAAGAGCTAGTAAAAAGGCGTTATTTAGGCCCAATATCGGGACTAAACACCCCCCCCCCACACACACACTTAAACTTTTGCTCGTCCCGAGCAAAACAAAACAAAAACAAAGGAAATAAAAACAAAACACCAACTCCTCTGTCGTGGGAGGAAACGAGTGCATTTAGCGTATGCACCAAGCCCTTTAAACCCCAGGAAGCCCAGGTGGACGAGGTTGTCTCGTGAGGGTTTGTAGCAGCTATACCCACAAAAGCCAAAGAAAAAGGAAAAAGAAGAGAGTAGAGGTGAAAAACTAAAACAAAGCTCGAAAAAGAAAGAAAGAACAAGCTTGTCAAAATAATCATGCAATCAACTACAAGAAATCAAGGCTAATCAACAAAAAGGAGCGGTTACGAGCATATCAAGGACACCAAATCCAAAGCATTTCCAATCTTTTAGATTTTCGACTCCTAGACGCTTCCTACAAGACAAGGCCCTTTGTGCGAAAGTGCTAGTGTATCCTAGATGATTCCGATTGAGCCATAGCAAAAAAAAAAAAAAAAAAAATCACCACCTGAGCTCATTTTAAAGCGAACAAGATTAGCAAAGAGTCGCCCTCCCCCGCTTTGTGTCGCCCTTGGCTTGGTGAGGGCCGCAGGAAACACAAGGAAAGGCTCCTCACTTTATTATAATTAACTTTCACTTGGGTTGGGTTTTAGAATTTAAGGCCCAACATTTTCGATTTTAAATTAGTCAAAGGTCAGCGTTAGCTTTTCGGGAATTGGAACGGCCCATAACGGGGTTTACCCTCCCAACACAGGCTTTTACGTACGCCTCATCATCCCGAACGATGGAGGTTTAAGGGGTCAATAGCGCCGCACCGCTAATACCAGTCCTGTGTAGGTTGTCTAACTTTCTGGTGGTTAATGCCGGATTCGACCGACACTAAACCAATTAATTCATTAATTAAGCTTCACTTTTTCAACAAGTTCGAGGGTGAAGAACTAAGGTCTCACGGTTTCAAAAACGAAGTGAAAAAACAAGAACCTCATTTTGCAATCGACGAAGGGAATTTAATCAGATAAGTCATGACAACACCCAGTCTAGGGCCTACAATGCTCCTACCGGCTTCTTTTAAGTAGATTAACAACGACTTCGAGGCATTGACTACGTGGTTCTAACAACAAAGTAAAAACTAAAGCAAAACAAAAAAAACTTTAGGGATTTTTCACAACTTTTCTCCCTTTTTCTTTTCTCTCACAACTTTTTTTTCAAATCTTAGCCTAAAAAGAACAAAAAGAAAATAGAAATGCTAGGTGATCTACCCTTGAATAGATATAACTCTCCCCCCCCCCCCACCCACACTTAAAACGCCACAATGTCCTCATTGTGGGAAGGGTGTCACATGAAATGGTAGAGAACCTATAAAAAGCAAACAAACAAAACAACTAGCAGGCAAGTGGTAGCGACCCGAGCCCACCCGGCTCCAACAACGAGATAAACTCAACAAGCACATACTAGGGGTTTGCCACCCAAAGAAAAGTCAAGCATGCAACAAGGATCAAAGATATAATTCATTCAAAGGGAGTGGAAAGAGGTTACCTCGAGGTCTTCAAATAGAGCACTCTCAATCCACGATCTAAGAAAATCGAGCAAAGGGTTATAAGATAATTAAGCAAAATCAACCAAAGCTCGTAAGATCCGCATGCAAGATTAGGAACATGAAAAAGAAACTAAGAAAAACTAGAAATTAACTCAAAAGAAAGGAATAAAAGCATGGGTTGCCTCCCATAAAGCGCTTGTTTAAGGTCCCGAGCTTGACCTTTTGTACTTACTTGATTCTTGATAGGCGCGGTGTGCATGAGAGAAGCATGGTTAGCTTTTTCCACCAACTCTTCTTCCTTCTCCTCCCGCGCATCCCAATAGAACCCATGAAAAATTTGAGATGATCCTCCGGTGGTCTAGTTAATTCCGAAGGAATCAAAGGTAATGGCCTCCTCATTTTGCTCCACCAATATTTCTTCCTCCTTTTCCATCGCTTTCTCTTCTTGCGCAAATATTGAGCATGCCTCCTTGAAGACTTAATAGGTCGGATAGAATGAGAAGATAACCCCGACTTGAAATTTGGTGATGTACTGGGTCTCGATCCTTTGAAAACCATCTCCTTCACTTCCATATTATCAATATATGTTTCACCCAAGGCAATCTCCCTCCTCAAAGGCACAGTGTTGACGAAGTCGCCATGGAAGGTGAAACCATTTCCATGAAGCTCAAAATGAATAGATTTAGGGTGACTTTCTCCATCCCAATCATCCGGTTCCATAATAAGTAAGCACAGCTCCTCATGATGCTCATCCATAATACCAACCACTACATTGACCTTAAAACGTGACTCTTTGTGATGGTTCCTCTTTGAAGGACCAAGATCAAAATCAATATATTCTCTCCCCACATGAAGAGACAAACGATCTCTTTTTACATCAATAATTGCACCTGCAGTGGCCAAGAAGGGTCGACCAAGAATAATAGGGCTTCTACAATCCTCATCCATCTCCAAAATAACGAAGTCACAAGGGATAAGGAAGCTTCCCACTTGAACCGGGACATCTTCTAATATTCCCAAGAGCTTCCTAACACTACGGTCAGCAAGTTGCAAGCTAATAGCTGTAGGGGTCAAGTCATCAAGATTCAACTTCTTACAAATAGAGTGTGGCATGACACTCACACTTGCCCCCAAGTCACATAATGCATTATCAATCCTCATATCACCAATTCAGCATGGTATGGAGAAACTACCGGGATCGGCAAGCTTCTCGGGGGTTTTGCTCCCCATAATGGCATTGCAACTGATTGTGAGATGGACGGTCGACGACTCTTTGATTCTCCTTTTGTTTGTCAGGAGGTCATTAAGGTGTTTCTTGAAAGAAGGGATCTCCGCCATAGCATCCAGAAAAGGAATATTAACTTGGAGATTCTTCAACATATCAATAAATCGCATAAATTTCGCCTCATCTTTATGTTGAATCAATCTCCAAGGAAAAGGTACTGGTGGTTTATATGGAACAGGTTTCTCCAATAGGTTTTCATGATTATCTTCCCTCAAGATTTCCTTCCCTTTCTCTCGTCTTTTCTCAAGCTCTACTCTCTCTTCCAACTTTTTCTTTTCCTCATCCTCCGCCTCATTAACCATGACCTCAGCCTTTTTCTCCTCAATTATGGCTCGCTCAACTCCTAAGTCCTCCTCTTCAGTACTATCCAACACAACTCCCTCATTCTCTCCCAAAGATCTCTCCTCTTCCACATTCTCCTCCACTACTTTAGGTTATTCAATTTTTCTTCCACTCCTTAGGGTAAAAGCATCAACTTGCTCCCCTTGGATAGGTTGAGGTTGAATGGGTTGAGAAAGGTATACTTGTTGAGTAACTTGGGTCATTTGGGTTTCAAGGTCTCTAAGACGAGCCTCCTCACTTTCTTGATTAGTCGCAATTTGTTGCAACAACTTTTCTATCACAGAATCTTGGGATGGTTGAGGTTGTGGGATGGGTTGATGTAACGCCTCCAGGTTATTAATCACTAGATTAAGCTAATGTTATATCTAACCCAATGATTAGCAGCGGATAAACACTTGGGAGTATTACCGCCGTCCACGGAGGTGGACAAGGCTAAGACTAAACCCAACAAAACAACCAAAACATGAACTAACTTCGAACCTGCACCATCAAGACTTAACTTAAACTAAACCACCTCGATATAACATAACACCATCCAATAAAATTTATACAGCCAAAATATCAAAAATTTCTCTTAAATCGTTCATCAAAAGTCTTCAACCACCTTCAATTTCCTTAAAAAGCTCTAGGGTTTCGTCCTCCCGGGGCTTTTCCTTCTCCTTCGCCGAGATTCCTAAAACGAAAACATAAAACCTCAAAAAGTGAGTTAAACTCAGTACGTATACCCCTAATAATATAAGAATCTTTTCATAATTCGTTTTAGTTATTTAGCGCGGTTCCAAAACATTAAAAACAAAATAAATAGCAACCAAACATTAAAAGGTAGCAAAACTTACATAGTTTGACCATACTTAACCTGTACATGGAAAATATAACTTAACCTATTCATGGGAAATATAACTTAACCAGTATTTTAATCACAACTTTAATGAAAATACTTATAAGTTCTTCCTTTAAAGGTAACTGGATAACCGTAAACTTGCTTGAAATAAAAAAAGATCATGCATGAACTGACATAGACACACACCTGAAATATTTCCATAACATGACTTAGAAAGTGACAAGTAAATTACGTCGTAAAACATGAGTCAGATCGTATACCCAACATATAGCATAAACTGTTATTTTATACCAATCATAAAATGTGACTTATAACATGTTGTAAAATATACTTAAAAACCATAAACAAGTCCTATAAGACTTAATCCTTAACTTAAATCCTTGAAGTACTTAGCTACGTAAAATTTAGTTGCCGTAATATTATCCTGAAGGTCCCCTACTTGCGATCATCGGCTAAGCCTCCGTATGCGCATATCCGGTCCGATCGGGAGATTCGGATGGTGGATAATTATCCTATACTGGCCAGGTTTCCATGGTGTGCAACTAAGGCACTTCAGTTATATTTTCCTGGGGTGCACTAAGGCATGTATATAATTAACTTGGGGTGCACAAAGGCACATAGCATGTTTTTCCTTGGTGTGCACTAAGGCACCATAAACATGGGCGGGGCCTTTATTAATTTCTAAAACTTGAAAACTTAAACCTTGATACTTTAACTTTGAATTCTTAATAAAACTAGTTCCTTAAACTATCCTTTTTCAATCATAACTTAAAGATATAATCTTGTAAACTCCTTGAATAAGACTTATACTTATAAAAAGGAATTTATTCATGAAATGACTCAACCAACCAAAACATAGAATTATCGTAAAAGTTTTTAACATAAAGGGTACACCACGTAAATACTTAGAAATAACTGTGAAATTATCCTGATAAATCGACCTGAATTACTTAAGAATCCATGAGAACTTGCATATATTTTGAACATAAATCATGATACTTTACATATAAACATGGATAATATAAAATAAATTTAGAACTTACATAAATGATTAACTCGTGATATTATTCATAAAAGGTCAGACAATATACGTACCTGAAGATTTAAAAACACGGACTGAACGGGCAGAGACTTGAACAGAGTGCAACGATCTCTTGAAGGGACTTGAAAGAAAAGAAATCATGAATTAAGACTTAACTCAGACGGAGACATGGAGGAATAACTTAGTAACGTTTCTAAAAACATTAATAATGAATTCGATTTCCAAGGTGTACTAATAAGATCATAACTTATCTCTCAGTTATCGAATCAAGGCATAAAAGAACTTTTCGGAAAGCTTAAAATATACACTCCAACTTTGTATTAAATCATGGAAGCTAGAAACGTGGCTAAGAAGGGTAAAAACTAATTACTTTACAAGCTTCCCAGAAAAATAAACATGTCGACCTAGCTTTTTCGAAAGGCCATAAATTGGGTTATACTAATCGGTTTGGGGCCCATAAGCTGTCCATGGAAAGCTCTTATTCATACTCCAAGTTTTATTTTCACTACTACTTGATCTAAGTGTGGGAAATGGTCGAAAATCAGCCTAGAACAGAGGCAGTCCCAAAAATATCACTTCTGGAAAACTCATATTTTTGTCCTTCCATAAGAAGCTCATAACTCACTCTCCCGACATCCTATGAATGCATACCATACCATTCTGGAAAGGTCAGAATGTACTCTAAAATGTTTATGTGTAGCCTTTAAACCATAGCAAACTCTAACTAGTCGAAAAACATCCATCTTTAAATTAACGTCAGAACGTCTCAGATTCGCGCGGCTTTACGACTTTGGCCATGAATCCCAATATACTTATCGAAACGACGAACCGTAAAAACCGAGTGTTAGTTAACACTTTATACTATCTAATCATCCAATAAAATAGCCCAAAATCACATCTTAGGTTTTCTGGAAAAATCAAAACCGAACCAGATTGCAATAACACCTCATAAACTCACTCTCATGCATAACTAATCTCATGATTTACCTTAAACACTTATAAAATCCTATCCTTCCATCACTAATACAAATTTCCAGAATTAAAACACCCAGAAAATTATCAATTAAATACATTTTAGAGACATGCAAGGCCTACACTTCATATTTTCCATGAATCACATACATAAATCAACATACACCACTTAAAATCCTCCCTTTACTACAAAAAAGCATCACTTGTGCCACGGTAAAATTCGTGGCACAAGTTCGAAATTCCCGTGGCAAAACCGTCTTGCCACGGGTTTTCTTCAAATTAGCCCCGTGGCACAAGTGGCCGTGGCAAGGGTGTAGCCACGGGAAATTTACTACCGTGGCTAAATGAAAAATCGTAGCCACGGGAGCTCCCATGACAAGCACTGTCATTTGCCACGGGTAGTCCCGTGGCAATCACTTTTCTTGCCACCTGAAGTCCCGTGGCAGCCAATTTTCTTGCCACGTGTAGTCCTGTGGCAATCACTTTATTTGCCACGTGAAGTCTCGTGGCAACCAATTTTCTTGCCACACGAAGTCTCGTGGCAATCACTTTTCTCGCCACTTGAAGGCCCGTGGCAATCACTTTTCTTGCCACGTAAATTCCCGTGGCAATAACTTATCTTGAGGCCTGTGGCAAGTAAATCTGTGGCAAGTGTTACAATTAGCATACATTGTACAATAAATTAGAATAATTAATATTGATATTAATTGATATAACATACATAATATAACTAAGAAATGTAATAATTGTCTTAGAACAAAAAAAGAAAATGATATATATATAGCATCAAAAGATATTCCACAATATACCTGAATAGTTTTTTTTTTAATAAAAAATTCACACTAATACCTAACACAAAAATTAATTAGCTAAGCAAAGTTCATAAAATAAATCCACGCAACTAGCAATCCAATAACTAATAAATCTTCCTCGAGTTGAACTATCTCTAAAAACAAACTTGACTTGAATTTTTGCATGGTCTGCAAGATGACGAATTGTTTTCCTGAAAAAAAAAAACATAACAGGAAAAGATAACATTAGAATTATTCAAAAATTTGTAAAACACAAATAGTAAATCACAAGAGTTATAAGCATTATCATTTCTCTTACTAGGTCTGCAAGGGATCTTTCCTTGTGCTGGAAAACACATTTGTCCCTTTTTTTCGATAGGGACTGTATAGTTGCACACTTGGGCAATTACAGGTCAAATTAAACACTTGAATAAAATATTCGTCATCATAAATAAACAAAAATCTAAGCCCATCAATTCAACACAAACCAACAATTCTAACCTACCAATTTCACCAAAACTAAGTTGAATCCAAAATGCAATAAAGCGCCAAATCGATCCCACGTTAAGTAATAGCAAAATAATCACATTAAGTTGGAATGCATTTAGCACAAACAACACCCACTCGACAAAATAACGTAATAAGCAGATTTCATGAAGTCAAAGATGTTTAGCATACTTAAAATTTTTTAAGTTGAATTAGTTGCTTGACCTACTTGAATAGATGATTACACCAGGTTCAGGCCGTGGTGGTAATGCAAGCAAAGCTGAATTGATTGTTACTACCAAGAAAGTGGCATGACCAACTTGCTTGTTTATGGTGCCCGTGACTCTTGCATAAAAGTAGTAAATCACAACCTTTGGTGTATCATTACCACACCAAACACATAGAGACTGCCACAGTAGAAAAACTATCAGAATTCAATCAGATACTTCCATAAGAAGAGTGAAACCAACAATCGTAAAAGGCTCACTGAACAACTCTACTAGATCATAGAATCTCACTGAACAATTATTAAGAAAAAGACTTCAGGGGAAAGATAAATATATGATCAAACTCGTCAGAAAACACACAAAGTATCTTATTTCCAGGTTAGCATTCAATAGGGATTGGTTCCTATTTAGAAAACTAAATAGATGGGCTGAAACTAAACAGGGCAGGGTATGAAGCATCGCTCACCTAAGTTTTAGGTTCTAAGGTTTATGACTTGGTTCTATGTCAACTTGATCTTTCGTGTATGAATTTCAATTCGAGTTTCATACAATTTTACTAAATAATTGTGAACTGTGGTGATAAAAATATTGTTTGAAATAGTACATTGCATTGAGCCATCATACAAAGAAAACTCAGACTGGATTAACTCAATTTCACCACACATTTTCTCAACAATAATCCCATTCACCCAGTTCAATCAAGTTATTTGATTTCCAACCATGATACAATGAAATGACCAAGAACTTTGTTCTATCAAATTATTCCAAAGAGTAAACTTACAATTAGAACAAAAATACCAAAATGAATTCCCAAAAGTCATTAAAAGAATCAAGTGTAAAACAAAACAATTAACAGGCTACAAGCTAGAGAATGGACAAAGCTAAAACAATCCATTTTCAACTACTTCAAATGGAATTTGAATACAAAAACTCCATCACTCAGTGAAGATGGACTCCATCATAAAACATAACACTATACCTTTTTGGAGACAGACAAAACTTCATTTGGTTTTTCGCTTTCTTTCAGATAGAGTTTCAAATGACTGGTATATATTCGTCCCACTACGGATGGTTATCCAACATCAAGAATGAAATTCCACTAACCATTTTCTCTTTTACTATTGGAATTATAAATTAGGAATGAATTACTTTACCTTCTGGCTCACTTTCTGTTTCTTTGCAAATTCGACCACTACAACTCCAACTTCATGAATGGCGGACCAGTACCTGTAAGAAGTAGTACAAATTATATTATTGAATTGATATCTAATTAGAAGTAAATCTAAAAATACTAGTGAAAAATGCACCGTCTTTTTGATTGTTTGAGAAATCTAAACAAATTGGACAAAATACATCCCAAAATGCCGATCAGGATTGCTTTACATGAAAACATTCAATATCTTTGCAAAATCTAAACATATTAGGCATGAATAATGAGTAGAAACGATGGATGAGTGAGAGATGGAGGAGTGAGAGACGGAGGAGGGTCGTAAGGGCTCGTAATTAGGGTTAACTTCAGAGACGAAACTCATGAAATGTACTGGTGGCCAAGAGAGAGTGCAGAGAGATGGGAGAGAAGGTGAATTAGGGTTTAACTGCATTGCTAAGTAAAAAGGAGTGGCTACTGAGTTTTGACTACCCATTCCAATTTTCGCAAAAATTTTCAGTCCGCCTACCCAAACTTTTTGAATTTTCATGAAAAAATTTCGCCCGCTTATATGAAATTTTGCCGCCCTATCTACTACATACTGCGGCAAAAATAAATTCAGGTAAGTGCGGGTCAAATGTTCTGTGACAATAAACATTTCTTTTAGGCCTTGTTCTTTTCTGCGGTTGGCAAACTGCGGTACCACAGCTCACAACACTTTACCACAAATCATTACTTTTCTCTCTCCTCACTTTTCTCCTCTACTTTTTACAATCTCTCTCCTCACCTCCCACACATACCAATAACTTACCACAATTCCACCACATCCACCACAATTCCACCACACCATACCACACCATACCGCAAAATACCGCAGAAAAGAACAGGGCCTTAGTTTTATACGGGTAAGATGTTCTTTGATAGTAAATTTTTTTTTAGGGTAAATACAGGTCATGTGTATTTTGGTTTCAGGTAAATTCCATTCTAAAAACATGACCCGGTTGTATTTCAGTTTTAGGTGAATACGATCGGGTGTATTTCAATTGCACGTAAGTATGGGTCAGATGTTCTTTGACAATAAACAGTTCTTTAGTTTTAAGTAAATATATTTTGAGACAATTATAATATTTTTACAATGAAAATGTCAAAATTCTTATCATACGACAATTTTTAAAAGACATTATGTTAGTATGGAACTAAATTGTTGCACATTGTATTTGAAAAATAAATATAATACTATATATAAATAACATAATATTGTATTATTGTTTGTAATTTTTCATATTTTTATAATTTAAGGAAATATCTACTTAATATAATAAATTTAATGTCATTATTATACCAAACTTATATTGTAAAAACTATTTATTGTGCACATCCGACATCGGATGCCCCGGGTTTGAGGCCCGGGATCGCTTTCCGGCGGCACGAGAGGAGACGAAAGAAGGGTCCAAAAAATCATTAAAAATATTGTAAAATAGCTAAATGGGACAAGGAAATGATATGCAAAATTTGAGGGAAAGGAGATGAGCAGAAGTTGAAGGAATGTCCCGGAACCGGGGCGACTTAGAGCGTCCCGAGACCCGGTCAAACTTCCCGGAAAAAATTGGGAGAAATCACGGAAAGTCCTTAAAAATGTAAGGAAGCAGCCCGCCAACTTTCAGCCCAAGCGCACGAACGAAAATCACGAAAATTCATTGTCGGCCGCCGTTGCCGGCCGACGCCGACGCCGCCGTTGAGGTCATTGGCTGTCGTCGACAGTGTCATTGGATGTTGTCGACACTTTTGCTGGCTGTCGTCGACGGTGTCGTTGGCGGCTGGCGACACTGTCGCCGACGTCGTCGCAGTGTCATCGACATTGTCGCCGCTATCGTCGCCGATGCGCCTCTGATGTCGCGATGCCGATCGTCAGTATGGGCTATCGACGACACAGTCATTGACACTGTTGCAATAGTGTGCAAATGACAAAATGAATAAATAAAATATTAAGGGAAAAAAATACAAAGACAAAATAGAAAAAGGGAGAGAAGTAAAAAGGAAGGCTAAAATAGACAAATAATTAGAAAAAAAGGGATGTCAAATTACAAAAGAAAATTAAAAAATTACAAAATAAATGAAAAGCATACTTTCACCCAGAATCAAACTCATCACCTCATGTAGAATGAGGTGCGCCCCATTCCAACAAACTACAACTTTCACATGTTTTTGAGTGCACAAACTTTTATTAGTATGATAATTGAAATGCGGGAAAAAAAGAAAAACGTGCGTGGATGAATAGCGGCAGTAGGCACAAGTAGTATACTCCCCCGGGAGTATATTATAATTTTCGCTCCAACAAATAAGGAGTATCCTATAACAATAACATTAGAATCTTCTCTCTTTTATATTTTTTTCGAAATATTGACATCCTTAAAACAATTATATCATCTACACTAATTCTATTGTCTAATTAAATTAAAATTTCATAATATTCATATCATTTATATTACAATAACAAAGGTCGTTGCTAAAATATGGTATCACGTATTGGCGGTATTGCAACAATATTGGGCGTTGCATAAAACAGTATGTATTAAATGTCTATTTAACATTTTTGTTAACTACTCATATCCCATAATAAAGCTCATAAATAGACAATTTACCAAAATAATTTTTAGTCTACTTATAAGTAGACATTTTTATTAACTATCAGCTAGTCAAATTATGATTTTTCAAATTTTTTTTATATTTATTATTTTAATCAAACTTCATCAGAATTAATCAGTGGTCATCACCTCCATAACCGCTCCGATCAAGTACTTATGATCAAAGTCAGACCTATTTAATTGGATTCGGATTCAAATTAAGTTTACTTTTATCTAATTCGGATTGGATTTTTCTGATTCAAATCGGAACGGATTCGCTTCGAAGTCGGATTTGACTACCATCTCTAATTTTCCTGATTCGTATAAGTACTTTTTGCCACATTAGTTATAGTTCATCCGTTCACGACATATCATTGCCACGGGTGATATTTCCCATGGCATAAGTATTTTTTTTTGCCACGGAAGTTCTAGTCTGTGGCATGTTATAGCCACGGGTGACATTTTCCCATGGCATAAGTATTTATATGCCACGGGTGTTTTAGTCTGTGGCATGTTATAGCCACGGGTGACATTTTCCCGTGGCATAAGTATTTTTTTGCCACGGGAGTTGTAGTTCGTGGCATATTTTTAACTATCAAATGCACTATAAATTTTTCCCGTGGCAAGACTAAGAAATTGCCACGATTTTAGATTTCCCGTGGCATAATTCGTGGCACAAGTGATGATTTTTTGTAGTGATCTAATACAAATCCATATAAATACATTTCACCTTAATCGATTTTTCATCTCTTCACAGTGAATTTAACTAATAAAAACACAAGATTAACACAACTTACCCAAGATTTCTCTCCTTGATGCTTGAAAGTCTTCCCTTTTTACTTGATGAACTTAGAAACACTTACATAACCTATGAAATCACATAAAAGGTCCATAAAACTTAGAACTTATGTAGGATATTTCATTAAAAAGAGAGAGAAGGGAAGGTGACATTACACTTGAAAAGGAGAAGAGAATAGAATAGAGAAAAAAGATGATGGTGGTGCAAGGATGCGACGGTGCCCGGAAAATGCCCGGAAAAACTCGCCGGCATGGGCTGGTGGTGGCCGGACAGCGGGCGGCAGAGGGGTGGCGGCCTGTGGAGGAGCAAATGGAAGAGAGGGAGCATGAGATGAGAGATTTGAGAGATTAGGCTTCAAATGGTCTATCTCCCTTCTAACTTAATCTTATAAAGATACATAACCATGTCCTAAGCCCAAAACAAAAAGGCCTCCCTCCCTTTCTTCCTTGGTGGCCGATTAAATCAAAAGGCCCAAGGGTAAATTTTTATCAATTTTAGTCTTCCCTCCTACACTTATAATTCCCTAATCCCAAATTACTAAAAACTTGGTATATCGTAAAATATTATTGGTAACAAATAAATATATCCATACTCCTCCATGAAATTTCTCATAATTATAATCCCAAATTGACTTAGATAAAAGAAAGACCTGATACATTGGTCTCAGTAAAAGAATTCATATACGATCAGAATCACTATAAAAATTTATCGGTAGAGATTTCTCAAGAAAAGAAAATTAAACTAAATCATGGACGATCATTGCACTGCTCAAGTCCTGCAAAACATACACTGGGTTAGAAAATGGAACACGCGCTTTAAATTATTCGTGATTTAATTTTAACCTTGATTATTTAAACTAATTAATACGTATTAAGGGGCGATTTTCCTCGGGTTGTTACAGTTGATGTGAGAACTCTTCTTGGAAATAAGCATGATGGTCATAAATTTGAGAAATAGGATTGAACACAGGATTGGCAAATGTGGAATAGCCAGGATCGTAATCTTCATAAGAATGGGAATAGAGTTGGTTGGAATAGATAGCATTAACATGCTCTACTTAACGATACTCCACACATTGATGCTCGTGATGTGGACCAAAACACAACTTACAAGTATTCATATTAGGAGCGGGAGTGGATGCAAAGGTTTGCATACCTTGGGCTAGGTTTGACTGGTTGGAAACTTCATCATTCACTATCTTCTTTTGCAAATCAAGAACAGTGGTCATTAGAAGCTTGATAGTGGGGTTGTGTTCCAAGGAATGATCCCCATTTCTTGAGTTTTGACCGCCTCCCCAACTAGGCACATTCTTAGATAGCTCATGAAGAAAAATGTTAGCTTCCTTCGCAGTCTTTTTTAGGAACATTCCTCCGGATGCACGATCAATAGACTTTTTGTATGAATCACAAAGCCCATAATAAAAATGTTGAAGTAGCATCCAATCCGGTAAATTGTGATGTGGACATTGGCGTTGAAGGCTTTTGAATCTCCCCCAAGCCTAAAAAATATCCTCTCCGGGTTCTTGATTGAAAGACATAATAACTTGCCGGAGTCTATAAGTTTCATCTACTGGGAAGAATCGGTGTAGGAAATCTCTTTTAAGTACCTCCCATGAAGAATAAGTGCTGTGAGGGAACGTTTGAAGCTATGTCTTTGCTTTCCCCGTAAGAGTTAGAGGAAAGAACTTCAATTTCATGAATTCTGAAGATAAGCCAGGAACTTGCACGAAACTAATCCGATCTTCAAATTTCTCGATATGTGCTATAGGACTCTCGGATTTGTCTTCATGAAACGAATTGCTTGAAAAGACTTCAAGTAAGTACGGTTTGAACTCGAATACGACATCGGATGGTAATGGTGGTAAGGTGATCGGGTTGCCTCCCGTACCCAATGATGGAACGGCATACGATAGAAGCATACGAGGTGAACCAGCTTGGCCCTCAGCCATCAGAACTCGAAACCTCCTACAAGAAAGGAAGAAGCATCAAATTCATTGGATTTGGAACAAACTAGTTTCTAGCATGAAAGCGATCTTAAACAACTCAAGACTAAGAAACTAAGCTAGGGGCGCTTGCTCCCCGGCTACGGTGCCATTTTGTGTAGCGTGGTTTGTATCAACCCCGGTTTTTATCGTTCTTCTCAGAGAGCAAGGGGCCTAAGGCTAAGGAACTCGGTCTAGGTAACGTCTAAGATTGCTAGGTAAGGCAACGAGATGAAAAGGGTGATCACAACGCGAGAAAACAAACTAAGGTCAGTCAAGGTGAAACAATGGGTTTCGGGGGCTTTTCGGACTGCAAACGGGAACAAGAGAATGGGTTTTGCAACAAGAGAGCAAGAAGGAAAAAAATCAAGTGGCAATTCCGTTAGAAAATACCAACCAAGCTTCCGCTTCCGTGGATAGTCCGGATTAACTTCCCTGAAGTCCACCACGGACCCAGAGGGTTAATGAAACGGAATTCCCTAGTTAGTCTCTACTCACTCTCGTGAGCGAGTGCTAACTATCCCAATTCCAACCTTCCAACACAAGTGTTGAATGTGTTCGGGAACTTTCGGACACAAATACATCCCACTTGAGGGAAGGAATGGAGTGGGAAAAGTGATTTCCCAACTAATTACTCACTAATATTGCTAACCCATGCCTAATTACCCATTCACACCATTAATTACCCCCTAACCCATTAGGGTTCTAGCCACTACCCATCACAACTATGCTAACAACATCAACAAAACCAACCCAAAGCATGATTTCTATCATCCAACAACAAACAACAAACAATCAAAGCGATTAGAGGGCAAGGAAAACAATTAACAAGCAATTAGCAAAGTAAAGTAGAGTTTAGGGGAGAAGAAACTTATCAAATGCTATAAAAGAGCAAGGAAGAATAAAGGAAAAGATGATCCAAGCAATCTCTCAATTGTTGGATCTTCCAATCTTGAATACAATCCAAATTACTCCAAACCCTAGGCTAATCTCACTCTAATCTCTCTCTAAAACCCATTAATACAAAGTTGAAGTCTAAGTCCGAGAGCTAGAGTCCTATCCCTCCTAAAATCGCAGCATGGAATATAAATACATGGCATGGTTGTTGAGCAAAATGCAGTGTATAGCCTGCCGAAGAATCACACAGAAACAGATAGATCGCGGGCGCGGTCTCCATGGTCGCGGGCGCGGTCCTGTGAAAACTACCCAGGCGATTTCTGCGTTCGAGAGATAGCAGTCGTCATCCTTAATACAGCGGGCGCGGTCTCTGTTTGGCCTAGTAGGTCGCGGGCGCTATCCCTATGATAGCGGGTGCGGTCCTCGTCTGGCGGCAGGAGTTGTTGAAGCTTGGTGCCTTGTAGCGGGTGGCACAGGGGAGCTAGCGGCGCTACCTCCGCTGCTCTTCCTCTTGTCTTTCTTCCCTTAAAGGCCTGTAACGCCCGCCACAATGACCGTAGCGGGTGTTACACCTATGCTTCACTTCAAGAATGATGGAAGAAGTTCCCGGGTCAACTCCGCTTCGGTGCCCGACTTGGCTTGGGCTCGGGAATCGCTCGGGATTCCCTAAAAAGCCTCATTTTAGCCCATATTTTGTGCATTTGCTCCAAAACCGCAAAAACCTACAAAACAACTAAAATACAAGTAAAAACAAAGGAAAAGACTCAGAAACGAGCCAAAAGAGCTAGTAAAAAGGCGTTATTTAGGCCCAAAATCAGGACTAAACAACAGCTCAGCGGAACACATTAGGAAAGTAGTCTTACAAAGTTGAAATGTCATGAGTGCCTAAGGAAGAATCGATCCATCTTCACCATGTCAGCCCGGGCGATTATATTGGAAGTATAATCATATGACATGTCAGGCATAAAGGGACATAGTATGCCATGTGGTGAAGTGAGGATGATTCAGGGGATCGTTGCTTGTTCGTTCTGTTTTTGAAAGTGTTATGTTAGTTAGATGGTGACTTAATATCACGCTACTTGTTTTTTTTGGTAGCACGCCTCATTCCCGGTATGAACTGAGAAGAGATGTCTTAGTGAGAGAGATGTACTTAGAGCTTATGTGGCCGAGTGGGAGTATTGTTTTAATGAGGTTTGACCTCATACATGTAACGACCACAACAATCAATTGGTTTGATGACGGCAGTTACAATACTAATAAATCCCCATAATCACTCTCTCTAATTAAGTGAGATTAATACTACTTATAGGGGTGATTAGGGATGAGTTAGAGAGATAATCAAGTCATAACATAATCTCCCAAAATGTACTTTCTCTGGTTCTCTTAACATGGTCTACCATCACAAGACTCGGGTTTGCGGTGTGGCAATATTTCGGCGACTCTAGTAGCCATCGGAGATTGATTGATATTGTTCCAACTTCAACTTTGTGGGTACAACAACAGCAAGTGATCACAATTCCTCATACAAGGTTAGTCCTTTAATAATCTAACAATTGCATTCTCAGATCTTCACCTCTTGTGCTTACTGTTTTGTTGACTGACATTTCCATCTTTGGGATTAGACAAATGAAAATTTTATCTCACGAGTTACATTCAGGGCGTAGGTTATCCAAGAATGACTCAATTATACATTAAAAAAAAAAAGAATGAATCAATTACCTCCATTGTTGTGCCAGAATTTCAGGTAACCCTTGATTTAATATGTCTAATATTAATGGATTACTAACTAAAGAGAGATAGAGGAATGAAAGCCAGTGAAATGTTGTGAAATTGGATGAGATATGCAATTGGATGAAGCAAAAGCTGAAATATGCAGCAACGGAGTAGAAATTTGATGAATCAAAGGGTGAAATGTGAAATTGGATGCAGATTTGAGCAGTAAAGGCATTTTGAGATGTGGATTTGAAAGACACGTAACAATTCAAGTAACAAAAGCATACCTGAACAAACCAAGCAAAGGGTAGCTGTAGGCCATGAATTTGGAGTTCTCCAGGTGGCCATGAATTTGGAGTAGCAGCAACAATGAATTTGAAAGTAGCAACAATAATAAAAATTGGACAATAAGATGACAACTTGGAGAATTTGGAAGAGAGAGAAAATGACAGCTTGAAAGTAGCAGCAACAATAATTTGGACAATAAAATGAAGAAGTAGAAGATGATGATTAGAAGCACGGAGCGTTCGAATTTAGAGGAGAGAGAAGAGTTAGGTATAAAAGAGGGGCGTGTGTCTTTTGGGCCTACGTGGACAATTTAAGTGGGTTAATGTAATTAATGTGTCACATAAGCCAATGTCGCCGTACACATCATTTTTCCGGCGATTCTAATTTTATTTGACTCGGTGGTGGGTCATTCACAAATACCATCCCCATGCTTTGGGTCGTAATGACTCAAACATAAAATTTAGGATATTTAGACTGACAACTCCCAAAGTTTTGGATTTTTAAAACAAATTTTCCTAATTGAAATCTTGTCTAATATTTTCTATTAGTACCCCACCAAGATCAATTACATATTACAATCATTATACTTTAAATTGATCATTATCCCATTAATTATGAGTCTTATTCATAAATGAGTTATACTCCATTTATTACTTCAGTTAATGTTTGAAATGTCATTTTCATTCTTTGGAATTTTTGTTATTTACTTATTGCAATCTTCAGGAGCTACACTGAACAAACGCATACGTTTTTACATTTTTGTGACACTAGTATATTTTAATTTTCGATCTTACTTTATTTAGTAGGATTTTCCTGTTTCAAATTTGTTGTTTGGTGTTTTAGCCTTATTACAACTTAAATAACCTATGTTATTAGTAATTGCAGGCATGACATCAAAACTTTTAAAAGGCACGACAATTCGTGGAATTTCTCCCCTTCACCCAAGAATCACCATTTTTGTTCGAGTAATGAGAAAACTAAGTGTTCACATTTACGACAATCATAAAGTTTGGATGATTGTCTCTATGGATGCACAAGTAACTCATTTTCCTCTTTGTATATAATGCATTCATCATTTGTTTCCAATGGCTACTAATACATATTGTCATATGTTTTTCATTTTGATATTTATATTGTAGCATGATGAGATTTTAGGCATTGTTAAAGACAATGACATCCAAATTTAGAGCTTTATTTTGAAGTCTGTCAGAGCACATCGTATCACAGGATTTTCTATCCAACCTGCCATACCAAGGGGAAAGTACATAGTGGACAACAACTTTAAACTATTATTTACCCAGTCAACTGAATTGTTGGATTTACTAGATAAATGCAATGGCATACCTTACCACTATCAGCCATCATTTCTTCCTTTTAGTCAAGTCCATCGATACTTGACGTTTCAGATAAAACAATAGGTATGCGTGCTACCTTCATCACTTCTACTATGTTTGAGCATTTTTCCCTTCTCTATGGACATGTATGTTAATGTTTTCTTTTGCATAGATGTTATTGGCTTTGTTGTTGCTATCTCTCCAAATGAGAGGATTGCTGCAGGCGTTCTCAAACAAGATGTCTTCATTTGTGATATGCAATATGTATTAGGAGCTAATTACTACTATCACATGATTTACTTTAGATACTATTTCTACTTTAAATACTATTGTTTTTGCATATACTATAAGTTTCACACAATTTAACTATTGGGTTGTTATTTGTTGTACTGTAGATTAAATACATTGAGAGTTACCTTATGGAGAGATTTTGTTAAAGTTGAAGGCGAGTATCTTTCTACACATTTGTCACAGCAAAATATATTCCTGGCATCTAGACTAATAGTTAATGATTATAAAGGTATATCACTTATTATTTCTCTATCTATTATTTTGTTTATTGGTGTACATTTTTCGATCAATATTTTTTCCCCTTTTGTCAACCTTTTTTTCCTGTAGGAGTCAACCTTCAAGTTACACCTCGAAGCAGATTCTTAATTAATCCACCTATTAAAGATATTGGCAATTTTGAGGCATGGTATACACTTATCCACACTATAAAATGATATGCTGATATTACCTTTTTTTTTAACCAAATACTCGAACCTTCATTACTTATTCGTGTTCCATGTATTAGATACGGAGACAATGGACATGTTCTACATCATCTAGACTTTATTCGTCGTAAGAATCTGTGAATTCATAACCTAGAGAAGTTGTTTCTTGCTAAGTGGATCACGCCAACTGCATACTCCCCTTAACCAGATGTAAAATTTATGTTCATGACCACCAAATTCCCATTTCGTTCCTTTGCCTCCGAATTCATATTTTAACTTCATTATCTACGCCAAATTATGGAATGCATTTTAATTCATTTCATTTACTGTAGGTATGATATTATCGTATCGTTGCTGAAGTTGTTGGTATCGATCCAATTCTTTTTCTTGCTTGCCCCACTTGCAAAGGTTGTTCAAGAGGTCATGTCTCATCCTTGAATTTGTCATATTGCGAATGTCCAACTCTAACCAAAACTACTGTCAATAGGTATATTATCTTTCATATCGTACCATAACTATTTTTTTTCTCCCTAAAGACTTTTTAGCCTCTTCTTCATATTAATTTTGCATCCTTCCACTTTAGATTTTATTTCACAATAGATATCATGGACAATGCAACAATGATGCGGACATTTACAGTTCTTCAACAAGTTTATGCAATTCTTCTTCATATGTCTGATGAGGAGTTGACCTTGATTGCTTCTATGGTAAACTTAATATTGCAATCTTTTACCATTTTATTGTTCATGTATATGTACAAAATAATTTAATTAACATGTCTTCCTTCTATCACATACATAAATAGAAGTTGTAAGTACATTATGTGCCCTATTGCCCGAGCACCTACAAAAATCATGAGTTTTTGTCATTAAACCTCCTCTTAAAGGTCAATACGAACCCTTGATTGAGCTAATCACATCTGTAGATTGGAAAGAAGAAGTTATTATGTTGAGGCATCAAAATGGTCATCAGTGCTAAAGGCAAACCCAAAACTACATCCATCTTAAAGCATGTTAATATTTAAACATATGTTGTTTCTGATTGTATATATATTTCACACAGGAAATCGAAGAATTGTCATTTGCTACCATCTTATTTGGAATCTTTTATTTAATTTAATACTTTGTTTTATTTTAACTACCGGTTAACTTATGTTTTTATTGTAGCTTTGTTTTTGTTTGATAAAACAAATGCTTTTATTATACATATGTGTTATGACATCGAGCTATTGCTTCTCTTTATTTTATGTCTTTTGAGTTGCATTGTTATGTATGATAAAAATTCTATCAACCTAGCGTTGAGTTTTTTTTTTTAAAAAAAAATTAATCGTGTAGCAACGTGCGGGTATTTGCTAGTTATTTCAGAAGAAAAGTAGACAAAAAATTTACAACATGAAAAAAAGAAGAATCAACATCGAATTACAAGAAAACGATATAGATACTCCCACCTGAAAGTGATACTTATGTAAGTACAAATGACTCATCAGAAAATAATGATAACAATAAATAGTATGAAGATATTTTTAATGTCTTAATATGTAAGCAATGACGTAGAAGATGAAAAAGACAATGTACCTTACGTACGTAGTGACATTGGAAGTAACCTGTAATTTTCTATAAATATGTAAACTTGCATTGATAAGAGCAAAGACAATTTGAGCGAACTACAAGTTACTCGAATTCGTTTTCTGCTTAGCATTGTAATATGTTCTAAGTCCTCCCCTTTTGGGAAAGTAGTAATAGAATAAGTCTGTTTTAATAGATTTCAATATCTTTATATCTTCCAAATTCTAAGAGAAAGAGAGGTTGTGAGGTTAGAAAGCCGAAGTAAGACCAGTAAGGCTTGAAGAGAAAGCGTGGCGGTAGATTGGACGATTTTCAAACTCTCTATATTTCAGAAGGAGAAAAGATATAAATATATTTTGAAATTTATAAATTCAGTTTATTTTATTCTGTACGTACTAATATTAATCTTGCTGAAAATCACGTTAATTGATTGATTGATGCTCAAATCCGTTCTCTAAGAAATAGTTTTAAATCTTTCTCTACGTACAAAAATTATTAGACCCTTGATATTGATGGTACTAAAGCCTATAGAGTAAACTAAAACAATAAAATAAACGAACAACATGATTGACAAATATATAAACGAACCTTAAATACGAGTTTAGAAGAATTTATAATAGAGATTGGTGTGGGAATATATGGTGAAAGTGAACTATTGAAATTAATAAAATACTTAGCTCAGAATAAACAACGATGTTTGTTTTTCCGACAAAAAATTTGTTCTTAATAAAAAGTTATTTGAAATATATAGGTCTTGCTTAAAAAATCAGTATGCAACTACAAGTAAAATAAATAAGAAAATATAATATCAGGACAAATATTTAATCTGCTATAATTAAAATGATACATTAATCAAGAAGTATGAGATTTTTTGAGATCTTTCAATTTAACAACAAGAAATTACATGTTAAATTTGAAGAAATCTAGGTATTTATATTAGTAATTTACCACCCAACATTCGCAGAACTACACTTAATTTAACTATAGATGAATCACATCATTAAAAATAATTTGAATTCTTAATTTGGTGTAAACCCGATAAAAATTTAAGTAAATCACAAATAACATATTTCTCAGTGCCTTTATAAGTGTCAAAATATTAACTTTGCAAATCCAATGTTCATTAAAAATAGAGTAAAAAAAATGTTCATGGACAAATATACCCTTCTACTAATTTCAATGCAAAGAGAGGAATAAAGAAAAATTTTAAAAGGTAAAGTAAAACACAAATTCATTAAGGGTACTTTGGGTGTTTTAATTATTGAAATTATAAAATTGACAAATAAAAAAAAAACAAGGTAGTTAAAAAAATTGACAGTCATTAAGGGATGGAGGGAATATTTAACAAACGAAGAATAAAAACTTTCATGAAAAATTTGATTTAACAAAATAATAAAATTAAATCTGCAGTGTATCAAAATCCTGCATAGTTAACTGAAAACGTTTTGCAAAAAAAAAAAAAAAACTTGAATAATATGAGCATTTATGGCAATAGTGAACCGAAGGTACATGCATGATAATTGAAGATGCCACCGAATCTAAAATCATGGAATTGCCACCGAATGTACTTGGGCCTGTTCGGTAAAATTAGCGTTTTAGATAGCGGATAGAGGTTTCTGTAGCGGATAACGGTTTAAGAAGCGGATAGTGGATGACTGTTCAAATGAGAATTGTTTGGTAAATTTAGCTGTTGAATTAACAAATTAACGTGAATTGACATAAAAGGATATCAATAATTTCCAAAGATAAAATTTTCAAAGGATATTTTTTGACCGAAAAATATGGAATGCTACTCCAAACACTAAACGTTAATTTTATTAACGTTTCACAAAATGTTCCTTAAAATGTTAAATCCTCCTTAAAACGCTAATTTACTAAACGCTAATATTTATGCAATTAGAACTTTGACCGGATCGAGACGCTAGACATTCCCGAATGTGGTACTGCGGAATACAACTCTAATAATAATTTAAATAATTGAACGCAAAAATGAAGAGAAAGGGAGGGTAGGCCAGGCTAGCAAGCAGTTGCTGGTCGCCGGCGGTTGGAAGCCGAACAGCGTTGGCGAAACTACGAGCTGAAAGCAATGGTGTGGGGTTTGTTTCACGTCGACCCACTTTCAGGTTCATTGCTTTTCCCTTTTCGTTTATAACTCTTAGTTAGGGTCCTTGTGAACGGGAGTTTATGTTTGATTTTTTGCTTCTTAACTACAATTCTAAACATTTTTTCGCCTGTCAAGTATAAACCCATGTCAATACTAGGATGTACTTATGTTCTGCTGTGTGTATCATTTTGGCTGTTGGGTCTGAATGATCAAATTTTTGTTTTCCCGTGTTTCATGACTAATGTTGGTCCAAGCCCTTTCTAATGGATTTAAACTTATGTTTTGAATGAGTTCAGTTTAAGCATGGAGTTAACTGTTATATTGAAAGACTTTTTTTTTTCCTTTTTAACCCCCCTCTTTTCTTGTTGGTCAATGTTGTTAGGAATAGGCAGTCCTTGATGGTTATGAAGTGCATTGCTAGCTTTTTTGGTGGGTGTGTTTTGGAAGTCCTTAGGCTTTTCTGTCACTCAGTACTTGTCTTTGTGTGTGTTTAAAACTTAGAATAGGTGTGCAATCAGGGTTGTTTCTAGCTGTTGGTTCTATTTTCTGTTTTAACAGTTGATTTGGATTTTTATGCACTAAACACAAGCTGTTTGTATTGTGCCTGTGCTCCTTTGAACTACCAAATCAAAAAATGATAAAATGAATGAGGTCAGTTTATCAACATGAAGGCCTAATGAGAGGGGACGTTTTAATCTGGTCAGATGTGAATTTGTAGGAATAAGGATGTGAGGTCACATTCGTCTACCCTCCCCCCCCCCCCCCAAAAAAAAAAAAAAACAAAAAAGAGCATTCATGGTTCCAACTTTGGTGGCAAACATTTTTTTTTAAAATTATGTTTGTGCTTGTTGAGGTTGTGAGGTTAGGCTTCCTAGCATGTGTTTATATGCCATAAGAACTAGGTTTGCATCTCTAGTTGTCTTTTTTCTGCTTGCTTTTGTTTTTCTAATCCATATTCACTTTCCGATTCATTGATATGTGTTTAATATCTGTATCTTGACCTTTGTACATGCATTTAATGTTGTATGTCCTTGATCTAAATTGGTACCATTTCCATACCTCATGCCCACACCTAAGAATTTGGCATGTCCTTGATACGTTCACAATATTTGCCCTCTTGTGTGTCTACGATTGCACGTTTTTATCTCTTTCTTTTTTGAATGCTTTTCAATTTGTACAATCACCCCTCTCTTAATGTATCTCTTTGCTTGTAAGGGGGTAAGGTCTGTTGCATGTAGTACCTTGAGACACCTTTTAATTGTCATACCCATTGTTCATCAATGTTGTTGATGTTTGATTAGCTGTCTTGGTTTGTCCTAAGATTGGATGCCTGTTTTAAATCATGTTATATTAGGGACAAAACTGGAACATCCCAAGAAGTACAAAATTTATTTTTGGCTCATTGTTGATAGAGAACTTGAAAGCTAAAGAAATGAATTCAGTATCCCCATGCCATTCAGGAAAAAGTTCAGTATCCCTGTGCTTAATCAGTAATATTTGTATTCAATATTCAATGTCGTCTCCCCATAAAGGCTAGCAAAGCCCTTATTTATAGGTAAACTACTTGCCTACTACGAAGCCTAACAGAAATAGGAAAGTAGAGTAATATTCCTAAAGAACTTAGCAAACTAATATGAATAGGAAACTAAAACACATAGACTACTTGTCTGTTTAATCCCGTACATCTAACTGAAAAAAATGCTATATATTTTCTAAGGAAAAGTACCAGGAGAGATTGACTCTTCTGGTGGACAACTTCCTTGAGGATTGAGACTCAAGAAGGAAATGAGGCCCACCATATTTCTGCTCACTTTATTCTAGATTTATATATTTGGGGACTGCAACTACTTGTCTGTTTAATCCCTTTCTGTGGTTTTATTTTATTTTTTTCTCCAACTTTTCTGTTGGGGTGGGATGTGTTGGATTGGGGGTAGAAAATACAGGAAGTAAAGTGTTTACATAGTAAGCTGTATGTTAAGTATGAAACAGAAATTTTGCACAAAGTTAATGAGAATTTTGTGAATTGCATTTGAAGGCATTGTGTGTTGTATTTAGACTCCTTATAAATGGGTGACATCCCCATGGTGTCCTTTAATATATGTTTTGATTACTTGCTAAGGAAAAAAATAGGAAAAAGAGAGGATGGCTGGGGAAAGTTTGAGAAACCACTAAGCAAGCCCCACTCGTATATTCATTTTGGTAAAACATTTAAGGAAAAATCCAAAATACCTGGCAGAAGATGTATTAGCGACATTTTAATCTTTTGTTTGAAAGTTATGTGGTATTATTAAAGAAATATTTTTGCACGTGCTTGGCCATAACCATGTCCAAGTGTCAAGATTCCAACACGGGTGTCCCGTGGACTTAGACTAATTTTGTGCATGTTTTGGTCCAAAATTTAGTATCAAGTGTCCATACCCATGTCCATTTGCCGTGTGTCCCCACATATGTACACAGGGCAAAATGAAAAGCCCAGGTAACATAGTTGACGATAGTTTAAGAAAAATTTAAGGGGGTAGTTTGGGTGGCACAATCGTCCAAGCACTCTAACTAATGGTACTCCACCTTCTGACATGGTACTTTTCTATATGATGTATGATAATGTAGAAAATACAATTTTTAAATTGTGTTTGGCTTAGCTTATGGCTGTTAACATGAAATGGTGAGTTAATGACTCACAAATGTTGGAGGCTCTTAAATCATGTGGTAGTATTGGTAAAATATGAGAAACTAATAGGAGGTGGAAGTGGAAGTATTAGTTTGCTGCTAGGGTGTGCTTTTAAAGGGTTTAATAGTCTTTTCAATTAGGAGAAAAAGATATATGTAACCATTGTGTTAGGCTTGTCTCTTATGTCCTTATTTCATAAATCATTTTTGCAGTGTCTGTCTTGGTGCTATGTATACGCATGTGCTTTTTAGCTAGGTACAGTAGTTTAGTTTAATGTTTTGCTGACAGGTGGTTTTTGTCCATGCTGCAGTGGATGAGAAATATTACATATTTGCAAAAGGAAGTTATAAAGTTGGACGGAAAGGTAAAGATTGATGCTTGTTTTGGTTTTGCATTTGAAGGATGCTTGTATTGTAAAGAGAGACGGTGAACAGTTTGGAAATTTAGCATTTTAATTTCATCTTATGCATTCATGTTAGTGATTTGCCTTATTTTTAGATTCAGGTGTGTGTACAAATCTGGTTCAACGTCTTTCTGATTATTTATTTAGATCTTTTCTGGAGAAGGTGCCAGACTGCATTCTACTTAGATATAGTAGAAATTGACCTGATTGAATTCCCAATCCAGTCCTGCCCGAAAATTCTGGGTTTTGGACATGGTTTCTTGACCTGAACCCGAAAGTACATGGAGCGTATCGTGGTGAGAGAAGCTGCTTGAGTTGATGATTGAACCAATGTAATGATGGCTTTGATGATGGTCACACACAAGAACAGCAAAATGAACTCTAGAGGCAAGAAAGTGAGTAGATATGATCTTCGATAAAGGAATTTCCACCACCAAGAACTAGCAAGTAATAATCCACCAAGAAGTGATGAAGGATGATCCACCAAAATTCAATGAAGGATTGGCTTAACACACCACCAAACATGCAAATTTGGATAATATAACTAAGACTTTGAGAGATTTTGAATGTTGTCTCAAAAATACCATTCATTAATCAGCATAAGTTAGTTCTTTTTCCCAAATACCTTGATTAAGTAGGTTAATCGATTGGAGTAATCCCCAAGAAAAGATCCAACGCCCAAGGGCCAAAATTAACCTAAAATATTTACAACCAATGGCCAAGATTAGACCATGGTTACATCCTACTGGGAGAGGGGTACAAATGTCCAAAAAGGGGAAATTACATAGGAATGGGAAGTCCCATTAAAAGGAAAGAAAACGGAAGTTGCCACAAAACACGATACGACTTGACCATGTCAGACTTTGACACGACTGTACCAGACTCTGACACGATTGTGTCATCCCCTTTTGAATGTCGCGGATTTGACACTTTACCGAGGTACTTTTGATTCTCTCACATTTTTTACGCCTGTCACATGTGGTTCCACAACTTCATCTGTTAGTGTGCCTACATTGACGCCTATTGTTGCTATTGATAATGTTGAAGTCAATCTTGAAGATGGCTTTCTCCAAAAGCAACATATAACTTCAAGACCTTGCCTACGTATAGTCGTTTTCTCTGTAGTCACCCGGCTAAACATGTGGAGGCATCAAGACCAAGGATTGAGCATATTGATTTACTTCTGCCCGAAGAGTGTTTTGTTGGCATAAAGCTCCATCCTATCATTCAATTGCCACTTTTTCTGGAGAAGCTCAAAGTTGTGCATTATTTTCTTATTGCTGATTAAGTGAATATGATGTCCTTTATTGGATTTATGTCTTTCTAGACTTCTACAAACTCGAGGTCATATTTTCGATAGTTGGCCAATGTGCTACGTTGATTTGCTGGTTGCGTGTCTTCATGCTAACTCTCCAAAGGCAAGATCTTTTTCAAGCCAGGGAGAATAATGGAAATACGTATTAATATATTTAGGAATAATAATGTTTCGTATATTTTATATTTCTTTGTAGTTTCCTATTATAATTAGGAATATTATAATGTCCTAGTTTGATTAGAAATATTATGCTAGTTTCTTATCTCTATGAGGTTTAGTATAAGGAAGGTTGTTACCTATGAATAAGGGCTTTGGTAGCCTTTGTAGGTCTTTACCTTGATTATTGAATATTGAACATTTTGAATTCTTACTGATTATGCACAACTGCACAAGGAAGCTGATCTTTTCTTGGGGTTGTTGAATTCTTTTCTTGAATTCAACATTGGGATGTAGGATTCTTATCTGTAATCTGTTGTTATTTTCCCGTTCTCTATCGGTAATTTCTTGATATCTATCAATTTCGTATTGCTTGTAGGTTGTGACGTGACTATTGGTAATGATAAAGGAGTCTCACGTATTCATGCTGAGATAGTTGTGGATGCCATGGTAGCTTTTGAGCCTGCCAGGAATCAACCTACTAGTTCATCCAAAGTACGAATAAGAGACTGCTCCAAGTATGGAACTTTTATTGTGAGAAATTCTTCTATAAAGGAAAAAGTTCATGAATGCCCAGGCAGAGAAACGTATTTGAAGGATGGGGACTTGGTCTCATTTGGCACAGGGAATGCAACGTATAGGTACTGCTATATTCTGGTAATTTATCTGTTTACATTTGTGCTTTGTGAACTTATTTCATCTTGGTTATAAGTTGGATATCTGGAAAGCAGAAAGTATCTTTTAAGATATATCTTGGCGCTGCCTTGAAATTAATGTCTATTACTCATTGCAACCTGCATAGGAATCAATAACTGACTTTTTATATAGGGCACCATGTTTGTGTGCGTCAATGCTAAGTATCCAATGCAAGGGATCTTCTCCCCCTATTTAAAGACATACTGTTATCAAAAGTTTACAACCCTTTTTTTGTGTGTTTTATTTTGTGTTATATGCATAAATTATATCAATTGACCATTCTTTACTATTAGTACACTTTCAAGTTTATCCTTCCATTTTGCTTGAGTTTACCTGCTGTAATGCTCTTTCTGTTGATGATTGTGACTGTGTGACTATCAATTCTGTTGGCCTCCTTCATGTCTCCATTCTGCTTGAGTTTGACCTGGTTTTGCTTTCTTTTGATGAAGCTGACTATCAATTTAGTTGGTACTCCTTTATGTCTGCAATTCAATGTAGTTCTGGTGCAATATAATCCATTTTAGTTGGCACCTCATTGTGAGACTAATGATGATTGAATTCACTGATTTCTCTTGTGTGTCTCTTTCAGGTTTTGTTTTGTTCCACTCAAATTCTACTTGTGCAGTTTTACAAACTCACAAGTAGCTCCGTCCACTCAAGATCGAGTGTCATCTATAGGTTAGTTATAGATTCTAGGATTTTTGGATCGTAATATACCCACCTATTGGGATATTGGATAGTAATATACCCACCTTTATTATTGGATATTAATATACTGACCTTTATTCCTAGGTGATTTTAATATAATATCATGACTTTAATGGTGGTGAATCTCAAGGATGACTTAAGTGGGCTTGTATTGGTTCCTTATGGATCTCGGGAAATTTCCACCGCCAACCACATTATCCTTGAGCCCGATTCACCACCACTTAAGTCATGTAAAGTACATTAAAATCACCTAGGTATAAAGGTCGATATATTAGTATCCAATAATAAAGGTGAGTATATACAATCCAATACCCCAAACGGTGGGTATATTATGATCCAAAAATCCTAGATTCTAGTGTCATTATTTGCCTATACATTCTTTTAAATGGTTCTTGCTTTACTGCAAGTTTGCTACATATCATGGAAGTTTTATTTGTTCATTTGTTTCATATGTTTTCTTCATTTCTTGCTGAAAGCATTATCATTAAATGTGATGGGTTTTAACTTTTATCAATAGTATAATCAATTGGCTAAACCGTAAAAGATCTATCGAATTATGGAAAAGACTGATAAAGTAAATTTAATTCTCATATGAACCTTTTTCAGACCTAGTTGGCCTTCTCTTAGGACATTCCATGACAATTTGTTTACTTGAGAGTTCCCAAAAAATTGTAGGTTGTATGGATGGTCTTGCAAAATTAATACCAATGACTCCCTACGGGTCTGAAGGCACTGCTGATTTCTTCCATGAGAAATTATTCTATGTGCTTAAGAAACAAAACTAATTACATCGATTCTTTTATTTTGGGCAGCCGATTGTTAGTGAAGAATGTTTTCTGGTTGAGAGGAGAATGGAATTTGTGCTAAGTACACTGGATCATACTCACATGAGATATTTTGGTTAAGGTTGAGAAGCAAGACTGTTGCACAAATTCAGCTAGTTCATTCTTCAATAGGGAAAAGCAAACGTCTTCCCCAAAAGGGTAAAAGAATAGGGAATATCTTTTGGTGCCACCTTCAAATCTGAAGCATTTTCACTTGACTATTTCTGGACAAAATAGGTTGAGCTTGAGAAGTGCCTGCTGTTTTTTTCCTGTTTTTTTTTTTGTGTGTATTTTTATTTTATTTTTATTATTTTTTTTGGGGGGGGGGGGGGTTATTAAGGTGTATCAGCAAAACGGTTTTGTGGCATTAATGTACCACCTTTGGAACTGTTGGTTCCACCCTTGCCTCTGAGCAACTCCATAAATATAACTGATGGCAGATGGTCTTTACATCTTAAACAGAAATAATTTTTGAAAGTGCATTTGTTGCTTTAATTTTCACAGTTATTCCATTTATCACGTCTCAACTGCTTAAGTTGTCACTGACTCGAACCAATGGTTATCTGATGGAATGCGAAAGGGTTAGTTTGTCATAGACATTCAGTATTCAGATATGTATCTTAAATTGTCTGGAAAATAGGTAGATGTGATTTGCAATAAAACAATTGAATGTTATATCTTCGAATGGTAATCAAACGCATTGGCACCTAACTTTCATAAGAAGCCTGAATGATGGGAAGAGGAAAGTGTGTTCAATTTGTTGGGTTTGCTTTATAATATTAAGGTACATATTGAAGGCAATGATGAAATGATCGGTCGTCTAATACTAGTGGGCAGTTTATTATGAATAGTTTCTGCTAAGAGATGTTTAAGGAATTGCCTTAGAGTTTCCTAATCCACATGTTTAAAAGGAGGAGCTTTGTGATAGCAAGTAGGTGCCCTTTGTGTGGGGAGGAAGAAGAGTCCATTAATCACCTCGATACTTATTGTTGTTGGGTCTCCACTCTTTGGCACTTGCCATTTGCATTGATGAGGTCTTAGTAGCTTGGAGAAGAAGATTGAAGAAAAGTTGGGTTGTTAGTGTGTGACAGTTGATTTCTTTGACTATTTAGTGGTGCACTTGAGAAGAAAGGAATCCTAGATTTTTGAGGATAAGGCTAGAACGATTATGATTTCAAACTTTATCTTTTGAGAACATTGTGTAGTTGGTGTCAAGGTTTTCATCATGGTAAAGAGTTGACTATTTTGGATTTTGTGGATAAGATCATTGTAGAGAGCTTAAGGGATTGAGAATTATTTATTTTTGTTTAAGCCTCCTTTTGTAAATGGATGACATCTCTTTGGTGTCCTTCAATACATGTTTCGATTACTAATTAAAAAAAAGAAAAGAAATTGATTGTTCAAAACATGTTTATAAACCAAAGAATTTGCGAACTATAAATGATTAATCTTCAAGAACAAAGCTTGTATGGCTCTTGCAGGTTAGATTTCATTCTACTGATGGGTTCATATCTTTTGAGTGCTTTATATATAGAAATTCAAATTAGAAACATCATTGTTAAGAGGAAAGTTGGAGTTAAGCTTCTATCCAGAGGTAGCCATTTGTTGAGAAGCACTTTGTGGAACATGCCTATCTATTCATTTCTCTTTACTATTCTTGCTACTGTTGTGGGTCATTTAGAGACGATCATGAGAGATTTGCTTTGGAAAAATGGTTCTAGCAATGGTTCACTTTTTATTAGGTATATTAGGATGATATTTGTTGTCCCAAGATTGCGGGAGGTCTTAGCATTAGACCCCTCTGTGTGATAAATCCATAAACCGAAACCAGCGGTCCAAAATCCTACATAGGCAGGGTATGGAGGGGGTAAGATGTAGCAATCTTAGCCCTAAATTTTGGAATTTAGATAGATTCGTTCCAATTGACCCAAGATTTAGAAATTGTTCGCTAACTGCTACTCCACGGAAAAGAAGTAGAAAAGCTTTAATGAGGCATTTTGCTTTGGTCCATTATAATCTAAGTTGAAACAATAATCTTTTGTAACTATTATGGACATCCTCCATTTGATAAATGAAGCTTTGGGGGATGGTGTCAGTGGAAGAGAGTGATCAATGCTTAATGTGGAGTTGGTGATTTGGGATGGTGGAATGTGAAGAGTTCTCGTCCTAATAGGGTTGTTGTTGGAAGTCCATTTCAACAATTCTTGAGTGGTCCAAATCGCAAGTGCCTTTTGAGTAAAGATTAGCTTTAGGATCTTGTTTTGGCATGATGTTTCGTGTAACAATTTTCTTCTTAAAGAACAATTCCAGATTCTTCATAGGATGGCTCAGGTGAAGGTGACAACTCAACAAATCGTGTCATTGAATGGAGACTTTATTTGACTTTTGTGGGACCTCTTAATGACTGGGAAGAAGATAACATTTGTAGTTTGTTGGGTTTATTGGCTAAGAGGGTAGTTTTGCATGAGGGTAATGATGAGATTATTTTGCCTCGTGACTCGAAATGTTCCTTCACTCTTATCAAATTTTGTAGTATTGTTGTTAAGGAGCAAAGTGGAGTGGAATTCTTGCAAAGTCCATATGGATTCAAGGGCTCCTACTAAAGCCTTTTTCTTTGTCTGGGCACCACAAAAGGCAAGATTCCTGTGGTAGACATGCTCAAATGCAGTAGTGTTGCGGTCCTAGTAGGTGTCCAGTGTACTATAAGGAGGAAGAGTTTGTGGATCACTTTCTTGTCCATTGTTCATGGGTTTCTTTGCTTTTGAACCTTGCCTTTTCCTTCAGGGGGGTCTAGTAGGTTCCAGCAAGTAGTGTGAAGCATATCTTGATGGCTTGGAGGAGAAGGATGCAGAAAGGTTGGATTGATGGTATGTGGAATTCGGTTCCTTTAGTCATTTGGTGGCCCACTTGAAGGAATGAAGTGGATGGATTTTTGAGGACAAAACTTTGTCCCGTCCCTTGATGATTTCAATCTCTTTACTTTGTAAGAATGTTGTATAGTTGGTGTGTGGTGCTTAAGGGTGATAGAAGCTTGAAGTTTTTGATTTTATGGATAATATCATTGATGGAAGCCCGAGGGCATAAGTGTGTTTTGTACTTTGCCCTTTTGAATATAGGCAATATTTTCCTTAAAGTCTTTGCAACATATCTTTTGATTGCATATCAAAAAAGTTGGAGATAATCTTCATTCCCTTTGTGTGATTGTCACTTGTCTTTTTCTTCTTCAATTGTATCTTCCCATTAAAGAAGAAACTCGTCTGTTTGATTGTTGATTAGTTGTGTTAATATGTTACATTTTTAGAGTATTTTTTGTACGGATAAATATGTTGTTGAATGTTAAATGGTTATGGTGGTAATCACTTTTGGAGTGTTTGGCATTGCATTCTTGTGTTCTTGATGTTATGTGCTACACTATTGATACTACTACTTGTTTAGGTGCTTGTGTCACTCATTCGTGGACAACAGAGTGCACGCATGTCATTGTTGATCCGTTCATGAATGTGACAGAGGAAATAGTTGATGCTATCGTGGCTAAGAAATCTTTAGTACTAAGTACTTGGTTGGAGGTACGTTCATGTTCAACTTTTATTCTTGTATTTCACAATAGTTTGTTACGGGAGGGTGTCAAATTACTTTCTACAGTAAATTGTTTTAAAATTTAGTAATATTAAGACGCTATGTGAGGCTTTCTTGCTGTTGGAAGTTCATGCAAAATCTCGCAAATACTAAAATGTTTCATTTTAATTCAATACAACACTGATACTACTACAGTTAGCCAACTAAATCCTTCCAAATGAACTTATAAATTTTGAGAACTTCATGTATATTTAACACTTCAGCTCAAGTCAAAGGTGATAGAGAACTGAAAAATAAATAAAACGCTAAAGATACAAATTCAACATCCCCGTGTTATATTCAAGAGAAACATCTAGCATCCCCGTGCTGGATTCAGGAAAAAATTAGCATTCCCGTGCATAGTTAGTAAGAATTCATGTATTGAGTATTCAATATCAATGTAGTGTGTTTCATAAAGGCTAGCAACCTTCCTAATATTAAAACTAACAGAAATAGGAACTAGAGTAATATTCCTAAACAATTAGGAAACTATAATATTCCTATAAGAACAGGAAACTAAAACATATAAAATATCTAATTGTTTTTCCTTGATATAATAATATGTATTTCTATCATTCTCCCTGGATTGAAAGACACGCTCCTTCGGAGCGTCTGCATGAAGAAACATATCCTAAGGAAGCAGGAGCATAGTGATCAGATCTTCTCCTGGAAACAGGAATGATCAGGATGACGACCAGTCCAACAAACCAAGAAGTGTGGAAAACCACTAACAATAGCACGAATAATCTTCTTGGCAAGAAGGCCGCCAAGATTAACACCAGAGGGCATAACAACGAACAATTCAACAAGAGGGAGTATAGGTACCTAAGTAGGAGAAGTCACAAACTTGCTTATAAAACTCACAAAGAACGGGGAAGGCGCAAAAGTACCTCGGCAAAGTGCAATAGTGAAGATAGGATGAAAAGATAAATCAGAAGGGAAGCCAAGTAACTATTGGAGCCAAAGTAATTTACAATCCAAATGGATCGAGCAAAATGCCAATGAAAAGAATGTTTTGGAAATTTTTTAGGACAACTCTGTATTATCACATAATCAACCTCGATAAGCTCTAACTTTCGACAAAGTACATTAGCAGCATGTTTATAATTGTTAGTACTCAATGCAATTTTCTGTGGAACATTGGTATCCAAATCATGGATGTGTTTAGCACAAAATTCAGCAAATGCAGTGGGCCAATAATCAATTGGCAATGACACTAAATCAAGAGGAAGTCTAGGAACAACACCATGCACAACTTCAAATGGAGTTTGATGAGGGGGCATGTTCACAGCAAACTGCAATCTTAGGGGTTGTTTCTTAGCCCGAGTTGCTCTTAACTTACAATCTTTAAGCTTGTTAAATGCGTGGGATGAATAGGAGCTGACCTAGTTTTCTTCCCTCAAGCTTAAACTCGTACATGTTTTCCTTTCCAAAGTTGGTGGCATCTGTCATGAATCCAAGGGACCCAAAAGAATGTGAGCAACATCTATAGGTAAGACGTTACACCAAACAATATCAGAGTATCAGAGATGTCTTGTCTACCCAAGCAACTGCGAGAGGAGTGGAATAAGGTATGAGTTCAATGTCTAGAAGTCTCAGAGCAGACTTAGAAATCACATTCATAGGACTACCACTATCAATCACTAAGCAAAGAATCTTACTGGCACATTGCATCTTAGTTTCGAAGATCGCAATTTGTTTCCATGAGGCAGGATTGGTTGAGAAAAGAAGACAACGCATAACACTTAGATGGCCCTTTTCCTCCCTGTAACTCTCACTAGCCTTATCTCCCTCCACAGGATAGACAATTTCACTTACACCCTCTGTAGCATCAATAGGTGGGCTTCCTATGGTTACGATATGATTAGGACAACGAGAGGCATGATGTCCTTTCTCATGACACTTATGACACACAATAGACGATGTTGAGGGAAACGAGGATGAGCCACTTTAGTTGAATTAGCTGGCTGAGTGGGTTGGCTATTGGCTTAGGTAATTGACTTTCGTGGGTGGTGTCTCTATAGAAGGATGTCTTGTCAATGGTGCCAGGCTTACAGGGATAAGACTCCCTGGCTTGGGAAGTCCACCTATAAGGGTAGGAAGGCTTCTTGTATTTTTCAATTCTAAAGCCTTTTTGGTAAGCCTCTATTAAAGACTTAGGTTCATGGAGACTCATATCGCCTTAATTTTTTCATTAAGTCCATTAATAAACCTTTTTACAGTAACGCACTGTTCTTTTGTACCGTCACACCTAAGTTTCAATTCCTCAAATTGAGGATAATAATTGGACACACTAGTGGATTCTCTCAAGTTTAACCACTCATTCATCATTTGTTGCTTATGGAATGTTGGTAGATATTTTGCTTTCAATTTACGTTTCATCTCTTCGCACAATGTTATAGGGGGTTCATGCAAGTGTGTAATCTCTCATTCAACACTTTGCCAATATTTCATAGCAGACCCAACAAGTTTCGTCTGAGTGAATCGAATTCTAGCATTGTTTGTCATGCCACAAAATTCAAAGTAGTTATCTAGACGATGTATCCAGAAAGTGAACACCTTAGGATCATGTTGAACATCAAATTCAGGCACATCAACATTGACTGTACGAGTAACATCACAAGGGACATCATGGTTGTTATTCTTAAGGGGATGATAACCATGCTTAGGTGAAGAATGTCTAGGGGGTGTGGGCATGGTTCCTATCTCTATGGTGCGAACTGTCATGAGCATCATAATAGTGGCCTATACCAAGTTAAGGTTACAGTGATTATGGTGTCGGTAGGTCCAATATGAGGTGGGACCTTCACTAGGCTCTCCGATGATGGATCGCTATAAGGTTAGGGGTTCTTGTAACAACTTATCTTTCGGAGCAGGTTTGAGCACGTTATTATCAGGCACACACTTCAATAGATGAGACTCTGACCTTGGTTCTAATTTACTGACATTGCCATGGACACCACCTAAAGAGTTTGGAAGCTAGTCATGGTACTTTCTAAATCTTTGACCTTTTCTAAATTTTCTGTCTTTTCTTAAAGTCTGTTATCCCAAACTCCAACTCTTGCCTCAAGTCCTTAAACTCTCTCTTCTAATGATGCCATTGCTCTAGTGATTGACATACAAGGTTAAAGTAAATGTTTTTTTTTTCTTTTTCCAATATGCAACAAAGAACACACGGAGTAAATTCAATTAAAACTACTACTAACGAGCACGAGAAAGCAAAGCAACAAACACAAGTATGAGTTATCCTAATTGTCCAGACCTTTTTTTTGTTTTTTCTTTTTTTTTTGAAAACAGAAAACAATTTTAAGACTCCAACAAAGCTTAATTAATGACCGACTAATTATCAATTAACCTTAAATCAACGCAAGAATTTGAAATTTTGAACAAATTACGAGATACCAAGAAGACCTACTTCTTGAAACGAGAAACACAGTCAATTAGGCAACAACTTCTGAAGGCACCAAGCAGCACCAGGAAAAAGTACCCCGGCAGCAGCAACAGTAGCACGATGACACCACACAGCAGCATCCTGGACAGTAGCACCGGTGAGAACTTCGGCAGCCTAGTGCTATGGCGTCAACAGGCAAGCACTGAGAGACTCACACGGACGAGCAGCAGACAACACGCATCAGATGGCAACTTTTAAGCACTTAGGGTTTCACAAAAATTAGGGCAAAAATTTCGGGTAATCTGAGGCTGGTTTAGCGCAATTAATGGAGGGATTCTGTACAAGATTGGGTAGCAATGGCTGGGGTGAAGGCAGTTTGAAGTAGGTTGGCGAATTGAGAATGAATTTGAGGCATTAGGGTGTGAAAATTGGGGATTTCGCAGATTAGGGTTTGCGACATTGGGGATTTTACGGTTGGGTTGGTTGGGTGGCGGTAGCGGCGGTGGAATGAAGGTCGACTAACTAGGGCGGGTGGAGGGGTGGTGGTTGATGGTCCGTGGGTGATGCGGTGGGTTCCAGCAGAGGCAACAGCTAGGGTTTCTAGGCAGTTTACGTTTTGTTTTCAAGAATTGGATTGTAGCAGAAAGAAGGTTTAGGTCATTGTTCGGAATTGAGAACTTTCTATGATATCAAGTCGAGAACTGGAAAATAGATGAAGCTAAAGATACGAATCCAACATCCCCGTGTTGGATTATAGAGAAGAATTCAGCATTCCCGCGCTGGATTCAGGAAAAGATTAGCATCCCTGTGCATAATCAGTAAGAATTCATGTATTCAATATTCAATACATTCAATTTCAATGTAGCGCCTTTCATAAAGGCTAGTAAAGCCGTTATCTATACCTAAACAACCTTCCTAATACTAAGTCTAATAGAAATACGAAACAAGAATAATATTCCTAAACAATTAGGAAATTATAATATTCCTAATATGAGTAGGAAACTAGAACATATATAATGTCTAATTATTATTCCTAAATGTAATAATATGTATTTCTAACATAGGTCTTCTCAACTTCATCCCAAACTACACATAAATTCCTCTACACTCTTCAGCAAACAAAGGCACATAAATTCCCCTACGCTATTAAGCAAACAAACACCGGGTAATTTAGAGCTCTAAATAAAACTAATATCCATGACCCAAACGTACAATCTCAAGAACATGCAACCACAAACTCGACAGCTTAAGTTGCCTCAACCCTACATGAAGCATGATTGCAAAGAATAGCTAATTGTTCAAGTTTTGTCAGAGCAAGTAACGTATAGTTCGTTATAGACAGTACGTGCAACATTTTCAACACTTTCACCTGTGAATTCTTTTATCCAAAAAAGAAAATCAATAATTGACATATTTAGTAAGTCAGCTCAGAAACATATTTAACAAGTCGTCACTTTTCACATTTCCAACCACCAATATTATTCAGCAAAACCAGCACTTTTTGCACTTCATAACACAACGCTTTCAAATGCAGAAACGTATCTAGCAAATCAACACTTTTTTGCACTTCAAAACACAAATATTGGCGTATTAAACAAAATGAGCATGTTTTGCACACTAACTACGAGAGTGTGTCCTCGCATTTACTGTCTCAAAAGATCCTCACAGCTCTAAATTCATCCCACAATGTTATAAACGCCACCCTCTAATATTCAAAAGCAATAATAATTTTAGGAGAGAGGCACTCCTTGCTCTGTATTACCATTGTTTAAATAAACTTTGACAGCCATTTAATTCAAGCGAACTGGAGCGATCCATATATGCATTTTCGTCTTCTTCTTGATCCAAATTTCTTAGGTCTCTCTCTCTCTCTCTCCCCCCCTCGTTTGCTCGGTTGTATGCTTTATTCCGTCTTCCATCTCTCTCTTAACACACACACACACACACACACACACACACACACACAGATATGTCCGTGTGTGCGCGCAGCATATGTGTGTATATGTGTATGTATGTGGTGTCTGTATGTGTAAGTAAAAAAGTAAGTAAGTAAGTAAGTAAGTCACACTTACATGTCTGGATTTCTTTAAATCTCACATTAATCTCGGGGCGTGAAATTGTTCACAAGTATTATTTAAAAGAGGTTACAGTTCAAGAGATAGTTCCATGGTATGCGGTCTTGGATTAGTGCCAAAGGAACATTTTTTTTGGAAGCATGAATGGTTTAGAAGAAAGAAGCGTGCTCGGTTTTATGGGCGTTAGCATTATTTGTTGATGTTTGGGGTTAACTTATCCAAAGTTTCCTTTTGAGGCCATTTGGAAGTCTAAGAGAATAGGCAACTTCAAGCTTTGTTCCTTTTAAAGCTTTGTTACTTGGATAGCATAAAAGGCAAGATTCCCACATAGGACATGCTCGAAAGAAGAAACTTCACATGAGCAAATAGGTTTCCAATGAGCCTTGTGGAGGAAGAAGTAGATACCTTTTTGTTCATTGCTAGTGGGTTTCTTCACTCTGGAATTCGTTTCTTTCTTTTATGGGGCTAACTAGGTTTAAGCTTTTAACTTCAAAGATGTATTGGTTGCGTTGAGTAGATTAAAGAAGAGTTGGGTTAATGGTACTTGGAAGTTGGTTCCCTTGCTATTTTGTGGGGTACTTGGAAATAGTAGGATCTAGGGAGTTTGAGAGAAATGCTTGATCTCTTTAAGATTTCAAGCTCTACTTCTGAGTTTTTTTCTGTGTACTTGGAACCACGTGCTTTACAGTGGTATACAGATGCCTCTTTTGGAATTTGTAGATAAGATTTTGCTTGAGAGCTCAAGGGCATAATGGTTTCAATGTTGCCTTTTTGTTCACGAGTGTCATCCTTGTGGCGTCTCAGTAATAAATTGTTTTAATGACTCAAAAGAAACTTACTTTTCACTAGCTAACAGGATGAAAAAGATAATATCTATTACTAAAAGATAGTTTCTAACTTCCTAAATTTTATTTCCCTGATATTGCATCATATTGTATATTGATAACATCTCTAGTTGTGCAGTTTGTTGTGGCAAATAGAATATGCAGCGAACTTCCTGGTGGCACTTCGTAAGCACCACCTTCCGTCCTTTGTTTTGACTTATGGTTAGTTTTGAGTTTTGTCATATGGTTATACTAATCTCTTCCTAATGTGCTATGTTGTGGGGGGCAGGTATGTACCAACATTGACTTTTGATGGTTCATCTGTGACAGTGGCTGATGCCAGGACTCGTGAAAACTGTTTAACAGGATACACTTTTCTGTTAGATGCTGCAAATCTGGTGATTTTCCACCTATGAGCATTGTACAGTGAATATAGACACACACATGCATATATACTTGAGTAATTTGGGCATAGTTAATGTCCCTGTTGTCATTGTGCTTGAAAATATCAGGCCAGCAGTATTCTTATGATGTGATTGTTGATGACTATTAAATTATTAATCATACAATTGCTCAGTCTTGAATTTTGGACGTCTTATTCTCTTTAAATGATCACAGTCAGTTATCTTGTGGCAGACATTTCTACCTTGTTTGTCATACTTTACTAGTACAGACTGTTTTCACCCATCCCTCCACACACACACACACACACCCATGTGCAAAAAAGGAATGCAGTTCTCTTGTTCCTGTTTGGAGATTCCAGAACTGTATTCGCAATCCTCACTTGAATGTAAGTTCTCACTTGTTTTCTCTTGTCAAACATGCAGTATAAATTTCAAGATAGGATGAAGTTGTTATTGGAGGTGGCTGGTGCAAAGGTTCTTTCAGTTGAGGATTTTGACTCGGATAGCCAGGTACAAGTGTTCATCTAGAAAGTCTAAGATTTCTAATTTTTCAGTGAAGTTTCTGTTGTCGATAAAATTTGTTGTTGAATGTTAGTCACAAACATTTTTCAATAAACTGTGCTGTTTGATGTTTAGCTAGCAGGAAGAAGCCATGAATTGCACAACACAACTATGACTTATAGAAGAATAGTTATGAAGTTGTGCTTTGATATGTGTTTTCACTAAATCCCTTCAACAGTTTTACATAAGATGTCTTCAGAAAGTCCTTCAACTAAGACAGTTGAGCTGTGTCTAAGAATCTTTCCACCATTTGTTAAAATATGTTATTTGATGTGTTTTCTAGATGTATTCATCAGTATAATCCTTGCATTATATGTTCCTGGAATTCATTATGATCACCACATTTAGTAAATTGAATTTCGCTTGTGCTGAACTCCAACAAAACTTTCATACAGGACCTCAGTGCAGAGAATAATCACCCGGTGTTTGTAGTTCCTGCTGCTGCTGATAGGTCCCGCCAGAGGTCTTCTTTCTCAAAAATAAATGAGATCAATTTGATTTCTGTTGTTATATCAGGACACTTGGACCCATCTAGTCTTGTACCTGCATCAGGTATGTTTCTTTGGGTATGCATTCTTGGATGGCTTAATTACTCAAAGATCTTCTATGGAAACTATATTGAATTGATGATATGCACCTCTCCTTCCCCTAGTCACGTGGATGAAGTGTTCTGTTTTAGTTGGCTACCGTGCAATGACAGTATTCAATGAATCCCTAGCAAGATAGACTGATAGAGCTAGGACTTACATAAATTGAGCTGTTCTTGATTGTTCTTTGTTTTGCCCCAAGATCTTAAAGGGTTGCCTTTGGGTGAAATCTATTGGGCTAGGAAATTGAAGAGTTTAAATATTGACGTAGTGAGGTTAATATTTATGAATGTGAAGCACAAAATTTCACCCTCAATTCACCGCCTCAATGTAAAAAGTTTATGTATGGAAGAGTTCAAGTATGGAGACAAATAGCATAGGGACAAGGGGGACGAGAAGATTCAAAAGTGGTCCCAAATCTAAATTTCTAATTGCGAAAGATATTGTAGTACAAAACAGATCGTGAGGGCTGGTGTATTATAAATCTACTCTTCTAAGAACTATCCTTGTTAAGCTTCTTTGCAAAGATTCAAAATCCTAATTAACCATCAGTATACGTTTGACAATAAGAAATATAACAACATTACCTTGAAACAGAGAAATATATTGGAAAAGTAACTCTGTAAACTTTATGCCATCCAACTTAATATGTCGATTTTCAGTTTGCATCATTCTTCCCTGTTTGATAAAGCTTGACCATGAGCAGCCCATGGTGAACCGAATGGCCTGTATCGAAATATTTGCAAAAGCTTCTGTACACTGCATTTTTGGGTTTGGGCTATAGAGGGGTCAACTTTTTTAAGATGCCAAAACACTAAGCAACTCTTTGGTCACTGGGATTTCAAGTGCCAACATCTTTCTGTTGCTGTTGCAGTCCTCTGCATTGTACTCTCTTGGTCTTCATCTGTGCTCCTCTCATATTAGTTCTCTTATATGTACAAAGATTGTAGGTCGACGCAGGTGCTTTAAAATGACAGTAATTCCTCAAATTATACACTATGCTTATAGGGTGAAGGGCTTGGAACTTACCTTTCAACTGTGAGACAGAAAATACTACAAATTATCCAATTAAATCCAGACGAGAAATATACTAACAACCTCAAGGATGAGGTGGTTGACCCTCAAAATACTGACAATGCTTGTTGGATTCAGGCCAGTTTGATTGTATCCTTAAGAAGTACCTAACTACTTCAATATAATGCTAAAAATAGCTACAAAATGTGGAAATAATATTAAAATACAAAAGATTTTGTTAACCCAACCTTTATTATTATCCTGCATCACCTTGGGTAAGAGTAGAGGTGTAGTTTGAGGCAGTACTTGGCTGGGCAGCAACATGAACACTGTGGCTGCAATATGGGCTTCAGAATGTGTCTCAATGGCTCTAATACTTCGATGAATAGCAAATTTGATGTGAAACAGAATTTTAGTACTTCGATGAACTGATTTCGTTGATTCCATCTGAAGTATACTGGCATATGAATAGGAAGAAACCGAATGTACAATTTACAATGAATTAAAATTAGAAAATATGCTAATCTGAATTAAAATTCTGAAACTACAATTCCAAAGATTATACTTCTGTAAACTATCATATTAGATAACTTTGAGAGTTCATCATAAACAAATATGAGTCTTATAATAAATGTTATCCTTAAGTAATATTTTCTTGAAATGAGAAATACAATGGAATGATGCTAATTTTCTGTGTTGGGAAATAATATAATAATTTTCATTCTGCAGTGAAATGCTATAATGGACTTCCATTGTTTCATGGAAATCGTCTGAATGTATGCCTGTGTACCATATGTGTGCAACTGCACAATCACCATTTTGTTATGGTGCTTCAGATCAAATTTCATTTTTGGAATAAGTTTGTTTAGCAGGAACAATCAATGCCATAGGAATACTTGCATGTTGATGACTTCTTTCTCTTGTACTTTGCATGTACATGGTAGGCTATCTGTCTTGAGATATTTTAGAGTTGAAGGTCTCTTTCTTCCCTCTTAGTTTCTTTACGTAATTTCTCTGTTTGATGTTGATCTCAATGCTTTTATTCTATCTACAGTTGTCCATGCTTTTTTGAACTTTTCCAGTTTGCATCATGTTTAGATGGGTCTGTTCCATGAAGCTTGGGCTAAATTTTTGTCCTTTCTCTGCAGTTGTGGTTTCATCTTCTTGTTCCACAGATGAGACAGTTGTGGCAGATTCTGATGAAGAAAGGGAAACAGCAATTTCAGATAATGCAACTATTGATCATGCATTAGTGCAAAGGGTCGATGATAAGAATGAACGACCAAGGATTAGTGAACATGCTGCTCTTGCAGGTGAAGCTACTCAAAGTACAGAATTCATGCAGCAGAGTAACAGAACAGTAGCCAGAGAGGAGTATAAGCTTAAGCTGGCCACTGAATATGAGATTAAGGGGACTAGATCTCCAAACCATGCACCTCCTTCACCAGGAAATGGATATACTACAAATTTTGTGGAGCCAAATAGAGAAGTACTCAGGAAAAGGGAGGTTGATCCTGAAATTGGCAATGTGGATATCCTGTACAGTCAGAATTTAATTGTACGGAGTACTACTCCGCAAGGTGCAGTTAAAAATTTCAAGCAATTTAGAAAGGTGAGTGTCTTGCTTTTCATTAATGATGAAACCTTTAGTTATGACTGTCATGGTACTGTCTATGCACTTGTTGTGTCAATGTTTCTCTGTTTCTGTCCCCCATCCCCCCTCCAGGCCCTCCTCAATGTCCACTGATCATCCTTCATTCTTGCGTGCATGTATTCCAAACCTTCAAATTTATTAGCGAACCTTCAAATTTATCTCTTTGGAAAGCAGTTGGAGAGCATTCTGTTGCTTTTACTTCCTCCGTGCTTGCTGACTATCTTCAAATTGAGAAGGATTATTGGATGATAATACACTGGACTTTAGGGGTATTGGACAATAATGCACCCAGAACAATTCAGGTGGTCGTTGACTTGGTACCGGTTCTACTTTTAACTGATGTTTTTCTTTTTTTTTCCTAGAAAAAATATATTAATCATTCCACTTATGTGTACTTTCTTACATGGCAAAAACTTTTTCTGAAGACAGAAAGACTACACCTCAAAGTAAGACCGCCACCACGTCAACCACCACCGAAATTGTTTTGAGTGCATTATTATTATCCAATACCCACATAGAGTCCAAAAAAAAAAGTGCAGTGCATTATTATCCAATACCTCTGAAGTTTAGTGTATTATCGTCCAAAAATCCAATTGAGAATTAATAATTGCCAATAGCAGAATAATATCCTAGTATTTGCTCCTTTTGTGCATGGGTGACAATTCCCTATGGTGTTGTTTCAATACACATCTTTATTATCCAAAAAGGCACAGAATAATTCCTTCACACATAATTCATCAGTATTCAGCATGTTTAAATTGAAATGTATCAGAGTAGCATTCTTTGTGGGCAGGGTATGTTACTCAATGAGCATGTATTTGTCTTACTTCACTTCTGAGCTATAGCCTATAGAAAAGCTGTCATTTTCTTATCCTAAAAGATCCTAACATTAACTGTAAATGTCACCAGCAGTTTTAGTTCCGCTTCCTATCCCTTTTTTCATGAATCAGCTTGATCGCCAATCTCCCCATTTGGCCATCTAGTTTGTTGTGATATGCAATATGCCATTGGGCTCTTGACAGTATACTGTAGACTAGGGGTGGGCAATGAGTGGGGCCCCATAGGATCAAGAGGGTCGGGCCCTAAAAAAATAAGGGTTGTTAAAGGGTCGGGTCGGTGAAAGGTTGGGTCATTAACAAGCCGGCCCGTTTCACAATGTTAAAGGGTCAGTGAATTGACCCAATCGGGTCAGCCGATCAATAATTCAAAGTAAATAGTTTTTTCCTATTATTTTAAATGCTAACCTTACTTAAAAGTCTTAAATATATTATTAATACTCTACATTAAATAATAATTAGCATACTTACTTTTTTTGGTATAAATATACTTAATTTTAACTTTAGGGTCAAACGAGTCAGCCCATGATTTTTACTAGAAAGCCCTGACCTGGCCCATTACTACAAAGGGTCGACCTTGACCCGACCCTACATGACTAGTGCGCTGACCGCCCGACCTATTGCTTACCCCTACTGTAGACAAATCTGCACAGTGCACATGCATAATGGCACTCAGAGAATAAATGCAAATTTATCCAGTGATCTCTCATACATGACACCTACCTTGCCTGTTGGAATATCCATATTCTTTAGTGTGTTTTCTGGTTAATAGCCTATCATAGTGTAACACATTATGGACAACTGCAGTTTCTATCTGTATGTCAGATCAAGGGAACCCAACTCACCTCTGAAGCTGTATTCCTGGACAATTTATACTACTAGCAGTGGAATAGTAATTAGTTTAGCACTTCCACATGCCTGTCTGTGATGAAATTCATTTCTAATTTCTTCCTTCACTGTGGTGAGCTTTCTCTTTTGCCCGCCGGATTTTGCCCTCGGTTAATGTTCCAATATGGAATCACCTTTCAAATTGATATGATTTGCACATTGAGCTGCATTTTCTTTTATTTGGTTCTTTTAGCTATTTGTTGGCTACATGGAAGGAAAGAAACCGACAGAGTTTCCAGGACAAAACTGTCCTTTAGTGATTTCAAGCTCTACTTTTTGAGGATGTTGTACATTTGGAGTGTTCTGCTTAAGGGCAACAGAAACTTGGATCTTTTTAGATTTTGTTGGCAATATCATTGATGAGAGCTGAAGGGCTTGCGTGATTTTTACTTGTCCCTTTTGTAAAAAGGGGTGACATCCTGTAAAAAGGGGTGACATTCCTTGGTGTATTTGCAATATGTCTTTTGATTACTTATCACAAAATAAACAAATATGATTCACACACTTTGCCCCAAGGCAGTCAGATTATCTTGACACATTCCAGATGTGCTTTGCAGTGGCAACCTCATTCTACTTCTCACTGTCTCTGAGGGAGCTTCAACGTTCCTTAGTAGGCAAGCTGAATTCCAAGCAATTGATGCAAATATCTTTGTTCAGTTGTTGGGCTCTACAAAAATGTTACACAAATATTATTAGCTCATTTGTATGTTTTTAGTGGTCCTAGTAGGCATTCAATGTGTTTTTAGCAGGAAGAATTTTGGACCATCTCCTTATGCGATGTTGGTGGGTCTCTTTGCCTGGAACCTCACCCCTGCTTTAATGAGGGTTAGTTTGGTTCATCCATTGTGAGGTATAAAGGATGTGTTGGTGGTTGTGAAGAGAAGGATGAAGAAGTGTTGTGGTGCCTCATGGTTACGGAATAGTGAGTGAAGTGGTTGATCACAATGAGCATCATGTTGTCTAGGGCGTCAGATTTTCGATGCATCCCTAATTGCTAATGAATGGGTTAGTGCTAATATCAAGTCAAACAACCAAAATTCTTTGTAAGTTTAACACCCTAGCCCCTTACTAAGTCACGTTCATTCTTGGCAATGTCTTCAAGGATTGATAATTGGCCCGTGAACCACCACTAGTCCTTTTGGCATGTTTCATCCTCATAAACACACTAATGAATTGGTTAATGTTGATATCAAGTCAAATAACAAAATTCTTTATAAGTGTAACGCCCTAACCCCTTATTAAGTCGTGAACATTACCAGCAATGTCTTCAAGGATTGATAACTGGCCCCACGGACCACCATTGGTCCTTTTAACATTATTCATCCTCGCCCATGCACTATACGAGAAAACTTCTCAAGAGGTCAACCATCCCTTGACTGTCCAAGGCAAGAACGCTTAACTGTGGAGTTCTGTAGGGTTGCTCTTTCTAAAAGTAGGTTGCTCATCTGTGATATAAGTAGTAGTCATTTTAATCCCGTTAAGCCATACCTTCTCATCGTACTTGGGGTGTTATACTAAACTTGACAATGAGAAGGCATATGTTCATGTCTCTTAGAGTTTTTTGCTTGGCCATTCTTGAAAAGATGGGATTTCTTGCCAAATGCAGAAATTGGGGGTCTTTTTGTATTGTCGATGTGCGTGTTTCTTTGTGAATGTTGAAGACGTGGGTTTTTTTTATCAAGTTCTAGAGGATTAAGGCAAGGTGATCCTTTATCGTTATTGTTTATTTTTTGGTTATTGAGACATTTAACAAATTGGTGAATAAAGTTATTGAGGTGGGGCTTTTTGAAGGTTGTTAATTTGAAAATTCTAGCTTGGAGAATTTCTTGTTTTCCTATATGATTTTTTGTTGATGATATTGTAGTGTTTTTGAAACCATCGCACAACAATTGGGTGGTTGGAGATGTATCCTGCTTCTTTTTAAATTCTTGTCCAGTCTTACTGTTAACTTTGCCAAAGTGCTCTTAAATTCCTACCGGTGAAGTTCGTCACATTTCCCCTTGGCTAATAGTTTGGTTGTGAAGTTGAGTATATATCAACTCATTTTTCTTTGGGTCTTCTTCTTGGTGCATCTTATAAGAGCTTATCTGTTTTGGATCCTATTGGGGAAGTTTAACAAGAGATTGCAAGGATGGAATCTATGCTTTTGTCTGGAAGGGGTCGCCTAATCTTATTAAAAAAAATAAAAATAAAAATAAATTGTGGAGCCTATCCATCTATTACATGTTTTTCTTACTATTCATGCTACCCTTGCTACCCACATAGACATCATTAGAAACTTCACTTGGAACGATTCCAGCATTGGGTTTCATTGGGTTAACTGGGGTGAGATATGTTGTCCTAAGATTGAGGGAGGCCTTGGTACCAAACCTCTTCGTATGACAAATGGAGCTTTAAAGTCCAAGTTGCTTTGCTGGTTTGCGAATGAGGAGGATACTTTATGGAAGAAGTTAATTATGGCAAACTATGGTGTTGATGATTTAGGTTGGATTAAGAAGACCTCCTAACCTCATAAGGGTTCATTGTTGGAAGTCTATCTCTTCTAGCCTATAGTATTTAAAATCACAAGAGCTTTCTAAGGTAAAGAGCGGTGATAAAGTCGTGCTTTCCTCTTAAGGACCAATTCAGGATGGCTAGGTTGAAGGGGCTACAGTTCAACAACTTGTATCTTGGAATGGTGACCATATTCAGAGGGATTTTGACTTTTGTGAGACCTCGTAACAATTGGGAAGAGGATAACCTTTGTAGTTTGTTGGCTTTACTTGTTTGAGAGGGTAGTTTTGCATTAGATGATGATGAAATGGTGTGCCCTCATGAATCTTTGAGTCTTTCTTTTTGAGAAGCTTTTGTAGCATGCTTTAGAAGGCCTAGTTAGAGTCGTGGATTTCGTTGCAAAGTCTATGTGAAATTCAAAGGCTCCCACTAAAGCTTATCCCTTTGTTTGGGCAGCCACAGAAGGTAAAATTCCTACTGAGGATGTGCTTAAAAGGACTCTTAACAGTCCTTCGTGTTCTATGTGTTGCCAGGAGCAAGAATCTGTTGACCATAAACTTGTGCATTGTTTGTGGGCTTCTTCACTGTGGCCCTTTTGTTGATGGGGTTTGTTGGGGGTTAAGCTTGTAATGTGAAGGGGGTGTTCAGATTTTGTTGATAATATTATTGATCAGAGCTTGAAGGCATAGTGTTTTTGTAGCTTTCCCCCTTTTGTAAATGGGCGACACTTCCTGTGTCTTTATGATGTATCTTCTCCTTAAAAGAAATATCCATTTGGTGTCAGTATTCTTAAATGTCTTCACAAATTTTGTTGGAAAACTGATGCCGATATGCGTTTCCTGATTATTTTTTTTTAAATTTTTAGGAACAAACTTTAGAGAGAAACCAAGACCCTTCAAGGATCATGATAAATCTTGCTTTATTTTATTGTATCATAATGTTTGTCAAGGTCATTTTTTGTCATATATCATTACAAATCATAAAGCTTTTTAGGATTGGTTGATAGACCTTCCTTCAACAAAACCATTTTGTGTCTTAAGAGCTGTATGAGGCAAATTTTTAGTCGTCTAACTCCACACCGGTTTTGTAATGTGTTCGTATATAGCAGTCCAACATATTATGGGCCTTACATACATCTGTTGAGTGTTTAGTGGGATTTGTATATTGGGAACCTGTCCAAATAATTGCATTCATGTAACTTACCTTTCCTAGTTTTGAATGCACATGGGTGGTGTTTGGATAAGTGACAGGCTGAATGGCTGATAGTTCCCTGTTCTGTACAAGGGTCTTGGCACGGCATTAATTACTCAAATTTTTTTTTTTTTCATCTTTCCGAGTATGAAGGAGTGAAGGACTCATCCAGTTTGCATTTTCTCCTAATGATATGGATGGAGCAGTCAATCATTTTCTCCTAATAGTAGAGAGAACTAACTATTTGTATCATGAATAATTGATCACTTTGAAATTGTGAATCAAGTCCACACCAAAACAATCTGTTCCTATTTTTTACGGAAAAGAAAGAAAAGGAAAAAGAATGTTACATTCCAGTGCTGGGAAAAGTGCTGTTGAAAGAGGAGTACCAGTTAGTGCCAAGACCTGAGCTTGCCATTTGACTGAAGGGTATCCAAAATAAGTTGCATAACTTGAGATTAGGAAAAGCATGCGTCTGAATTCTTACATGGTTGATGGATCCGTCATTGACAATGTGCAGTTCTGAAGTTTATCAGCCTAAAAGGAATTGTAGAATTGGAGAAAAACAAAAAATAGCAAAGATAGGGCCAATTAACTTTCTTATTTTACATGATCAAATGTTCAGGTGAAGTTATTTGTTACTAACGCTAAAAGGGGTGTTCCGAGCGATCCGGGGGAAGAACAGAGTTGGGGAGTGAGATAGAAACATTAGGGTTCACTTGCTAGCATGAGATAGCAGATCTACAACAAAAGAAAGTAGAAACTTGCGTAAGAAAAGATTTTGAACATCCATAGATGCTTCTTTGTGTTTGAAGGAAGGTGATGACTGCCATAATCGAGCACATAGTTTGGAGTAGCTAGGAGCCCAGGATGCTAGCTTCGTTATCGCCTTCGTCTTCTTCCCTGCACTCCCCCTCTGGCCCCCACTCTCTTTCTCTCAGAAGCAGCGCACGATAATTAGGGTTTCTCAAAAGAGATGTGTTTTCTTTTTTTCTTTTGGTGAAATCAGACGCTTTGTGCTCACGTGCCTGCCTTCAGCTCCACATTTCCCACCTTTAATATTCTATTAGAAAAAGTAAAAAAGGAGTGTAGGTGGGTATTTTAGGTGGGCTTTATTTTACTAGGACATATTTAGTTGGGTTTTAGTAAAAATAACAAACTTCAAACTTTGGATATTTTTTTACTCAAAATTAAATAAAAAAATTTCACCAAAATGCATTTTTAACTCGTATATTAAAACTAAATAAAGGGTATTTAGCGTTAGTCTAGAAGGTATTCAATAAATTATCATATTCTTAAAACTGGTTAATAATGGGAGAATAACATTGCAAAAATGAAAATTTAAATTTATAAGTAGAGATCCTACAAAATGAATTTCGTTCCGAAAAAACGTGTTCCAAATAATCTAGCATTCCCGTTTTTAGGGAGGTGGTGAGCGATCCGGGCATTCCACGATCCGGGTAACTATGGTGTTGTTATTTAATCTTTAAGTTTCTAATATTAGATTTCTGAGTGGCATGGCATTATGTGCATGTTATGCCATTAAATGTATCTTAAAATAGGTCATGTGCTTTGTGTTATGTTGCCCTATTTTGTTTTTGTAACTATTAGCTGCTCAACTTATATGCAGACAAATATTCAGTCAGGAAATAGCTTTACCGACCTTGTTCCATTTTCAAAATATCCCTACACGTAAGCATCCGTCTTAGTCTACTCCAATGTAGGCATCTGTCCATCAGATTGATATTTTGAAACCTGATTTCTGCTCCCCACTGTATGCAAGTGACTCTGATTATGACAAGGAAATAAGTGAATATGTCAAAGAAGAGAAAAAGAGGAAACAGATGGAAGTTGTAGCAGAAGACTTGTTTAACAGTGAAAAGGTGAATTACTTCCTTTTCTGTCTAAGTTTTTGGTGATGTCAAGCAGACTGGTGGAAAATAACTTGCTTCTTGCTGACGCAGGGGCGGCGCCGTGGAGTTGCTGGTTCTCTTCAAGGACTGCTTCGCCGTGGCTGATAGTGGTTAAATTTCTGCCTTCTCAAATGTTTAGGTGAAATATTCATTCTCCTGGCCAAGATTGCCTTGCCTGCAACGTTCTGCATTATTTTTATTTTAATTGAATAACCAAGCCTTCTACTTCTTCACAATTAGACCTGTAAATCTTTGACCTTACCCGAAGGCCCGACCCGAAACCGCCCGGAAATTATGGGTTTCGAACATGATTTTCTCGACCCGAATCCGAAAATACCGAACCTGAAAACCCGCAAATTAGCGGGTCAAACCCGACCCACCAGTTTGACTCGGAAACTTTATTTCTTACGTTCAAATCTATTGGAATTTGTGACTTTTCGTTGGAATTCATGACTATTTAACAATAACCGCAACTCATTCATATGTTATTTCTCTAATTTAAGTTGAAACATTTACAATAATCTATCAGTACTAGAAGATAATCGTATTTTATTATGTATATAGTACCAAAAATAATATTTATAGACAAATTCTTTAAAAGAAAAGCGAAAAAGGTCACAACCATAACCCATTGGGTTGACCCAAGACCGAAATACCGCCCGTATTCACCCGAACCCAAAATACACCCAACCCGTATCTACCCGAACCTGATATATGACCGACCCGTAGCCCGCTCGCCCGCCCGAATTGACAGGTCTATTCACAATGATGAACTAGCTTCTACTTTGAACATCTAACCAGAGAGAGGGCTACCCCTTTAGTCTTTGAGGAAGAACAACTTAATTTACTGGAATTGCAAGTGTACATTACTGAGTAATGGAAATAATCGTCCATTCTACAAGACTTTAGTTCTAAACTTACGTCATTACTTTACCAGCCTTTCCAAGCCTGAAATTGATCATTGAAACCTAGAAGATTACTACTGTCAACGGGTTATAATATTTTTTTAATTACTTGGCAGCCTAGAAATGTACTTGATGCACATCATTTGTTGTCATATCACCCCCTTGTCTCTTGCATTATGTCTGCTAATCATCTCATCCTCACTACATTCATCATTGGCTTTTAGGTAGGAGACTGAGTTGTCTTGTCTCAAGCTTCAGTTATGTTAAGGATAAGAGCTTTCGTCCTGTGAACCTTTTTTAATTATTTTCTTAATATATGAACAAGGGCAGTAAATGGGTCTACTGTGATTTTTATTTTTTATTTTATTTATTTATTTGTTTTTTTGGTTAGGTCTTTCCTCTTTCCCCATGCTATTCTACATTGGTGGAGATTTACAGATCCCATAATCACCAATGCAGGCCTTAGAGCCATTATAGACAAGTCCATTGGTTTAACAAACAAAGGTATCATAGTAAGCTTTAGAAGAACCTCGGGCTTGAAGGGATTCATACTAGGAACTTTTAAATATAAAACTAAGTGCTCATTTATTCTAGGAGAAAGAAGAATGGAGACGTTATGCATTGTGGTATACATCAATGTAACTTATAGGGTGCTGCTTCACCATGTTTTGCTAAGTAAGAGTACTATCTTTTACGGCAATGTTGTAATATGAAAGGAACAATGCAAATCCTTTTGTGCATGAGAGTGGCTAGGGGGACAGTGCCTAGTGATTTAGGGGAATGAATGTTCTCCAATGGGGGAAATAGTTAGTCACCTTGCGGAATGTAAGGGGGGTTAATTCCCGGTTAAGAGAAGCCATGTGAGGTGGGTTTTACGTAGGTTTTCTTTTGATGTTGCTATCCTTCAAGAATCTAAGGAGGAGATTGTTTCTCCTGCAGTTGCTAGCTTAATGGGTCATCCTCTGAGTGCGTTGTTTCTTCCATCATTGGGTTGTTCAGGAGGCATTGTGTTATTTGGGATCCCAAAATTTTGGAGTTTGTTGACTTTCATATTAGATTTTTTGCTGTTTGTTGTAAGTTTAGTTTTTGGAGATTGATTTAGTATTGGGTCTTGTTAGGGTTTATGGATCAAATGATGATTTGCGGGATGTTTTAATTTGGTTAGAGACTTGTCAAAGGAGGAAGTATAAGGGGCAGTTAATGAGCTAGATAAGGACATGCTCTTGGATTGGTTGGTTTTACATATCTTTCTATTAAATTGTTGGAGTATTGTTAGGATGATAATGTAGATATTTGTTTTTAGCAAACTTTCATGATAGAGGTGTTTTTGAGAAAACTTTGGATGCAACTTTTATTATTTTATTTCCTTTAAGTGGATGGTGTTGATGACATCAAGAATTTTTGTCCCATTGGGGGTAATTGCATCCAAAATTCTTGCTAAAGTCCTCGCCTCGTGAGTGAAGTCATTGGTTTGAACTAGCATGGTTTCATTCTAGAACGTCAAATTCTGAATGCATCTCTAATTTCCAATGAATGTGTTGATGCTTACATCAAGTCTAGGCACCTTGTCTGTAAGCTCAATATTGATAAGGCATATGATCATGTCTCTTGGGTTTTCTCTTGGCAGTTTTTGAAAAATGAGCTTTCCGCTAAGTTGGAGAGATTGTGTGTCTTTGTATTTCTACTGTGTGATTCTTGATGTTGAGTAATAGTGAAGGGCTAGGTTAATTCTCAAGTTTTAGATCATTTAGACAAGGTGAACCTATATCATCGTTGCTTTTCATTTTAATTATGGAGACCTTCAAGTTGGTGAACAGAGCAATTGAGGTTCTTTTTTTTTTTTTAAGATTCGTCATATTAGAAATCCCACCTGTAAAGATTTGTTGGCTTTCCGTATGCTTTTTGCAAATGATACCCTAGTTTTTTAAACATTAATGCAACAATATAGATTATTTGACATCCAATCTTCATTTTTTAAAGCTATCTCGGACCTAAGCGTAAACTTTTCAGAAAGTGCCTCATTATTGTTAGTGCGGTTCCTCAGATTCATCACATAGCTCATTGTTTTGGGTGTGACTATGGAGTTAATCATATCCCTTGTTATCTTATCCTTCCTCTTAGGGGGTCTTATAAGAGCTTATCGTCTTGGGATCCTATAATGGAGAGGTTTAACAAGGGACTTATGATATGAAAATCTAAGCTTTTGTCTAGAGGAGGACGTTTCACCTTATTGAAAAGGACTTTGTGGAGCTTGCTTGTGTATTTTGGCTTTGTTTATCAATTCCTGCCACCATTGTGAGTTTGCTAAACTAATGATGCCTTGTGGATGTCAGTAATCAAGGCTAAATATGGAGTTTAACTTGGGATGGTGGAGTAAGAAGAGTTCTCATTCAAATGGGGTTAGTTGTTAGTAAGTCCATCTCAGTGGCTCTTCAATGATTGATTTCCCAAGTGTGTTTTGAGTTAAAGAGTGGCTCTACAGTATTGTTTCCACACGATGTTTAGTGTGGTGATCTTCCTCTAAAAGAACAATTCCCGTTTCTTATAGGATGTCTAGGGTAAAGGAGACGACAGTTGAACAACTCTTGTAATAGGATGGAACTTTAACCATTAGGATTTGACTTGCGTGAGATCTCTTAGCAGTTTGGAAGGTAATAACAATTGTAGTTTGCTGGCTTTACCGACTAAGAAGGGGCTTTTTTTGAGGATGATGGGGTAGTTTGGCCTTATGATTCAGTAGGCTCTTTCATGATTATGAGCTTTTGCAGAACACCTTTTAGGGATCCCAGTTAGGATTGATGATGGTAGTTAGAATCGAAAGTCAAATCCCAATGGATCGGGATCCTAGTTAGGATAGATGATGGTAGTTAGGATCGAAATTGTGAATCAGATCGAGGATTGTAAGATTCTAATACATTAGTCAAATAGCAAAAAAATTCTATAATAGTTAAAATCTTAACAAATATGCACTAAAAGTGAAGCAATACGTTAAATTGTACTACATTGGATAACTTTAATATAAAATTTATATTGTTATGAAATTTTTTAAGTTGATAATGTGCATAAACATTATCAAATTCACATAGGATCGTGGATCGGATCATAGGATCGTAGAATCGTATTGTGATTCTAACGTATAATATTCAAACTAAACTAGGATTGTAAGATTCTAACTACTTTAAGATTCTAATAAGAGTTTGATCGATGGAGAGTTTTTGGATCGTAAAATCGTAGAATTATAGATCCGGCTTCGGATTTTAATAACTATGTGGGGTGGAGCTCCTCAAAGTCTATTTGGAATTCTAAGGCACCCCCTAAACTTGTGTCTTTCCTTGGGCAATGACCAAAGGTAAGATTCCTGTGGAGGACAATGCTTAAATGAAGAAGTTTTAACAGTCCTATTAGGTGCATGCTGTATGGGAGAAGTGTTTCTTGATTATTTATTTGTCCATCATAGATGGAAGTTTCTTGGGTTGAATCAAGTAGTGTGAAAGTTGTGTTGGTTGCTTGGAGGAGATGGTGGAGGAAAGCTTGAATTTATGGTGTGTGGAACTTGGTTCCTTTAGTTATTGGGTGGGTCACTTGGTAGGAAAGACGACGAACTTTTGAGGACAATCCTTTGTTCCTTGATGAATTCAAGCTCTACCTTTTGAGAATGCCTTATAGATGGAGTGCGGTTCTTAAATGGTTAAGGGTGATCAAAACTTGACTTTTTTATTTTATTGATAATTGTATTGATGAGAGCTTGAGGGCATGAGTGTTTTTGTACTAGCCACTTTTGTAAGTAGATGACATCCGTTGGCGTCCTTAAATATATCTTTGAGAGTGTTTGGATTAAAATGGGGAAGATGTCGAAACGGGTTTAGAATCAATCCCCACTGAACTTGTCCCAAATATTAAAAGTGCCATCGAATTTTTTCTGGTTAACTTGTTGCCATTTTACCAGGTGATTTAGTCAAATATACCATTTTAACCTATTGTTGGCGGTTTAACCCTTTCTGTCTCCTCCCACTCCCCTCAACCACCCCCCCCCCTGGCCCCCTCCCCAAAGCAGTTGCTCAAACCTCCCTCTCTCTCAACCATCGTCTCTCCGTACCCAGCAACCATTGCAGACTTCCACCAGTCATCTACTAGCTAGTAGCGACAGAACGGCGCCCAGCACCACCGCCGACCACCATCCCAGCCCCCCTTAAAACTGCAGTCCCAATCCCAGGCCCCCTTAAAACTGGAGCCCTGAAAGCTGCTATTCCTACTGCATTTCGGCACCCACCACCACCGTTCTGCGACCACTGCTACTGCGGCGCCGCCAAAAGGATGTAATCCTCCTCACCACCTTCACACAAAATCCCAATTTCCCCTGGCGACCTCACCCTCCACAACCTAGAATTGTTCAACTCCAGTTCTTTGATTTAGGAGGGAGAATTGGGACTCCATGAAATGGGGAGCTGGGAAATCACTGAATTTGGCATGTAATTTGAAGTTTATGCTTACAAGATGAATTTGAGTTAGCGGAGGGTATTGAGAATCAATTTTTCTTTTTGGTGAAAATGAGGAGCTGTTGAAGTATACATGGGATTTGAAGCTGATCAACATACTGAATTTGGCAAGCAGCCAAGCGTCTTAATTGGGCATATTTTGGCTTAAATGAGGATCTCCGAGGAAGCTTTTTATTTTTATTTTTTCAAAATATTGTTGGATATTTTTCTCATGGTTGAATAATGAGATGGAGGAAGATGAGGATGAAAGAGGATCAAGATCAAGAGAGACAAATAAAAAGTATATCGGAAAAGAAAATCACTTCCACAGCCGGTTATAAGTCACCTTAATGGCATTTTTGTCAGTGTTATTAAGTTGAATGGAACGAGTTAACCGGAAAAATTTCGGGGACACTTTTGACATTGGGGACAATGGACATTTTAATCTGAGCACTCTATCTTTTGATTACTTTTACATACACACACATGTATAAATATGTTTACACATACACATATATATAACTTAGTATCTATGCTGCAAATATAATGGTGGCAGTCCTCTGGATTCAACGTGAAAATAAAAGAAATAAAAACATAAAAGAAAAAGACAACTTAGATATGGTTCATCACTTCATCATAAAGATATGGTATATCAAAGAAGAAATGCTCATCCCATTTTCAACAGGTTGACGACTTGACGTATGCAAACTAGTGTCTCAAGGGATTCTCCTTTTGGACAGAAGTAACAATATTTTGGAGGCAATTTTTTTAGTCAGGCACCTACTAGTATTTAGGCTCATAATGCTGTTCTCAGCTGAGCTTTTGTCAGTCAAATATGCAAACAGAGAAAATGCTATGGTTAAGGATGTTGCAATTGATGATTTGGTAGAACAAAGGAGGTGGTCTGGAGAAAGATGAGTGCCACTAATTCCTACGGTCACTGGGCGCATACATTTGATGTCTAATCCACAAGTAGTTGGCATTAATCTATCTTTGCTTTTGAAAGTTGCTTATAATGCTTCAGTACTAAAGTTGTAATCTGAGCAGATAGATTACGAGGCTTCAAATTTGACATACCAATTCAGGCTTTCTCAAAATATTGGGGCCTGTTGGAGCAGGAACCAAGTTACAATGTTCAAACAGATGAACGAATTTTCAATGGCGTCACCTCTGCATAGCATCCACAGATCTTTTCTTTTCCTGTCTATTTATCTGTGGAAAATTTGATGAAAATAATACGAATTTTGGGCGTTTGGGTGATAATTACATATTAGTTACTTGAATTTGAGCAGTATGAATTTGTATGGTATCTTGCATTAATAGTACACCATCGAGTCATGAAGGCAGAGACTCGAATTTTGCTGACGTGAATTGTGGAGCTGTTTGTGGTCTGTACTTATTGTTGTCTCTATTATGTATTTCAGCAGTATGAATTTCATCCAATTTTTCTAATAATAATAATATACTTGTATTGCTATTGTTATTTCTATTATTTTTATTGGTGTTATTATGATTATTTATTATTGTATTTTTATTATTATTATTATTATTATTATTATTATTGTTATTACTATTATTATTATTATTATTATTATTGGAGTTATTGTTGTTATTGTTGCTGCTTGTGGTGTTGGTGTTGCCGGCGGCAGCGGCAGTGTTGCCATTATTAAAATTGGGGTTGGATTACGGAAGACTAATTTCTTTGATTTGAACAATATGAGCTGATATGGTATTTTGCGTTAACAAATCTAACTTTACCCTCCAGGTTAGCAATAAACTGGCTCAAGGTACCTGGCTTAGCGGCGTACTTATCATGCAAGATACCATGTAAGTTTACACTTTATACTGTTGAAATCTAATGAATTAGTATGTACTCCCTCCTTCCCATATTATCTGTCACTTTAACTAACTTTCTTTTTTCCCATAATATCTGTCACTTTATATTTCCAATAGAACATTAATTACTAATTTATCAAATTAACCTTATTAACATCTTTTTCATTCATTTTTCTTTTTTATTCACATTTTTCTTTTTTTATTCACCTTATTCAACATTTTCACATTTCCAATGCACTAAATTAATGTAATGGGAAGTTTTTTTGGTTTTTTAAATTGTGTCCCAAGTGACACTTAAATTGGGAAGGAGGGAGTACTATTATCATCCAAACGCTCAAGAATTCTTTTTTTTTATTATTTGTTTAATTTTCCTCTACTTGAGAAAGGCTTAAGCAATGCGATGATCAATGACTTCAATCTTGCCTTAAGTACTTATCCATAAGGTACTGAATTTTGGGGGCTTGCGAAACTCTGGTGTCCGTGGTCTTTCTCATTAGGGTTTTATCTCACCAAAACTTCACGAAGTGGTAGGTGAGAGAGACAGAACAGGATAGAAACTAGGTAGAAAGCAGCCGAAAAGGGAGAAACGGATTGAGACATTATAAAAGGGAAGGAGAAACTGAGCAGAATGGGGTTGGGACGAGAAAGGTTCAAACCTCCTTATAAATGGACCAACAAAAGTACTATTTCTTGGGGAAGGGAACTGAGAGTTCCAGAACAGGATATAGCAAAATTAACTGTTGAAATGAAATCAACCTACTCAGCTTTGCAAATCAGCCACAAAAGAACTCAATTAGGTGTAATTACCATCCCAGATTGCAAGGCTCATTGAGTGTCCATAGTCAGTAAGGTCATCTCCTAATCCTGATTAGCCATCACTTAAAGCAATAAGTTGCCATCTACCGTCAACCTCCAAAGATGTCCTTAGCAAGATAGAAGTCCCCTATATCAACAGATGACCTCTAGAAACAATCCCTACACAGACTGTGCTTAAATGCCTTGAATGTAACTTGATTATCGAGCAAATTTGAGATGGGAGGAGATGGCAATAAGATCTCCTTCGATGAAGGTATTAACTCGGGAGTTAGGGGTCTGTTGAGTGAATTGTGGTTGAAAGGAGAAGAGTTTCTCTCCCTTGTTTCTCTCTCTCTCTCTCTCTCTCTCTCTCTCTCTCTCTCTCTCTCTTTAGGAGAGCTCTTAGAGAGATTTCGTCTATTATTTGGTTTAGCGTCCTATTTTCTTCTGATATGAAGAAATGAAAATTCTAGTGTTGGGTACTTTTTAGCCATTGATGTTAAAGTATCTTGCTTTTGAAATGCTCATTGTTGTCAAAGCTAGCAAATTTCAACATGAATGGACTAGATCTAATGTACTTTTTAGCCATTGATGTTATTTTGTTTGCGTTTTGGATTTAAACCCCAATGCATTCTGCAATTCTAGTTGTCTGGGGTCCATTATGTGATTCAGGAGTTGATTGTTAGGAATTCTATGGGCAGTAGGCTTAGCTATTACTTTTGTTCTGCTCTCATGCTGTGTAATAGGGTAATGTTTGGTGCTATGTTGTACCTCAGGACTTTGTTCAAGGGTTATTAGAATTGGACCTTTTGGCCACAAACTATCCAAAAATAATAATAATAATAATGTTCCATCTCCATTCCCATGTTATTTCCCTGAGGATTCTGAATTGATGAGGTGGGATCAAACATGGAAGCTGCTATTTGTTTGTTTTTTTTCCCCCAATGTATTCATGAGCTATCATGAAACACAAGTTGGAAGAAGTCTGATAAGGCTGTCAAGTGAACTAATGGCAATGTTGATGCTGCTATAACAATGCAATGTTTTGGTATCCACATATTAGGTCCCGTTCTTTTATGCGGTAAATTGCGGTGCGGTATCATACTGTATCGTAACACTTTAATTTCCACCACACCACACCACACCACAATCATTACCAATATATCTCTTCATTTTTTTCTCTCTTCTCACTTTTCTTCTCTACTTTTCACATTATCTCTCCTCATATACCCCACTTACCATAATTCTCACAACAATTCACCACAATTCATCACACTTTTTTAAATTTCATCGCACCGCACCATTAGTACACTGCAACCAACCGTATAAAAGAACGGGGCCTTAGTGGGTGTTTTGATAGAGTTTCATGAAAAGTACAGGACTCAGTTAAGTAGTTGATTTGGTTCGACTTTTTGTATTACTCGATTTTTCTATCCGTGTGTTGCACGAAGTGCAATTAGATTAAATATTTTATGAACTTTTTAATTTATTATTTTCATTTATTGATAAAAATATTTTTGAATTAGATTGTGCGACTCTTCTAGTATTGTACATGAACAACTATAATATATAGTTCTTTTATATGTAGCATATTATATTATGAATAAATTCAACCTATCCATCTTAACATTATTTGATTCTTAACAGTCATGCTACATTGTGTGGAAATATATATGTACAAAGTATGTATTGCTAAAATCAAACTAAATTAAAGGAGCAAAATATCCACACGTATTGTTAGAAATATTACAGTGACTATACTTAAAAGGATATGAAAAAAAACAATGAAAAATAAAAGGAATAGTGCATATATAAAAAAGATTTGATTTGAACCAGGTTAATAGATTAAACTTGAAGCACATAGGTCTAGTGAAGGACGATGCACTTGATAGTGGCGTTTGGCGGGTTAAGATTAAGGTTGTCGGGTGAGAAAATGTGAGGTAGCTAGTAGGACGTCTTGTTTTGACTTTGCTTTGTGTTTATTGTGGTCTCCCTGTATTTGTCTCTATCTTAGTTTATCGGGTTGGTTCGAAGGTTTAGTTGAATTATGCAGTCAAAGTACTCACAGAGTCATAGATATGAAGTTTCCCGCTACTTGGTTCTCTTCTAAGTCTGCTGGAATCAACCTCTTCATGCACTCCTATACATATGAGGGAATGCTACCTAGATTTGCACCTTAGACTTCACGTAAGCGGAACTATAGTGAGGTATGTTGTTGCCGTGATTACATATGACAAAAGAAAGCAAGAGAAAGTAGTGTTAGAGACATATTTTGTATTTTCTTCCTTTTTTTGTCTAACTATTTATAGTTGAGTTTGGTTACTCATAATTATAAATTATGACTTTACTCATTAATGAGTATGATCAAAACCTATGTAATCTATTTTTTTAGTTATTTTTTTTTTGTTTATAACCATGTTAATATAATATTAGTCTTCTAATGTGTAACATGTACTATTACTCAATTTTATACAACTATAATATTGGATCATATATACCCAATTAAAGATATTATAAAAGTGTCAATAGCGTGTATCTTTCATTAATTGGTATTTCAAATTAATTGATAATTTTTATTGTCATTTTTATTTTTAAAAGAAATCTTATGTTCTACTTTGACTATGGCACCAGTGAAGCAATCCTGTACAAAAGAAGATATTTGTAAATGTACAATATAAGTTAATATGAAATTATATTCTAGAACTTGAAATTCTAGATTAATTGATAATTGTTATTGATTTAAGATAAAACAAGAAGATAATCACTATTCACATGTAACGCAATAATATCCACCGGTGACCGCCACTACTGTTCGCTCAGCCCATTAGCTTACCGACGAGGACCTGGAGAGTTGGGATGGCATCTGCCAATGCATGACAACAGGGTAGGCGAGGTAGTGGGACCGGATTCGAAACTGATGGGTTGGCGAAGCGAAGTTTGTATTAAAACCAAAAAATGGGGCAGTGGATTTAATGTAAGCATGTGAGCATGGACATTTTGGACCCTTATATGTTGAATCAAGGGTTGTAATTATTTCACCCTTTTGCATTTTTCTTTTTGCTATTTATACTTAAATGTTGCATGGGATTCAGCTACTTAATTGAGAATGAAATGATGTTTGGGAATTAACAAAATCAAAATGAACACTTAAGAAAAAGAAAATGAACATCATATACAGACACGAATCTGTATCGCAGCAAAAATGAATATCCAGTATAATAAAAATGAACATTCATCAAAATGAATATCTAACATAGGCAACAATATATATAACAAGAAAATGAACATCAAGCATAATCAAATGAACATTATGCAACATTATAATGAACATCCACATCATTTTTATTATGATGTATGTTCATTATGATGTTGTTATATGTATTTAGAGGTGTTGGATGTTTAGTTTGATGTTCATTTCATTGCTCTCAGTATCTTTGAGTTGATGTCCATTTTCTTATTGTGGATGTTCATTATAATATTGTGTGATGCTCATTTTGCTATTATATATATTGTTGGCCTATGTTGTATGTTCATTTTGATTATGTTGGATGTTTATTTTTGCTACCATACATACTGGAGCCTGTATTTGATGTTTATTTTCATTATGTCAGGTGTTCATTTTTATTATGTCAGATGTTTCATTTCAATTTACTACTATTGTTTGAATGAATTTAATGCATTTAGAAATTTGTAACGCAATTAATGCAGACCATTGGAAATTGGGGGCTGAATTAATATTTTAGTATTTATCATTTTTTTTCTCCCTTGAACCATGTGAATTGAGCAAAAAAAAAAAAGAGGAGAAATGGTGGATTAATCTCAACCATGGATTGACTAATCAATGGCTCAAATTCTTAATACTCACCATTGTTTAATGCTCATTCTATTAATTCCATATATATATATATATATATATATATATATATATGAAAATTCCACCATAGTTGAATTTATTTTCAACTATGGTAGTTGAAAATTTTATAGCATTCATTTATAAAAAATAAATCATATTTTTTAAAAAGATTTATATCCTCATAAACATGGTTAATTATTGTATCAAGTTATTTTGATCAACCTACATTGATTTTGAAGTTTTATGGTAAATTAATGGTCTTTTCACTTTTCAACTATGATAGTTGAAAAAAAGTCAACTATGGTGGAATTTCCTTTAAAATATTCAATTTTGTAAAAAATTATAACTTTAACATATAGATTTACTTATTGTAACAAGTCCTATGGTGAATACATATATTAATTTTATTTTTTAATGAAAAAATTAAGGATAATTGTACATTTCAACTACCATAGTTGAAAATAAATTTAACTATGGTAGAATCTCTCATATATATATATATATATATATATATATATATATATATATATATATATATATATATATATATATATATATGCAAGGATGGTATATATTCGAATTCGCATCAAGTTGCTCGATCCAAGCAAAAAATCTAATCCAAGTCCCGACAAAAGGAAATTTGAATCTGAATCCAATTAAAGTGTCGGACTTCGATTATAATTAGAGCGGATATGGAGGTGATCACCTCCAATCCAATTAGGTTCAATTAAGTGTAATTAGAATAATAAATATATAAGAAAATCAAAAAATTATTAAATATGACAGGATTTTTGAATTGAAGGGAGAATTGGAAGCTTAGTTTTTTTTTCAATGGCGTACTGCTAGTATTTTGACGGGTATGTAAAAAATTATTTAGGTTTGTTGTTGATGTTTTATTTTTTTTACAAGTAATGAGCATGACATATTAAATTACAACAAAAATGATGTGAGGTCCAATTAGTATTTGTACTATTATTTTTTCTATTTTTCTATTTTTTGACAATATTTTCGTAAATCGGAGGTGGAGGTCCACCCTCCGATTAATCGGATTTGAAAGTGAAGCTCCACTTGACCACTTCCAATTACAAATCGGTGGTGGAGCTCTCCATCTCCGATCCATTGCCATCCCTGTGTATGTGTATGTGCGTATACATATTATAATTATCCAAGTAAAATTTACTAGAAAGTGAATATAAATAAGGACAAGAAATGTACAATACCAACTGGAAAATGATACTGATAGACCAACATGATTGTGGACACAGTATGGGCCCAACACAAGGTGCAAGAAACTTCATTACAAACCAACCCTACTGAACCTCTTAATATACCACACTCAATTGCTTCAAATTACACCCTCCTCCCTATAAATACCACTAAACTAGGACAAGGAAAGCAACCGACAACGCCTCCTTCAAAAGACAAGCCCTAATTTTACAATATGCCATGACAAAACAAAACTTAATCTTAACTCACATATTTAACTTGGACTTACCTCGATGCAGTTGCATAATAGACTATTTACAAACTCTTATTTTTGCAAACATCTGACTAAGACATCCATGAGAAAAGGGCCAGTAATGCTACACAAAAACAGGAAACCGAAGAAAATCACTTGTCGCTAGATTTAGAATTCCCCTCACTCAAGTCAATATGGAATTCTCCACTGGCATGAACCTCCTTCACAGTCTTTTCATACACATCTTCTTCCTCCTCCTCGTCTTCTTCATCATCATATGTAGCCTCTTCTTTTTCGTCCCCATCTTCTTCCTCACCCCATCCAAAGGCCCCAAGAGAGCGTGAGACTGGGGCCGTCTTCTTGGCCTCTTCAACAATCCGCATAATCTCCTCCACACTCTGGAGGGAGAATGTCGGATTCTCTCTTCGGTAGTATGCGGCTTGGTGCGCTTCTGTCAGCTCCCTTGGCAAGTTCTTTAGAAACCAAGGATGGCTCTTGATCTCTTTGATGGAGATCCTCTGCATAATACACACAGTATTAAACAGACTAAAAGATGCAACTGCTAAATTAGCTCTAACTACTAGGGACAACTGTGTAAACGCATGACATCAATTACACGATGCAGAATAAGAGAAATATAGAACTATTAACATATACCTCACCCCCCAACTATTTTGAAATGAGAATTTTACCCCAAACAAACGGAAAATTATAAACACCCGACCTAAGGTATAGTTAAAGCAATAAATTTCTTACGTAAACTATTGTTGATGATATTTATGCCTACTTTTTCAGATTTGATAAGTCAACTTTAAGGATAAAATTCCCAATATACCCCTTGTTTAAATACTTCGCCTTAATTATTTTCTCTCAGATACCTTCTACCCTTGTTTAAAGCTTCGATCTGTTTTCCAGCAGAGTGGTGGCAGCCTAGCCATGGCCGGGATGAGGGCTGTGTTAGCAAATCGTGAATGATCTTGGGTAGGTAGAAGACAGGAGGAGGGCGTGGGTGAGGCTGAGATGGTGACGACCCCGGCAGCCGGTGGCGGCACGACGACAAGGTCAGTGGAGGTTCCCAGCGCAGCCATCTGTTTCGACGCAGACAGAGGAATGAAGGGAACAATTCGTGCTGCGGTTTTCAGCCCCTTTTTGGGTGTTTTCCAGCACGTTATTGAGTTGAATTGATGAGTTTTGGGTGTTAGTAATTATGGATATAATTGATTGTTTCGGGTTGATTTGAATCTGAGATGATAAAGAGGTTTCAGATGGGTTTCTGAGTTTTGCTTTTGATTTGGGTTGAGTTGGAGGGTGTGCTGATCGCGTTTGGGGTGTAGCTAATGTGGGTGCTGGAAGTCGTGGTGGTGGTTTGGTGTTTATAGTGGTGGCTGGCATTTTGGGTGATGGTGTTCACGGCATTTTTGGTAGCCACTGGATTGCTCTTTGCTAATTATAATCCAGTTGTTTTGATAACTTTGCTAACATACCCCATCAATTTGTATGGTGGATCCGGCACTGGCATAAGAAAGTCCACCAGCACCGGCATATTTCTGCTGCGTAGACTCGATACCCAACACCGGCTGGAGCCCCAAAAAAAATCTATTCAAACTCTCTCCTGTATTTCTGAAATTTATGGTTGCAAAAATGTTGATGGCAAGAAGGAAATTGTCTCTCCTGTACTTCGAGAAATATAGTATCCAAACCCAATATAACACAACGCCAGAAGCGAAACAAGTCATAAGGGGAAAATTAATGATTGTATCCCACACATGGGTAAGAAAAGCAAACGCATATGCCCTAACGAGAAATGCATGCAACTGTACTCATACATGCAGCCTCAACATAAGACAAATGATGTGGCCGTTAAAATTTTACAAGCCTTTTATTTATCTGAAATTCTGAACTATAGATAAGTCACTCTTCAGATGGCTGAATGCAAAACTTTCCTATGACCATGCTGGCTTTTCACTACAACAAGACTATAGTTTTCTCTACCAATATATGAAAACCTAACCATTTCAAGTGAAACTATCTATAATAATGAGCCAAATGACCTGTTGCAAATGGTTTTAGTTATTATTTTATTTTTAGAAGAAAAGGCTCCTGCTGGTACAACCAGTATTGACTGGTAATGGAAAGGTATAATGCTTAGCCCTTAAAAAACCTATTTCTGAGAGGTTCCAGCCAAAACCGTTTGCTATCCATTAGGAGCAGGACTGTCAGACGACGGTGAAACCAAGAACAGAAGGCTCCTACAAAATTTATGTTTGGAGGATGAGATCCAAGTTGTCTGGCGAATAAGATCCAACCACTTTACCCCAGAAATGTTTGAGAAGAAAATTTAAATTAGCACATCTCAACCTCAACCTAAATAACATATGAAAGTTTTTATAAAAAAATAAAAGAAAATAAACTACTTTGATACTATTGGCTTGGCATATGCAGTGTGGCCAAGCATTTGCAACATGTCAAGCTGGACCTAAGAAACAGAGTTTAATGTGATATTAGCTAGAACCTAAAAAAGCATCCCTCCCTTAACCTTGCTCATAGAAGTATAAACCACAACTTAAGGCAAGGCGTAGTCTTGACCATCAAGCACTCAAAACACCTAGGTGTTGAATGAAGGTTGATCACGACAAATAAAAAATGACCCACTTTCTGCAAAGACTATCATGCAACCGCCTCCCCCTTGGACACTTTCTGCAAAGACCAAACTGAAAAGAATCCACAATGACTCTTTGACCTCAAAATACTTTATACTTCATATTTTCTCCCACTAAACCCCCACATTTTGGCACCTGAAACTGACATGCTTGTGCAACGCGTGGTCAAAATGCTATGTTGACTTTTTTAGCCAACACGGCTATTATGGAAGATTCCAAATGAACTGTAACACATTTGCCCCATCTTTGGCAGTTTCCTAAAAGTTTGGTGGATCGCTAGTATATCTTGGAGTTGCATCATATAGCCATGTAAGCCAAAAAAAGTCAACTTAGTGCTTCAACCACATGTTGCAGCTACTATGTCAAATTTCCGGAGCCTTAAGGTGGCAGAGGTCTACTAGGAGAAAATATGTGTCACTGTGTTAACCACAGAGTTCCAAAGGTTAAACTGTTTAGTGTAAATTCTTCCAGTTAGGACCCCAAAATTAAAGGTCATTTTTGCACCAAACCCCCAAAAAATAAATAACACGTATTAATAAATGTTGTGCAAACTATGAAGGGCCTTCCTAAGGTAAAGTTGCCGATTGTTCAATTTTCACTTTTCAAAGTCTGTTTGGCTAAATAGAACCTCAAAGAAGAACTTAGTGAAGCACTTCCTTTTGCAACAGCATCAAACTGATTGGCCAAGGAGGCAAGACACTGGATCAAGTCTGAAAAAAGATGCCTTGGCAAGTTGTTTTATCTGAATTCCAATTCTTGTCCTATCCAAGTCCTCGTGTTAGAGTATAATAAACAATGCCAACCCACCAGTCTGTGGGATAGTTGTCAAGTTATCATCAATAAATTCTTTTTTAGTTGGGTTCCAATATACTTGAAAAAAGAGAAAGGTCATTTAAGGTAAGCAACAAGTATTACCTAAACTTTTTAAAGTTCTTTCAGGAGAACCAATTTGCTAGAAGAATTGAATAGAACTCACATGAATGCCAAGCTCCGTGAGTTTTGCGCAAGAGCCATAGGAACAAGGGTGATACCCTACCAAGTCCTTGAGTAAATTAAGAATGTCGTGCAACACATGAAGAATCTTCTTCACAACTATGAGAAGCTTCACTAGAAGTTTTTAGACCGAGAACTAAGGGTTTCCACATGCTATGAAGCACAGACACGGCTGTTAGTCCCGCACGTCAGTGCTGGACAAGTATCTGACACGGATACGCACGGATGCGTAGCAGACACAGGCTGGAACGTGTCAGTTGAAAAATCTCATAAACAGACATTTGACACGCCAAAAACTCACCACGGATGCGCGAATCCATGACAAGGACACCTTCGACTATGGGGGAGCTTAAATCCTCACCGGTTTCTGGACTGGTTACTTCCGGCAACTCATAGTACTGTAGCTTGTATCCTTACCCGCCCCACTGATGGAAAAGATAGCCGCATATTATGACAATTGCTGGCCACTTACGTTTTGCTTACTTGCTAGCCTCGTCTCTCCCTTCTCATGGCATCTCACTGAGGTTCCCACTTTTATTAATTGGGTTTACTAGAATTGTCTGTTTCGCTCCAGAATATTATAATTTGTAAGCTTCGCCTTTAACTACAACAATTTTCAACTTTCCTTTCGGCTTTTCCAGGCAAGGGCGATGGAGAGATAAGTAGCTGTGCACGAGGATCAAGGCATAAAAAGCAATGGACTAGTCATTATTCATATTTTATATCATTAGTGGCATACAGTTGTGTGAAGCACAGTCAATTTTATTCTTTTCTTTCATACTTTTCTTTTACTCTTCTTTTGCCATCTTTTCCATCAGTGGTACAGTAAGACAACCGCTACAATGCTACCAATTGCTAATGTAAGATTTTATATTTAAGTATAACACCCCTTTTATGCATAAATTTTTTAGATTTTCAAACAAATACAGAAATAAGAAAAGTTTTATTTATAATTGACGAATGTGTCCGATTGCGTGTCGTACCCTTTTTTTTTAAATCATGTGTCAGTGTCATGTCATATCCCGTGTCAGTATACGTTCTTCTTAGGGCACAAGGAGTAGGCGAAATGGCTGCAGACAATTACCCCCACCATTTCCCCTCCTTTACCTCCACCCCACCCCTGACACTAACTCCTTTCATCTCTCTTTCAATTTACATAATATCACCCTTTTTAGGTACGCAGAGACAGCAACTCGATTCTACTGCTTAACACATGCCTTTGAGCATAGGCTACCTATTATCCGACATGCCAGAAACCTAACCTTGATGGCTCAATGGCTTCAAGAAATGCAGGCTTGGGTTTCAATTATAAGTTGGGGGAACAAGCAACACCATCTTTGGTATCCAGAGAGGCTATCTATCCTGCAGAGCCACCTGAGAGGCAGCCGATGGTACAGGTGTCCACAGCCAGTGACATCACGATGGAAGAGAAACAGATGAGAGTGAGGCTCAGGTTTCGGAGAATATCCCAACTTTGCGCTATAATTCAGATGGACTAGATATTAACAAGCTTATTCATTTTGAACTTTCCAAATATCCTTCTCGTTTAAGACAAAAACATCTTTCATGCTTAAATGAATCTTTATAGTAAATTTACCTTAAAAGGCAAAGCAGATGTTATCTATATTGAAGACATATGAGACTGCTGACTCATGTTTTCCTTAGGAATGTCTTGCTACTTTAACTACCACAACTGCCAACATTCCACCCTATCACCATCATTCTACTTCTCAGTTGTCAGCCAAACACAATTAGCAACTCTAGGCCACATGATCAGCTAATCACATTAGACTGCCAACATGAGCCAGCCTTTGAATGTTGTCATCCACATCAAATCCTTTCAAATCCAAATACAACTGGAAAAGCTGCTTGGAGAAATCAAATAACAATGCTTCTTTATGGCTTGAATCATGCTATTAACCATTAAGGCATGGCAATGTCCCCAAATGTAAATGTGAAGAACAAAAGCCATCTATAAACGTTAACTCTAGCAGCAAAGAACACTTACCCTGGATGGATTTGCGACAAATATACGAGCAAGAAGCTGTCTGCAGTCCTGTGATATATGAACGTAGTCTGGAATCTTATATTGAACAGCCATTATTCTCTGGAAAAAAAAAGGTAAAGCAAACAATTAAATTGCATTAAGGAATCTACAACTCATGTTGCATGACTTGAGACCAAGAACTAAGTCATACATTAATAGTCTTCCGGAAATTCTTTGGATCTTCTTGATCTTCAAAGGGATAAGCCCCAACCAGCATAACATAAAGCGTCACTCCACATGACCAAACATCTGCCATCTGAGAATGACAATTCACACGGATTAAAAAAACAAATCCTAGATTCTCATCAGCAGCCATGAAACTCTGGGAAGCTTGCATGTAACAAATCCCAAACAAATATACAAGTTATGACCTTGCAGATGAACTCTTAACTTATTGTGGATACACATGCAACAGCCTATGTTGTGCTTCACTTTTTGGCGATCAGTTCTCAACAACATCCATTTGGAATTCTAAGGGTCCCCCTAAAGCTCGTTTTTTGCTTGGGCAGCAATCAACAGTAAGATTCCTAGAGAGGTCATGCTCAAACGAAGCTTTGATGGTCCTAGTAGGTGTTCTATGTGTTGCAACTTACAAGGAGGAAGCACATGGATCATATACTTTTGTAAATTGTTTGAGGGATTCTTCGCTTTAGCCAGTTGCTTTTTCATTTGATGGGGTTTCAAGCGAGTAGTGTGAACGATTTGTTGGTTGCTTGGAGGAGAATGATGAAGAAAGGTTGGATTTGTGGTGTATGGAATTTGGTTCATTTAGCTATTTAGTGGCCCTTGGAAGGAAAGAAATCTAAGGATTTTTTAGGACAATTGTCCCTAGATGATTTTGAGCTCTACTTTTTCACAAAAGGGTATAATTGAAGTGTGTTTCGTAATGGTGATAGAAACTTGAAATTTTTCGGTTTTGTTGATAATATTATTGATGAGAGCTTATAGGTACAGGTATTTTTGTACTTGCCCCTTTCGTAAATGGTCAACTTCCCCCTGTGTGCTTGCAATTTAACTTTTTTACTACTCATCGAATAAAAGCCAGTACAAAAGATTAAAACTTAACCACCATAAGCATAGGTGTGACTCAAAACCAAGAAGAGTAGAATTATTGGAAAGACCATGGAAACCAAATAAGAATGATACATTGTGTGAAGGTCGCATTATGAAGGTTTTTGATGTTCACGTAACTACAATGTGAACTGTAAATCACATGTTGGGCGAGCATATTGTACATTGGTCAATACAAGTATACAACCATTGAACTAACACGATGTTGGATATCTTACTGATTTATCTGTCCATATGATGCCCATAATACCCACACTTTACCATCAACTTGACATATACATGATCATATTAAATTGGTAGCATTTTTTATCAAAAACTTTGTCAGAAATAGTGGGTTTCTAAAACAAAAACTACAACTGCAGGCTACTACACAACTTTTGAAACATAATTTTGCAACCAGTATCGAAGTCACAACGTGATCCATTTGATTTCAAGGAAAGGGGTTCACAAGTTATAACCACAGGGCGTCTTATGCTAGAATGTAAACACTAAAATTCCTACGCTACCTTAAAGCGATTATCAAAATTCAGAAGACATTTGAATACAGAACAAAACCCAATATTAAATGCAGCTAAAAAGCCAAGAGCTCAGTCATACACATCTGATAACCTAAGTATACGAACAAAGCTATGATCACAAATTCAGAAATCATTTGAAACACAACAGAGAACATATGAGCACACAATCTAACATCACACAGAGCAGCTGTAGTTTGGCTCAATGTTCATCTGCTCACTTGTTACGCATAATCCACATGACAGCCCATGTATATCCATGTAACGGTTACAGATGCGCGGTGAACAACATTAAATCTGAAATTGCTAGTTACCTTGCCATCATATTCTCTCCTTGACAGAACCTCAGGAGCAATATACGCGGGAGTTCCAACAGTGGATTTTGGTCTTGAATGAAGAAGTGATGACTGACATTCATGACAGACCTTAGTTAATTGAGCAACATGACACACCACACGTATTCCAAAGCACAACACTCACTAGTGCTTATGAATCTACCTTTGAGTAGCCAAAATCACAAATCTTCAGGCGAGGTGCAGGACTTCCATCCAAAAGGGTGTTTTCCAACTTCAAATCTCTATGACATATTTGCTAGAATTTATACAAACAGTATAAGTAAACAAAAATTATTGTCAGACATCAACAAATAAGGAACATGATTCCCGTAACTGTGAAACTGAAAAGAACTCAATTCCACAAGACTACACTTATACAAAACTTTACCATGGAATGGCAATAGCTGACACCTGATATCAGCTGCTGAAAGAAGTATCTAGCCTGAACATACAGCACAAATATTTTGTTAAAAAAAAAGGCAAAAGAATAATCTAGAACAGTGCAATAATGATGCAAACATGTTTATTCTTCAAACGATTATACATTTCACAACATTCATTCCAATATATTACTAGCTCAAAAGAGACTTGATAGTAAATTATAACCTCATCCTCGCTGAACCTTCCCGCGTTACAGATTCGCTCGAACAGCTCACCCCCAGCAGCATATTCCATGACTATAGCAAGATGGGTTGGTGTCAACACAACCTATATCATCAATCAAGTACACAAATCCCAATTGAACCAGATTTCAACCCACACAAAAAAATAGAGCCAGTTTACCAAAAAAAAAAAAAAAAAAAAAAAAAGACACTAAAGGCAAACTATGGTATTTCACTATAATTCATCTGTAATCCACTATTAAAATTGAAGAATGAATATCAGATCTAACCTCCTTGAAGCGGATTATGTTAGGATGCCTCAGAGATCTATGATTTATGATCTCCCTAGCAACATTCTCATCAATCTGCCAGAAAACAACACAAAGAGAGAGATGAATCCAATATATACATATATATAGAGAAAACAAAGAAAGAAGCAAAATTCAGAGTAGGGAGATGATGATAAAAAGATAGAAAAGAACCCTGGGGCCACGTTCAATGTATTTCATGGCGACAAGCTCCTTGGTCTCCTTATTCCTCATGAGACGAGCAACCCCGAAATTCCCAGATCCTATATCCTTCACCAGCTCGTACTTCTCCATTTCTTCCTTGCTTAATTCACCTAAAACCCCCTAAATTCAAGTATACAAAAGTATGTTTCTTTTTTATTTTTTGAATATGAATTTGAATATTACAAACAAAAAGAGGGCAATTGGGTTCAAATCAGAATCAAATTTGAAGCTTCAATTCCATAATTCGAACCCAAAAATGGAGAAACTCCAGACTCCTGTTCCAGAAAGATGAAACGAAATGGTTTAAACTTTTACGCAAAAGATGATGTGAGGCAGAAATTTAGAAAGAGAAAGATAGAGATAGAGAGAGAGAAAGAGAGAGAATTAGGGTACCCAAATTCGAGATTGAAGGAAGTTAGCAAAATTTTCAAGGGGAGGAGCGGTGGCCCTTGTTTTTCCTTTGCTTTTCGTATCCTTGATTTTTTTTTTTTTTTCCTCCTCCTGAATGATCCTATGAGGTAATGGAAAAAAAAATAGGCCGAATATAATTAATTTAAAAAATTGCTCTAAAAATAATCTCCAGATTATTTTTGGGATGATATTATTAAAAATTATAATTAGTTAAGATGATAATCCAGTAAAATAATCTTGTGGAGCCCTATTCTGTTATTGAAATCTGGTGAAGATTGTAAATTTACTTACTCTCAATTATAATTTTCACCGAATTCTAATTTTTATTGGTTAGATTATCACCTCAAAATAGATCACTAACAATATACAGTAGTTAATTAAGCTATAATTTTGAATAATAACCCCAAAAAATAATTTCCCGTCAACTTTTTATAATTAAGGAATTAAATATATTTATTAATTGGAAAGAAGAAAAAGAGGGAATATATGTCTGTTCTTTTGCGGTGCAGGCACTGCTGCTGACGCGTAAGAACCTTTTTGGGGAATAAAAAGCATGAAGGGAATGTGAATGTGAATGTCCCTTTTATTTAATTGGAGTGTCCCTCATCCCTAACGCTATCTTTGTTGTGTAACTGTAACTAACTATACAATTTTCTAACACTTAGGTGAAAATTTGGGTCCGAGTAAATTCAGATAATGTCAAAATTCAAACGATAAATTCATATCCGGATTCGGTTTTATTTCGGGTCGTACCGAGTTGGACAATTCGGACGAAGCAAAAATCGGGTTCCGGCAATAGAAAAAGAAAAATTTTATGTCTGAATATTCGATCAATATCAAATTCGGACAAAAATCTATGTCCAGACCCGGTTTTTCCGGGTCGGACAAAATTTTGCCCGCACTGCAATTTTCCTTCATCCCTATTATCTTATTGCCTTTGTTTATCACATACTACTCCTTCTATTTCATGTTAATTGTCGTTTTTAACTTTCACGGTCTTTAATATCATTATTTTTGATGATTTCTGACATAATATATAATTAATAATTGTAATATTATACTTTTATAATAATATTTTTTATTACAAATCTAATGGTAGTAATTTTATATAGCAACTCATTATATATATTGAGAAATTTATGGTCCAAATTGTTGAAATTTGACTACACAATTAACACAGAATGGAGGGAGCTGTTTTTTGCTCATTCTTTCGAAAGAGCCCCTCATGTTGCTTAGATAATAAATGAAAATATAAAGATATAAATAAATCATAAAATATCAACATAAGCAGATATGACATACTAATAAAAATAATGTAATAATATAGTAAATAAAATTATATACTATTAGTCTATTATGAAATATGATTATCATGACATTTTGGCCTTGTTATCAAAAATCAACTTTAAAGTTTATAGGAACAAATAACAAACCACATCTTTTCATATCAACTTGGTGTTAATAAAATCAAGAAAAACTATAATAAAAATGAATGATAATTTATGTAAATACTAAAAAAAGGATAATAAGAAGTTAAATAGAGAAATCATAAGATAAAAAAAAAAAAAACAATTTGGACTCTACTCATATTTACAATACTAATTGCATACAAATGCATATATGATATTCATATTTAAAATACTTGCATCCTTCTATTGTGAAATAAACTTATATTAAATTTTAAAAGGATTTTCGAATTGAGGTTCCGTTCTTTTATGCGACTCGTTGGTTGCGGTTTCACATCACACCACAACTTTCTAATTTCCACCACAAATCACCACAATCTACCATTTCAATTTTTATTTATCTTTTTATTAAAAGTTATACCAACTCACTCACAATTATTTCCACCACAACTTTCCACATTCCAGTCCACTATAACTTTCCACAACCCACCACACTTTTCAAATTTCAACCACATCGCACTGCAACCAATCGCAAAAAAGAACGTGGAGTATTTTCTCTTGTCCTTTTCTATTTTCAAAGTCCTTTAGCAAAGTTTTTTTTTTTCTTCGGATCCGTTTCTCCATAAACTTATATTCATGGTATAAGATTACATCAATTTAGATCATTAGAATGCACTCAAATGTATTTCTCCTGAAAGTTTGTTATTATTGTTATAGTTATATATTACGTTACTCGGACTCGCGATTTTAGGGTGTCATATCAGGGTAGACGCGACACGGCCTAGGACACGTGTTTGACCCAGGCATAACGGTTGGACTGGCATCAGGTACAATGGAAGTTTGTTGAGTGCACAGATATGAGCAGTGAATACTGAATAGTCATGGTGTTGTTGTAGAAAAAGATGAGAGAGAGAGAAAGAGGCATGGAGCATCGCTCTATAGGCTATAGAGAGAAAGATCTAGGTGCTTGTGCAGTCTCTAACATTTTATGTATGGTTTCTTGTTTCTTCTCTTTTATTCTTGAATAATTAGCAACTAGGTTGTAGTATGGGTAATTCAGCCTGGGCATTTTTATTAACAAAACACATACAACATTGTTAAAAGAGAGAGAAAGAGAGACGATCTAACACAACTTCTTTCTTAAAATTTTCATAATATTATTATTCTAATATAATTAGCTATACATTCATCAAAAAAATTATATATAATTAAATATGTTATTCAATTTTCGGGTCTTGTACCCTTGCCATCTTGGACCTTTGGGTTCTATGTCCCCGTGTTAACAATTTTTAAAGATACCATGTCGGATCAAGTTACCACAAATTTTGACAACCATTAGTAAGTGACTATGATATGGTGAGATTTTTCAAGTTGTACTTTAAGCTTTGGATTGTGACAAGTTGTACCTAAAATATCTTGTATAATATAAATTTTAAAGGTAACTTAAAAAATGTACGTAAATTCTTTAAAAATGAAAAATTGGATTGTAGTGCATTGTATTTCAAGCTTTGGATTGTGACAAGTTGTACTTTAAATTTCTATCACAATGCACTAAAACGTAAAAGCGTTGGATTTCAGTGCACCATCACGGAGTTAGGTAAAATCAACTCGGTGGATTGTCAACATGACACCAGTACCGAAATCCAATAACAAATGTGCCATTTAGACAATACGCCGAGTAGGTTTCACCCAACTTGGTGGTGTTGCACTGAAGTCCAACACTTTTTCTGTTTTGGTGCGCTGTGAGTACACACACACCCCCCCCCCCCCCCCACACACACACACTATATATATATATATATATATATATATATATATATATATATATATATAAAATAAATTACGTTTACCATACCTGACATTTGTGGTAATAATTTTTACACACCCGACATTTGTGAAATAATTTTTACCTTACCTGACATTAAGTGAAAATAATTTTTAGTGGCAGAATCCAATTACTTCTTATCGGAAATGTGAAAAATACCAAAATGCCCCTATATGACTATATGAATGTACCATGTTAACCCTAACATTGAGGGGTTGGGTTTTCGATGAAATAAAGTAGAGAAGATGTTTGGGTTTGAATGTCATACAAATTAATATTAAGGGTAAAAACGTCAATTCATATTTAATTGAAAGTCATATAAATTAATATCAATGGTGAAAAAAGTCAATTCATATTTATCTTTTCAATGTTTGCCGGAAAATTCAACAAAAATCAATTATAGAATATCTTAGGAGGTTTAAATATATGAACACTTTTGTCAGGTAGGGTAAATGTAATTTACTATATATATATATATATATATATAGGGAAATTGGATTCTAATAATCCCTACTTTTGCAAATTGGATGGCAATAATCCCTACTTTAAATTTGTATTTTGGTGGTCCAAAAAAAATTAAAATTGTATTGTAGTGGGACATAATTAAGAGTATACCCTGAATATCATAGATTTTGTGTTGCATTTGGTTCAAAACTTTGTATAACACCTTACCACGATTTTTAATGAATTTACAACACTTCTCCCGATTTTTTTGATATTTTTTTCTATTTTTTTATGATTTTTTTCAATTTTATTCTTTTTAAAAAATCATAATAATTGCTCGGAATCTCAAAAAAATAATTTAAAAAATGTTTTAGCAACTACACTTTATTACCTATCTAGGGGCAGGAACGAAAAAAACAAAAACAATATGGGGTAGGTATGAAAAAAATAAAAAGAATGTGGTGATGGATTTGGTACCACTAAAATACAATTTTATTTCTTTTTTGGACCACCAGAATACAAATTGAAAGTAGGGATTATTGTCATCCAATTCGCTACTTTTACAAATTGGATGGTAATAATCCCTACTTTAAATTTGTATTCTGGTGGTCAAAAAAAAAAATAAAATTGTATTGTAGTGGGACATAATCGAGAGTATACCCTAAATATCATAGATTTTGTGTTGCATTTGATTCAAAACTTTGTATAACACTTTACCATGATTTTTAATGAATTTACAACACTTCTCCCAATTATTTTCAATTTTTTTTCAATTTCTTATGATTTTTTAAAATTTATTATTTTTAAAAATCATAATAATTACTCGGAATCTCAAAAACATAATTGAAAAAATGTTTTAGCAACTACACTTCATTACCTATCTGGGGGCAGGAACGAAAAAAAACAAAAACAATATGGGGTAGGCATGAGGAAAATAAAAAGAATGTGGTGATGGATTTGGTACCACTACAATACAATTTTTTTTTTGGACCACCAGAATACAAATTGAGAGTAGGGATTATTGCCATCCAATTTACAAAAGTAGGGATTATTAGAATCCAATTTCCCTATATATATATATATATATATATATATATATATATATATATATATTACATTTTTTTCATATTGAAAAAGTAATAAGAATTAGAGGTGTTAAGCTTTTTTATCATCTTGGCGTTGAGCTATTTTTTCGCAGGACCTCCCCTATAGTATTGTCACCGCAGTAGAGTTCAACCACCAAGTTCGGGATGGAAACGATTGTTAATACCCTGTAGGCTGAGAAACAAAATGAGGAATTCGTCCAAGGAGGGGCCCGCGTCTGATTAGCTAGTTGGTAAGGCAATAGCTTACCAAGGCGATGATTAGTAGCTGGTCTGAGAGGATAAACAGCCACACTGGGACTGAGACACGTCCCAGACTTCTACGGGAGGGATCAATGGGGAATTTTCCGCAATGAGCGAAAGCCTGACAGAGTAATGTCACGTGGAGGTAGAAGGCCCACGGGTCATGAATTCTTTTCCCGGAGAAGAAGCAATGATGGTATATGGGGAATAAGCATCGACTAACTTTGTGCCAGCAGCTGCGGTAAGACAGAGGATGCAAGCGTTATCTGGAGTGATTGGGCGTAAAGCGTTTGTAGGTGGCTTTTTAAGTCTGCCGTCAAATCCTAGGGCTCCACCCTAGACAGGCAGTGGAAACTACCAAGCTGGAGTACGATAGGGGCAGAGGGAATTTCCAGTGGAGTGGTGAAATGCGTAGAGATCAGAAAGAACACCAACGGCAAAAGCACTCTGTTGGGCCGACACTGACACTGACAGACGAAATCTAGGGGAGCGAATTTAATCTAGTTTTGAGGTCATTTAAATTGGAGTACCTCCTAAATTTAATCTAGTTTATTACCACATTTTTAGGTAAATTTTATCTTGCATGGATTAATATAATCTTTAACAAAAATGAAGTTCACATGGAGAACTCAGATTAGGTTAGTCATGATAAAAAAATTCATAACTCATTTTTTCAGCTTTTAAGATCATTTAAGTTGGAGTAGTTCCTACATTTAATCTAGTTTATCACCATATTTTTAGGAAAATCTTATCTTGCATGGATTAATACAATTTTTTAACAAAAAAGAACTAATATCAACACTATTCACATACATCACATTAGGTCAGTCATTATAAAAAATAAAAAAAATTCATAACTCAATCATTTCTTAAGTTTTTGAGGTCATTCAAGTCAGGCTAGTTCCTAAATTTGATCTAGTTGATCACCATAGTTTTAGGAAAATTTCATGTTGCATGGATTAATACAGGTTTTAACAAAAACGAACTGGTATTAACATTGTTCATAGGTTGGTTGTGTTGTGGAAAACTCAACCTTTCTAAAAAATGGTTAGAGTTTTGCATGGGAGAGTTTTTGATTTGTTTTCTTGACATCTTGGACTAATTCTTTGCTTCGGGAGGTTCGTCGAATAGCTTCGCTAGCAGGGGAAAAGTCGAGCCCTAGTTGGTAGTTAAATTGATGGGTAGTCTAAGGTATGGTTTTTAACGATTGTTTAACATTCTAATTTTCAACCTGTTATTTGAGTGCTTGAATTGCAGAGGTTGTGGTCTTGAACTAGATTTCTGAGAAGCTCAAGAAGCCCTAGGTTTCGTTGTGTTTAGTTTTTCCTTCGTGTTTAGAAGCTTGTGTTATTTCTTGAGGATATGGTGGTAAGTAGTGGTTATCCTTTCATAGCTGATTTGAGGGTTTGATTTTCACAGACATGAAGTAAGTTTTGGGGGGAGAGAGAGAGTTGGCTAGAGACAAAGAGAGCCCTTAAATAGGAGAGGGTTTTTGAGAGTGTGGCGTGTGTGTGGCTTATGCATTTTATAAGCATTCATCCTATCATCTCTCCCCTCTGTTATTCCTTACATTGACGGTGATATATATCTTGTATATGCAGCAAAATCAGCATGATGGTGGGGTCTTATGACCAACATTCCTTCCCCATACTTAGGAATAATGTTGGTGAATAATGAGGGTGCATTGGGTGGGGTCTTATGCAGCAAAATCAGCATGATGGGGGTGCATTGGGTGGTATCATGCCCCACATTTTTACACTCCTTCCCCATACTTAGCAAAATCAGCATGGTAGTATTTGGGGACCAAGGAGGTCATGGGTTCAAGGCTCCCAACCAGAGTCATATTTTCGACCAACTTGTGCCTAAAACCGAGTATTTTTCATTTGGTAATTTTTGGAATTTATTTAAGTAAATATTACGCTTGTTGGTTTTGGGATCTCGGTGCTAAAATATCCATAAGTTTTAAGGCTACAAATTTGATAGATTGTAGGCCTCGGAAAAAGGTGGGAAGGTTGTAGGCTTTTCCCTTTTCCCGTTGTGCTGCTGGAGTTGTGATTGGGAGATAACTAAGGTTGCTTAATCCTTAAATAAGGGTATTTTTATTTGTCATAAAACATTTTCGATCTTTTGTGAACCTTATTCATGTTAACTTATTCAAAGTCTAATCAAATCATTTTAGCGATGCACCAATAGCTGACCCGCTTCCAGATTTGAGCCAAGAAGGACACATGAGCCACTGGACTGACCCCTAGGCTATGCTGCCATGACAGGAGTCAGGGTAGGGGCCCACTGGCGTGCGGCCCCTGGAAAAGAGGCAAGAATTCAGCCATGGCCGCCTGGCCTTGGCCAGATTCTATTCCAATTTTCCTTGGGTGGGCTCTTAAATATGGATGGCGAGGAGATATCGATTCATCCCAATTAATCTGACATGACAAGCACAAGAGGTGAGTTACATAGGTTTAAGATACAAAAAGAAGTCGCTAGTTGATTTAAGGAAATTAACGAACCAAAAAGAATAAGTAAACTCCGGTCTACGAACCCGAATTTTGAGCCCGGGGGTAAGGTTACGTAGCTAAGAATTAAAGAATTCTCAGATTCGCCTGTTGTAAAACAAACTATACTAAAATCGAATTTGAAATGAAAAAGAGCAGGAAGAAGTTTTATAAGAGTTTCACAATATTATATTCGTATCATGCAAGTATGGTATTTATTTACAAAATGATGTGCACAAATGATTTACAATATAATTACATGGTTATGAAACAAACAACAAACAGATGATCAAACCTTGCTTGATCGCAAGTGCTAATGAAGAAAGTAGAGAATCGAGACGGGTGCGTTAAGTCAGTGGCTTCGAATCCCGATACCGCGATAACCTTGGGACTTATTGTAGGAGAATAGGAGAGGAATTTGAGAGAGAAATGGGAGAGGATTGTTGGTGATGGTTGTTGGTGAATTCGTTGGTGAAATGAGGGGGTGTTTATAGGTGGAAGAGAGGGGTGTGATCATAAAAGGAGGGGAGGCATGATCCCCATTTCATGCCCCTAATCAACACCATGGCCGCATGAGTCAAAGGCGTCATGACAAAGATCGCGGGATCAGTTGGTGGAAGTGAGGTGCGAAAAGTTGATTTGAATAGCGTAGGCCATGCGGCCAATGGCAACCAGTCACATGGATTGGTGACGTGGCAAGGCGTGGAAATTTGATTTGAGTTGTGTAGGCCATGCGGCTTTGACAATGCTCATGGGCCTTGTTTGCGCTCTGGGCTTGAAAACTGGTAAAGGCCATATGGCCTTGGCATCTAGCTAGTCTAATTTCAAAAGGAGACTCCAATTGAGGCGATTCAAAACGCATTGGAAAACTTATGATGTGTACTTTACCATCATAAAAAGAAATAAAGTCAATGAGACTTGTTGAAAAAATGGGATTCAAAAGGGTGAGCACAAGTATGTGGAAAGGGTGGAAAATGAAGGCTTTTGTGATGGGTTGGCCCCGTGGCTTTTGATTGAGCCAAGTAGCTTTTGATTGAGGAAGACCCAGTGGCTTTAATTTCATTTTTGCCCTTTTCTTATTGCTCCCGGTTTGTTTTTGTACACTTTTCCTGATACAAAACCCTGTGTCGACATAGATGTATATATTTTTGGTGTAATTCTGGTATCTGTATGTTGTAGGTACGTCCTTAATTCATTTTTATCTGCCCTGATGTCCACATGTAGGGCTTGGTGAGTTCCTAATTTTGCTACTTCTAGTTAGGGATGTAGCGATTACTACACTACTGTTGTTAAACGGGCCACCCCACTTGGCAGGATCTATTTAAGGACATATGGGCACTTCCAATTTGGCGCAAATTTTCCCCTTTGGTCCTGGATAGGTGCTCTCATTTCCCTTAGCAAGAAGTCTCCTTCCTTCCGTTCACGGTGTTTCACTTTTTTGTTAAAGGCGCGGGGCAAATGACTTTGGTAGAGTTGTACATTATGTAGTGCTCTTAACCATTGTTTGTCAATTACTTTCAATTCTTCATATCAAGCTCTGGCCCATTCAGCTTTTGGTATTTGGCTTTCTGCAATGATCCTCAAAGATGGGATCGCAATTTGGACGAGGAGAACTGCCTCCATTCCATACACTAGCGCATACGGTGTCGCCCCCGTGGTTGACCTAATGGACGTTCTGTAAATCTATAAGGCGAAGGGAAGCTTGTTTGGCCAACCTTTATAGGTGACTGCCACCTTCTCTATAATTCGTTTGAGGCTTTTGTTGGCGGCTTTGACAATGCCATTTGCTTGAGGTCGATAAAGGAATGACCCGTAGTGTTGAATTTTGTATTTGGACAATAACTCAGCTACATCTTGTCTGAAACGGCCTCCATTGTTACTTATTATTTCATGTGGAACCCCATACTCGCAAATGAGGTTGAACTTAACCACTTGCTTGGAAGTGAAGTGATCTTGGCATAAGATGCTGGTTCCACCCATTTAGTGTAGTCTACTACTACTAATACGTACTCATGTCCTCTAGTTCCTTGAGGGGAGATTTTTCCTATTATGTTGATACCCAAGCTAAAAAAAAGGCCATGAAGATGTAATGGTGGTAAGGTAAGATGCTGGTTGGTGCCTGAGGTCGGCGTATTCTTGACATTTTGGCCACTTGTGAATGTAATTGAGGTAGTTTGCCTCTATGGTGGTCTAGTAACATTCTGTGCGTTGAATATTCTTAGCTAACATCCTCCCATTCATGTGGGGTCCACATTCTCCTCTATGCATGGACATTAATTCGACAACCTCTTGGGCATTAATGGTACAAAAGGTCGATACTTGTGGCGATCTTCTTGTACTGGTGTGTGTTGCCATGAGCCCGATGGCCCTCTGAGCTCTTGTTTCAACTTTAGTGGGATATATGCCCTTGTTGAGGTAGTTGTAGATATCAAAGTACCAATCGTTGGGATTGATAGTTTCGGTCTCTATAGCATGAACATAAGGTCGTTCTCGTCACCGCTCAATTGTGATGGGCAAGTCATATATCCCTGCTGGGATGGCTATCATTGATGAAAGCTTGGCTAAGGCATCATCCAACTCGTTATGCTTGCAAGATAGGTGAGTGAACACTATGCTATCAAACTACTTGGATAGTGACAGTAGGTGTTCCTTGTATGCTATTATAGACTTTCTCTTCAACTTCCAAGTGTTCATAGCTTGGTTTATAATTAAACTAGAATCCCCGAAAACTCTGATGTGTTTGATACCCATCCTTATGGCTGCTTGTAAAACGATTATGCATGCTTCGTATTCAGCTGCATTATTGGTGGCATCGAAGTCAAGTTTCCGAAATAGAAGTATGTGCTCCTTTTGGTGTGATGAGAGGTGTACACCTGCTCCGCATCCCATTTGATTGGAAACTCCATCGAAATACATTTCCTATGTGATGTCCAATTCATTTGGGAAGTCCAGGCTTTTGCCGAGCGATTTCGTGGAAGGAAAACTGGCTATGAGTTTGATACTGCTCGCTCTTTTACAGATCTCTATGGGAGGTACTTTAGATTAAACTTTGAGAGCATGACCACCCATCGGCTTATGCGACTATTGATTAAAGGTTGCTCCAATATGTGCTTGATGGGGTTTTGTTCTGCTATGACATGAATTGTATGTGGCAGCATCTGATGTTGCAGTTTCTTTGTGGACCAAACTAGGGCTAGGACTAGGGATGACAATGGGCAGGGTCTGGGGCGGGTTCTGCTGGACCCGTACCCGAACCCGCCAAATTGTTTTGGACCCGGACCCGCCCCAGGACCTGATGGGTCCCAAAAATACATACCCGGACCCGGACTCAGCGGGTCCACGGGTCCTGAATGGGTCCAACCTTATTATTCATTTTTTACTAGATTTATCAACTTATTAGGTTAATTTTATGCTTTTATACATGTATAATAGTAACTATTCTTTTTAAAAGTACCTATTTTTAACACAATAAAAACATCAAAACATCAATATACGATGATACGTGAGAATTCTAAGTTTCCAGCGTTAAAACATTACAAAAGTCAACAAGACAGTGCGGGTTGGGGGCTTCCACAGAGATGGAGGATGGAGAATGGAGGATGGAGAATGGAGATGGAGGATGGTGGATGGAGATGGAGCATGGTGAGAGTGGAGAATACAGAATAGTCTGAGACTCATAATATAGATGGGCTGGGGGCTTCCGCAGTGGACAGTGCGGGCGGCTGTGGTGAATGGTGATTGTGGGCAATAGACAATTAGCTAGATATACTAGGGTTTTAGATTTATTTAGTTAACTAAATTTTTTGTGGAAAATTAATTATAATTTATAAATGTTTATATTGTAACGGGTCCACGGGCCGGGTCCATGCTTGGACCCGTACCCGAGCCCGTTAACTTTTTTTTTGGACCCAGACCCGCCCCAGGACCTGCCGGGTCCAAAATTTTTGGACCCAGACCTGTCTTAATGTGGCAGGTCCGGGCGGGTCCGGAACCCATTGCCATCCCTAGCTAGGACCATCTTCTCGATAATAGTGTAGCGGGGTTCGTACTCGATGAATTTCTTGCTTTGGTAATAGATGGCGCTCTCCTTCCCGTGTACCTTTTGTGCTAGCATGCACCTATAACAATGGGGTAACTGTAAGGTACAGTAGGAGAGGCTTGGCAGTCCTCATCCCATTCAGGTTTCACTCATTTCCTGAGTTTCTTAAATAGGGGTTCACATACCATGGTAAGTTTAGGAATGAACCGACTGATGTATTGTACTTTGCCCAAGAAGCCTCAAATCTCCTCAGTGCGGGGTGGCTGCATGTCTTGGATAGCCTTGATTTTACAAGGGTAAACCTCAATGCCCCTTTGGCTGCCCACATATCCCAATAGGCATCCCGATGTAACACCGAAGGCACACTTCTAGGGTTTAACCTCATGGTTCAATAACGGCTGCATTAATAGGGGAGTCTAGGTTTAAGGTTTAGAATTAGACTCCCTCTAAAAGAATGAGGAGAGTAAATAAGTAAACTAATAGGACTCCTTTTTCTTTGGGCCGAGTTTTACATTCATGATTCATCCTCTTCTCCTGGACTACTAGTAGCCTGTCAATCAGCTCCTTTGGGGCCATACTATCCTCGTTGAATTTCTACATTGGGAAGTCCCTAATATCAGTGATGGAGCAAAACTTGATGCAATAGCCGCCCCTCTGAATCTCTCAACTTGCACCCAAACTATCCAATCACTAGTTTCATCCTGTTTACCAACTTACCTTCTCCACACCATCTAGACTTGCCAAAAATCTTCAGATTAGTGGAAAAGGCAACTGCATTGTCTGAAAAGATCAATTCATCATAGAAAATGGATCACCAGATAGTAAAGAACATGTCGTTTGGTATACTCTTGCATATATATATATATGTATAAGCAGTAGCGATAAATACAGGGGGCTGATGCTAAGAGAAGGGGTAATGCCAGGTCTTTTGCAGATAAAGGATGGATGGAACAAGGAGGGCTAGGGATTTCGCAGAAGCCCTTTTGCTACTCCTTTGAGAAGAGTCAAGTAATGGGTCGTTAAACCCCAAACAGCTTAAAAATGAGGTCTTGGAGCACATTATGGAGAGAATCAATCTTAGAGCATCATGAACAACAATAAACGAACCAAGTCTATTAAGATCTCCATCTTTTAGTTGAGTTTAATACAACCCAGAAAAATTGAACAGATAACACAGATTTTGACAACCTATATGATATTAAACTTGAAATTCAGCAAATTTGACATCAAACACGATAAAAACTTATTTCAAAACCAACCACATAAGTAAATGACTCAGGAACCTTAGTTGAATGTGATCAGAAATCAGAGCAGCGTCCACCTTTCTCCCAATCGCCGTAGCGGGTTGGTTCGGGGCCTCTAGGGCCGCCGATCTCACCAGTGTGTTTGTTAACATAAACACCGTCGTCATCTTCCTCGTCATGTTGGGTATTGTTTTCTTCCTGGTGTTGAGTTTCCTGTTGGGGAGTGACATTGGTATCGGGGTGGAGCTTGGAATGCAAATGACCTTGCTGCTGATGGTGGTCTGTTGAGGAGCAGAAGAAGCGAGTTAAGAATTTGGATTCAGTCGGAGTAGCAGAAACTGATAATGTTAGGGTTTGGCGTGACGTTGAGATTAGGGATGTGAATCGGCGGCAAAGGGTACTTGCCATTGTTGCGATTGTGAGGGAGATAGAGAGAGAGGGAAGACGGATACGTGGATGAGCAGAGTGCAGTTAAAATGGAGGAATCGGCAAGAAATTGGAATACCAGCAGAGAATGGAAAGTGGGTTACGGGTCAGCTCCGATCACGAGCCCGGGTGTACAAAGTATAGTGTGCCATTAAATACACACCCGAATATGTGTTCTATATACTACGATTGTTCATTTACAAATACTAAGTTATTCACTCTTATATTAGTATTATTCACTCGCAAATATGTGGAGCACATGCTCCGAGTGTATGTAATTGGAGCTGACAAAATTTTGTTCGACCTGTAAAAAACTAGGTCTGGACATAGATTTTTCGTTAGAATTTTGATATTGACCAAATTGACCGAGTATTCGGACATAAAATTTCTCTTTTTTCTATTATCCGCACCCGATTTTAGCTTCGTCCAAATTGTCCGACCTAAAATAAAAACGGGTCTGGACATAAATTTCTCGTTCAAAATTTAACATTGACCGAATTTATCCGACCCAAATTTTCCCGGACCTGATTTTTTGCCAGCTACATGTATGTTTAGCCGCTTCTACACATTCAAGTATCAAGCTAATTTTTTTCTTTTTCTTTTCTTTCTGAGCATGTGTGATGTGTCATCATGCATGGCCACAATTAACACATTCTCCCAATCTCATCATCATTACTCCAAAGAAGTGTTAGGATACTCAGGGCATTGTTAGCAGACAAAACAATAATAAAATGTGAAAAATAATAAGGAATCGACACAATGAATTAACGTGAAAAAACCCAAACCGAAAAAAAAAAATACGAACGATGTACTATCAAATGATTATAAATGTTTATTAGAGATTCTCAAATCTCCACAATCTCTCACAACCTCCCTAGAGTTACAATATGATAACTCAACACTCACAGATGAGTCTCACACAACTCCCTCAGGTACACAGAAATTACAGGTCAATCTTTTGTGGTATAATATGAATCAGGCACTCTCAATTGCGATATAAACAAATCTAACACCTATGTCCTATTTATAGTCAATACGACAACATAATACTGGGGTTAATAATAATGTTAACCTTCTAAAAAATATGTGTTTCCTAATAATTTTTGAAGCTATATTCCAAAGTAATATTATATTTCTATTGTGATCAATCAACCTCTATGTGATTGTCTCATCACAATTTGGTAATGATATAATATTTTCACTTTATATAATATCTTTCTTTAGGCCCCATTCTTTTATGTGGCTAGCAGGTTGCAATGCTACACCGCACCGCAACTTTCCATATTCCACCACAATCTACCACAATCTACCACAACACACCACAATCTATTTTTTTTAATTTAATTTATCTTTTTAGTAAAAGTTAAACTTTTCATATTCCACCACAACTTTCCCCAACCCACCACAATCCACCAAAGCTTTTCCCAACCCACCACAATCCATCACATTTCCTCCACATCGCACCATACTGCAGCCAGCCATATAAAAGAACGAGGCCTAATGAATACAATCTTGGAATAATCTTCAATACTATATGAAATTTGTCCATCAAGTACAATTTTGATTTTCCAAGATTCATCCCACCAAAATAATAATTTGAGCTCCACACAATTAACCCAACAAGAAGTTACATTAGATTCAACAACACTAATTATTTCTAATTAATCTATTTACCACTAATTACTAATATCTATCCATTTTTCTCTCTTATTATCTCTCTTAAAGAGCTACAAATAGAATTTCAAGATACTTTTTTTGTTAGCTTTTAAAGTCTATGAAATTATCATTACTATTTATAAGTTGATTGAATTATAATTATTATTTTTAAATTGGTTATTTTTAATGGATAACAAAAATTTTAAGTGAATTAGTTCATTATTTCACAATTCAATTATTATGAAATACTCACAATTGTCCATGTGTGTATAATTCGAGGTTTGGTGGAGCTCTCATTCACTGTTTCTTAATTGGGACTAGGCCAACGTTATAAATGTCATCTCAAGTTATTGCTTCCCTACTTGATATTCTTCTTTCAATGTCCTTGAGATAGTAAAAGGTGATGGTTGGAATTCCTGCTCTTGAACTTCGTTGTGAGTTGCTTTTTTAAGTTCTAACTCTCTTCTATTGTCGTTGAGTGTAATTCCTCTTCATTAACTTGTTGATGATTTATTTCTTGGCTCCCAACATCTCCCTTATTGTTCAGCTTTGACGGTTGGATTTCCTTCTCCCCCACCACAACCGAGTTTAATTCTTCCTCATTAACTAATTGTTCATTGATTCCTCGGCTTCCAAGACTTCCTCCCTTCCCCATAATCACTTCGTTCTCTTGGTAGCTACACCTTCTCCCAATCATTTATTCCACATGCTTCTAACACTTTTGCTTCTAATACCTCCACTTATCATGCGATAGCCCTTATTTATTATGTGTATCCGCTCTCATTTAATTGTCGGGCAACTTCTTGATGGCTACCTTGGAAAGTGGAATTTTCTAGACGAGAAGCCAGTGTGCTACCCTTGGACTCCTCAACTTCCTTTTTCTTGGTTGGTTTTTGTTAATTTCCTAACTTTGATTCTAGTGTTTCTTGTATTGCAATGACTTTGTCCATGGTTTTGTTTCTTGCCTCATCCGGTTTGCTTGAGTTAGAATCACTTCCATTGTCTTCATCTTCTAAGTCATTACATCAAAGGAGACAAGGGCATATCAATGAAATGAATGAAATACGAACAGTTAACAACAAATGAAGACTAAACTTGATCACTTGGCAAGGGGTCTAAGCAACTGACGTTTTGGCTAGATACTAAGCTCGCTCTGCGGGTGGACATAAGTACTTGATTCCTTGATGAGTGCCTTATATGCACAATCTTCCAAGGTTAACAAAACTTGACCTTCAATTCTGTTGAAAACTTTTGTCAATATTTCAACTTTCATGTTTTCAAAGTGTTCAACTATTAGTGTACTTTGTTCCAAGCTCATCAACTTTCCCAATGATGAATACACTTTTGGAAATTTATCCGTTGCCACCTGTATGGTGGAATTCCTTGTATATCCAGCCAAATTCTTTTGTCTTCGCTTGTCTCGTACTTCAACCATTTTCGGATATCGGAGAACCATACCTCCAATTCCATTGGATTTTGAATGCCTCCTTCTAGGTCTTCCATAGTTAGCATTGTAACTATAAATTCCATGTTGTTCATTGTTGTTATCCTTGATGTCAATCCACACTTATGAACTATGGTTGACGCCAGTGTTGCCAAATCTCACGGTTTCGGGCTAATACAAACTAAGCTACTTTGTAGCCATCCTATAATCTCTTCATTGATCTCTCCTTGGATTCTAGTTTCTTGGCATGCTCCAATCCCTTCATCCCTTATGTCAACTTCATTTCCCTTCCTTTCTACCCATACCCGCCTCACTATTCTCGTGATAGGGTCATTCTTCCTCCCCTTGTCGTATCTTTTAATGGCATGCTCCTCTCGAATCCTTCGACCTCAGACTATTCTTCCATTCATACTTCATATGGCCTCCCTTGCTGCTTCTTTGTCCCAGAAATATACGAAGCCATATATACCTTTGCTTCATGTCCTTAGAATAGTTGGGCCCCTTACTTTCCAAAATCTTCCAAATACTAATCTTAGTCCATATTTGTCTAGTGTTCCCGGAAGATTTCCACGATTCCATCAAAGTTGGCTTTCTTCTTCTCTAATCTTTCCTATTCGTTGTTTGTTTTCTCCCTATCCTTGTGGTGCCCTACCTTTCTCTCTCCATTTTCTAACTTGCTAATTTATAAAGCTTCTATAGTAGGCTCAAAATAGAACAACCTAATTTTTCTACCTCCTCTCTTTAATTTGTTGTATTGTTTTTGTCGAAGTCCTTCAGAATATACAACTCCTACAGAGAGATTAGACCAATTACTGGATAACAGGAATGCAAATATGTTATTTAGTACAATAGTTGGTGTAGGTTTCCATTTTATAGTGTAGATTTTGATTATGGAAAACCGGTTTAGGAGAGTGTTTGCCCTAACCCAACAAATTGTATATTTTAGGTGTTGATGCAAAGGGAATTAAGGCATGCATGGGTAAGCATAGAAGCAGGGGCGGATCTACATGGAGGGTAGTGGTGTCAATTGACACCACTAAATTTTTATGAAAAAAATATGTTTAGAAAAATATAGAAAAAATATTTAGATTATATAATATTAGACATTAGACAATGTCAGAAAAGAAAGTTTAGCGTGCTGGTTTCACACGTGCAAGGGATAAAAATGTGCCTGTTTGGTTGGTCATAGGTTCAAATCCTAGCGCTTATCCCTTTTAGCTATTTCGGCTTTTTTTTTTGTTTAATTTAAATAGGCGGCAACACATGAATATGTAGAACTATTGCAGTTCTTAATGCAGCCATATACCCCCCCCCCTTTTTTTACTCATACATACAAAAGCAATCTCTTCAATCTCTCTAATCCTAACTTCATTATTGAATTGCAATTTATGTAAGTCACTCTATTATTTTTTGTTCTCAAGTTACTCTTTCCTCTTTATTGAATTTATTCTCATACTTGGTTGCAATTTTTGAATTAGATGTGATTCGATTTATAAGTGATTAAATTAGGGTTTGTTAATTCACTTATAATTGCTTCTTGTATAACTTGCATGTGTATGAAGATTCATGAATGAGCAAATTTTGTTAAATTATCATGAATTGGTTATATTTTGATGTTTATTTTAGCGTTTATTTGTGTTCAATTTTTTTAAGAAATTATCTGATACCACTGATTTTGAATCCTGGATCCGCCACTGGCTGTAATACATCTTTAAAGTTTGACTTACTACTATCCCAAGGCTAAAGTATAGTGCACTACAATCCAAATTTCATTTTTCTATTCAAACCAAAACATAAAGGTATTTTAGATAATGAAAGATATTCTATTGTGTGGGGTAAGTTGGATCAATTAACTTTCTAACTTTGTTTAACTTGGGCCATTGACATGTGACAAAATTTTGAGAAAAGCAACATTTCACACTTTTATCCGTGAAGTCTCAAATTCATTAACTTGAGTTTCATTCATCAATCACGATCATTCAGACATGCGCAAATTTATAAGGTTCAGCAAACACTTTCACTAGTACGCAACACTAACTTGTATCCAACAAAACATAATGACATTCATGCCAACATGAACACATACCATCTCCAGAAAAACACACGACAAATCATGTATTTGCTGTTTAGCTCCTAGATCCCAAGTGCTTCGCAGCCTACAGCAACAGGACATGTACTGTTGTCTGTTGATGAATCAATGTTGTTGGCTGTTGCCTTTTCTAACTTATCAACAGCCTAATAGATGGCCAGCCCATTGGTAGTATCGGAAAATTTTCCATTCTTTCGTATTTCTCGTGTTAGCTTATCAGCTGAACATCTGGCAAATTTTGTTGAAATGCATCCTGAAACACACATTTGCTTAGAATTCAAGAAAACAATTCAACTGTTCCCATGTTCTCATCGACGCTTGTATAGACAAGGCTTTAGTTCCGGCCATTCAATCTCCTCAGTATCTGACAGCTGCTTGTCCTGGATAAAAACAAAGTTTCAGAAGAGAAACAAAACTCTCAAACTAGTATTCTAACTTACTCGGAAGAGAATGTGAGCAGCATGAAAAGGGAACTGCTGAAACCTTTTTCTTGAAGTATAACATGATGAACATTTTGTTTGAGAAATCCTGCAACAGTGAAGAATCAACTAAGCACTTTCCACATTGATGCTTGGAAAAAGTTTATACACAGGCATTTCTATATGTTTTATTAAGGCAGGAGAGAAGAATTACCAACCTTTGATATAGAAGAAAATCCCAATCCACATATTGCTTTTATAAATTTATTAGGGTCTGCTCCACCAGTATTTGGATCAAACCTACTTTTCACTTCTGCTATCAAGAGCCAGCCACTATCAAGATACCAGAACTTGATCAGCAGCGATAAAAGAATATAAACACTTGAAAATTATCAGGTTAGTATGTCATGATATTACCTTGGCTTAAGCACTCGATGAGCCTCTAGAATGTAACTGGGGAAATCAGTCCCCATCAGAGAAAGGCAGAACACTGCAACATCAACTGAGGATGAATCAAGGGGGGTCTGCAAGAACAAGAACAACAAAGCATTTAGAGGGGAAGGGGTACTCTATTGTATCGAAGTATATGATATAAAGACTGCAAAAGAGGTTTTTGGAGTGAAGCTATTAGATTTGAATCGTGATGAACTTCTGGCTAAAGAGAAGCAATCAACGATGAAACAACTCAATCAAGTCAGCCAAGGCAGTTTCTGAAGGACTGACCAAGGCAGACTGACAAATTTGCAAATGGTGGGAATGGATAGACTCAACTAGATCACCACTCCAATTGGCCAAAATTAGAGATACTCTAGAGAGAATTTTAAGGGAATAGCAAGGAGTTATGCTCAACTTCTTCATATAACTTGGTTTTACAAGCAGCAAGGAAGGCTATTTATATAAGCTGCCTTTCCTGCCAAAACCATTCCTTAATCATTAGGAAAGGCTTAAACATAATTAAAACCAAGGCCATTAGCGACTCGGTTAAGCACACATGAAGCAATAATTAAACTAATAATCATGGCTGCCCTTGGACAAATACATAGCATTATTTTCGACTTGACATGCTAGGTTGTCAGCCTATATAGCTCAGCTGCCCCAATAAGTGATGATGGATGCTTCTTTTCGGCTAGCCAAGAGGAAGCAAGTTGACGCCCACAAGTTGCTATTAGTTGGTCCTTGTTTACTGGAAACTTCCAAGGACATTGGCCGACTTCTGCATGCAGATGATAGCATGCTACGTACTGGAGGAATACCTCCCAAATAGGCCTTCAAGACTCATCCAATCTGATAAACAAACCCGGGCTAGAAACTGGAAAATTTTTACTCACTCCAATTAAGGCTCACCTTCTGCAATGGACAACTATAAACACATTCCCCTAATTAGGTGGCTTCTGACACCTTTGGCATGTAGCCGGAAGGTTATGGTGGCATCTAAGAATATCCTTCTCTTGGTTGTAGCTTGACAAAGTTTGTTTTCCCTTCCACTTCCCAGCCATTCTCGATGCTTCTCTCATGTAGAGAAAACACTAATTTACTCACTTCACATCCAAAATCGAACTTCCTCAGTTTCAACAAAAACCGTTAGCATTTTCTAATTCACCGCCCCTCCAACTTGGTGGTCGTATAAAATTGGAAAATAAGCCAATGGGTCTGGTATACTACTCTCCAGCAATAAAAGTTGATATATTAGCGTCCAATATACACAAGCTTCAGTATATTTCAATGCAAAAATCCTCGGCTAAATTCTAGTCTGATACCTAATATATAGCCGTCGTAGTTTTGTTGGAAACCTCAAAGAAGCATCGTCAGATTTTAAACAAAGACCTCAATGTGTGTCAAACGGAAATAAAAAGTACGGCTTCCATAACGAGCAAAAGACATTGGTCATAGAGCACTATATATCCAACAAAACAATCACACGTACCTTTGACATGTCACAAGCAATAACCGAAGGATCGTTGGCAACAAGATCAATAGAGTAGACCTTGTTCTTAACAGACTTTGCTAAGCGTGCATCCCCTGGTATAGACAATTAAAAAAAAAAAAACGAGGACGAATTAACAATAAGGATAGGGAAGTTAGTAGAAATCAAAAAGACGCTGAAAATAGTTCTCTTCTTATCCTTAGAGAAAGAAAAGAAGTTCAACAATGAATCACTCTTCATCAGTAGAAATCAGCTCAACATCAGAGTTCTCACCGCAACCAAAATCAGCCACAACAAGAGCAGGGCTATGATCTTTTAACCATCTGATGATAACATTGACAGGAAGCTCAGGCCAGTGTGACATTTGCTCTTGATATCCTGTATGATACTGCCATACAAGAGAAAGAACGTTTATCATCATTTATCTTCCATTTCGTGTAGCACTAAGAATTACCATAACAACTTTTAGAAAGCCATTTGACAGTATCAAATTTAGGAACTGGTTTAAAGTTGGTTGTGTAAGGGACAGGGAAACGCCTCATATAATGACAATATAATAGTTGATACTTAATACTAAACCAGATCATGGGCGGTAGTTCCATCAATCCAAGGAATCAATCACGGAATCAAATCAAAGCCAAAAGAACTCAATCTGTGGAGCCAGAAGGTGAAGAATTGAAATTTCATAAAGGAGGAGATATAGACGAAGACCAAAGAATTAAACGGAGATGAATAAACTTGATATAGCACTCATGAGATTTCCAAAGTTTCTGGGGGCCAAGGACCAGGTTTATCATTAACCAAAAGGTGTTAGGGCCAACAGAAGTCGACCCCAATAAGCCGAGCAAACTAATACTGATCTATATTTTTGACCAAAGGAAACCAGCCATGCAAGCGGTAAAACCGTAAAACTGACTCAAATGTTCCATGATCAAATCCAAACATCTGAATTCACAGCCAAAATTTGTTTTGCTTTTTCCTATTTACTTCCCTCCAATGTTCTGGAATACAATTTTCCATGTGCTCGGTAAAGGAAAATGTTTACCGTTCTTTCCCTTTATTTTGACAAAATACATTTTCCTTTTTTTTGGTTGTACCTTTCAACTGGTCTTTCCTCATTTCTGATGTTATTACTTTCTTTCTTCATTGCTCTCCAATTGTTCCATTATTATCTTAAAATATTTTTGCTACCAGAATTCTTTCAATACGATCAACAAGTTCTACAACTTCATGAATCATGACCTAGGGATTTTTCTTCTCCATAAAAACGTTTATACAATTGTCAAAATATAGAAACACGCAAATTTTTTTGGATAGTTATCATTAACTTATTTCATGTACCCAATTTAGATTTAAAAAATATAAAATAAAAAAAGAATTGAATAGCCTGATTGAGTGTTTTGTTTGGAGAGACTCATAAATTATATACATGAAAAAGAAAATTTTCCCCATTGTAAAAGTTTACTAAGATAATATCATTGATTGAGTATGATATTTCATATCTATAGTACAATCTCCTCGAGAAAGCAAAATTCCTCAATGGTGATGTTATTAGTAATTTTTGACAATTTTGGCCAGCTTACAATGAAATCCTAGCTTTACCCCTGTGGGTACAAACCTCGCATAGCTAGCATTAGTTTGGGCACTAAAAATTTGCAGGGAAGGCCTTGACATGATATGACATTGTAAAGGAAAATTGGATCGCAGTGCACTATACTTCAAGCTTTGGGATTGTGGTAAGCCGAATTTTAAAATTGGATCATAGTAAGCCAAATTGTGAAACTACTAGATTACAGTGCACCGCCAAGGAATTGGATGAAAACAAAGTACGACAACTTGGAATCCATCAGCCCTAACATTTCATGATTTGGAGTTTAGTACACCATACTATGACAGATTTCATTGCAATAGTCCAACATTTCAACCATTAGATTGTGGTACACCAAATTATGACTAGGGTTATGCATTATTCGGCTTTGAGTCGAAAAAACAGAAAACCGAACAAACCAAACTGAACCGAATGGTTTATTCGGTTTTCGGTTCAAGGATTTGGCTTATTTGGTTTTCAGTTTATTAGGTTCAAACCAAACCAAAATCGAAAAAATTGAATAGGGTTCTTGTTCGGTTTATTCTATTCTTCTTTGGTTTATTTAGTTTATTCGAAAAGACCGAGAGTAGTAGGCTAGTATAATATGGAAATAACGTTCAAAACTATTCAGTTCTTATTCAGCATATCCGGTTCGGTTCAAGTAATTTTATTCACTTCTGGTTTAAACCGAGAATTTCCGGTTTGGTTTTCGGTTTTGATTTTAGACCTTATTTGTTTTCGGTTTCGAGCCGATGAACAGCCCTAATAATGACAATCCACGGAGTTGGCTATCCAACTCAGTGGTAGTGCATTGTAGTTCAATAGTTTCACTATTTGGCTTACTGTGATAGGATTTTAAAGTTCGGTTTACCACATTCCCAATGCCTAAGGTACAGTACACTACGATCCAATTTTCCCATTGTAAAAGCAGAAACTCACCAAATCAAACAAGGATCGATTTTGTCTGAAATATTCAAGTGCCTCATTGCCACTGCAAAATGGAAAATAAAAAAAGTTGTGAGATCAGATTAGCATAGGACTTCCCCTAGAAGGAAGGAAAGAAGAGAAATGGACCACAAAGAAGCCAAAGAAATAGGTTTCTGTCACTGAGTATGTAGTGACCAACCCCATCTCATACAAGACTTCCACCCGGGATTGAGGAAAACAAAAGTTAGAGAATGCTTAAAGTTTGTTTCTTTCCACTTTTCTCTTTCTTTAGGGGGGGGGGGGGGTCGTAGAATGTTGTAGTTCACATCTCGCCCATATGATTGTGACACCTATGACTTAACTGAGGTGCTCAAGTGTGAAGACATAATGTAGTGACCAACCCAATATCATACAAGATTCCACCCGGGATTGAGGGAAACAAAAGTCAGAGAATGCTTAAATTTTGTTTCTTTCCCCTTTTCTCTTTCTCGGGGGGGGGGGGGGGGGAGGGTTTGCATTTCGTCCATATGCATGTGACACCTATGACTTAAGTCAGATACTCAAGTGTGAACTGTGAAGGCATAATGTCAACTCAAGGGGTTGAGTTAAGTAACTCAGATTTTTCTACTCTTTTTATTAATCTAGTTAAACAGAAATAAATTCACGATTCATTTAAGTGATCTCAACTGTCTAGAATAAGGACGCACATGAACTTTTGTTACTTAATCAATGTTGACCAGCATGTAGGTCTCAAACAAGTACTTATCCAAGTTCCTCCATACTAAATAATTTAATTAGAATCTCAATTGAAAATGGACACATGTAAAAGCTAGAGCTTAAGCTTTTTACTAAGTAATATTGTTTTGAGCCACAAATATTGAAAGTTCTCAAAAGATACCATAAGACACTAAAGTGGGTATTTGATGCAGATCAAGGCACCCTCAATAATGCTCTAGCTCACAGCCAAGGTTCTGGGAGAAAATAATGTTCCGGTGACCACTTTGCATGTAACAGAATCATTTTCCCCAGTTCAGGTGACGTCAGCTCATCATTGTTCAGTAACTTCAATCAACGAGACCTTTAACTACATGCAAGGTCCTAATATGTTGGACTCCTTAAGGATTCCACATAAAGTTGTTGAATCTTTTTTCTCCATGAGTTAAAGACATTTTGTTCAAATCAAACAAACTCTTTTATAAGCAAACAAATGATATATTAATAGACACACAAAAGGATGTCACCCATTTACAAAAGGGGGCAAAAGACAAAAAACTCACAAAGCCTCAAACCCTAGCCTCTCTACAGTCAACTTATAAACAAAATCCTAGAAGGTCACCTCTGTACCATCATAAAAAATAAGGCTAAGTGAAGGTTAATAGACTGAGGGGAAAATGGAAGTCTTTATCCTTGTGACATTGTCTAAATGGTTTCGGTGGTGAATGCCCGAAGTTGAGAGGTGACCTTGTCTCTCAGAAAAACTCTATCCTATTATTTGTTCTTGCTCCAGCTTGATTAAATTTGTAGATTCATTGAAATCCAACTTAACCTTAACCTAATTCAGACTTAATCATTGGTACCTTAAACTGCTCCTAAACCAGTTTATTCATATACTTCCCGTTTCCCATATAAGGATTGCATTGACATTGATGTATCATGTACCAGAACTTGTGCAAATTTCTAGAGTGCATGCCATTTTCAACTTGCAAGAAAAGCAAATTCACTAGCCACTTTAGTGCTCGCGCATAATAAAATGTCCATTCGAAGAACCACACGACAAACACCTTGCGCATTGTTTTGAGAAAGGCAAAAGCATTCAAAAGGAATCGCCATACCAATAACATCACAAAAATTCAACATCATTCCCCCGTAATATTATCAAGGACAAATTGTTTGGGTGAGACCATCTCACATGGAAGTTAGTATGTTCCTTCAGGTGTGAATTTTTAAGCACTCCAAGATGACCGCTCACTAAATGCACAATGATTCACTTAACTTACTACTAAAATCAAAATAAAAGTATTAGTCTCATTAGACTTCTAACATGAGATGGTCTCACGCAAAACTTATACTTAAATACAACTCCAATTGCATTCAAAAGCAAAATTTAGCAAAAGCCCAAACTCCCAAAAGCCTTAATATCATTATATTATATATTCAAGCATCTGTTCATTCTACTAATATGGGAAAGATAAGAAACTAAACTGCAGATACTTGAAAACAAAGACATTGTATCCAGTTTGGGGATACACAGCAGCATCGTAGCATCAAGAGAAGGTGCATAATGCATACAACAACTAATCAGCAAGATGAATATAAAGAAAGGGAATAGCATACATACGTGCAAGTGTAGAGCTTTTCATTGATCATCCTGAAATGGCCTCCAGTTAACCTGGCTTTCATCTTGGAATAACCCAGAATAAGGCCATTGCCAGTAACGTAGGCAAAAGAATAGTAGAGAAAGGAGAGAGAGAGAGAGAGAAATAGTACCTTGTCAAGAAAAGTGGATGATTTAGTGGGCTTAGATGGAGAGGGTTCATCATCTGGGTTAGTTTGGTTGTCATGAGTCGGAGGTTGAGAAACAACAGCAGGAGGCTTATTAAGGGATTTAGTGCGAGTCCTTCCCTTACCTCCTCTTCTCTTGCGCTTTCTGGATTGAATCTCCATTGATGGAGTGTGTAGGGTTCCCGGTTTCGGCTTGCCTGGCTGGGGTACTACTACTACTGGGAGGAAAGGGGAGAGCGGACACTCGAATGTTGTTGTGGTCGGATTCTGAATCAGGTTCGGGGTTTGGGGCAGCCGGCAGGTAACAATAACATGTTTCGTGAGAATTTCAAAGGATTGGGAATGGAACTAGAACCCTATGGGGCGTTTGGCACGTGGGAGTTGGGAGGTGGAAATGGGAATACATAAATAGATAATACAACTCCCATATTTGTTTTATGGGAAAGGAAAAAAATGAGGAATTGAGAATGGGAATAGAGACCCTCAACTCCCACCAATCTATTACCAGGGGGGAGAGGTGGTAATTGATACTGGGAATTCATAAATCATCTTAAATATCAATATTATCCTTGTACTTAATTAATATTACCAATACTACCTCACTCTATTCAAATTAATCAAGGATATTTTAGTAAATGTGCATCTATTCCCAATTCCACCTCTACTTTGAATTATCATTTAACAAACGAAGAGTTTGGGAGTTCATAAATTCATTCTTATTCCCATTCCACAAATGAATTCTCATTCCCATTGTTAATTCTCATTCGAATTCCCATTCCCATTAGATACCAAACGGGCCGTATATTGATAGTGTTTGGTGAAAACAGGAATGGAATCAAATTTATTATTATTATTATTATTATTATTATTATTATTATTATTATTATTATTACTACTACTACTCACAGCCACAACCTACCTCAAAAGTGACCTACTCTCACCCACCATCAATTTGTGTAATCGATTTCCGTGAACTTCCCACACCACTCAATCTAACTCTTAAAAATCATAATCATTTGGTTTCTTTTCCATCGTCACTTTCTCTCAATTGTAGAATCACCATTGAAGCTTTTTGATTGGCAACTTCCACAAAAGTGTTCTCTTTATCTCTCTTCTTTCTCTCCCTATCTCTTTTGGCTCAAATCTAAAAAGAGAAGGGCGGATGCACAGTGTTGGAGACCAATGGTCAACTGTGGATGGAGGTTAGCGACGACAAAGTTGGATTTGCCGGAAAAAATGGAGTTCAATCGGCAACAAGGTGCAACGCCCCAACCTTAATCACAAGATTAAGACTATACTTTAGAATCCCAAACCTGTGATAAGTGCAGCGGAACACCTTAGGTCGAGGCATTACTGCCGTCCCCACTCGGGACAAGGCAAAAACACAATACCAAAAATATAACAATCCACCATAAAACTGTACTTAACTCCATACAACTCAAACGCTAAACTTAAAGTACAAAAACATTATACAACCTTTAATTAAACATACAATATAGACTTTCCACAACCAAGTGGCCTTTAATGCCCTTGAGTAACCTTGATTACCGACCATCGATCGCCTTTAGAGAACTACCATGTACAGACGACTTACTTCTGCTTAACCTCACCGTTATCCTGGGAGCTCGGACCGCCTAAAAACAAAACATTGAAATACATTCGCAAAGTGAGTGGGAAAACACTCAGTACGTAAACCTCCAAAGACGTAAACCGCTCAAAGGCGTTTTAGTGCAAAGATTTAAGTTCATTTTGTAAAAGGGGAAGGGTTTAAAATAGGACTTGAGTGACATGATCATAAACATAAACCAATAAAGATAGAAAGTAGGTGGAACCCTTACGATCGGTGCAAGCACCTCACACACGCGCGTATGCCCAAGTTGATCTAAACTTGGAATGATTGATCACAAGCAAGCGAGTCAAGGCACTCTGATTAGGAGTGCTAAAAACATAACTGTAAATATAAGCATAGAATGCGGGTCCACTATTAAACATAAAGACATTGTAAACCATAAAACTTGACATGGCATAAATCGAATGAACCATGAATAAGACTTAGATCATAAAAGCTGGACAATTTGCGTACCTCGAAACGCATAGAAGCTTGGTGGCTTGTCTCGGCCTCGGGATGGCTTGGGCGGCTTGGAAACTAAGATAAAAGAAGTATAAAGTGGAGAACCGAATAAGGTTCCTAATTAGCTTCAAATGTTTAGTAACTTAAGAAATTATGAATGAAGTAAGCTTAGAAAGAAAATTTCAGGTTTTTATGAAATAGAGTTTTTTTAGCATAACTCGGGTTAGAAAACTCGGAATTAAACAAACGAGTACTTCCCGGAATAGGGAAAATTAAGTTCTACAACTTTGTTAACAGGACCGAGGTCCAAAAATGAAGGGAAGGGCTCGAAAAACAGCCCGGACAGAAGCTGATTTTTAAAGTAAAGCTAAGCGATTTGGATTTTTAGAGTGAAACTTGGATAGAAATCTATAATAGCTTAACGGAAAGCTTGAAAGGCGAAGAATATCTTGAATAACCGGAATGATGTAGTATGGAATTTGAATCTTTGAAGGTTAATAAAGAATTTATTAAATTTTGTTAAACTTGTAATGAAAAATGTCGTCAAACGACAGAGAAAAATTATAAGAAATAGCTATTGGTCGTAAGACTTTTTAGAACGATGCAACGGAGTTGAGTACTTGGAAGAAAGTTACTCCTCAAGGCTAATTGATGATCAATGAAGGTCTTTACCCCGATAAACATCTAAGTTCTATAAGTTTTAACCCCTAAGTCACCATGAGATAACTTAACTTCACGTATATTAATATTACTCCACGACTCGCTGTGAATAACCAAATCTTTAGGAGGTAATCTCAATCACCAATTTGACATACTTCAACTTAAAATACATATCCAAATCATCCTAACATTGACACAAAGGTCATCACATGATTAGAACCCTTAATTGGTCCACTATTATCCACAAGGTAAGAAACTGATAACTAAAGTTCTGGGTAAAATTCAGATTACAGCCCTTTAGTCTAAGGCTCATATCTCTCTCACCCGATATCCAGTGATGGCCCAAAACCCCAATTCGGAAAGCCTACAGAATGTTCTTCAAGTCTTATGCTGACCACAAATTGGTTAGAGCATCCTAAAAGGTCGAATTATAGCCATAAAGTCAGAATTCATACTTAAAATTCTGGACAGAACCCCGATTTCAGCTCCTCAATGAAAACCTTGTATCTTCTATTCCCGACATCGTATGGACGCATACTATACATTTCCGGAAAGCTTAAAACGTCACCTAAAACTTTTATGTTTATCATTAAAACCAATAAAGTCTCCAAATGTACGAAAAATTGACATTTAGCTACTGACTCAGAAAACGTATATAATTGCACACCTATACAGTTTTGGCCATATTCCGGGCTACACATATCGGATTCTCGAAATTCCAAAGCCCATAGTTAGATAATGACTTAAGCTATCTTTTTAAGCAAAAATATGGGCCAAACTCATATCTTACATCCCCTGGAAAAATCAGATTTCAACCAGATTCACACATAACCCTAATTTAGCTTTGCATGCAATTTATATGAGGTAATTTCTCCCTAATTTCATCTCAAAGATACATTTTAAGCATAAACCCTTATTATCTAGAACTAATTGCCCAGAAATTACTCATCCAAGTCCATAAATTTCACATGCATGGCCATTATTTGCAATGAAAACCCAAAGAGAACATAAAGACAACAAAAATCTTGACATACTTACCCAAATTTCTCTTTGATTGTGAGAACCTTCACTCTTTCCTTGCTAAACTCGAGAACACCACTTTAGATTAACATGATTTATACAAAGAAACTCAGATTTGATTCATAAAAATCTAAAGAATTGAAGAGGAGTTAGGGATGGAAGGATTTACTCTTGAATGGAGGGAAAACAAGAGAACAAGAGAGCAAGGGGTGTGCCGGTGGCCGGGGATGGCCGGAAAATGGCCGGCGACGGCTGACATGGCGGCAGCAGGTGGCTGGGCAGAAGAAAGGGGGCTGCTCTGCGTGGAGGAGGAAGAAGAGAGGAAAAAATGAGGGAGTTTGAAATAAAAGGGGATGAATGAGGGAGTGTGAAATTTTATCATCCAATTGTTATAATAACTTACCAAATACTCAAGCCCAAATACACTTCCTCCTTCACTTAATTCAGCTAACCAAGACAAATAAAATTAGATTAGGTAAAATAATTGGTAATAAACTAGCTAAGGTTAATTGGTATACCTTGGGTAGAATAAATTGATACAAAGTTAAATAAAGTAATTTGAATTTAAATTAGACGAAATCAATTAGTAATACTTAAAATAAAATAAAATAAATTGGTGGGATGATACTTAAGAAAATAAAATGAACGATAAAATATAATTAGGACGATTAGATGATTCGAGTATACTCGAAAATGTACATAAAAATTAATGTAACTTTCCTCGGTTAAAACCGTAAAGTTAAGAATCGTAAAATAAATTACATAACTTAACTCGAAAATAAATAAATAACCATAAACTCATGATAGTAATTATGTATGATAAGAATACTTTATCAACCGTGGTAATACGTATATAAAATACTATAACCAACCCATTTAGCCACCTCCTTACTCGAGACCTGTCGCCACAATAAAAATAATAACAATGGTAATAAAAATGAAACGAAAAATTTTAATAGCGTAATTTGGGTTAATCACGGTGATTATTATTTAGTTAATATGGGTTTTAGGGCGGGTCGTTACACAAGGATTGGCAGTGGGAATGATGAAAGAAATTGAAATGATTTTTTTTTAAAAATATGGGCCTTATCCCTCAGGAATAGATCTCATACCCCTCATACATGGGAGGTATCTAATTCCTCCCATTTGGAAGGGATAGTAATTTCTATGGAATTCAATTCCATTCCAAAAGGGGTGCTCCAAACAAGAAAAAAAGAAATTAGAACCCTTAGGTTTCTAATTCCATTCCAGAAAAACTCACCAAACAGGCCTGAATGTGTTATTGAAGGGGTGTTTTGCAACTCGCTGTTGGTTATTGGCTGTTTTTAGCTATTGGCTATTTCGTTAGCTATTTGACTTTTGGCTGTTTCGTTAGTTATTTCTGTTAGTTGTTTGTATTAGTTGTTTGTATTAAGAGTGTTTGGTATAGTTAGCTGTTTGCAGGGTGACTTTTGCTAAAATAGTTGGACATGCTTACATAACATAACATAATATATTATTATAAAGATGACTTTATGTCTACAAAGGTTTGATTGTTCATTTGGACATGCTTACATAACATAATTTAGTTAAGATTTTTTTTTTGGTAAACTCATCTCCTCAGCCTGCCACGTAAGAGTATCACCGATCAGGCAGTCAGGTGCCGCCAGAGTCATTCCAGGTACATCGTTGTCCAACAACCCCAAAGTACAATATATTATTATCCAAGAAATAATACATTATTGTTCAACACCCCCAAGGCACATCATATAAGATTAAATGGTAGGTAAACTAAGAAATATCAAAACTAATATTCTATTGGTAAAGTAACAGTCACTTAGTTAATTATTAGTTAATTAATTAAATATGCTCAATTTATCTAGAATACAGTTTCTAGATATAAGGAATCCTAAACAAATTAGAAATACGACTTTCTATCTGAGAACATCTGCAATGGTGAGTTTCAATTCGACTTACTGCTGACGTGGCATGAAATAAGAATGGAATGAGGTCGTATACGACATTTCACTGGTGAGAATGAGACTCGTCTCACGAGAATCTCGCCGTCAGTCTCGCGAGACGAGTTTAAAAGCGAGGTTAAGATAATAATATTTTAATCATAATTTTTTCTCTCTCCTCCTCCACCTCATTTTTTTATCAATATAATCAAATTAATTATATTATTAAGTAGGACTCACTCACTTTTTTAATTAATATGAGTTAAACTCGTACTCACCATTGGAAAGCAAGCTAAATAAAGGGTTAAATTTTGACTCTCTTGATAGGGGTCCACAGATTACATGTCAGCCAATTAGCCAAACTCAAGCTCACTATTGCGGATGCTCTGATTAGTATTCCTACTAGGTGTTTGGATATGTCTCTAAGACTAACCTACAAATATATACTTGTGTGTATATATCATAAAACAAGCAACAACGAATCTAATCTATTCTCTCTCGGGTAAACCACCATTGGAGGTTAGGAGATTTGGGGTGTGAGTATACTGGTGACACCGTAATTGGTAGCCACCATTCCGAAGTGTTTCCCTGAAGGATTCAAGAAAGAAGATTGCAATATTCGTGGGACAAGATTCACTGATACGATTCTAATCGCTTTCGCACTAAGATATCTGGATTCCATTCTACAGTGGTATCAGAACCTAATTGTTTGAACTTATTCTCAAATTAATCTTACCTAATCAGTTTAGGCCCAAATTCCCCAATTTAATTAAACTTGGTGTTTAATGTATCCACTTTATTTATGTGTTCATGTTTATGTAAGATAAACTTAGTGTTTATACCAATATTGAATTATACGTTCATATTCACTTTCCGACCCATTGTTTGATCATAAGATTGTATCCAAATGAATTGTGTATTTGTCCATGCCCAGATAACAAAGAGCTATGTATGATACATTAAACTGTGTGTTCATATGTTCCTTTTATACCAAGATCAACAGAGATTGTGTTTATATGAACTTTGTGTCATACCCAGTGAACATAACTTCTGCGTATATGCCCAACAACAAACTAGGTGTTTATTCAATTTTGCCAAACTTTATGTTTGCATTCCCAGTTGAGCCCTAAACATCAACGATGTGTGTCTGCCTTTTCTCTAAGACTATATGGCTTCCTTCATTTGGTATCAAAGCTTAGGTTAGAGTTTACTTGAGTTATTGTTTTTCTCAATTGTGAACTAGGGTTCATACCCATTTGAGTTTGTTGTGGAATTCAGTTACCCCCGTCCCCTGTTTGCACCAAATTGGTGTTGGTATTGTTGTTGTGGTCAAGGGTCATCAAGAATTATCTTATTGTCATATTTAGGATAAATAATTGTGAACTAGTGTTCATCAAGAATTATCTGAATGTCATATAAGTTTATGGTAGGATATGATCATTTAGGTGTAGTTGTGAAAAACTTCAGAAATTTTTGAAAAAAATTTAATTCATGACCGGCTCATGCCGATTTTGAATGGTTCAACTAGTGATCCGAGTCAACTGGGTTATTCCTGATCCAACCAGTCGAACCAGTTAAACCATTGACCCACTAGTCAACTGGTCATGAAAACATAGAGTTTCATAACAAAAACAAGCCGAACCACCTCAACAAAATTGCACAACACCCAAGGTAAATATCCTTTTCTGCTTTACTAAGTTAACTGTGAGAGTCATAAATGTCACACATTTGACATTTTATCTTTGAGGTAACTAACGGTTCACTGGGTACAATGGCAAATATAGCCAGCTTACATTATGGACTGTAACCAAGAATTCAGAAAGCATTCTTCCATTTTGCATATACAAATACAAAAATGGGGACAACTTTTATCTTTGAACTGGCCAAAGATTCAAGGGTGTAACAGATTATGTACTCAACTAGTGACTTGTGAGGAGATCATGAACCAAGAAGCTTCTTCCATCTGGCATATCCAAGGATGAGGATAAAAACCACAAAGCAAAAGGCTGAAGAACCCCCAGCAACATAGCCAAAAATGCCATTAATATTGTATAATCTACAAGGTATGTTCATCCCAAAAATCCCTGCAATCAGAGTATCAAGGGCCACAGCAAATGATGCAATTGTCAGAGTAAGCTGCAACTGAATAAGTTCGTTCCGCTGGTTGTCAAGCTGGATGTTGACATAATCCTCTGTGTCATCAATATACTCTCTCACCTGTTCAATAAGCATGCTTAGAATATATATCTAACAAAGTACACCCCCCACTCCCCAAAAAAAAAAAAAAAAAAAGGCGAAAGGCAGGGAGAACATTAATCCTAGCAATCAGACATGGTTATAAACTAAGTAATATCCAGTAAATAACCAATCGCCCAGGGTCCTATCATTTTAAAAGGAAAGAGAAATCAATACCAAAACTCAAAATGAAGCAAACTAACTTTTCAGCCTTTAGATCCTTGTTGCTAAGAATTGAGAAGGGAAGAACTCCACAAGATGGGGGCATTTGATAATGGATCGGATAGAAATACTCCCTCCATTTTTATTTAAGTGTCGCCTAAGTATTTGTGTCAAAAATTTTGACCGTTAATATCTTAATTTGTATAATGATTCATCAAACAAAATTGATGTCATTAGATTCGTAATAAAAAAAAGTTATTGAACAAGTATAATATCATATTCTTTTACAAAAATATTATGTGAGAAATTATTGATTAACAATGGACCTCAAAAAGCGTGAATGACAGTTAATAAAAAACGGAGGGAGTACATATTAATATGTTAAGGAATAACAATTAGACATTTTATATGTTTGAGTTTCCTATTCATATTAGGAATATTCTAGTTTCCTAATTGTTTAGGAATATTATTCTAGTTTTCTATTCAATTAAGTTTAGCAGTAGGCAGGTTATCTACCTATAAATAAGGCATTTGCTAGCCTTTATGATATATACTACATTGATATTGAATATTGAACTATTATGAATTCTTATTGATGTATCTTTTCTTGAATCCAGCATGGGAATGCTGAATTCTTCTCTTGAATCCAACACAAGGATGTTAAATTCTTATCTTTAGCTTTTCTTTATTTCCAGTTCTCTATCAACTTGGTATCAAAACGTGTTCTCGATTCCAAATTCCACCCAAAAAAAAAAAAAATCACTGCCACCCACTTTTCTAAAAAACGAAAAAAAAAGCCTCATCTTGCCTAAAAAACCCTAACCCCTAGCACTGCCCCTGCCTGAAACCGCCAACAACCACCACCCACCGCCCATTAACCACCCCTCATCCACCAACCCCACTGCCACCCGCACTGTTTAACCCCAAAATCCCAATTTCCCAACCCTAATCTGCAAAATTCCCAATTTTCAAACCCGAATACCCCAAAATCATCCTCAATTAGTCCCCCCACTTCAAATTGCCTTCACCCATCAACTTCCTACTCAATTTTGCCCGAAACCCCTCAACCAATGGCGCTCAACAGCCTCAGATTTCTTGGAATTGTTACTCCAATTTCTGCAAAACACTTAAGTTTGCGCAATTTGCCGTCTGATGCATGCGGGCTGTGGGCTACTGCTCGTTCATGTGAGTGTCTCGGTGCAGGCCTGTTGACGCCTGCGTACTAGGCTGCCGAGTTTCACCAGTGCTACTGTCCAAGATGCTGTTGCTGCAGTGGGGCGATCATGCTATTGTCTGCTGCTGGGTACTTCTTTCGTATGCTGCTGAGTGCCTTATTTAAGTTGTTGCCTGACTGTTTCTCGCTTCAACAAGTAGGTTCGTTGATATTTCATCATTTGTTTAAAATCTTGCTTTGATTTTAGGTTAATTGATAACTAGATGGTTGTTAATCAAGTTTTGTTGGAGCCTTAAACTTGTTTTCTGTTTCAAAAAAAAAAAAAAAAAAATTCAGGACAATTAGGATATTTACGTAGTTGCTTTGCTTTCTCGTGTGCATTAGAATTTACTCTCTGTGTTCTTTGTTGCATCTAAACCTCCTTATAAAAGGAGCTAAACTAAGTGTTGTCCCAAATGTTAACTTCCCTTTATACCGCTATCAATTTTAAATTTTCATTCCTATCCTTTATAAATTTCCATTTAATCCAAAATCATTAATTACTATTATTTTATTATTATTATTATTATTATTATTATGCTAACTATTATTATTATTATTATTACTATTATTATTATTATTATTATTATTATTATTATTTTTAATCCATATTTATCACTCTTCCTTATTAAAAGTCACCTATTTAACTTTTATTTCCTTCTTCTCCTTCTTGTTGTTATTGTTAGTAGTATTATTATTTGCAATCCATACTTGAATATTACTTTATTTTAATTTATTCCCTCTTTTAGCATGATATTCTAATTATATTGTGATCCCTAAATATTTGGTATTATTATTATTATTATTATTATTATTATTATTATTATTATTATTTCCAATCCATATTTATCATCGAACATCATTAAAAGCTACTTATTTCACTTTTATTTCCTTCTTTTTCTTGTTGTTGTTATTGTTGTTGTTAGTAGTACTATTATTTGCAATCCACACTTAAATACTACTTTATTTTAATTTATTCCTTCTTTTAACATGATATCCTAATTATATTGTGATGCCTAAATATTAAGTAATAGTATATATATTTTATGTCAATCCTTGAACCATAATTATGGTTTATAAAGATAAAACTTTGTGGTAATGTAATATGAATATCGGTACGATTTAAACCCTATTCAATTAAAAAAAACAAGTTTAGCTATTTATTTAATAATTTTATGGTAAATTAATTTTTGAGACTGAGATTATAATATGTGAAAATAAATATATGATGATAAGTTTAATCGATACTATATTTAAAATTACCGATATAATAAGTACATGAAGATAGGAATAGCCAAAGTGAGTTATATATTGTTCATACATTGAAAATTATTCAACCATATATATGATTATATATTAGTTGTAAATAATTAACATTATTTTTTTTCAATAATATTACTTAAATTATAAGTGTTTCATTGTACAAGGAAGTACAACTTTTTTTTTAGATTCATAAACAAGAGTTTGTATGTTATGTGATTTGATTACAAAGGTCATTAAGTCATGCTTCTATAGTACCTAAACTAAAACATATAACTATGTTTTGACCTATGTGTAACATAACTTCAATGTGCATCATAAACCATTAGTCATTAAATAACAATGTTGTTTATTTTAAACTTGTATTTATAAGAAATATTTTAAGAAAGGTAAAATTAAAATACTTATTTTGTACCAATTAATTATATATGTTTAATTTAGATGTCTATTGTATTTTTCCATAAACAAATAAATGACCAATAAATCAAATCAAATTTTAATATTTAAACTTAATCAAATTAAAATAAAATTATAATTTTTATAATACATAGAAATTTTTTATTCAATATATTAAAATTTATATTTATAATTGTTGGGTCAGCGTGTGCTCGCACACGCTGGCGAGACTAGTATTGGAAAAAAGAAAATACTTTAACCTTGCATGCCAATCACTAGAGCAATGGCATCATTAGAGGAGAGACTTCAAGGACTTGAGACAAGAGTTGGAGCTTGGCATAATAGACTATGTGAAGGGACCCAAGATTTAAAGACGGAGTTGAAAGATGAACTTATAGAAATTGTCAACAGAATTACCTCAAGGATAGATGCCTTTCAAACAGAATTTTGTGCTGCCAAAAGTCGGGTCAAAGATTTAGAAAGTGCAATGACGAGCTTCCAAAACTCTTTAGGTGGTGTCCATGGTAATGTCACTAAATTAGAACAAAGGTTGGACTCTCATTTGTCGAAGTGTGTGCCTGATCATAATGTGCTCAAACCTGCTCCAACAGATAAGCTGTTACATGATGCCCTAACCTTAGAGCGATCCATCATCGGAGAGCCTAGTGGAGGTCCCACCTCATATAGACCTATCCAGCACCACAATCACTGTAAGCTTAACCCAGAGGATATAGGTCACGAATATGATGCTTCTGACAGGTCACGTCACTGCCATAGAGATAGGAACCGTACCAACACTCTTAGACATTCTTCACCCAGGCATGGTTATGATCCCCTTAGGAATACAACCATGATACTCGTAAAGTCAAGGTTGATGTGCCTGAATTTGATGGTCGACATGATCCTAATGTGTTCACTGACTGGATAGACCGTCTACAGAACTACTTTGAATTTTATGACATAACTGACATAGCTAGAATTTGCTTCACTAAGATGGAACTTGTTGGGTCTGCTAAGAAATATTGGCAAAGTGTTGAAAGAGAAATTAACCACTTGCATGAACCCCCCATAACTTTGTGGGATGAGATGAAAGGTAAGCTGAGAGCAAAGTACCTACCAACATTCCACAAGCAACAAATGATGATTGAGAAGTTAAACCTAAAACAGTCCACCAGTGTGTCAGATTATTATCCTCAATTTGAGAGATGAAACTTAGGTGTGCCACCAGAGAAGAACCACGGGTTACCATAACTAGGTTTATCAATGGACTTAATGATAAGATTAAGGGTGACGTGAGTCTCCACCAACCTGAGTCCTTGATGGAGGCCTATCAGAAGACTTTAGAAATTGAGAAATACAAGAACCTTCTTAGGTGGACTTGCCAAGCCAAGGAGTCTTATCCCTCGAAGCCTAGCACCATTGACAAGACATCCTTTTATAGAGGCACCACCCATGACAATCAGTTGCCTAAGCCCAATAGCTAACCCACTTAGCTAGCTAATTCAACTAAGAGTGCTTCATCCTCTTTTTCCTCAACATCGTCTATTGTGTGTCATAAGTGTCATGAAAAAGGACATCCTGCCTCTCGTCCTAATCGTGCCCTTACCACATGGGGCCAACCTACTAAGGATACTGAGGGTGATGAAATTGTCTATCTTGTAGAGGGAGATACTGCTACTGAGAGTGACAAAGAGGAAGAGCGCCATCTGACTGTTATGCGATTTCTTCTTCCTTCAACCCATTTGACTCGTGGAAATGAACTGCAATTTTTGAAACTAAGATAAAATGTGCTAGTAAGATTCTTTGCTTGGTGATTGATAGTGGCAGTTCAATGAATGTGATTACTGAAAAGTGCAAAGTCCCCCTCCAGTTTGGTGCATATTTTGATACTATTTGGTGTAATGTTTTGCCTATGGATGTTGCTCACATATTTTTGGATCGCCCTTGGATTTATGACAAAGATGCCACCAACTTTGGATAGGAAAACACATATGAGTTTAAGCATGGGGGGAAGAAAATTAGGTTAGCTCCTGTTCCTCCCACATATCCCAATGAGCTTAAAGATTGTACAGCAATCGTAACCCAGGTTAAAACAGAACATCTAAGATTGCAGTTTCTAGGTGGATACAATGTTGTGCACATGCCCCATTATCAGACTCCATTTGAAGTTGTACAGTGTTGTTCCTCGACCTCCTCTTGATTTACTGCCATTGCCTATTGATTCTCGGCCTGCTAAACTTGCTGAGTTTTTTTACCAAACACGATTATGATTTGCATAATGCCGATGTTCAATAGAAAATTGCACTGAGTACTGACAATTCTAAACTTGCAGCTACTGTGCTTCGTGGGAAGTTACAGTTTAACGAAGTTGATTATGTGATAATATAATGTTGTCCTGAACAATTTCTAAAAGATTATTTTCAATGGCATTTTGCTCGATCCTTTTGGACTATAAATCACTTTGGCTCAATAGTTACTTACTTGGCTTCCCTCCTGATTTATCTTTTAATGATATCTTCACTGTCGAGGATGACATTTTGCTGAGGTACTTTTGCACCTTCCCAGTTGTTTGCAAGTTTTGCAGGTGGGTTTGTGACTTCTTTTGCTTCGGTACCCATACTACCTCCAGTTGAGCAGTGTGTTGTTATGATCTCCGTTGATGATATTGGCACCCTTCTTGCCAATAAGATTGTTCGCATTGCTATTAGGGGCTTTCCACAGTTCCTGGTTTGTTGGACCAGTCATCCGCCTGATCATTCCTGGTTTCGGCTGAAGCTGGCTAATGTAATCCTGATTCCTTGGGCTATGTTTCTTCATGCCAATGCTTCAGAGAAGCGTTTCTTTCAAGCCAGGGAGATTGATAGAAATACATATTACTATATTTAGGAATAACAATTAGATATTTTATATGTTTTAGTTTCTTATTCTTATTAGGAATATTATAGCTTCCCAATTGTTTAGGAATGTTATTCTAGTTTCCTATTTCTATTAGGCTTAGTATTAGGGAGGTTATCTACCTATAAATAAGGTCTTTGCTAGCCTCTAGGAAACACACGACATTGATATTGAATATTGAATTATTATGAATTCTTATTGATTATACACGGAGATGCTAATCTTTTCTTAAATCCCACATGTGGATGCTGACTTCTTCTCTTAAATCCAACACGGGGATAATGAATTCGTATCTTTAGCTTTTATTTATTTCCAGTTCTCTATTAAGATCATAGGTCCACGCAACCAGAACTAATCTAATAATCTCCCATCTTTCAGATGCAGAGCCTCGGCAAAAAGATGAGTAGAAGATAGTGCTTTTTCCGCAATATTTGGGTTGGAACTTGTTGTTGCCCAAAAACAAAAAAGAGAACTATTAGGCATTTTCTAACAATAAATGTCGTAGGACAATTGAAAAGTATAGCTGACATCATCTAATGGGCTGGAGCTACAAACAGATTTGTGTCAAGAAAAAATATGAAAAATGAAAACACACATTGCGTCCAAATCACAATCCCCCTTCCCCCAGCACTTTACTCCCCTTTTTGGTTGATGCTAAAGGAGAAACAAAAAGTCCATGATTCCCTAAAGGCATTCAATCAACCTCTTGCGAACAATCAAGGTCATACCAACAAGACAAGTGAATGTAACACACATTGTATCCATGCGCAATATATAAGTACACACATTCACACATCACATCTTATTTGAGATTGCACCTGGATTCACCATTCTACCCTGATGTATGCTATTTCCTTCCTATAGTTCACTTTCATTTGATTGTTTTATAGCTTCACAATTGTTTAAAATAGCTTAGTGTTGGTTTGGTAAGTGGACAACCTTTTAATCAATGAGATACACCAGAAAAATTTAATTTGAAATTGCAACTTTCACATGCAAAACAACCAATCCCCATATATGTATCTAAATTTTGTACAGTTCCACAACCCTAAAACAGCAAGCCTTGGGCCTGACACTATGGATCCAAATCCATGCAACATTATTTATTCTATAGTTTAGTCCCTTAACATAGTTTATATTGAAAAGGATCATTTCCCAACTTAGATTGTAATGGACTAAAGCAAAATGCCTCATTAAACCCCCTATACTTCTTTTTCATGTAGTAGTAGATATCAAAGGATTTCTAAATCATGGGTTAATTAATTGGAACCAGTATCTCTAAATTGCAAAATTTAGGGGTAAGACTGCTATATCCTACCCCTCCAAAACTCACCTAAGTAGGATTTCGTAGTATTGGTTTTCGTTTTATTAACATACTTATTCCATATGCATATGCATGGACCAAAGTAGCCAAGTGTGCACACACACTGTGTCTATTTGTCTCAAACATAATTCTTCCCTCCTTTTATTTATTTTCTCATACTTCTAAAGATGAAATGATGGTTGAATGTTAATAGCTACACCAGGTTGTCTCCCTCTGAAAGGCCTCTTCTTTAAATTCCCTTTTCTTCTTTTCCATTGCATGTTCTAACAATGCATAAGGGAACTTAGTAAGAAAGGGGACTTCACAATTAGTTTGTCTTATTCGAAACTCCTGTTGCAGTATTCTTCATAACATTTTGGCATTTTGGTATATCAAAGATCATATGGAAGCCTTTTGCCCTTGTGAGGTTTCTTTTAATTTTCTTTCTTTCTTTTTGATGGTGGTGGTGAGGGGGGGGGGGGGGGGGTGTTTGGGGGTTTTGGTCAACTGATGTTTCTATGTCCAAGGGGGAATGTGAATCACAGGATCTGTGGCTTCGTTGCAACTATGCTAGGTCTCTTTGAGATTTAGCCTTTTGTTGCCAAGGGTTTTCTGGAGCTTGTAATTCGATTAGGAGCCACCCCCTTGCTGAGAGGGTTTCATAGGAAGGAAACTGAAGAAGAAGGTGATGGTTGTTTCCGAGAGTATTTGGAGAGGAACCTAACAGCTTTTGAGGGAGTTTCTATTGAAAGAAAAGTTCATCAAGACCCATCACTTTAGGATAGCAAGAAGCATAACTCCTTTTTTGATATAGCAGATTTTGTCGGTACTTTATTTCGAAAGTACATCATTTTTGCCAGTTGAGCATCCGGTCTTTCGATATTATTTTACATAATATCTTACTTCTTCCTTTCAAATGGCTTTTTTGGGTCTACTGAAACCAACCTCTTCTTGCACGCCCGCTGCCTACATCTAGATCCCCTCAGACCCTGCATTGAAAGGACTATAATGGGGTATGTTTTTATTGTTGTTGTAATATCTTACCTCTCCCACAAGAAAATTGTTCTAACACTACATAATGCATCACACCCCAAAAAAAAAAAAACAAAAAAAAAAAAAAACAGGAGAAAGAAACAATCAGAGACTTGAAACAAACAAAAAGGCACATGAATGTCTCATCACATTAAATAGCACATAAAAGAGAGCCAAATTGAAATCATGAAAGAAATGACAACCTTTACAACAAAATGATACTTACAGACAATATCTTGTTCCGAGTTCCATCCAACTGCATGAAATAAGCCTCTAGTAACATCTCAAGATCTTCAACATCATCATCCCAATAGTTGCTTGTGACCAAACTGCCACTCTTGTATGAGCTCATTCGATGAAGATAATGTGGCCCCGGGATAATCGCATTTGTTGAAGCAGGATTCAATGAACCTTCAGATTGTTGGAATTGGATCAACTTCCTCGTAAGATATAAATGAGCCATATCTTCATTATCATCCAGCAGGTGTTCAATTTCATCACGTACCTATCAACGACAAGATTTAGAATTGGCATTTAGAGACTCTGTATAAGAAAGAGCAGCATCACCCGGTTAGCACCCCAACCTCTAACCAGGGCCAAAGAGACTATGATTCAAACAATCATACCTCTTCAGTCTTCACAATCTACAATGTTGACAAACTATTGAAGGGATAAACATTCAACACTACAAATATCTTCATTTGAGCACAACAAAAACCCAATAGTTTCCCATAATTCCAAAGCGTCAACTAGTATCCAAGACATGGCTCTTACTACATCCATTTGACGACTCTCTTAGTACACGATGCTGTTGTTCATGTCATGAGATTGTAGTTATGGTACAACCAAAACACATGCACACCCACGCATACACCATCCCCTAGGGATGGGTATGCGCCCACATGTGTGGGTGAGTGGGTAATGTGTGTGTGCCTACTGGGGGGGATGATGGTGTGTGTGTGTGTGTGTGAGAGAGAGAGAGAGAGAGAGAGAGATGCAAGAGTGGTACGTGGGTGAGTGAGAGAGGGAAAGAGTAGATGAGACACAAATGCCATAAGGCTACAACAAAATCAAAAACCTCTAGCTTTCAATTAGAGTACAGCATGTCCAATGTGCAAAGACATCCCTACGGAACCAGATAAATTTCCCAAAATTTGAGTCAATGATGATCAGTAGGATGACCACCTTTTTAACTTTATGCTTTGTGTATGTTGTTAATTTGTTCTTACCCCTTAATCAATACCTAGAAAGTGGACCAGAAAAAATAGACTTTTTAAAAATTTCTTTCCTATGGTTTTCTTTTCTTTTTTTCTTTTTTTTTTTTTTTTTTTTTGGGGAGTGAAGGTGGTGTTACTCAACAGCCATTTATCAGAAAGTTGGATCTTCATCCAATTTCTACAGCTACAACACTACTACAGCCACCTAGCATGTGTCATGCGTTCATGGGAATCTCACCCAAGGACATCATATACCAAGTCAGAAAGGATGTCTAGAATGATAACTCATAATCTGCTCAACAAGAATGGTCTACATTCTGTTATTATTCTTTGAGAACCCAAATTGATTTCTCAATGCCCGCAAGAGAGTTAAATGCCTTTGATTTATAATATTTTTAATTTTCTAGAGGAAAAATAGTGAATCAGTAGCTGAGACCAAAACACTGGGAAGGAACTACTCTCATCTCCAATTCTCTCCTCTTTTTCTTTAGGGACCTGATGTTACTCTATTTTCAACCTTTTGTTCTTGTGAGTTACGCAATCATATTTTCCATGGCTTTCTTACTATTGCCCATCATTCTACATCCATGCTCAAGTTATGTTGTGTCAAAAGAGATGCAATAGGTCAAAGTTTCAAATCAAAGCAACTGTGACCTCTTGTTCACAAGGCAGATAGTTCAATATCAGCATATGGCTACTATGTAGATTATTCGATATGAATTCATGTGCATTTCCTCAACCACCCCTTCTACTTGCACTACCATACTGGTAGGAAAGAAGACCTTGCACCACAACAAAACACACACACGCGCGCGCGCGCGCGCACACACACACACACACATATATAGAACTATGTTACCTGGACTCGGGACACAAGTGTCCGACACGGACACGGATCCGAGGGTCCAACATGGCATCCCTAAAAATTAAGGACACGGGGACACGGTATCCAAGGGTCCGACACGGCAGGGGAAACACGACCCCTTAGTTGCATAACATATTTAATTATATTAAAAGTGAAATATTATGTATTATTTTTTAAAGGCATTCTTAAATTGAACCCAAGAATATTTTAATTTAAATTGATTTGGCTCATATAAAAAATATATTAAGCCTAATTATTAAAAAGTCCAAAAAAATTACTACCACTTCAGCTTTAAAATAATCAAAATAAGAAAGAAATAATCCAAAAAAAACCCTAGGCCCAACTTGAATGTATGTGCTGTGTGGCCCTGTGGCTCTTCATGCCTCCCCCTCCCCCCCCCCCTCTTCTCTCTCCTCTCTCCAAAAAAACACAGTACGAAATGAAAACAACGTTCGCTCCCTCAGCTCTCTCTCCTCTCTCCTGTCTCACCGGTGAGCGGATACCGGCGACTTCTGACTGGAGAAAACCCACCGGTGGGGTCGCGTCGTCCATTCGACCAAAAGCCCCCAACTATCACCCCGAACACCCACCAATTGGTTGTCCAATTGTTCGATCTAGGGTTTGTCGCTGCCTAGGGTTCGTTCATGGCCATGTCTCGCAATTTCGGCCAGGTCCGCCACAAGTCCTGTGTCAGGATCCGAGTCGTGTCGTGTCCACCCTGGTACGGCACCCCTAATAGCCGAGTCCAGATATATATATATATATATATATATATATATATATATAGAGAGAGAGAGAGAGAGAGAGAGAGAGAGTATCCACTAAGATCTAGACTTCACAAAAAAGAACTATGTACATGAGCTTTTAATTTCCCATCTAAAGGCTATGTTTGTCACGTCAACCTTCATCCCCCCCAAAAAAAATGAATTATTACTAGTTAGTACCACCCCCCCCCCCCTCCTAACAACTACAACCAACTCAGTAATTAGGTTTCGATTTGAAGATAATCTCCACCATAAAAATGAATTATTACTAGTTAGTACCACCCCCCCCCCCCCAAAAAAAAAAAGAAAAAAAACAACATAATCATCAAAGATTAGAAATTACCCAATGATTAGGAATTACCCCTTCTTAATCAATATTGTCCTCTTCTCAGTTATAAATTATACATACAATTTACACCATGAAAATAAAAAGGGAAATTCCATATAAAGTTTAAGCATTTCCAAGTTGAAAACCCAATTGTAAATTATACATATGGCATATTGTAGGCTTATAATGACAAAATTTCCATGCCTTAGGCTATCATTAGAAATACCATTTAGGAGTCTTCTTGCCCTTAGTAGCTCCTTTCACATCTCTCTCAACTCATTTCTTTCAGCTCGCCCCTCTCACTAGACTGCTTGGGATTCGACAACCAAATAAAGTAAAGGAATAAATTTACAGCATTCTATCAAGTACCCACATCCAGAATATAGCATCTAAGCCACAAAAGATTGAAACTAACACAATCTAGAAGGAGAATCAGAGGCGAATTATAATAGGAAACTACAAAGAAATTACAAAATATTATTATTATTCCCTAGATACATTAGTATGTATTTCCATCACTAAATCAAAATGGGAGAGGTGGAAGAAAGTGAGCATGTTTTGGGAAATGCAATTATAATTTTAGGGACAGATAGTTCTAATGGGGGACATGTAATTTGAAACTTGAAAATTGGATTCCTAATTCTGTTTCTGGGTCATTGTCCAAGCAAAGGAGGGTACGATGGTTGTGCACGTGCATAATTACCAGGATCGTGGAATGCTCGGATCGTAGAACGGGGTTCGCCACCTCCCCGAAAACGGGCACACTAGGTAGCTTGGACCGTTTTTTCGGAACGAAATTCGTTCTTCAGGATCACCACTTATAAATTTAAATTTTCATTTTTGCTATGTTATTCTACTGATTATCATTAATTAGTTGAAGAATACTATAATTTCTCAAATACCTTCCATATTGATACTAAATACCTTTTATTTAGTTTTAATACGAGTTAAATATTTTTTCGATGAAATGGATTTTTATTAATTTAAGTAAAAGAAATACCCCTAATGTTGAACATGTTTGTTACTTTTGGCGAACCCCAACTAAACATGGTCCAGCCTACCTAGACTTCCAGTTTGACCTTTTTGAATAGAACATAAAAGATACCTGACATCCAATTGTTTATGCCAGCGTCCATGCCTGCTCCTACAAGCTCGATTATGGTAGTTCGCACCTTTCTTCAAACACAACAAGCATCCATTGACATTCGAAGTCTTCTACTACTCAAGCCTTCACTCTTTTTGCTGTAGATCTGCTACCTCAGTAGGTGAACCCCGAAGTTTTTTATCTCAATCCATAACTTTGTTCTTCCTCTTTGAAGAACGGATCGCTGGGAATGCCACTTTTACCGTTTTGGTACGCAAATGACCCGCGTTTTGGAACACGTGTTCCAAAACACGGTACACGGGACACTCGAGCGTTTCCGGTAACTATGTGCACATGTATGGTAGTTGGGGGAGGGGGGAGCATCGGTGATGCTGGTGGTGGTGGTCATGGTGGTATGTGAGAGTAATAAAAGTGCGAACAGGAAATATTGGGGTTGTGGTGAATGTGTCAACTGTGATGAAGGTGGTGGGGTGGTCCCTGCGGCGGTCAGACGAAGGCGGTGATGGGGTCTATGGTGGATTGGTGGCGGTGGTGGTTGACGAAGCGGTGACTATATAAAGAAAAATAGAGACATAAAGAGACAGATCCAGTGGTGCAAGTGGCAATGAGGGTGGCGGTGGCCGGAGCTGGACAGCATTGGCTTTTTCGATGGGAGGAAACAAACAAAAGAGGGTGGAAGGAGCGTGGTTTTCAAAATCACTCTCACCCTTGATTTCAATACGGATGGCTGAGACATGCTTAAATATGCTTACATATCTATTTTAAGGCCATGCCTACATGATAAAATCCTATCGTGTGTCTGTGTGTGTGTGGCACAACTCACAAGTTCCATCAAATGAAAAGGAAGGTAGTAGATAAAGGACTTAAACTAACAACAGAAACAGCAAAACAGCCAAAACATATCTTTTTCTTACTGCTTGCCTCTAAGGGGTACCTACTTGGGAAGAAAGATCAAGGCGCTATTGTCTGCCTCTTCACAAATTTAATCACTATACACAGAAGAATCCACTAAACTCACTGCCAATCAACTAAACCATAGCATCCCATAATCAAATCAATATTAACAGATAATTTAACTGTTTGGCCTCCATCATTAAACTAGTGGAACTACGACCTGTAAAGAACATTCAGCGGGGATGGGAAAATGACGCATCAAGCTCAACAAGCTATAGGGAACCTCAAGAATCCCGTTAGCAAGGATAGTGCAATGCAGGGGTGGTTCTTATGGTCAATCGCCGAGGGCCATTCAGCAATCTTGTCATGTACAAAACAAGAACTTGACAGCTAAGGTGAGAGACCCAGTGATGGCAGAACATTAGAAGACGACTAAGGAATACGCCAAAGCAGCATTAACTTGAGGTGTTGCTTCAGAAGAAATTAACTCGAGGAGAGGATCAAATTCTTCGTTTGAAGAAGCCATCTCGATTGCCTCATCTAGTGCCGCTCGAAAATCTTCACTCAACTTAGAATCCTCGTTAGAGCAGCTAGATGAAGCAGCGGCATTGAGATGATTCTTTTCTGGGGTTTTCAAGATGGACAGAACTTCTTCCAGATAGAAAGTTTTTACCTGAAAAGACATAGGGTGATTCACAGTCAAGCAAGGAAGCGCGTCTAGATTTCAACCCAGATAGAAAAGAGAAGGAAATGTATTTACAGAACCCAAATTATCAAATCATACAGGGTAAGTGAATCCAGCCATCAGTCAGTAAGGCTGCATTTTTATTTTTATTTTTTTGGATGGGGGAAGTGTATTGGGTATAGAATAGTTGCTTATGACCACTCCAGTGGTCGGCATAAGGCTTTCTATTACCGACAAGAAAGACACTTAAAAACAATCGAACTATAAACTCAATGTGCGGGGATCCAAAACAAAAAAAGCATATATCACATCTAACCCAAAAATTAAAAAATCAATAAAAAGATCATAGAGGAAGCACTCCTTGGACTAGTTTAAGAGTCCTGTAGAGTAAAAGGCACAAGAAATAAGGCATCTATAGCAAAAACTCTGATAATAGTAAACAGATTGATTCCAAAGATGCCATACGTCACACTTCCCTAATGGAATCCATTTCCACACTGATTATATGATTAAGTACCATTGCATAAGGCATTAATGGGGGAAAAAAAAGACTCCAACATTTAGAAGCAAGTAATACACAATGACTCCAACATTGAAACAAGTAATACACAAAGACTCCAACATTTCAGAAACAAGTCATACACAATGTATTCGAAGCAGAGCGCCAAACATAGATGAAATAAATTAAAGTAGAAAATCAAATCCAAGGGGGTAAAAATCTCATCCAACTACCTGGAAGAACAGAAATTTCAAAACAGAAAACATATCGCACAATTCAACAGTTATCTTACTGTGTCAAATAATCCCAGTAACAGACTTGAATAGCCAACCATAGAAAAATTGAAGACTTTGAAATTAGAAATTGTAAAGCAGAAAACTTGAGCCAATTAGAATGCGTAAGGAAAGCTCAACGAGATACCTTCTGGACACGAGCGAGCAAGCGGGTCAGATTACTTTTTAAACTCCTCACACGCTCAAGATTCTTGGTACTGACATTCTGAGCCAATTCATCCAGGACAGGATAAGCATCTTTCTCAAGTTCGCCAACATTGGAGTCTAAATATGAACACACCACCTCCAATGCAATCTCCAGCACCTGAAATTCAAATGGAAGTTCTTGTTGTGCACCATCAACAGTTTCTGAAGTATGTGCCCATTGCGCCACACTAGAATGCATTTCTTCATCCTGAGCATCAGCCGGGCTTGTTTTATTCATTGTAGCTGGGTCTTTACGAGTTAGCTGCTGCCGAAGCTGGTCAACAAAAGGAAGAACTTCCTGCCGGAGAGGATCAAGCAAAAGCGCCTCTTCAGCAGTAACAATCGCCTTTATGAACTCTAAATTGACAACCATTGCCCATTCTCTAGCTGTCATTGGACACAAGAAAATGTTGAATCCCTCACAAGTCACTATCATATGAATAAACCAAGTCAAAGACACAATGTCAAAACTAGCTTATAAGCAACAATCACAGGAGTATCTTTTCTCAGACAATGAGTCCCCTTTCAAATTCTTTGACTTTTATTACTATGGAGTATTGATACATTATCATATGTGGTCACTTACTTCAACTTGACAGTTCCTTTCAACGACTGCTTCATACACCCTTGGTCAAAGGGTACAAACCGTGGGTTCAAGAATACGAACTTCTGGAAGACCCAGTACACCCCCAACCCCCCCCTCCCCCCAAACAAATCGCCCCACACGCGTGCAAAATACAACACAGACTGCAGAAAGTAGTAAAACTTATATAAATGTTTACAGAACTGATGCTCATGCTCATCTTCCAAAATAACAGTAAAAGTAAACAAAACACGTTCTCCATTTTCCCACTTCTCTCGCTCCCCTTTCACCATCTCTGTTTCTGCTATAGGACAATTGTCCCACATCCACTCATTGCCGAAGATTCTGGGTTGAAAGTCACGGAAGCATCGGCAATGGTAGCAAAGCAAAACCTTAACACAGTTCATCCACCGCATTCCATCATCCCAGGGTATGCTCTAGAATGGGGTTCGGCTTAGCCCAGAAAAAAATAATAAAACACAAAAAAAAAAAAAAGCATTGTGCATCCAATCATACTTGACTTATGAAAAGCCAATCACTAAAAGTGTTAATAATGCCTACAAATAGAGTGAAATCCTCTCACAACAAAATGGACAACAGTCACCAAATTGCCAAAGTAGAGACTTTGCAAGTGAACATAGTAGACTTCGCCTAAGGAACAAATTACCAAATTGCAAGGATTTTGCAATCGGGAAGGCACTTACAACCTATTATTTTGGAGTTGAATTAACTATCCAGTTTCAAATAAACTTTCGACTTGGTGGAAATCCAATTTTCTAGCTTCTTCCAATATTAACCAAATGAAAGAAATTAGGAATACCCCACCCCGTAAACAAGTGAGATGTAAGTGGAAACACCTGATTCAATCAGCACAGACAAGGAAGGGAAGAGAGAGGAGAGGGTTGATACCAACAATATTGGAGGATTGGGAGAAAACAGGGCCAAGAATTCTCAAATCCCTAGCCGGAATTCCGACGCGTTTAATAATGGCCCCTTTATCCAACTCAATCAACTCGGACTGTCCGAACCTATCAAACTTCATCCACAACCTAGCTCCAGCGATCTTTTTCTTGGCTTTACTGGAAGAAGCGGGGACGCTTCCGCCGGCACAAGTAGATGCCGGTGCATTATTCGGCGTACGAACAACCTCGACGGACGACGTTCCAGGAGCAGCCGACTTCTTCGAATTTCGCCGACGGAGAATTGTCCGGCGAAACGAGAAGGGGTTCTTCCCCATCTATAAGTTAACTGCCTTTTTTCACAAAAGCACCGGCCGAGAAAGGAGGAGCCAGCCGCTGCGAAGGTGTAGTTGACCCGCCAACTAGTGTTTGGCCTTTGTATGCCATAAAAAAGTTTAAAAAAAAGAAAAGGTTCTCTCCCCAACTCCGAATAATTCGCCGGATAATAATTTAGGTAAAAGAATTTATGTGAAGTGTTGGTGTTTGTATAAGTGTTTCCCTCTATTTTTTAGCATTAATGTTTATATTAGTTTTAATTCCTAACCTGTTTATTTAGTTAAATTTACGTGTTTGATTACATCAAGAGAATCATAAATTAAATTATCACCTTACAGGTCCCACGAATGGTGGGCCCAAACTTTGACCCAATCCCTCCCTAATTTGGGGCATCAAGGGCAACTGGTCTTGGATCACCTTTTTGAGTTGGGCCTCATCCCATGTTGGCGGGTAGGCCGAGGAGGCGGTCCATTGGGCAGCCTTGGCCCAACGTTGAGTACGAGCTTTGGCCCATTGACACACGAAGGTCGGCTGACCTTGGGCTAGTTTTGGTTGTGGGCTTTGGTCCTCGTTGCTTGCGCAGCTAGCCCATTGGGCTCACCAAGGTCGGGGCCTTAGACTGATAATAACTATAGGCTTTGGCCCTTGTTGCTTGCGTAGCTAACCCATTGGGCTCACCAAGGTCGGCTGGGCTCAAGCTTGCTTTTTATTTTCGGCTTCGGCCCGTTAGGTCTTGTAGATAGCTTGACCTTCCTTCCTTTCGTCTTTTGGGTTTTTCTTTACTATTGACTTAAGCTTCGGTTTTCTTCCTCTGTTTTTTTAGGAAACTTCCTTGAAATCTTGCAGCAATATGAGGAAACCCATGGAGGTGGTAATGTCGTTCATCAACGAATTTGGGGTTGATACTTTGGAAGCAGGTGGGTTTGCACCCTTTTGGGCAACAATAGTAGTTTGGGAGTCCCGGACTCCGCGTGTCATCGGTCGAGCCATGGCCAAAAAGTTTTTGGATACGACCAACACATTTCACCTGCCTGTGGGGGAAATGATGGTCATCTTGACCGACTTCGTCATGATCATCGGCCTGAGCCGAGGTGGCGACGATGTGGTCTTTGACAACCATATGAATTACAATGTAGTAGTGCTGCTTGAGTATATTATTGTACGATTGCTCCTGGGAAAGGTTTGGTTGACCTTTCTTATAGTATGTTTGAGGCTATCATCTGGCACCCAGCCTTCGCATCCTTTGCATTGAATCAACATTGCTTCATCTTCATGGCATATTTCATTGGGGCCACCATCTTCGCCAATCGAGGAGACGATATTTACCTGTGATAGATGGCTATTTTGATAGACTTCCATAATATTCACAATCTGAATTAGGCGGAAGTGGCTTATGCCAACTTCGTGCGTGTAACGTGGTTTGTAAGACCTCGGTTTTGTCGTTCTTTCTCAGGGAGCTGGCGGCCTTGGTCATAGAAACTAAGTCAATGGTCGGGATGAGATTGCTAAGGTAAGGATATCGGTTTGAAGGGATCACAACGCAAGAAACAAAGCTAAGGTCGGTCAAGGAATGGAAAATGGGCTTCAGAGGTTTTCGGGATGCAAACGGGGATGAGGAAATGGGTTTTGCAACAAGAGAGTAACGAGAAGGGGAAATCAAATGGTAACTCCATTAGAAAATACCCACCGGGCTTCCTCTTTCAAGGATAGTCCGGATTAACTTCCCCAAAGTCCATCGACAGACCCGGGGGAGTTAATGGAACGGAATTTCCTAGTTAGTTTCTATTCGCTTTCGCGAACTAGAATACTAACTATCCTAATTCCAACCTTCCAACAAGCGTTGGATGTATTCGGGATGCTTTCGCACCCAAATACATCCCACTTGAGGGAAGGATAGGATTGGGAAATTGATTTCCCAACTAATTACTCACTAATATTGCTAACCCAAACCTAATCACCCATTCACACCCTTAATTACCCCTTAACCCATAGGGTTTCTAGCCACTAATCATGACACTAACTATGCTAACAACATCCAAACCAAACCTAAACATGATTTCTAACATCAAACAACCATAAACAAGCAAGATAATCAAATAACAAGCAAGAACAATTAAAGAACAAGCAAAGTAATTAGAAAAGTAATTAATAAAGGAGTTAAGGGAAGAGAAAACTTATCAAAGTGTTGTAGATGAACAAGAGAAAGCAATAAAAAGATGACCCAACAATCTTTCAATTGTTTGAATCTCCAAATCTTCAATAACAAACTCATATCTCCAAAACCCTAGATTAATCTCTCACTAATCTCTGTCTAAAACTCCTAATTACAAGTTGGAAATTGTCTAAGTCTATCTCCCTAGATGCCCCTAAGAAATCGTGAAAGAGAAATATATATACAAGTGAAAATTGGTTGGCAAAATGCAGCACTTCAAGCCGAAAACACGCGCAGGACATAGGGAGACCGTGGTCACGGTCTCATTCTGTCCAGCGAAATCTGTATGAAGATTTTTTCCTTCGAGAGACCGTGGCTACGGTCTTGCGTAGCGAATTGCAGATTTCGCTTCTCTTCGCACCGTTGTGGCTACGGTCTCCCAAGACCGTGGCCACGGTCTTGCTCGGCCTAGCCTCTTCTTTCCTTGGACAAGTCTTGAACCCATCGTGGCTGGGGTCATCATGACCGTGGCCACGGTCTAGCTCGGCTTCAACTTCTTCCGCTCCTGACTTGACTGCACCGTGACTGCGGTCATCATGACCGTGGCCACGGTCCAGCTCGGCTTCAAAAGGTCTTCTGAGCATTTTGACATGTCCGGCCTTTCCGCATTCCTTCGCTTTCGACTCGACCAAGATTCGGGAAATATCGGGATTCCCAAAATAGTTGCAAAATGGCCCTTTTTGCCACATTTTGCATAAAAACTCCGAAATCTACAAAATTACCAAAAACGCATTAAAAGTTATTGAATTAAACTACGAAACAAGTCAAAAGCCTAAGGATTTAGGCGGTATTTAGATACAAAATTGGGTCTAAACACCCCCCCCACACTTAAACTTTTGCTCGTCCCGAGCAAAACAAGACAGGAACTATCTAAACTAACACTAACTCCTCTGTCGTGGGAGAGAAACGGGTGCATTTAGCGTATGCACTAAGCCCTTTGAATCCCCCGGCAGCCCGGGTGGACGAGATGGACTCGTGAGGGTTTGTAGCGGCCGTGCCCACAAAAGCCAAAGAAAAAGGAGAGAGAGAAAGTGAAAACAAAACCGAAGAAAAACAAAGGAAAAGAAAAACAACAGCTTGGCTTCAAAAGATCTCGAAATCTAAATCAGGAAAACGTTATTAAACCTCCAAAAGGAACCGTTATGAGCATCTCACAAACACCTATCCTAAGCACAAGTCAGTCTTTGAGATTTTCGATTTCCTACATCTAGTGTCAAGCAAAACCCCATGTGCGTAAGTGCTAGTGGGTTCCAACCGAATCCAAAAGACTCCAACGACTCATGCCCGAGCTCAAAAACAACGAAACGAACAAGGAACGAGTTGCCCTTCCTCGCATTTGGTCGCCCTTGGCTTGGTCAGGGCCGTAGGTGATGCAAGGAGAGGCCCCACACTTTATTAACGATTAAACTTTTCTTTTCGAGTTGGGTAATCCTAACAAAATTTCTTTTTCTTTTTCTCTCTCTTTTTTTTTCTTTTTATAGGTCAGTATTAGCCTTACTTTCGGGAATTGGACGGCCCAAATATGGGGTTTACCCTCCCAACACAGTCTTTTCCATACACACCTCCGCCGAGAATTCAATATGGGAGGAGCTTAAGGGGTAATAGCGCCGTACCGCTAATACCGGGCCCGTGTAGGTTGGCTAAGTGTATTGTGGTTGATGTCATTTAGCGACACGCTCCACTTAATCCGGTTATTGTAGCTTTTCTTTCTTTTTCTTTCTTTTCAACTTTGCATTTGCTAAAAAGGGAAACAAACAAAACAAGCTCGGACACGAACCCCTAGAATTTCCCGACTTCAACCAGAACGTGAAAGGAATCGGGGGTTTCACTAGACACTTGATGAAGGACATCTAAAGTAATAAGTCATGACTAGTGCCCGAGACAGGGTCGAAAACGCTCAAACTGGTTTCTTTTAAAGAAGTTTAAGAACGGCTTCTCAATTTCGACAACAAGACCCAAGAAATAAAGCAAAAACGAAAACGAAAGAAAACTTTTAAGGTTTTCACTCTCTTTTTTCTCTTTTTTCAAAAAAAAAAAAAAACCAGATTTTAGGCAAAAACTAGAAAACAAAAACAAAAATGCTAGGTGATCTACCCTTGAAACAGAATATCTCCCCCCCCCCCACACTTAAAACGTCACAATGTCCTCATTGTGGAAAGGTGTCACATGAAAAGGGTAGAGAACCTACAAAAACAAACAAACAAGAACAACTAGCACATAAAAGTGGTGGCGACCCGAACCCACATGTAACAACCCGCCCTAAAACTGTATTAATTAATGTACTAATTGTCGTAATTATCTAAATTACGTTCTAATTTTTTTTCTTTTTCGATTTTATTTAATTTAATTATGTAGCGGTGACAAGTCTCGAGAAGGAGATGGCAAAAGGGTGTCGAGTTATCGTTTTAAAAATCTTTGAGTTTCTTAATTCACCCGTTAAGTTAAACTACTTCGGGTTTTATCGGTTACGTTATTTCTTTAACCAACAAGGGGTTTAATTATTTTACTCCTTAACATTTGTATTTTATTATCCAAACCTTAATTTATTTAGGTTGTACTCTTTTTATTTATTTACAAGTAATACTTATATTTTACCTATTTAATTTCTCTTTAATTTAAGGTTCCAATTTATTGTACCGATTTGTTATCGATTAATTTTATTTAATACAAACTAATTATTTCAATCTAATGTACTCACACTTATTTTATTTTATTACTTGATGTTTCTAATGTCATTAAGCCTCTAATTGTTGTCCTAATTTTAATTAGTATGGTTATATATTAAGATAGAAGGTGGTAGGGGGTCATTTTTTTTTTTACACTTTCTAATTTTCAAACACCAAACCCACTCCTCTCTCTCTCTCCTTCCCACTGCCGTGCAACCCTCCCCCCCTCTGCTGGTGTTTTCCGGCGACCGGCGCCGCTCCAACCGCCGTCCAGAGGTGGCCGCCGGCCACTCCTCCCCCTCTCTTGTGTTTTCATCAATTTTCTTCCCCAAAGGTAATCTCTCAAACCCCCAATTCAAATCCAATTAAACCCTAATTTGAAATTCATGTTCTTTTTATGTTATTCTTGCAAATTCCATCCCTTTTATACTCCTTTAGCATGAATTCAAAGTTGTGATTGTAATTGCTAAGTTAGGGTTTGAGTTTGGGTTGAATGCATGTGAGTTTTGAGTAGTTCTTGAGATGTTTTGGTTGAAATTATGTTGAATAATGATTTTCCTCTTTATGCATGTGGGTTTATTGAAGAAACAGTGAGTTTAGGGACTGATTATAAGTATTGATTAGGTTAAATAAGTGTTTTTATGCTCTAGTGTTATAAATTGGAGAGTTTTCATGAAGAAGGTACTAGTTTAAATGTTGTTTCAAATAGCATGTTGTAATCTATGGTTGCATGTGAAGTTTATGGCTGTATTTGAATAAGTTTTGAGTGTTTATTTCTGGAAATATGGTGAAAGTTAGCTAATTTGAGGTTTGGTTGTGAATTGGTATGATTTAGGAGCTTAAACAAACATTAGAAATGAGATTAAGGAGCATTAAGGTTCTGTTTGGGAATCTGATTTTTACAGAGAATTTAGAGTATGATTTTAACCCATATTTTTACTCCATATGATAGTCCAAGGTGTTAGCTAACTATAGGCTTTGGAATTTCAAGTTTCCGACATGTATAGACCGAGTTATGGCCAAAACCGTGACGACACGAAATTAATTACGTTTTCTGAGTCAGTGACTTGAGAGCAGATTTTCGTCCACTCGGAGACTTTATTAGTTCTTGGGGTAAACATGAAAGTTTTAGGCCACGTTGCAAGCTTTCCGGAAAGATATGGTTTGTAGACATCCGATATCGAGAGTGAGAGTTATAAGGTCGCGAAGAAGGGCTGTCCATAGACGTTCTGCCCAGAAAATTTAGTAATAATTTAAGGTTTTGTGATCCAATGTCAATCTTTTGAGGGATTCTTTTATTGGAGATCCTTTGGTCAATATTAGAACATCCAAGAAGTGTTTCCTAAGTTGAAAATGCTTTCTCTTGAAGGTTAAGGTTATTTATCAAAGTTAGGATTTTTGGTGGACAAGTTTGAAGGTTTAAATTATAGAGTGTTAGCGACCTAAGGTTGAGTTGCGAATTGCATCAGTAGTACAAGAGCTCTTTGAGGTCTAATGATCCTAGGATTTAGTCCTTCACCAATTCTTAAATCCAATTTATCCTTCAAACACTTTCAAAGCTCATCAATCTATCTCTATAAGTTTGCTTCGTCGCTTAGCGACCTACCAAATTAAAACCAAAAGCACTCCGTAATCCTTACTCTAGCTTCTCGCTTCCTTAACTTCCATTCTCCATTGATATAATTACTTTAAGTCTTTTCACATATTAAATTACCTTTCGTTCTTGTTCAAGCCTCTTTTGAGTTCGTATCAAGAAATCAAATCGAAGGTTTTTAAGTTCCAACTTTCACGACTTCACTGTCCGGCTATTTTTCAGGCCCTTACCTTCATTTTTTTAGACTTCGGTCATGTTGACGAAGTTGTAGATCATGATTTTCCCTATTCCGAGATGTACTCGTTTGCTTAATTCCGAGTTTTCTAACCCGAGTTATACTAAAGGCATTATTTCTTAAAAACCTGAAATTTTCTTTCTAAGTTATTTCATTCTTAGTTCTTATGTTACTTAACTTTTGAAACTCACTAAGAACTTTATTCGGTTCTCCATTTTATACTTTTCTTATCTTAGTTCCCAAGCCATGCTAAGGCCGAGACGCACCGCCTAACATCGCATCGATTCAAGGTACGCAAATTGTCCAACTTTTACCATTCAAGCACGTTTCGATGCTTATTCATTCAATTTATATCATGATATATGTTATGCAATAATATTTTCAAAGGTGGTCCCACCTTATTAGTATCATTCTAGCTAGTCGTGTAGTGCTAACCTTTATTTCTTCTATAGGGTGCTCCTGATCAGAGTACCAGACTGCTGTCCGATCAGATAGCGATCACCCTCCCAAACTCCAGATCGGTTTGGGGCGTGCGCGTGTTAGGTGCTTTGCACCAGATCGTAAGGGATACCACTCTAATTTCAATTATATATATATATATACCATGTTCACTTTTATATGCTTACATCTCTGTCAAATCCATTTTAATGTTTATTTAGCCCCGTTCCCGTTTTCAAAATGAATTTAAATGCCGGCACCGAAAACCGCTTTCGAACGGTTTGACGTGTTGGAGGTTTGTGTACTGAGTGTTTCCCCACTCACTTTTGCGCCTGTTTTAAATGTTTTGTTTTAGGAGGTTCGAGCTCCCAAGGCAAGGGTAAATCCAGTCAGAAGTAATCCGACCCAAGCAAGGTAGACTCCGAGGTCTTTCGCAAATAAGCAAGGGCATTCAGGAAATTGAAGAAGTTGTGGAACCTTTCTACTTAAATGATTATGTACCTAGTTCAAGTGTTGTAAAAGTTGTATTATGAGTTTGCTTATGATGGAGTTAAGCTTATCTTTTCCTTGTGGTTTTGAAGTCTTTTTGGTGGTTGTGTTGCCTTGTCCCGAGTGGGGACGGCGGTAATACTCCAGCTTAAGTGTACCGCTGCGCTAATCACAGGTTTGGGTTCATAATTAGTGGTTTAATCTTGTGGTTAAAAGTTGGGGTGTTATAGTTTTGGTATCAGAGCCATGTTATAAGTGGAATTTGGGGTTGTAGAATTCTCTAAGATAGTGAGTATTATGCTTTAGACTTGAGAGGGAAAGTTAAGTATGTGTGGGATGTGTATCCCTTATGGTCAGTTTGGGAAAAATTTGTGATTATGTGGGATTTGTTGAAGAGTATGAAGCTCTAGGTGTTGTATAGAGTATGAATTGTTTTCCTTGAAGGTATACAAGATTATATAAATTTGGGGATAGCTCTATTTACAGGGGAAGTGCTACCGAAATTTTCCCAGGATTTTAGAGAACTCTAGTCAAATCTTAAGGAGAATTTAAGTGAAATTTGAGTTGAATCTAAGGGTTTACGCAAGTAAAGCTTGATAAGTATATTGGGGAATAATGAAGCCTGTTAAAGTACTTTTTAAAGGTTCGTAATTGTTAATGTAACGATTATAATACAAGTCCCAAGTGGGATTGGTGTAGGGTGAAATGAGTATTTGAGCTTAGTATGGGAGAAATTTGTTAGGACGTCCAAAATGACGCGAGTTAAGGGGTACAAGAAATTGTTAAAAAGAAATTGAACAAGAGCTTCTTTGATTGCTCATAAGGGAATAACTTGGTTGAGACTCGAACCTTGCCATGTGTTTTTGTTTCTTTTATTTACGCCATCAAGTTTTCTTTAATTTGTAAGACTTTTAAGACCTTGCGTTTGCACTTTATGTATGATGTAGATGGACGCCAACGGAAACCCTCTCCCAAATCCTTTCGCGATGTTCATGGAACCTTCTACGAACGTTCAAGCCCATCTCAAAGTCTTGCAAGATGCTTTCGAAGTTCATTGCGCCGCAAATCCAAAATCGGAGTACCATGACGATGATTGTCGAGCCCGATGCTTACTCGCCACTCTTCCCCACGAGAGCCCGTGGGATGATATTAGAGACAGGTATCGCCAAGACGTCATGCGTGGTGCCTTAATTACGTTGGAGCTTGGAACCAAATAGCCATGGAGGCAGTTATCACACAAACTGGGCAATCATTAGGCCTCCATGTCAGCAAGCTAGGACCCTACCTACACGAGATGCTAGCGTTGCCCGCTCCTCCTAATGCAGGAGTGACTCCACCGCATGTGTTTTCTCCACAGGCGGGTGAGGTACGGTTGCACTTTACCCCTCTCATTACGGGACGCTCGATCGTTCCGAGATCGCCTACTCATGGGGAGACTACGCCCACAGCCCGAGAGGCCGGGGAGGAAGAAGATGATCCTAGCATGGATTGGGACCAAGAAGTGGAATGCCCAGAGCCTAGGCACACCAAGAACCGCGACGAGGGAACATCTACTCATGTAGTGCCAGTAGCGAAGCGCTTTGACTGGACCGACTTGGGGCCCAAGATTCGTCGCACCAAGCGCAAGAGTGTTCGTCCCTTGCAACTACGACACGTGGAGGAAGCTAGGGAGCAGGAAGGGTCTAACTCACAAGTTTGAAGAAGTCAGAATATAACTAACTTTTGTGCAGGGATAGCTAGGAAGCTAACCTTAGATTAAGCTAGATGACTGCATACACATTGCGGGTGACTAAATATTTTGCCTTGGGTCACCTTTGTAATTAGTCAAACTATGCTGATTTTGTGATCTCCCTTTGATTATTTTGCGAAAGGGGAGCATTGATTGTAACTCGGGAAAACCTTAGAACTTGTTTATTTGCTATCGCGCTGTTTTATGAATGAAGGGCGGAAAAGCCTGCCGTAGGACAATTAAACAAGGGTTTTCATTCCCGCAATTGGTTGTGATTGGGTGCAGTAGTATTATATATGTTGGGTTTTCTTTCTTCTTTACTGCATAGGTCGATGTATCTTATGATATTATGGGATTGTGAGGATTTTAGTTGGGGTTTCTAATATTACATGCATGTATGTGGGGGTTATAACCTAATGAAGTAACAAGGATCCTATAAGGAGACGCTTGGTAAAAACTTAAAACTTCTATGGCTGAGTTATGAAAAGGGGGAACAGTGTTAAATTATGTGGAATAATAATATGCTTTGTTGTTATATTGTAGCACGTCGCAAAGTTCGGGGAATTCACCACCACTAGGAGGGTCCGAGAGTGAAGCTTCGAGAAGAAACCAACTTGAGATACAAGGGCCTCAAATTAACCCAGGATTAGTTACCCATCCTGAGTCATCTTTAGGTTCCGCCCCTCTTAATCCACCACCATATCCTGACCCCTTTGGGATTTTAGTTCAAGAATTACTCAAGTGTATACCCATACCCTCTGTGGGTCAAGCAAGTCAGCCTAGGGAAGAGAATTACGCAGATAGGGTAGCCACGAGGAACCCAACCTTTTACACGGGAAGTTATGACCCCGTAGTACTAGAGGAATGGATTCGAGAGATGGAGTAAATCTTTGAGGTAGTGGAGGTGCCCGAAGGAAAAAGGCTGACCATAGGGACCTATTACCTAAAAGGAGAAGCTGATATCTGGTGGAAGACCATTAAGGATGCATACCAAGGGACTGATAAGACTTGGAACGATTTTCTAGGCGATTTGAGAGCCCAGTTCTACCCCGTCTCCCTTAGACGTCAAAAAGAAAAGGAGTTTCTGGAATGGAGTATGCTCAATAGGGATATCACGGTGGTGCAGTACACGGCGAAGTTTAATGGTGGCCTGCTTTTGCCCCGGACTATGTGGCCTCGGAGAGGTTGAAACTGACCCGGTATGAGGGAGGCCTAGCACCATACATTCGTAGCCATTTGTCGTCTCATCACTTTTTAACCATGCAAGAAATGTACGAAAGGGCTGCTGAGGTAGAAAGGGTAAGAAAGGAGCTGAGAGCCCTGAACCCGGGAAGCCAAGGGAATACAAAGAGAAAATGGAATGATAGGGGAGTGACTAGTGCGTCTACCGTGGAGGGTAGTCAGGTCAAGCGACCAATGCCTCCGACTCCCAAGAATCAAGCCGCCCCAGCTGCTGTTAGGGAACCCTGCAAGAAGTACGACAGAATAAACCACACTACCGCCCAATGTCGGGTGGGCACCAGCAACTGCTTGTGGTGCGGGGCATCAGATCATAAGACTCTGGAGTGTCCAAGGAGGTCACAAAGACAGGAACCGAGTACCACACGAACAGCACCGCCAGCGAGGACCACGCCACAGCAGGGCAGTGTGGGTCAAGCATATGCCATGGGCAGGAACGAGGCAGCAAGATCTGGTATGGTCGTAACTGGAACTGTTAATATATGTGCACAACCTTTAATGACATTGTTTGATTCTGGCGCAACACATTCTTTTATCTCAACAAAAGTTGTCTCGAAATTAAATTTGCAAAGTCTAGCCTGCGCAGTGAAATATTCCATCAGTTTGCCTAACGGTCAGACCATGTTGTGCACAAATAGTTTTGTGGGTGTACCACTTATGTTGAATAAAGAAATATTTCCAGTTAATCTCATTCAGCTAGATCTAGAGGAATTCGATATTATCCTAGGAGTGGATTGGTTGAGCTTCACTCAAGGGCATATTAGATGCGGGGAAGGTATAGTTATCCTTAAGAACGCTTCAGGTAGAGAAGTTCGTTTCATTCGGGACTTAGGAGTTAAACCGTGTCCCATCATAACTTATGTGAAGGCTCGAAAGCTTCTAAATCATGGGTGCGAGAGTTACCTGTGTTCGGTAAGCGAAAGTCCGAAGAGTCCACCCAAGATAGAAGAGATCCCCGTGGTGCGCGACTTTCTGGATGTTTTTCCCGAAGAAGTTGCGGAGTTACCCCCGAGAAGGGAGATCGATTTTGAGATTGAGCTAATTCCGGGAACTAGACCTATATCTAAGGCACCTTACAGAATGGCACCTGCAGAACTTAAGGAGTTAAGGGTATAATTGGATGATTTGTTGAGTAAAGGATTCATCAGACCTAGTACATCACCCTGGGGAGCTCCAGTGTTATTCGTGAGGAAAAAGGATGGTAGCTTAAGGCTATGTATTGACTACCGGGAGTTGAACAAGGTTACCATCAAGAACAAGTACCCTCTCCCGAGGATCGACGCCCTATTCGATCAACTCCAAGGGGCCGGAGTGTTCTCCAAGATTGATCTAAGATCAGGTTACCACCAGCTCAGAGTTAGGGCCGAGGACATTCCCAAGACTGCTTTCAGGACAAGATACGGGCATTATGAATTTACAGTGATGCCGTTTGGGCTTACAAATGCACCAGCAGTCTTTATGGATCTGATGAACGGAGTGTTCAAACCTTATCTGGATAAGTTTGTGGTAGTATTTATAGATGATATTCTAGTGTACTCAAAGAAGCAGGAAGAGCACGAGAGTCATCTAAGGATTGTTCTTCAAAACCTAAGGGAACAACAGTTGTATGCTAAGTTCTCAAAGTGCGAGTTTTGGCTTAAGGAAGTGGCATTTCTAGGGCATATAGTTACTAGTGAAGGGATCAGGGTGGACCCTAGCAAAGTTTCTGCTGTTCAGGATTGGGCAAGACCCACTACGGTTAGCGAAGTTCGAAGCTTCTTAGGTATGGCAGGATAATATAGGAGATTCGTTCCGAATTTCTCGAAGATAGCTCTTCCGCTGACTAACCTTCTCAAAAAGTCAACCCATTTTGAATGGACCGGTAAATGCGAGGAAGCGTTTCAGGCGCTCAAAGAAAGATTAACGACCGCACCGGTGTTATCCCTTCCCGAGGAAGGAAAGGAGTATGTGGTATATAGTGATGCATCCCATCAAGGGTTGGGATGTGTGCTGATGCAGGACAATAAGGTAATAGCCTATGCGTCACGGCAACTGAAGCCTTACGAAAAGAATTATCCAACGCATGATCTAGAACTCGCAGCTGTGGTGTTTGCCCTGAAAATTTGGAGGCATTATCTCTATGGAGTTCCTACGACTATCTTTACGGACCACAAAAGTCTCAAATACATATTCACTCAAAGGGAGTTGAATTTAAGGCAACGAAGGTGGTTAGAACTCATTAAGGATTATGATCTGAATATCCAATACCATCCTGGTAAAGCAAATATTGTGGCTGACGCTCTGAGTAGAAAGACTCAGCATGGGAGGTTGACCTGCCTCAAAATCCATCCGAAATTACAGCAAGAGTTGAGTAAAGAGAGCGTTGAGCTAGTTAAGCAAGGGGAGGTGATTAAGAGATTGGCTGCATTGTCGCTGCAACCGTCCATTATTGAAGAAATTAAGACAGAACAGTTAAACGATCCCGAGCTTAAGAGGATCATGGATAATCTAGTAGTGAAGGGGATGTCGGGATTTTTGATTCAAGAGGACGGGACTTTAAGGTTTCAGAATAGGTTATGTGTACCCAACAGGGGAGATTTAAGGCTTAAGCTGTTGGAAGAAGGCCACAATTCATCCCATTCCGTACATCCTGGAGGTACAAAAATGTATAGAGATTTAAGGGAAAACTTTTGGTGGCCGAATATGAAGAGGGACATAGCCAACTATGTGGATAAATGTTTAACATGCCAAAGGGTCAAGGCAGAGCATCAACGACCATCAGGTGAACTTAGACCCTTGGAAGTTCCCACATGGAAATGGGATTCGATTTCTATGGATTTCATTATGGGATTGCCCCTCACTGTATCCAGAAGGAATGCCATCTGGGTGATTGTGGATCGCCTTACAAAGTCGGCACATTTTATTCCTATCCATGAAGGGTGGAAGGTAGATAAGTTGGCAGATATATACATTCAAGAGGTTGTCCGGCTGCACGGAATCCCAAAAGATATAGTATCTGATCGAGACACAAGATTTCAATCGAGATTTTGGAGCGCGCTGCAGAAGGCTTTCGGTACTAAACTCAACTTTAGTAGCTCCTACCATCCGGAGAGTGACGGTCAAACCGAAAGAGTGAACCAAATCGTAGAAGATATGTTACGTGCGTGCGTTTTAGATTTTCATGGGAATTGGGACAGATATCTCCCGCTTGTAGAGTTTTCGTATAAAAATAGCTATCAGTCCACCGTTAGAATGACTCCTTTTGAAGCTCGTTATGGCCGAAGATGTCGTACCCCATTGTGTTGGGGAGATTTAGACGAAGCATTAGTCATAGGTCCAGAGTTAATCCAGGACACCACGGATAGGATCAGAGTCATTCAGCAACACATCAAGACCGCCCAGAGCAGGCAAAAGAGCTATGCGGATAACAGGCGAAGGCCGCTCGAATTTCAAGTCGGAGACCAAGTTTTTCTTAAGGTTTCTCCAACTAAAGGGGTCCGGAGATTTAACATTAGAGGGAAATTAAGCCCTCGCCATATCGGGCCATACCCCATTGTGGAAAAGATCAATCCAGTGGCATATCGGATAGAATTACCCTCTAGCTTAGGGAAGACTCATGACGTTTTTCACGTTTCCCAACTCCGAAAATACGTGCGGGACCCGACGCATATTCTTGATGAACAACCCCCGTTATTAGCCGAATATCTAACTTTCGAGCAGCAGCCGATTCAGATTTTAGATCAAAGAACTAAACGACTACGTTCAAAGGAAGTTTCCTTGGTCAAGGTGCTTTGGGCAAATCAATACACCTCAGAAGCCACATGGGAAACCAAGGAAAGCATGAAGAAACAATACCCTCATCTCTTTGGAGGTAAATCAACCGCAATCGCTACCAACAGCAAGTTTCGGGGACGAAACTTTCTTTTGGGGGGGGGGGGGGGAGGGTGTAACAACCCGCCCTAAAATTGTATTAATTAATGTACTAATTGTCGTAATTATCTAAATTACGTTCTAATTCTTTTTTCTTTTTTTTTTCTTTTTCGATTTTATTTAATTTAATTATGTAGCGGTGACAAGTCTCGAGCAGGAGATGGCAAAAGGGTGTCGAGTTATCGTTTTAAAAATCCTTGAGTTTCTTAATTCACCCGTTAAGTTAAACTACTTCGGGTTTTATCGGTTACGTTATTTCTTTAACCAACAAGGGGTTTAATTATTTTACTCCTTAACATTTGTATTTTATTATCCAAACCTTAATTTATTTAGGTTGTACTCTTTTTATTTATTTACAAGTAATACTTATATTTTACCTATTTAATTTCTCTTTAATTTAAGGTTCCAATTTATTGTACCGATTTGTTATCGATTAATTTTATTTAATACAAACTAATTATTTCAATCTAGTGTACTCACACTTATTTTATTTTATTACTTGATGTTTCTAATGTCATTAAGCCTCTAATTGTTGTCCTAATTTTAATTAGTATGGTTATATATTAAGATAGAAGGGGGTAGGGGGTCATTTTTTTTTACACTTTCTAATTTTCAAACACCAAACCCACTCCTCTCTCTCTCTCTCTCCTTCCCACTGCCGTGCAACCCCCCCCCTCTGCTGGTGTTTTCCGGCGACCGGCGCCGCTCCCACCGCCGTCCAGAGGTTGCCGCCGGCCACTCCTCCCCCTCTCTTATGTTTTCATCAATTTTCTTCCCAAAGGTAATCTCTCAAACCCCCAATTCAAATCCAATTAAACCCTAATTTGAAATTCATGTTCTTTTTATGTTATTCTTGCAAATTCCATCCCTTTTATACTCCTTTAGCATGAATTCAAAGTTGTGATTGTAATTGCTAAGTTAGGGTTTGAGTTTGGGTTGAATGCATGTGAGTTTTGAGTAGTTCTTGAGATGTTTTGGTTGAAATTATGTTGAATAATGATTTTCCTCTTTATGCATGTGGGTTTATTGAAGAAACAGTGAGTTTAGGGACTGATTATAAGTATTGATTAGGTTAAATAAGTGTTTTTATGCTCTAGTGTTATAAATTGGAGAGTTTTCATGAAGAAGGTACTAGTTTAAATGTTGTTTCAAATAGCATGTTGTAATCTATGGTTGCATGTGAAGTTTATGGCTGTATTTGAATAAGTTTTGAGTGTTTATTTCTGGAAATATGGTGAAAGTTAGCTAATTTGAGGTTTGGTTGTGAATTGGTATGATTTAGGAGCTTAAACAAACATTAGAAATGAGATTAAGGAGCATTAAGGTTCTGTTTGGGAATCTGATTTTTACAGAGAATTTAGAGTATGATTTTAACCCATATTTTTACTCCATATGATAGTCCAAGGTGTTAGCTAACTATAGGCTTTGGAATTTCAAGTTTCCGACATGTATAGACCGAGTTATGGCCAAAACCGTGACGACACGAAATTAATTACGTTTTCTGAGTCAGTGACTTGAGAGCAGATTTTCGTCCACTCGGAGACTTTATTAGTTCTTGGGGTAAACATGAAAGTTTTAGGCCACGTTGCAAGCTTTCCGGAAAGATATGGTTTGTAGACATCCGATATCGAGAGTGAGAGTTATAAGGTCGCGAAGAAGGGCTGTCCATAGACGTTCTGCCCAGAAAATTTAGTAATAATTTAAGGTTTTGTGATCCAATGTCAATCTTTTGAGGGATTCTTTTATTGGAGATCCTTTGGTCAATATTAGAACATCCAAGAAGTGTTTCCTAAGTTGAAAATGCTTTCTCTTGAAGGTTAAGGTTATTTATCAAAGTTAGGATTTTTGGTGGACAAGTTTGAAGGTTTAAATTATAGAGTGTTAGCGACCTAAGGTTGAGTTGCGAATTGCATCAGTAGTACAAGAGCTCTTTGAGGTCTAATGATCCTAGGATTTAGTCCTTCACCAATTCTTAAATCCAATTTATCCTTCAAACACTTTCAAAGCTCATCAATCTATCTCTATAAGTTTGCTTCGTCGCTTAGCGACCTACCAAATTAAAACCAAAAGCACTCCGTAATCCTTACTCTAGCTTCTCGCTTCCTTAACTTCCATTCTCCATTGATATAATTACTTTAAGTCTTTTCACATATTAAATTACCTTTCGTTCTTGTTCAAGCCTCTTTTGAGTTCGTATCAAGAAATCAAACCGAAGGTTTTTAAGTTCCAACTTTCAGCTTCAGCTTCTGTCCGGGCTATTTTTCAGGCCCTTACCTTCATTTTTTTAGACTTCGGTCATGTTGACAAAGTTGTAGATCATGATTTTCCCTATTCCGAGATGTACTCGTTTGCTTAATTCCGAGTTTTCTAACCCGAGTTATGCTAAAGGCTTTATTTCTTAAAAACCTGAAATTTTCTTTCTAAGTTATTTCATTCTTAGTTCTTATGTTACTTAACTTTTGAAACTCACTAAGAACTTTATTCGGTTATCCATTTTATACTTTTCTTATCTTAGTTCCCAAGCCATCCCAAGGCCGAGACGCACCGCCTAACATCGCATCGATTCAAGGTACGCAAATTGTCCAACTTTTACCATTCAAGCACGTTTCGATGCTTATTCATTCAATTTATATCATGATATATGTTATGCAATAATATTTTCAAAGGTGGTCCCGCCTTATTAGTATCATTCTAGCTAGTCGTGTAGTGCTAGCCTTTATTTCTTCTATAGGGTGCTCTCGATCAGTACTGCACTGCGATGTCCGATCAAGATAGCATCACCCTCCCAAACTCAGATCGGTTTGGGGCGTGCGTGTTAGGTGCTTTGCATCGATCATAAGGATACCACTCTAATTTCATATATATATATATATATATATATATATATATATATATATATATATATATATATATATATATATATATACCATGTTCACTTTTATATGCTTACATCTCTGTCAAATCCATTTTAATGTTTATTTAGCCCCGTTCCCATTTTCAAAATGAATTTAAATGCCGGCACCGAAATCCGCTTTCGAACGGTTTGACGTGTTGGAGGTTTGTGTACTGAGTGTTTCCCCACTCACTTTTGCGCCTGTTTTAAATGTTTTGTTTTAGGAGGTTCGAGCTCCCAAGGCAAGGGTAAATCCAGTCAGACGTAATCCGACCCAAGCAAGGTAGACTCCGAGGTCTTTCGCAAATAAGCAAGGGCGTTCAGGAAATTGAAGAAGTTGTGGAACCTTTCTACTTAAATGATTATGTACCTAGTTCAAGTGTTGTAAAAGTTGTATTATGAGTTGGCTTAAGATGGAGTTAAGCTTATCTTTTCCTTGTGGTTTTGAAGTCTTTTTGGTGGTTGTGTTGTCTTGTCCCGAGTGGGGACGGCGGTAATACTCCAGCTTAAGTGTACCGCTGCGTTAATCACAAGTTTGGGTTCATAATTAGTGGTTTAATCTTGTGGTTAAAAGTTGGGGTGTTACACCACACGGCTCCAACAACAATATAATCCCAACACAAACACTCAAAGGGGCTCGCCACCCAAAAGAAAAATCAAGCATGCAACAAGGATCAATATATGATATTCAACTCAAAAAGAGAAGAGCGGAGAGATATTACCTCGAGTTCTCCAAAACAAATGATTACTCAATCCGCGATCCAGGAAAACATCACACTTGGGTTAGGAATAAACAAGAAAAACATAATAAGTGTGAGTGTTCGCATGCAAGATTAGAAACATGAAAAAGAAACCAACTAAGAAAAGAAAATGACTCTAAAGAAAAAAAATAAAAGTATGGGTTGCCTCCCATAAAGCGCTTGTTTAAGGTCCCGAGCTGGACCTAATTACCCGTTTAATTCTAGAGAGACGTGGTGCACATGAGAGGTACATATTCAACTTCTTCCACCATGATCGCTTCTTCTTCCTTCCTCTCCAACTCCTACCATTTTTGGACAACCTCAAGTTGAGTCGTCCCTTCGGTCGTTTGGTTGATCATGAGCGGGGAAAAGGTGATGATGTCTTCGATTTCTTCCAATGTCGCTTCCTCCTCCTTTTCCAACACCTCCTCTTCACCTCCGCAAATAGAACAAGGGTCTCCTCCGGTGGTTTGATTTGGTGATGGGGATGAAGAAGTAACTCAGGTTCTTCTTCAAGTGGTTCTCCAAGTTTCAAACACATGGGAACACTCTTCTCAATCTCTATGTCCTCAATATAAACTTCATCTAATGAGATCTCCCTCCTCAAAGGAACAATCTTGAGGGAATCATCACGAGATGCATCTTCAATTACCTCGGGTTCAGAACATAAGGCCTCGGGATGATTGTTGTCCTTCCCATTGTCGGGTTCCACTTCAAGAATATAAACTTCCTCTCTATGCTCATGAACAACTGTGGTTATTGAATTGACTTCAACACAAAGTGGCATGAGAGAAGGTTTCTCAATCGGAACATTATGCCTTAGATTTATATGCTCTACATCCTTCAAGTGTTGTATCAACCATTCGGGGAGTGGAATTTGCATTTGGTGTGGATCAAATTGCTTTTTGGAACATTCACGGATATTTCCTCCCAAGATCTCTTCTCTTGGTTGTTCTTCCTTCTTTTCCTCATCCAACACCCTCTCTTCCTCAACCTTAGCTTCCTCAACCACAACTCCCTCCTCTACATTCATCTCCATCTCATTCTCTACTTTTTCCTCCAAAACACTATCCTCTACCCAAGAAAACTCATCAACCTCTTCCCCGCTCCCTAGATCGACAAAATTTACTTGTACCATTGGAGTCGGTGAAGGTTGAGTGGCTTGAGAAATTTGGGGTGGTACAATGTCCTGTTGAGTTGAATGGGAGGATTCTTCTTGGACAAATGAGTGGTGGTCATAAGGTTGAGAAATGGGGTTGAATGTAGGATTGATAAACGTGGTATAGTCATAAGCATGCTCTCCAAAAGAATGGGAAAAAAGTGGGTTGAAATATGATGGATAGATAGCGTTCACACGCTCTACTTGATTAAACTCCCCACATTGATGCTCAGGATGTGGACCCAAACACAACTTACGAGTATGCATATTAAGAACAGAAGTAGATGTAAGGGTTTGCACACCTTGGGCCACTCTCAAATGCTTAGAGGTTTCCTCATTTTCCTTCTCTTTTTGCAATTCGTAAACTGAAGCCAAAAGGAGTGTAATAATAGGATCATGCTCTAAAGATAAATCTCCTCTACTAGATTTGCAACCTCCAAAATCAGGAGCATATTGAATGAGCTCATGAAGGAATTTGTCGGCCTCCTCCGCAGTTTTCTTCAAAAACATCCCTCCGGATGCAATATCGATCGATTCTTTGAGAGAAACAATAAAAGTGCTGAAGTAGCATCCAGTTGGGTAGGTTGTGGTGCGGGTACTGACGTTGGAGACCTTTGAATCTTCCCCATGCTTCAAAAAGAGTCTATCCGGGTTCTTGCTTGAAGCTCATAATAACTTGCCGGAGTTTACATGTTTTATCAGCCGGGAAGAATCTTTGAAGAAAATCTCTCTTGAGAGCCTCCCATAAAGAATAAAATCCAGGTGGGCATATATCAAACCACATCTCAGCTTTCCCTTTCAAAGTTAGAGGAAAGAACTTAAACTTTAGATACTCCGAAGATATCCCAAGTATATGCATGAAACTAATGCGCTTCTCGAATCTCTCTATATGAGTAATAGGACTCTCGAAAATATCTCCATGGAACGGGTTGCTTTCAAAAGCTTCAAGAAGACACGGCTTGAACTCAAATACCGCGTCGGGTGGTAATGGTGGTAAGATGATCGGGTTGCCTCTCGTACCCTATGATGGAACGACGTATGATAGAAGGGTACGGTGTGAATAAGCTTGGACTTCACCCATTAGGACTTGAAGCCTCCTACGATGCTCAATAGAACATTAGGGCGTACCTACATGCACCAAGAAGAACCAATAGAAGCATCAAATTCATCGGGATTAGCACAAACTAATTTCTAGAGTGAAAGCAATCTCAAATAACCAAAAACCAAGAAACTAAAACTAGGGGCGCTGGCTCCCCGGCAACGGCGCCATTTTGTGTAACGTGGTTTGTAAGACCTCGGTTTTGTCGTTCTCTCTCAGGGAGCTGGCGGCCTTGGTCATAGAAACTAAGTCAATGGTCGGGATGAGATTGCTAAGGTAAGGATATCGGTTTGAAGGGATCACAACGCAAGAAACAAAGCTAAGGTCGGTCAAGGAATGGAAAATGGGCTTCGGAGGTTTTCGGGATGCAAACGGGGATGAGGAAATGGGTTTTGCAACAAGAGAGTAACGAGAAGGGGAAATCAAATGGTAACTCCGTTAGAAAATACCCACCGGCCTTCCTCTTTCAAAGATAGTCCGGATTAACTTCCCCAAAGTCCATCGACAGACCCGGGGGAGTTAATGGAACCGAATTTCCTAGTTAGTTTCTATTCGCTTTCGCGAACTAGAATACTAACTATCCTAATTCCAACCTTCCAACAAGCGTTGGATGTATTCGGGATGCTTTCGCACCCGAATACATCCCACTTGAGGGAAGGATAGGATTGGGAAATTGATTTCCCAACTAATTACTCACTAATATTACTAACCCAAACCTAATCACCCATTCACACCCTTAATTACCCCCTAACCCATAGAGTTTCTAGCCACTAATCATGACACTAACTATGCTAACAACATCCAAACCAAACCTAAACATGATTTCTAACATCAAACAACCATAAACAAGCAAGATAATCAAATAACAAGCAAGAACAATTAAAGAACAAGCAAAGTAATTAGCAAAGTAATTAATAAAGGAGTTAAGGGAAGAGAAAACTTATCAAAGTGTTGTAGATGAACAAGAGAAAGCAATAAAAAGATGACCCAACAATCTTTCAATTGTTTGAATCTCCAAATCTTCAATAACAAACACAAATCTCCAAAACCCTAGATTAATCTCTCACTAATCTCTCTCTAAAACTCCTAATTACAAGTTGGAAATTGTCTAAGTCTATCTCCCTAGATGCCCCTAAGAAATCGTGAAAGAGAAATATATATACAAGTGAAAATTGGTTGGCAAAATGCAGCACTTCAAGCCGAAAACACGCGCAGGACATAGGGAGACCGTGGTCACGGTCTAGGAGACCATGGCCACAGTCTCATTCTGTCCAGCGAAATCTGTATGGCGATTTTTTCCTTCGAGAGACCGTGGCTACGGTCTTGCGTAGCGAACTGCAGATTTTGCTTCTCTTCGACTGCGCCGTCGTACGCTCTCTCAAGATCCGCCACGGTCTCGCTTTACTAGCCTCTCTTCTTTCCTTGGACAAGTCTTGAACCCACCGTGGCTGGGGTCATCATGACCGTGGCCACGGTCTAGCTCGGCTTCAAAAGGTCTTCTGAGCATTTTGACATGTCCGGCCTTTCCATATTCCTTCGCTTTCGACTCGACCAAGATTCGGGAAATATCAGGATTCCCAAAATAGTTGCAAAATGGCCCTTTTTACCACATTTTGCATAAAAACTCCGAAATCTACAAAATTACCAAAAACGCATTAAAAGTTATTGAATTAAACTACGAAACAAGTCAAAAGCCTAAGAATTTAGGCGGTATTTAGATACAAAATTGGGTCTAAACACCCCCCCCACACACTTTATTAACGATTAAACTTTTCTTTTCGAGTTGGGTAATCCCAACAAAATTTCTTTTTCTTTTTCTCTCTCTTTTTTTTTCTTTTTATAGGTCAGTATTAGCCTTACTTTCGGGAATTGGACGGCCCAAATATGGGGTTTACCCTCCCAACACAGTCTTTTCCATACACACCTCCGCCGAGAATTCAATATGGGAGGAGCTTAAGGGGTAATAGCGCCGTACCGCTAATACCGGGCCCGTGTAGGTTGGCTAAGTGTATTGTGGTTGATGTCATTTAGCGACACGCTCCACTTAATCCGGTTATTGTAGCTTTTCTTTCTTTTTCTTTCTTTTCAACTTTGCATTTGCTAAAAAGGGAAACAAAACAAGCTCGGACACGAACCCCTAGAATTTCCCGACTTCAACCAGAACGTGAAAGGAATCAGGGGTTTCACTAGACACTTGATGAAGGACATCTAAAGTAATGAGTCATGACTAGTACCCGAGACAGGGTCGAAAACTCTCAGACCGATTTCTTTTAAAGAAGTTTAAGAACGGCTTCTCAATTTCGACAACAAGACCCAAGAAATAAAGCAAAAACGATAACGAAAGAAAACTTTTAAGGTTTTCACTCCCTTTTTTCTCTTTTTTTTTAAAAAAAAAATTTAGGCAAAACTAGAAAACAAAAACAAAAATGCTAGGTGATCTACCCTTGAAACAGAATATCTCCCCCCCCCCCCCCAACACTTAAAACGTCACAATGTCCTCATTGTGGAAAGGTGTCACATGAAAAGGGTAGAGAACCTACAAAAACAAACAAACAAGAACAACTAGCACATAAAAATGGTGGCGACCCGAGCCCACACGGCTCCAACAGCAATATAATCCCAACACAAACACTCAAAGGGGCTCACCACCCAAAAGAAAAATCAAGCATGCAACAAGGATCAATATATGATATTCAACTCAAAAAGAGAAGAGCGGAGAAATATTACCTCGAGTTCTCCAAAACAAATGATTCCTCAATCCGCGATCCAGGAAAACATCACACTTGGGTTAGGAATAAACAAGAAAAACATAATAAGTGTGAGTGTTCGCATGCAAGATTAGAAACATGAAAAAGAAACCAACTAAGAAAATAAAATGACTCAAAAGAAAAAAAATAAAAGTATGGGTTGCCTCCCATAAAGCGCTTGTTTAAGGTCCCGAGCTTGACCTAATTACCCGTTTAATTCTAGAGAGACGTGGTGCACATGAGAGGTACATATTCAACTTCTTCCACCATGATCGCTTCTTCTTCCTTCCTCTCCAACTCCTACCATTTTTGGACAACCTCAAGTTGAGTCGTCCCTTCGGTCGTTTGGTTGACCATGAGCGGGGAAAAGGTGATGATGTATTTGATTTCTTCCAATGTCGCTTCCTCCTCCTTTTCCAACACCTCCTCATCACCTCCACAAATAGAACAAGGGTCTCCTCCGGTGGTTTGATTTGGTGATGGGGATGAAGAAGTAGCTCAGGTTCTTCTTCAAGTGGTTCTCCAAGTTTCAGACACATGGGAACACTCTTCTTCAAGTGGTCATGGTGTTCATTAAGTGTGTTTGTCCTAACTACTAGATCGGTGTGGTCATAATTGACGTGTCACGAAAGGGGACTAACATAAATGTGATCTCATTGTGATCAATATGTCGTATGTTATAGATAAATGTTATAATATGATACTATCAGACATATTCACCCATCAAACAATAGTTAATGAGACCACATTAAAAATCAACATACTAGTGTTTTGCTCCCATGTATTTCGCGCGAACTACCCCTTTAATCGCCAGATCTTGGTCAGTGGTGACATTCTTCGGGAGGTTATCGTGCATTGCTTCAAGGAATCTGTTGAACAACCACTCAAATGACTCCATCTGCTTGTTCCTGATTAGCCCTACACTGACCGGTGGTTGTTCAACCTTGTGAATGGGCAAAAGACCATGTTATACCTATTTATCAGTTGCTGACTGTTGAACGACAATAAATCCCCGTAGCACATGTAGTCCCTTCGCGAGGTTGAGTCACACCTGAAAACATGCATAAGTTGTTGATTTCCTCTAATTTATAAGCATAGTAGAATCTGGGGTCCTCACTTTGTCTCTTACCCAATGCATCCACCATTATTTGTGCGCCATTGTCCTTCAGGGCAGCCTTCAACGAGCGGCGATAGTTCTTTATGTCCTTCTACGTGAATTCAATGTTTTCATACCCCCTCCCCTACGTATTCTTTCAACACATGGAATACCTCAGACGCACCAATTTTAGCCCTGCTGAACTGGTTTACCAAGTCTTTCTGCAGTGAGGTGACTTTCCGGGAAATTATGCTAAAGTGCATCCAATCATGGGTCATCAGCTCGTGCTTGTGCGATAAAATAAGCAGGTGAATTGTGAACTCGTTCCCGTCTTCAAAGGTCCACACCCCCATCATAGCCTCACAACCAACCTTGGTTTCAACAACCTTGCGCCTACAGGGGTGGCTTCGATGCATGTTCATCGCTACTGTCCGCTTGGAGTTTTCCTTTACCACTAAGGTCATACACATCATCGCAGCCGGCTGTTTCATAAAGATTGACCTTCTTACGGCGATGCCCCTCATGTGTGCAAAAAAATTATTTCCATTGCCTACCTCATTCATTCTTCTCGGTTGTGTGGGTGCAACTCTGTACGCTGAAATCGGTGGCGATTACGTACCTTTCATAAAATGACTTCGCTTTCTCCAGCGTACCGAACAACATACCCATTCGAGGAATGATTGTCTCATCGTTACACTTTGGCCAATGATGGTCACACTCGATTCGTCATTGAATGCGACACGGGGTGACGCTACTACGAAGATTGATTGTTGCCTGCATCACTACAATTAAACCAATTGGTAAAAAGTGTTAGTCGGGATTTGGACATCACTGAACTACAGTAGTCGAGAAAACCTCATAAAAAATGTAACAACATAACGTCACAACAATGATATGTACTGATATTTACAGAAAAGCATTTTTTGTCTTCATAAAAATGTCGCTCATATTTTGGACATTACTGTAATACAGTCGGTGTGATATAATTTGATTAAATTTGCATCCATATCCAACTACATTCAACTACACAACCATGAACTTGACATATTTCAAAGCGTTGACCCTGACCACACTGTACATGTATTGTGGTCATGGTGTTGGGTTCATCCGTTTTATTGGCAACACATTTTTCACAGTGTGGCCACTCATATTTCAATTTGCGTCCACACTTTCTTATATATGTCAAGTGATCCGTTGCATATAGCTCAGGGGTCAATTATAAGTGCTTTAACTTTTTGACCACTGTTGGGACACAGTGTGGTCATATCAGTGTCGCGTTCCATTACGACTAAATGACTAACAACATCCCCCTTCATCCATCAATTTATACATAACCCCTTTGACCTGGCGCATATCTAATTCCTTAGTCATCTACAAGTCGGTCATCTTAGTGACCACCATCAGGCCACAGTGTGGTCATGTTGGTGTCGTAATTACATTTACTTATATAACCACCAGCAAACCCCTGCAACCATAACCACCCTCGTTTACCATTGATTGTCTGCCCCAAACCTATTGCAGGGAACTCCTGTAGCCGCACAGTGGATGAGTGTGGTCATTAGTACTCATGTGGATAACACCAATTCGCAAATACTCACCAGTCTCATAAAACCCTAATTCAGTGAATGCGAATTAAACCTGAGAGAGCCAAATATCTCAATTCAGTGTGTCGGGAAAGAAAAAACCATTGACGAACTTGTTTTTCTCCATTGTTACGCACATTTACGAACGATTTTGTTGTTGATCTCTCTATTTTTGCCATGCTCTGATCTCAAACGTCGATTATCGTGAAACTTCCAGTGGGATATGATAAATTTGATTTGCTAAAAGTCAATGATTTACTCCTCATATACTGTGCAAATGCGGCTGGTGTTATTTCTGGCAATTGAATTATTTGATTGATATCTTGTCCCATAATCACGCTAATTATCATAACAGAAACGATGTTTTCTTTTTTTTCCATTAATTGAAAACTACTAGCTGTTTTAACTGATGTATAGTGACTTTCAACTCAAAATCTCACATGTGCCAACGAATTAATATTATCCGTCAAATCAAATATCTAACGCGCGAGGTTATTCTTTCTTACCTTCCTATCTAAAGTCTCTTTTTACCGGATTCGTTCTCAAATATATATATATACACACACACACACACACACACATATACATATATATTTTTTTCGATAGTTGGAAGCCATAAAGTCTAGAAGCATCAAAGATATTACAAAAAGTCCGTAGAAAACAACAAAACAACAGAAACAAACCAATAGCAAGAAGAAGAACATCAACAAGAAGAAACAACCAAAAAAGACAAGAAAATGAACAGCTACAAAGCCAGCCAAACATTACCAATCACTTCTTCTTGGTCGATAAAACCTTTAGCCCAACAACCTCTCTCACCAAAGTCTTGTTTCGAGCAAGCACCTCATCAATACTCATAGTGTCCTTTAACTTCCGTGGCGCATCAAAACCAGTCGACTTAGCCTTCCGAGAGGCTTCCAAAACTAACCTCCATTTAGATTTCAACACGACCTTACCTCTCCGTCTACTCCTAGCACCGACTTTTGAACGCACTAAGATAGAATCCTCCATATCAGGAGAAAAATCAGGCACTGATTGGACCGAAATTGTGTCTTCACTGTCATTTGGAGCAAGAATAACCGACACATCCTTGAACGAGCGCTAAGGAGGTGAAAAACAAGCAAGAGAAACAGGAGCACCAACACCAACTTTAGGACCACTCAAGTTTGCAAGGAAGGGGCTGGAAAAAGTTCACTCAGAGTCGGTCGAGACACAAGAATCAACCCCCTGCTTTGATTTGGGAACCCAAAACCACTTGACATGTTTAGAGCTCAGCTTCTTACTAAATTTAGCCCATAAGACAACTAACACAGAACCATTAAAGCACCTACCATTAAGACCACGAATAGCATTCAAACCCACTTGTTTATCAGTCAAATGAACAAAACCGAATCTCTTCCCATTCCTACCAAATTTCTGAGGGATGTAGGCATCAGAGACAAACCCAAAATCAGCAAAAAGGTTCTTCAAACTCAAATTTTCAACCCCAACTCGCAGGTTATCAACAAATATGGAGAAAGATTATGACCTAACTCCCGAAGGTCTATCAAGAGAGGCACTACCAGGCTGCCCAAAAGCACCATTCCCCGCAGCAGTATCAGATGACACAACACCAGACACAGGAGAACCAACCGCTTCACATAACCCCAAGAATTCCTTAAGAACACACACAATCTCACTAGCCCTAGAAAGAACAGCCACCGTCGACATACCACCAAAACCACCCTCAAAAAACCCTCAAAATTAAGAGAATCAACAATGGAGGATAATTCAACCTTAAACACACAACCTCTTGAAACGAGAGAAGGCAACATGGTACTCAAACCACCAGGCAACCCCACAACAAACCCAACCGAAGACAAAAATAAAACAATAAAAGGACCTATCACTGGAGAAGACTTACGACTCAAAGGAAGATCATGATGCTGGGATACATCGTCAGAGGCAGACCAAACCCACCCGGCCGACCACTTCCAGGGATCGAACAACAAGCCAAAGATGGACAACCCAGACAGACCCAAGGCCCACCACCAAAAACTTCCAGTCAACCGACCACAGGAGAACCAACCCGGAAAGAAGGGCAAGACGCCAGCGCCGGAAAACGGAACGGCACACCAAAACGACGAGGCCCAAGCAAGCCGACAGCGCAGAAGACTCAAACACTAAGGGCATCGCACGACCTGTCAACCGGAGCACCGACCTCCAGGGAGCCCGATGGAAGACTCCGGCGACCAGGAGCGATGAGCCCAACGGTCGGAGGGAGGGAAAAAGGCCCCTGTAAAAGGTTTAAAATTTGAACCAGAGAGAGAAACTAAGAGAGAGAAATAACGTTCATCTATTTTGAAATTTGCAAGTGTTTAGCAATGCTACAACATTTGATTTAATTTATTGTATATTATATATATATATATATATATATATATATATATATATATATAGGATAATTGGATTCTAATAATCCCTACTTTGACCCATTGGACAATGGTGGTCTGTACTATGACTTTGTATTCTGGTGGTCCAAAAAAAAATAAAATTGGATTTCAGTGGGACGCCGGCGAGTTTAGGTGGTGGTTTTCTGACATGGCATGTTGTGCATGTGGTTGACCAGTTTGACTTTCAATTTTTTTGACACGTCACTCATTAAACACATGCCCTGACTGTTTTTCCATTTTTTTTAGTGACACGTAGGAATAAAATTTAAATCCCCCTTTCCTTTTTTTGTATCATTATTCTGATCCCGTTTCCAGTTCAGGCGGTAAAAAACAAATTACCCTTTCCCGTTATTTTTTTTATTTGTGTTCAAATCCGTTTCCCAGGGCAGTAAAAAACAAACCCCCCTTCCCAAATTCTTTCTCTTTCCTCATTCATTTTCATTTTCACTTTTCCCCTTTCTCCTTTCTCTCTTCATCGATCTACTGCCCAGAAAATTTTTCGGCCTATAATTTTTTTTTTTGTGTTGTTCAAATTATTCATGCTCGTCGGCTACATTATTGTCATCTGAACTCAATTTCCGGTTGATAGCAGATTCAATTAGCTTGCAGATGTAATCTTCTTCCTTTCCTTTTCCCTAATTGAGTTGAAATACCCTAATTTTCGACAACCTCCATACCCGCTTAAATATCCTTAACCTAAAAACTTGTAAGTTTTAGGATATAAGGTATGAGCAATTGCAAGTGTCGAGTTCTTCATCGAACAGAGGGAGCTGGCCAAATTGTGGCCATGGTATACCAGCAACTATTCAGATTCGTAGAAAAAAAGGACCGAACAAAGGTAGAAAATTTCATGGCTGCGAGTTTTGGAAGGTATGTACAGTTAATGTACTGAAATTTAAGTATTTAAATGACATTTTCAATGAGCTTTTTGCCACTATTCAGATCTGTTGTTTATTAGGGTTGATTAAGTTTGGTCAGGATAAAAATTTGACATGTGGATACTTCGAATGGGCTGATAAAGGCGAACCCAGTTCTAAGGACAAGAAATTTGTAATTGAGAGTAAGGTTGATGATGTCATTCGTGAAAATGAAATGCTTAAGGATGAAAATGAAAGGATGAGGAAGAAGATATTGAAAGAGAAGATGAAGAAGACAACAACTAAGGAAGAACTGAAGATAATGAAGGAAGAATTGTTTCGCTTAAAACTTAGGGCATCTGGGAAGTGAGGTTGGGAGAATATCATGTTGTATATTTTGCTGATTTTGGTAGGTATTGTGTTAGGTAGGAGCCTTTAATGTATTGGTTGAAATGTAGTGAATTGTGGCCACTCTATGGTTTGGATGAACATAAATGTATGTAGCTAATGAATGAATGTTCTTGTTATTGGAAAATTGTTGTCAACTGTTGCAATGAATGGATAGTAATTGTTTGTGGTAATGCTTGTTGTTCAAATGGGGTTAATGTTGAATCTATACTGACTATATACTTCAATTTATTATTGTATTCAAGTGGTGCAATTAATATTATTAATGTATTGCACTGAACCAAATTTATGTTGAATTGTACAATGGTATTCCCAAAAAATTTTGCATTGTATTTCAGTGGACCCAATTACATAGTATTGTATTTCAGTGGACCAAAAATTATTGTATTGTATTTTATTGGTCACATAATTATAGTATTGTATTTCAGTGATCTCATTAGAATGTTATTGGATTTCAGTGGTCCTTATTATTTGTTATTGGATTTCAGTAGTCCCAATGAAGTAAGGTCAGTGATGGTTCGAAAGCAAAATAAATAAGAGGAATAGATTACACATCCTTGAACATAACATTAACTGTCATAAACATAGAGATAATGTCAAAGTGATAATTCATACAAAAGTATTACAAATAACAACCTCCAATGTTTTATAAAGAGGCCCCAAAACATAAAGTCGACAGGAATCTATTTCACTGTCCCAAAAAAACATCTATGTCACTGTCCAAAAGAAGCAGCACTCCACACTTGAAAACACCCTACTGTGGTCCCCCTTGTGGTTGGCTGCAACTTGCAACAGATGCTTCGGAGCACATGGTTGGTTGTTGAGCCACTTGTTGAGAAGTGCCATGTGAAAGTTGCTACATTGAATATAAAATTAATTAGGGTCCCCATTAATAATGGTAGGTTGTTGAGCCACTTGTTGAGAGGTGGATAGTTTAAAAAACAAAAATTTAAAATAAAGAAATGGTTTTAGGGTTTCCTAACAGAAAGTGTAGCTCATGGAATATAAAGGTTAAGATTCTTACTGATTGAGCTGCAGATGATCTTGTTTGCACTCCACCTCCCCTTCCAGACACAACTCCTCCATCCCTGCCTCTTCCCCTACCTCTTCCCTTGCCTCTTCCAGAAGGACCAGCTCCACTAGCAGAAGGAGATGCAGCTGGTGTTGGATCTGTTGTGGGTGCTTTCTTTGGCCTCCCCCTTCCCCTTGGTGGTTGTTGCTGAGTTTGGTCAACCTGATCTTCCTTACATGTCCTGGAGTTGTGGCCTGTCCCACCACATTTCTTGCAGGTCACTTTCCTTCCATGCCTAGTCAGCTTACCACTGTTCTTGGGGTCCTCATGAGGGTCCTTCCTCCTGTTCCTGGCCGGTCTCCCTGATCTGGGGATTATAGCTGGAGGGTCAACTACCAGATCTGAAGTTGGCCAATATTTTTCACCAAGACATGGTGAAATGGATCCAAAGTAAGCCTCAGTATACTTTTCTTTCCTGTAGTATGGGTGAACATAGTTCTCAGCATCGATCTTCAGGAAGCCTGCAACAGCTATGGCATGCCTGCAAGGGATCCCTGTCATATCCCACTTCCTACATGTGCAACTCCTTGTGGGCATGTCAATGAGCAACTTGTCCATACCTTCCTCAACCTGGAATCTGTCAGTGGTCGACGGAGTCACTGTTTGCTCCCTTGCATACTCTTTTTCTTTCTCCAATACAGCTAAGATCCAAGGGCAAATGGCATTCACATCTTCAACCTCAAATGTAGATCTCTTCATATACATTCGTTTCATGATAAGCTCCCTGATGTGCTCAAGTAAGTATATGCAATGCTTGGCTCTTGCTTTGATAATATACCCATTGAAAGTCTCAACCATGTTGCTGACTACAATATCACATTTTGAATCAACACTCATGAACGCCCAACAAAATCGCCTCGGCTCATGCTGGTTGACAAAATCTTCTGCTGCCTCAGGAGACTCCTTTCTTAGATTGGCCAATGCTATGTTATAGTCAGCTTCATTGTATGACTTCACACATGACCAGAAGAGCAACTTCAGCTCTTCTCCTTTGTGGCTCTTCTTCCAGTTTGCATATATATGTCTTGCACAATATCTGTGCTTTGACTCCGGGAACACAGTAGCTACTGCAGATTTGATACTCTACATACAAAATAGTGGTAAGTGTTATAGTAACATGTATAACCAAGCAATGTGGGAAAAAAAAAACATTAGGTTGAGGTTGTTACTATACATTGTGCTCATCTGACATAATCACTAAACCAGACCCTGAAGTTCCACCAAGACACTTTGCAAGATTCCCTAGAAACCATGGCCATCTATGGTTGTTCTCATTTTCCACCATGGCCCATGCAATTGGGAACATCTGGTTGTTCCCATCTATCCCCACTTCTGCTAGTAACACACCCCCTGTCAATATGAAAAAAAAATATAAATTTGTACACAGTCCACTAGAATACAATGTAAATAAACACAGACCACTAGAATACAATCAGAACATATATAGTCCACCAGAATCCAATAAAGATTCCAATTGTTTTCTTACTGGTCCACCAGAACCCAATAGTTTTACTACTGGACCACCAGAATCCAATTGTTTTGTATTAAGTCCACCAGAATCCAATTGTTTTCTAACAGTTGGATAATAGATTACTAAATGAGAAAATAATTTAAATTACAAAATTTACCCAAGAAAGTCTTCAAGAAACATCCATCAATGCACATAACTGGTCTGCAGCCTTTGAGGAAACCATCCTTTAATGCTTCATAACAGACAAAAAACCTCTTAAATATTGGCAATGGTCTCTCAATCATCTCATTTGCTGGAGTGTCCTCAGTAATAAGTATGAATGTGCTTCCAGGGCTAGACCTTTTACACTCAGCCAAATACCTGCCAACCTTACTGAAATGCTCTTTTGTCGATCCGTGCGAAAGCTTGTAAGCCCTTTTTTTCACATCATACGCGAACCAGTTGTTCACTATCACCCCAAAGTCAACCCTAACCCGTTTAACCAACTCTGCAGCTGACATGTTTGGGTCATCCTTGTAACTGAGGAGGTAATGGTTGGCAACAAATTGAGCGTGCAACTGTCGGTTCCTTGTCATGTTTCTGTTGCATGTATGCTTGTTTTTCACAGATTTTACGATGTATATTCCCAACCTCTTATCCCACGACGTATACACACTCCATTTGCAATTGCCAGAACATCCTACCCCATACCTCTTTCTTATGGAGTTCGATATAACAATCTTGACATTGTAACCTTGGGTCACAGCATATTTTGTCACAACAGCTTTGAATTTCTCTGGATTTGAAAATGTCATCCCAACCTACAGTGTCACAGACAAATGATTGGATACCATTAAAATTTACTAGGTCCACCAAAATCCAATATAATTTACCATTGGTTCACTAGAATCCAATATATTTACCAGATGGTCCACTAGAATCCAATATATTTAACAGATAGTCCACTAGAATCCAATATGAATAACATATGGTCCACTTAAAACCAATATAATTTTAATATGCACCACTAAAATACTATTAAATTTATCACATACCTTAAATGTAAATTTCTTGAAATTTGTCATTGCATCAACTTTAGTGACAATCTTCCTCTTAGCCAAAACTCTCGGAGTGTCATCATCACCAACGTCAGACTCCATCTCTTGATCAGAGTCTTCATACGCACTTAGTGGTTCATCCGTGCCAACCACAGTTGATGCTTCACCCACTGTTGTGGTTTCTTGACATGCAAGGGCAGCCTCATGTTCGGCCCTTCTTCTTTTCCTCGCCTCTTCCCTCTTGGCATTGTAGAAATCAGCTAAACACCCCATTGCAGCTTCAAATTCTGGGTCACTGTTCTCAACCCCATCAGATTGTGGGTCATCATCTTCTTCTTCCAGTTCATCATCAGATTCAAACACTTTGTTTTTCCCTTTGTTGTTTCTCTTTTTCCTACCCCTATTACTTGGACCAACCAACCATTGGTCTTCACTATCTGGATCATTATCAGATTGTGGGTCATCATCTTCTTCTTCCAGTTCATCGTCAGATTCTGAATCTCCTGACCCCTTATACAAATCGTGCAATGGTATAGGAGAATCCGGCCGAGGGTCACTGAAATAATATTCAAAATCAGATTGGTTCAAATCCCCTGACTCCCTATCATTTTGTTCCCCGGGAATATCATATGGGTGAATGCCACAATCTTCCACTGTATACCAATCATTCTCACCACCTACACCACAATCCCCTTTGTGTCCACCCCTCTCACTGCCTTCACCAACACCAACCTCGGCACCACCAACATCATAACCTTCAACACCATCCTCTTCATTGCCAACATTTCCACCCACTACACCACCATCAACATTAGGTTGCACATTCTCCCCATCACCACCAACATGTACACCCCCAACATCACCAACATCAGCAGGTTGCACATTCTCCCCATCACCACCAACATGTACACCCCCAACATCACCAACATCAGCAGGTTGCACATTCTCCCTATCACCACCAACATGTACACCCCCAACATCACCAACATCAGCATCTACCACATTCTCCCTATCACCACCAACATGTATACCCCCAACATCACCAACATCAGCACCCACAATAGTCTCCTCATCACCATCAACACCAGCACCTACATCTACACCACCAACATCACCAACCACAATAGTCTCCCCATCACCACCAATAGTCTTCCCAACATGACCCTCAACAGTCTCCCCAGCACAACCAATATTTTGGTTCCCCCTACGTTTCGAAAGTGGTGAAACAGCCACCTTAGTCTTGACCCTTTTCCTATTCCTAGTTAAACTAGTTGAACTATGGCTTGGTTGTTCAATCGGAGAGGTTGCCCTCTTTGCCGCCCTCTTTGCCGCCCTCTTCCCAGGAGATGGGTGTGGATGTCTAACAGGGGAAGGGGGTCTACTGTCAGGGACATTACTGGGAAGTGCCAATGGGAGTACATCGGGCTCATCAACCCCATGAACTGTGTAAAATTCTATCTCACCATATGATCGTGCTACACAAGTCAGATCCGTATATTCATGATCATGCACTGCTTTCCTCAAACTGTCCTTCAAAGATAGCCCAAGTATAACATAATAAAACTCAAGAACATTTTTCACCCCTTTCTCTTCTATGAACGACTTCAACTCGAAAAAAGACAAATAATCAACATCAAAGTCTTCAAACACAATTATATCTTCTTCCTTCCCATCGTACTTAAACTCAGGAGTCTCAACAAACTTCCCCCCATAGTGCAATGTTACCTTGACAGTGTCCATTGCCCTAATTTAAACAAAATAATTTGCAAAAATTAGAAATTTGTGGGTTACCCAGAAATTTTCAAAACAAAATCCAGAAAAGCCGAAAACTTTGAAAACTTTGAAGACTTACCTGCTAACTACAGTCGATGTCCAACAACTTTTAGAACACCAACGAAATTTTGCTTGTTGAGTTACCTAGAAAAGCTCCCAAATCTTTCAAGAATTACCCAGAAAAGTTCAAATCTTTCAAGACTTACTTCGTTTCAACGTTTGTTGAAATTTGGCTAGGATTTCCGACAATGGTGACTCATCGACAAGGTGAAATTTCTGGGCAGGGACTCTAAACCACCGAGAATCCGACGAAGAGAGAAAGGAGAAAGGGGAAAAGTGAAAATGAAAATGAATGAGGAAAGAGAAAGAATTTGGGAAGGGGGGTTTTGTTTTTTACTTGCAGGAAAGCAGTTTGAACACGATAAAAAAATAACGGGAAAGGGAATTTGTTTTTTTGCCTGGGAGGAAGCGGGATGTAATATGATACAAAAAAAAAGGAAAGGGGGATTTAAATTTTATTCCTACGTGTCACTAAAAAAAAATGGAAAAACAGTCAGGGCATGTGTTTAATGAGTGACGTGTCAAAAAAATTGAAAGTCAAACTGGTCAACCACATGCACAACATGCCATGTCAGAAAACCACCACCTAAACTCATGACGTCCCACCAAATCCAATTTTATTTTTTTGTAGAATACAAATCATAAGATGTACTCACCATCATTGTCGAAATTCAAAGTAGGGATTATTAGAATCCAATTATCCTATATATATATATATATATATATATATATATATATATATATATTAACTTAGCTGACTATCACAACCTCTAGAATTACTCTTTAATGATTTTTGTATAATAATTTGTTTACAATTATTTTCCCTAAGAAGTTATTTTCATTTTGTTAACAGTTGTAATATTATACTTTTATGATAGTATTTTTTATTATGAACCTAATAATAATAATAATTTTATATAACAAGTTACTATATATATTGAGAAACTTACGATCAAAATTTCTAAAATTTGACATGACAACACAATTTTAAGAAACAAAGATTACTATGGAAGGGAAGGAGTATACATAAAGAATCTACCTACGCTCAATAGGATTGGTGTACTTAGCAGTATAAATGAGATCTACTGTATTAGCAAGAACACAAAGGTTTGAGAAAATATCAAGGAGAATCCCACAAGTAAACGGGTAGCGATCTACAGTACTACCAAACTGAGTACATCAATCAATTAACAAAACCTGAAAGTTGTCCCACGCTGAATTCGGTGGTGATTGATGTAATGGCACTGGACGGCATGAACACATCATCATACAAAAAGACTAGAACAATAAACCGCCATTGGGCTTAAACCAGTTTGTCTGGCAACCAACACACTAACGCGCATAGGGATGATAGCGGCCATTTGCAGCACCCCCTCCAAAACCCCCTCTACTGGCACTGCCACTGCCATACATTGATCCACTACTACTACCTCCACCTCCATAGCCCCCTCCAAGGGCAGACTCATAGCCTCCACCATACCCACTACCACCAGCAGCTCCGCTTCCATATGCAGCAGCCCCACCGTACCCGCTTCCCATGTCATACCCTCTGCTGTAGCCAGCTCTACCCCCATAGCCTGCAGAATATCCATAGGAGAGATCCCCCCTATATGCTCCCCCCATGGAGCCATAACCTCCATATCCCCCAAAGTCACCTGCACCATAGCCACCAGCATATGCAGCAGCTTTACCCCCATAGCCTGCAGCACCACCTCGATAAGAAGCAGCACCCCCATATCCACCACCTCCGTATCCACCACCATATGCATCTCCAAACCCACCACCATAAGATGACCGAGAATCATTATAACGTTTGGAGGTCGACGGAGGAGGATTTGGCTTCTTTGGCTCCGCTTTTTTTACCTCTACCTGAAAATGACAAAGTTACGAGTCTTACATATCAAAGCATCCAAATTTCTCTAAAGCAATTAGGCCAATGTAGTTAGTAAGCTCCAGACGCATACACGCCTCAGAACCGTGTTGTTGCTAGTGTATAGAAACTGTTCCAAGTGTATGGAAACTGTTCCTGCATAAGAAATACATAATATACCACTCCACAGTAACGACCCCATGTTTTAGTATGATTCACCATCAATAGAATAATGGACCGAATGATAAGGTAATAGTGTCAGTATTATCATGCCTAGAAAATAACTTAAATCCACTATAGCAAATGAATTTTGTTTTCACGGGCTAACAGCCAAATGTTGTGAGATTATTTTGGGCCAAAAATGGATCCAGAAGGTTCATGTTTCTCTCTATATTGTGTTCAAGGTCATATCTGTATCATGTTCCCATGCCATGCCGGCTGCCAAAGCACATCATGGAATGTTAAATTGCAACTATAAGACTACAAGGATGGAGGAAAAACTTTCAAACTTACTAAACCTCAAATACTAGAGGGCAGCACACTATCTTGCAACAGAAAGTTCACCTTGGTTCCAGCGAATTCGATCTTATTGCCTTTTGACAAGAGATCATCAACAGCTTCTTCGGACTCAAAAGTAATAAATCCAAAGCCACGAGAACGATTAGAGGAATGGTCCCGCATGATTTGGTGCTCTTTTATCTCCCCAAATTTGGAAAAGAAATCTTTGAACTCATCTGCAGTTTGTAAACATACAGCAGAGCATCAATATCAGATGTCCACCAACAAACAACTTAACAGGAGCTGGAGAAGAAAGGCAGATAACTTATCTGACCTTCATTCACAGATGTAGGAATTCCACCAACAAAAACTTTTTTGGTCTTGAAATCCTTGGAACTAACAGCACCCTTTGGTATTGTCCGCTTAATTTCAACCTAATAATATCAAAAATGTACCATAAGCATTAGACATCATATTCCAGATCAGGAACTCTCATATCCTTAACCCCACCCCACACCCTCTCTCTCTCTCTCTTTCAATGACCTTTTTTACTCGTGTAGATTGCCCTCAATCATCCAAGGTACAATAAAATGTTCTTTGGTTGGCATAATGCAATCAAATACATAATGTAATCAACTATGCAATGAAACAGAAAAGTGATTGAATTACAATGATTGGTTACTTAAAACAGATAATGTGGATGTAATTATTTGTACATATGTGTGACTGAGTGAAATTGTGAATGTGTGTGGGAACAAAATGTGCGTTTAGGAGAGAGAAGAATCAGTGTGTTGGAGTCTTTGAGATGGAACAGAGAAATTAGTGCAACAGTGAGAGAGAAAGAGAGAGAAATGAGTGCACATAAGAGAGAAAAAAGAATTGGCATGTTTGTGGGGGGAGAGACTTATTAAAATGGTTGCATGAGAAAGATATTAAAATTGGTGTAAAAAATAGTAAAGTAGGTGCCAAAGAGAGAAAGAGAGAGGGAAAATGGGTGCTAGAGAAAGTAAAATAGGTGCAGGAGATTTATGAGAGAGAAAGACAGATTAAAATGGGAAAAGAGAGAAAAAAAAATGTGTAAGGAGGGGAGCTTTTGAGAAGATAAATAATTGAATGGTGAGATATTACATCAATATATAAGTTAATGCATGTCTTTTCAACATTAAAATCAAAGGGTGTGTTACCACAATAACATTACTAGAAATTATTTTGTTTACAATGTAATTTTGATTACAATGCTCAAAATCCAATCAAAACAATAATACACCATGGTTGATTACACCCAACCCAACAAGCCGTAAATGTTATGCAAAATTGAAGTAACATCTATGTATTTACAAACCTGTTTGCCATTGATGATATGAGAATCCTGAATGACACTGTCCACCACGGAGGGATCAGCATAAGTGATGAAACCAAATCCACGAGGTTGACCAGTTCTCCGATCTTTCATTATGACAGAATCAATGATTTCTCCATACTTCCCAAAATGCTTGACAAATTGGGCTACATAATGTTTCATCAGAAATCACTCATGTTAGAAAACCTTTATTTCCATCAAGCATAACAAAAAAAAATCACAAATGACAAAGAACTAACCAGAAGTTGTCTCCCTAGCTAAACCTCCTATGAAAATCTTTCTGCAGTTGCATGTTCACTAGGATCAAAAGCTAGCAATAACATATAAAAACAAAAACCTAGGAAGTGCGGAACACAGTCAACCTTTCCTACTGTTAGTATTAAGAACAAAAATGGCCAAGGGGAAGTAATACTAGAAGACACTACAAGAAAAGAAAGACTTCATATGAAATCGTTTCAAAAAGAAAACCAATGGATACTCACAGCTACATAAAAGGAAATTCAAGGCAATCATGACACGTCTTATAACAGAGATACTCAAGCATTGTTCTTTTATACGGTGCAGTGCGGTACCACAACTCATTATACTACTCAATATTCTTCCACACTTCACCACACTTTAACCCCAATCATTACCGATATATCTCCTCACTTTTCTCCTCTACTTTTCACATTATCTCTCCTCACCTACCACATCAACCACACTTTCTACAAATTTTACCATACCATTCCACACTTTACTGCACTTTCCACAATTTCACCCCATCGCACTATTTCCGCATCTTACCAACCGCACAAAAGAACAGGGCCTCAAATACAAGATGCATATTGGCTGAAACCTAAAAGCAATAGCAATCCAAGTACCCCGATAATAATATAGTGCACGCACTGTGTTATGAAACAAAAAAGACCCAACAAGTAGCTAATGAGGAAAAGGGAATCCATTTATTGCTAGGGCAACAAATGTTCACAACTTAAGTTACACAGTTCCGAGGAACTCATCAGAAATAGCTAATAAGCTAACAAACAAGCAAGCACAAATGTTTACAACTAAATGGCCGACATAGAACACACTAAAGCGTGGGTCCACCTAATAAACAAGCACACGCATAAAATGAAAAAAGGGCACAGTAAGTAAACTGTGGGATGAATAGTTAAGGGAAACCACACGAATCCAGGATCTGGTACAAACTTTGAAATATTCCACTAGCAATGAAACCCTAAATCCCTTAAATCAAAAACCTAAAACAAGGCCAATTATAGGGAGAAGCAAAAGCATGAAAGGAATTAGTAGTTGAAATGAAGATAATGAAAGGAGAGAGGAAGAAAAATACTAACCCAGGACTAGCACCATCGCCAGTAAGGGGCTGAGAGCGATCATCATCTTCATTGTGGGAAGTGGGGTTATCATGAAGGTCTTGGCTGGGCTCTTCGTAGTTGGATTCGGGTTCTCTTGACTCCATCGCTGAAGAATGAAGATGAACGGAGAGGTCGTGGGGGGGATACTTGCTGGGCTTCTTTATAGATTGATTGATTTTATTTATGGTTTTCAGAACAAAAGCGGGAGGGGAGGCTGATGCTGAGGCTGAGGAGAGGTGGGTCTGGTTCAGGGTCTAAAACCCTAGATAGATACCGGCTCAAGTTGATAAAGGAATCGACGGTCCTCGTCGGTTTTCGTCAAACGCCAATTTGGGGATCATATTCATTCAAACAAAACAAAGGGAGATTTGAGTTAAAAGGCCCTCGGCTCATCGGCTGCTTGGATAAAAATGTCTAGTTTTTTGATTTAGTCAAAAATATTATTGGACTTTAAAATATTTAAAATTATTATTTAACTTTTCACCTTGATAAAAAATATTTCTCTTAACTTATTTTTAACCTGTTAAGTAAACTCCCAAAATAAACCTTAAAATTAAACCTCCCAATTTTCTGATTATTTTCGGGTCCAAAATTAAAGTTGTTTGGAGAAAACTGGAATGAAATCAAATTCCATTTCTACTGTTTTGTGAGCAGTTATATTTTTATAATAAACTACGCCTCAACCCATGTGATGCACGGAGTGAACTAAATTAGTTACTTTTGAAATTTTATAAAAGTAATGGATAAGTAACTAACTGGTAAATGTTTAACAGATGACAAAAATATATAGTTATAACTTTGAGGGTAGAACATCAATTGCATTCGGAGATATTAATGTTCGGTGAACAACAATTTTAAACCTACATGACACATTTGTTGCTGTGGTCTTGTCACTATTCATGATAAATAATTGTCTCTTATCTTCTATGTATTTGAATAAATATAGTTTATACTGATGTAGTGAGTTGACTGTTATATCCATTCATAAAGATGTGATTATTATTATTATTATTATTTTGCCAAAATAATTACTGATAATTAGACCAAAATAATTTAATTCAGTATTTATCTATTTTTTGACTGGTCGAAATCCCTACAATTAATCTCATTTCTCCATTTAGCGGGATCCACAAACTTTACTATTAATATTATATAGATTATTATTATATCGATTATTATTATTATTATTATTATTTTGTCAAAATAATTACTGGTATTTGGACCAAAATAATTTAATTCAGTATTTATCTATCTTCTGATTGATCGAAATCTGTATAATTAATCTTTTTCTCCATTTAGCGTGACCCAAAAACTTTACTATTAATATTATATAGATTATTTATATTATTATAAAGGTTATTATTATTATTATTATTATTATTATTATTATTATTATTATTATTATTATTATTATTATTATAGGCAACACCAAAAAAATTATTGTTATTTGCATCAAAAAAATTTAATTCAGAGTCCAAAGCAGTCAAAGATTAGTGATACTTTCTGATTTTTTTAATTTTAAAATAAAATCTAGATTGAAAATTAAAAAAATAGAAAATAGAGAAAAAATATATAATTTTCAATGTTGTAATTGACCAATTCCCCCACAATCACTCCCGTAGCTCTATTTCATGAGACCCACAATGATTTCTATTATAATATATAGATTTATTATTTTCATTAATTATGAATAACTTTTTCTAGTTTTAATAATTAACCATTCTAATATATTTTTTAAAACTTTCTATCAAATAAAAATATTTTCTTTAACTTTTTTAATTTTTAATAGTTCATCAATGATTACTCTTTCACGGCTAAGAATTTTCATTGTTGAACATCAACCCTGTGCTCCATTTGCCCATACCTATTTCAAAAACACCCCCTCCTTAATTAGCTCCTCCCCATCAATCCCTGCTTCGCCACCAAGGTTAGGGGCGAGATGCTTATTAGGCGATCTACCGCAGTCGTATGCAGTGGATTTAAGTGTTGGTCTATCGTCGGTGGATCGGGTTTTGCAACTGAAGGTTGTGGGTGGTTGCTTGGTGGTGCAGGCCGACAAGGGAGATGAGATGGTTGAGTTATAGCCGCAATTGGAAGCACCGGTGGGTACAGTGGGTGGCACCGGAGACTGACAGTGCTTGAACAGTGGGTGACCGGCGCTTTACGAAAAAGAGACAATCATGGGCATGGTGTGTGATTTCGAGGCAATGGGTATGGAGATTTAGGCGTTAGTTGGAGAAGCGATGGTGGTTGTGGTCCGTGCCAATGTTTGTGGTGAGATGACAGAGGTACATCGCCGGCGAGTGGTGCTGTGGTGGCGACAAATATGGAGTTCCGGTTTCTCTCTCTATCCCGATGGGTGAGATGATGAACTGACCATGGCCGTGAAAAACATTAATTATGTTGAGCTTAAATTTTTTTAATAGATACATATCTATTCCTTAGGGATTAGAATCCATTCCTCCCATAATTGGGAGGTTTCTAATTCCCCCCTTTGGGAGGAATAAGAAATCCTCTGGAATGGGGATTTCATTCCATAATATGTTGTCCAAACACAAAAAATAGGAACTAGAACCCATTCCACCTCCATTACATCCCTTTTTGTCTCTCCAAACATGCCCAAATCCATTTCAGCAAACTACTCTTCTATCCCTTTCTCTTTTGTTTCCCCATTTTTTTTAAAATTGAAACATGCCTCTCTCTTCTCAAAAAATTGTTCCGGAGTGCCATATATTCCCCAAAAATGACTATTTGGGGACCACATTATTTTTTTTTACTCTTTGGGGACCTGATTGTTGTACAAAACATGTTGGTTGGGTATTTTCCGACCAAAAGTTATGAAAATTCGGTGAGACTAGCCGGAGTCAACACAAAAATGATTTAGGTTGCTGGAGTGACAAAAATACCCCTTATTTGGCTCCAATTTTTGTCTTTAAAACTGAATTAACTCCTCCTCCCTCCCAACAACCAAATTCAGTCGGCCATTAAAGAGCAAAATTTGAGAGAGATGAAGCTGGAGATTGAGGAGGAGCTGTTCCAGCCACAATGTCGAGGAGGATGGGAGGTAAAGCCTAAACGAATTCATTGTCTGATATGGCATCAATTTTGAAAATTTACAGTCTTCAATTGTTTTGAAGATCGACAACCTTCAATTTGTTGAATGAGTGGTGTTGTTTTAGTCTGAAAATTCAAAAATTAGGGTTTGAGAGTTCCTTTTTTGTTGTCGATTTCATATGAATCGATTGGGTTAAGGGTTTAGGGTTTTGTTGTCGACTTTGTTGTCGATTTTGGTTTGTTCATTTGGGTGTGAAAATGAGGTGTTGTTGATTTGGTTTTGTTGTCAATTTTGTTGTAATATATGTATTGTTGTGTTTGTTTTGTTGTAGATGATATGAATTTTGAGAACAAGGGAATGGAAGGGTTCAACAAAAGGGCTAATTGGGTGGATGGCAAGTTCGTGTGCATTGGTAAGTGTGGGGTGGATGGTGTTCTGAAGACATCAAAGAGTAATAACAACCCAAATCGTGTCTATGGAAAGTGCCCAAGGTGTGCAAAATGGTTGGGGTGGTTGGATGAATGTGAAGATTCAGCTAGTGTAAACAACATGCGGAAGTAGGGGGGCCAAGTGTGGAGCTAGACATGCCAAGGGATACTGTTGCTGCTGATTTACTTCAGTTGAAGGAGAAGGTTGGTGAAGCTATTGTGTTGCTTAGTATATGCAAGAATGAGGTTGGTGAATTGAGGAAGGAAGTGGCTGAGTTAGTGGTGAAGATGTCTAGGTTGATCGATCAGATGTCTATGATAGTTGAGAAGGCTGCTGAACTGAAGGCATTGTGGGACAAAGTGCTGGGGATTATGGTGATGTGTGGGATGGGGATTGGGTCTTTGGTTGTGATTGTTGCATTCTTGGTGGTTATTGTTCTGTCTCTTTTGAAATGATTACAGTTAATGTGTTGGATTCTTAGTTGCAGCAGTAGTTGTATTAGTTCTTGTATTATGTGTTTTGTGAAGGTAACAAAAGGCAGATGGTAGCTTATAGCAAAGATCTGATCTGCCACTCTTTGTTTTTGTTGGACAAGTATGTAGCTACCTTGTAGACAATGAGAATTTGGGAATTGTAGACAATTGAATTGAAATTGTGAGAATTTGTGATGTTGTATATTGTACAATCTACTTTACAATTTGAAATGATGTATATAAACAAACTGTTTGGCTTGCAAATGACACTAGTACTCAAGTACTCATAATCTGTACATTCTACTCTACCAAACTACAATTGACCAAAGCCACACTTGTGAATCAATAAAAATCCATGACACTAGTACTCAAGTTACTCATAATCATAATTGGATAGCAATACAATCAAAAGTCTTGACACAAACTGTTTGGCTTGCAAATGACAAGTGTTGATCATAATTGTGCCTAAAACATTACAAACCATGCCATCCATAAAGCAAAATGACACAACTGGAACTTAATTGGCTAAAAACAATACAAACCATGTCTTGACAGAAACCAAATACATAAGTCTGACACTAGGGTCCACTACATAACAACCAAAGGCATGTTCAAGCTGAATGTGGGACTTCACTTGACTTGTTTCCCTTATTGCTTCCACTAGCCTTGGTCCTACTCTTCCCTTCATTAGCAGTCTTCTTCTTCCTTTTATTGTTGCTGGTCTTTTGCATCTGTTGATTGCTTCCACTGACCTTTGCTTTCTTCCTTGGCTGACCTCCTTGATCAACATTCCCTTTTGTTGATGGTGATGTTGGTGTTTTGATCAACCTTCCATTTTCATCCCTTGGCAAGCCACATGTCAGGTAGTTGGCCAATATTGTCACAAGTGGAGCACCTCTTGGTTCCATGCCTCTTCTCTTTCTTTTTGGCCAAGTCTTCCCTGGACTCTCTTCTTTTATTCTTTGATGGCCTCCCTCTCTTCTTCAACTCATGAGGAGGGTCAAGTTGCTTATGGTCAGACTCAGGCCACATGGTATGGTCAGGAATTGGCTTCACTATGGTGTCATACAAACTCCTATACTTGTCTACCATGAAGCAAGGTGCAATGTAATCCTCAACATCCAGTTTTGCAAAGTGGATGCACCTAGTGGCATGCTTACATGGCAAACTAGTGAGTTGAAATTTTCCACAGGTACAAGTATGGTCGTTGAGGTTCACATTGTGGTTGACATTACCCTCCAAAATATCAAAATATCCCCTCCCAGCACTGTGTACCATACCACATGCTCTAGAGTCTGTTATTGTCTTTCTCAATTTTTGGTCCACAAATGGTGTAACTTCAGTCTCCCAACTACACCCCAACTTGAACCTTTTATTAAATCTCTTGGCAATAACCTTCCTAATTTCTTCCAACATGTTTAGTATTGGCTTACCTCTGTGTTTGATGATAACATGGTTGAAGGATTCAACAAAGTTGTTTGTGTTATCGTCGCTCTTCAGGCCTTGGTCATACTTAAACTTTTCCCAGGTTTCAACTGGTTCAACATCCTTTAGCCAGTTGTATGCAACTGGACTTTTCTCCCTTATCTTCTCCATGGCTGTCTTGAATACTGTCTCAGAATATGCATTAGCTGCTATGTAGAAGTAGAAGTGGTACCAAGCACCTACAAAAGTTTGAAGATTTATCAAAAATTGAGTTACATAGTTTATGGTTGAACTATAGCAGATTAAAGCATCACATTGATGTATTCATACCTCGAAATTTGTTAGCAAAGTTCTTGTACAGGTGCAACACACACACTCTCCTCCTTGATTGAGGAAAGAACTTGTCCAATGCATTCTTAATTGACTGAGATACAAACATCAACAAAGAACTTATCAGACACCTTTAGCAACACCTAAACATAAATATAAGATTATAAACTAAGAAAAAGAAGAGGATTACCTAGTGTCTGTCAGCCATGAAGGTGTAATGATGTGAATCTTGTTGTGAATAAAGTGCAACTGCCAGTCCATTCACAAAGTATGCCCACTCTTCATCATCTTCAACTGGGAAGACACCATATACTAGTGGGAACTAACCATTGTTGCCATCTAATCCAATTGCATTCATCAAAACCCCTTTGTAAGGACCTTTCAAGAAGCAACCATCCAATCCAATCAAACCCCTGCAATGCTCCTTGAATGCCTTAATAACAGGTCCAACGCATATTAGAATCCTCTTGAAAGTGGGTTTAAAGTTGGACCCCTATCAGTGAAGCTGATGAAACACTTAGACCCAGGGTTGGCTTTCGTGAATTCATCACAGTATTGAGGGCTTCAAGTAACCTTCATCATGATCACCAAATAACCTTTTCCTCATAATCTTTAGTGCCCTGTAGCTAGTGTAATCAGGGACTGACATACCATATCATCCAAATGAATGTCATGCCCTCCGCATCCATGTTGGGGTTTAGGCTAAAGTCCTTCATAAGCTGGTTACTAACCCACTTGGCACCAACATGATGGTGCTTAGTTTTTTTATAACACACATTACTTCCCTTTACATACTGTATACGCCAAGTTACACCATCTTGCATCACGATTACATGGACCCTGAAAGTGCACTTTTCATTTTTGCAATTCATAATGTACCTCTTACTGTTGTTCTTCACCTTATTCAAAATAAAGCCTCTCTGAATTGTATAAGTCTTCATCACATACAAGAGCTTGTCCTTGCTGCTGAACATATCCATTGCTTTGATATCAACCTTATTTTCCCTACCTTCAATCCAAACTTGCCCTTCACTATAAACTGATGCCATCTTGCCAGCCAAGTTTGCTTACGTGGATCCACATCCTCATCAACCACATATCCTAGATCCATTCTTGCCTCAACCTCCTCATCTCCATTATCTTCTAACCCAGAAACATCCTCTTCAGATGAGTCAACATACTCATCATCACTGTCATCCTCGTCTTCTTCATCTGTTGGAACAAACTCTTCATCATCACTTTCATCATCTGTATCTTCTAGTTGCCATTGAGCCCCAGATACACCTTCACCATTCTCATCCTCAAAGAACTCATCAATTTCTCTCACATCTGCCCTTGCCAGTTCTTGAATGTCAGAAGCTTGTAGCATAGAAAATTCCTTTGACATACTATTCAATATAGCAGGATCCAGCTCCATTGTTTCCTTACTTTTGGCCTTCTTCTTTTTAGATGGAGTTTTTGAGGTTGAAGGGATATCTTGTTCAGCTGATTGCTTATCTGAACTAGCTGATGCCCCAGACTTATTCATTTCCCTCCTTTGAGATGGTGAGCTAAGAGGAGAACTTACCTGTGCACCTTGCTTCTCTGGAGTTGCTGCTGCCACAGACATAGTTAATGGTCTCCTTTGACTTTCAGCTGGTGAAGAGGTTGTGTTCAAAAGCTCAATGATTTCCCTCTGAGGTGGAGAGCTAAGAGGTGAAGATGGCTGTGGACATTGCTTATCAGAACTTGATGCTGCCAAAGACCTAGTCAAAGGCCTCCTTGTACTTTGAGCTGATGATGATGTTGTGTTCTGCAGCTCATTACTTTCCCTTTGAGATGGAGAGCAAACAAGAGATCTTGCATACTTTCTCTGTGATGCAGCAGGTGAGGATGTACCAAAGACATCCTTGCTTTTAGTTGGTGATGGGGAAGCAGGACCACAATTATTATTATGTAGCTCCTCCATGTTACCAGGCCCAACAGAAGATGACCCAAGCCCAAACCCACTTGAAGATTCCCCCATTCCAGGCCCACCAGAAGATTCCCCAGCTCCTTTATGAGTTGCTGCCTTTGCTGCATTTCTGGTACTCCTTCTGACTTCTAGCTTCTTTCTTGCACCAAATCTTTGACCAATACTTGCATCTGTGGAAGGTGGCTTCTTTGTTGATGGTGGTCTGGGATGTGAGGTCTGACTGCCACCTTGGTTTTGCTCAACATCAATGGGTGTTTGTATCAAGTTGTCAGCCCATACATATGCTTGACTTGGTGTCATTTCCCTCATTTCAACAATAATCTCATCATCATCAACATGCTTATCAATACTCTCCATAGTTTGTTGAAGCTTCCCCTTCCCAGCCAGTTGAACCATCTCCACAGGCAATGTCTTCACATTCTCCAACTTTGACCATGAACCCACAAAATTATTCCAGTCGGTATCTGTTTGCAATGGTAGCTTCTTGTTCTCCTTCCCTGGTCGATACCAATTCAATCCAACAAACTTCGGAAACTTCCTAAAGTCTTCTGTGTACCTCGTCCTAATGTCACAGAATAGCTCTTTATGGTTGTAAATGTCTAAGTCCTTCTCTGGGATGTAAATCCTCAATGAGTTGAATCTGACAATGAATGAATACATTGGATCAACCTGTGCATCACAATCAAACCCAATACATATTTCAACAAACAATTCCCAGTTTTGTTCATACGAATTCCCCTTTATTATCAACAAAATTCAAACCCTAAATTTACAAATTAACAAAATTCAATACCTAACTTTTTGAACAAAACCATCTAATACAGATTTCGAACCCTAACATTCGAAATTAACCATCTACCCTAATTTCCGAACCTGACATACAATGTGATAATGATGCTTACCACTGCAAGATTCTCCGTGGACGGTGGCGTGGCTGAAACCAAGACTCAAACTACAAGCTCGACCAATTCTCGTAAACTTGAACCTCTTCCTTCCCAGTTCTCCAGTTCTCTCTGCAAGTTGATGGTTACCACTACAAGTTGAGAGGAATAGTAGCGCAGTGAAGAAGAAGAACGGATGAAAGTGAAGAAGATGAAAACCAAGACTTTGCAGATTTGAGCGGGCAAATAAAAGGGGCAAACTGGACTTTTCAATCATAAGTCAAGGGGTATTTACGTACTTTCATTGTTTCCGGCTGTTTTGGTCAGAAAATACCCAACCAGCATGTTTTGACAACAATCAGGTCCCCAAAGAGTAAAAAAAAAAAAAAAATGTGGTCCCTGAATAGTCATTTTTGGGGAATGTATGGCACCCGGAGCAATTTTTTGCTCTCTTCTTTCTCTCTCCCTTGTTTCAACCCCCTCCCCCGGTTTCACTATATTTTTCTCTTTTGGGCAATTTTTTTGTATATTTTAATAAATCTAAACCCCCATGTCAATCTCCTTTTCCTTTTTTTAATTTGTTTTTAATGGTGTGTTTTAATTGCTGTTATTTTGGAATAGTCGACATTGGGGTCGGCTCTTTATTGGTTTGCTTTTTGGAGATTTATTTTTGATTCATATGCTAATGGGTTTGGTTGTTTAACCAGCTAGTGGAGTATATTACTTAATTGTGGTTGGTCTTCCAGTTAGATGTAAGTTTGTGTGCTTGTTTAGAAATAACTAAATATTGATAGAGAACATAACTAGTTATTGTATTAGTGCAGCATCATGTTACCATCAACATTGATTGAACTTCTTGCTTTGTTAATTGTTGGATTAGCTCTATAATCACCGTGTTTGCTACTTGGAGCGTTACCGATCGCGTGGAGGGAGATTGTTTGCTTGAGTAATGAAGAAAAACAATAGGGAGAGCTTGAACAACAATGGAGATAATAGAAGACCTTGGCAAGGATTGTCCACCACCTTAGTCTAACATTTCACCATGATTAATTAGGAGTAACCCACCATCAGCCATTAAAGAAATGACTTGAACACCACCAAATAATACTTGGATAAAATAAACAAGATTTTTGGGGAAGAGGCTTGGGGGGCACTCATTCATTAACATTTCATAATCACATAAGTTGTCTTGGGAAGAGTGAAAACAAGGCATTTATACTAAATAGAAAATTAAGCCCAAAACTCAACAAAAACAAAACAGACACGCGCGTGTCACAGAGGGGTCGCGGGCGCGACGGTCTTCTGTCACGGCAAGCCATCGCCACCAAGAAGAGTGTCACAGCGCGACGGTGTGTCGCAGCGCGACGTTCGCTCTCGCCGATCCATCGCCCAAAGAATGAGTGTCACAGGCGCTACGGGTCGAGTCACGGGTGCGACGTATCGGCCAGCTGGTTGTCGCGGGCGCAACAACCTTGTCACGGGCGCGACCCAAACACGCCTGCAATTCTCCTGGTGGGCGGCCGTGCGCCGCGCGACGCGTGCCGTAATACTTCGAACTTTATTGCTCTCGGGACTACACCCGAACCCTGATACCTCCTAGTTTCCATTTCTCGGGACGGCCCGGTCCGGTCCCGAGGCCTCCGGGGTCAGTGCATCAAATGAACCCGCCTAGAAGGTCCCGGGGCCCATCCATTGGATGGCCGAGACTAGCCTCGCAACTCCGGGAGTGACCGGGAATTGTAGTTTAAGGCTCGAGATGGACGTGGTGGCTCGCTTGGCGGAGATCACAAGCGCGGAGAACGGAACCCGGACCTCTTCATCCTCCCCTTCTTGAAGAGGATTTACCCTCAAATCCGCGTCGGGTTCAACATCCTCGATGTAAGGCAAAAGATCCCCGATGTTGAAAGTAGAGGAGATACCCATATCAACCAGAAGATCAAGCTTGTAGGCATTGTCATTTATCTAGGCCAAGATCTTGAACGGTCCCTCGCTTCGTGGCATTAGTTTACTACTCCTCCGGGAACGGAACCGTTCCTTCCTCAAGTGGAGCCAAACCAATTTCCCGGGTTTGAATGTGATACCACGACGATGCTTGTTGGCTCGGGCCTTATAAAGTTCATTGGTGCGCTCGATCTTCTCTCGAATTTGCCGGTGAAGCTTTTGGATCTCGGTGGCCTTCTCACTTGCTTCAAAGCTAACCCTCGACTCTAATGAAAGAGGAAGGAGCTCGATAGGAGTAATAGGGTTGACCTCATAACAAGTCTCGGAGGGCGAATGTCCCGTAGCAAAAGAAGGGGCCCGATTGTAGGCAAATTCGGCATGACATAACTTGGCATCCCAATCCCGTAAACTCCTACTCACAAGACGCCGAAGCAATGTAATGAGAGTCTTGTTAGTTACCTCAGTTTAACCGTCCGTTTGAGGATGATGTGACGTGTTAAAAAGAAGCTTCGTCCCCAGGAGCTTCCATAAAGACCTCCAGAAATGACTCATGAACTTAGTGTCACGATCCGATACAATAGTCCTCGGAACACCATGCAGGCGCACTACCTCCTGGAAGAAGGGAGTAGCGATGTGAGTGGCGTCATCGGTCTTTTCACAAGCAATGAAATGCGCCATCTTGGAAAAGTGATCCACGACGACGAGTACTGCATCTTTACCACACACGGTCCGGGGAAGAGCCACAATAAAGTCCATACTCAAGTCCTAGAGTTACCTTTGCTATTTTTTTTAGACAGGCTGGTCGCGCTGTTTGATTTACCCCTGGACCTTGGCGCTCCACTACCTACTTTCCTTGTTGATCTTGGCAAACTTTTTGCACTCTCGACAATAGGCTTGATACCTAAGCCTTTCAAAGCCTCAATTTTCTCCCTCCCAGGTGAATCAGAAGAACTCTTTTGAGGAGACAAGTCCGGACCAATGGAAGAGCTACCATCTCCTTCCTCCCTAAGATTATCAAGAGGAGGAACAACTTGAACGGTAGGTGGCATGACAGGCTTATGTGCTTTTGATTTTCCATCAGTGACAACCATAACAGAGGCATCGTCATTAACCTTCGCCCTATGAGCCTTAGGTAGTGTTTTATCAACATGAATGGGCTTCTTAGTCTCCAAGAAAAAAAGATTCTGGCGGTAAGATTTCCACCAGTTATTATAATCTACTGTAACCAGCATGAACTTAGGGTATGGTGTGGAAGGAACAGTCACTGTGGTTCACATCCCATGCTTTGTTAAATTGTACCAATAGCATGCCGCATCTTCTAAGGTACCACTACAAACAGTCTTGCTGGGATCACTAAGAACATCTTGATAAAAGCCAAACTGACGCCCGAATTTACTAGGGAAGTACGACTCTATTAGGATACTCCTGCCTTGGCATAAAGCCAAAAAACCGCTATGCATGTAGACCATGTAAGTCTTCCAACCAGGGGATAATGCGGGAGTGTCAGTAAATTCTCGACAGGTGTCCCTTAACGAAGCGGTATAATACATATTTGACGACTTTGAACGCTTTAGTAATTCACGTGACCCCTGTCGATCAAAGGTATTGTCCATTCTTTCTCCTGAAAGTTTAACCATCTTGGGAGGATTGTTGTCATTAAGCTTAGGGTGTTTGAAATGCGTCTCGTCATTAACCTTCGCCCTACGAGCCTTAGGTGGCATTGTATCAACATGAATGGGCTTCTTAGATTCCGAGAAAAAGAGATCCTGGCGTTAAGATTTCCACTAGTTGGTATACTCTACTGTAACCAGCATGAACTTTGGGTCTGGTGTGTAAGGAAGAGTCACTGTAGATCTCATCCCATGCTTTGTCAAATTGTACCAATAGCATGCCGCATCTTCTAAGTACCACCACGAACAATCTTGCTGGGATCACTAAGAACATCTTGATAAAAGCCAAACTGATGCCCGTATTTTCTAGGAAAGTACGATTTTATTACGATAGTCCTGCCTTGGCATAAAGTCAAAAAACCGATATGCAAGAAGATCACGTAAGTCTTCCAACCAGGGGATAACGCGGGAGTGTCAGTCAATTCTCGACAGGTGTCCCTTAACAAAGCGGTACAATACATATTTGACGACTTTGGACGCTTTAGTAATTCACGTGACCCCTGCCGATCAAAGGTCCTGTCCATTCTTTCTCCTGAAAGCTTAACCATCTTGGGAGGATTATTGTCATTAAGCTTAGGGTGTTTGAAATGCGTCTCGAAATAAGTGCCCAACCATCCATAAATATATTGCACGCGGAAAATAACCTCCAGTTTACTCAAATTCTTAGCAGAAGAGATCCTGTGCAAACCTTGGTAGACACTTGCCAAGATTGGGATGACCAAATTCACGCGTTGCCCATGTGCAGTTTGGCTGGCAACCTTGAACACACTAGGACAGATGAGGCTAAGCTTGTCAGTTAGTAGCGCAAAGCAACATAACCAGCAAGATATAAGGGCGGCTAGGTAGACTTCTTCAATTAGTGACTCGAGAACGCCGAGAAGAACAAAAGGATCCTTTTCCTTCTTGGTTCGAGCTGGGCGTTTAGTGATGGATCCAGGAGGAATATAAGTATCTGTTGGAACTGCTTTTCGCCTTCTGTTGTCTCGTGGGGAGGGCTTGCATAATTCTTCGAACCGCGATACCAGAAACGCACCCATTCACTAGCAGGATGTTGAACAGTGCCATTGACAACTTGACATTGGTTGCGAAAAGCAGAAAAAAGATAGATGCAGGATTTTGGTATGTCACTATCTCCTTGGTCGGCAGACAACAACGTTTGGGCGGAAGGAACAACTTCTTTATAGTAAGACTTACTGGCCGGAAGCCCAGCTATTTTCCATATATCCCACAAGGAAATCGACATTTCTCCATCCTCTGTGCAGAAGGTGTTAGTAGTAGGACACCATTGTTCATAGAAAGTCTTGAAAACATTGAGGCTGAGGTTGTAGGAAAACAAAGATGCATACAATCCGTTGTAAATCCTCCAGTTTGTGAGTTTGTCCTTATTACGACCAAGAACGTCCTCAAGCCAGTCCCAATAACATGGAATATAGAAGTTATCGTTAGGCTAGAAAGTTCCCCATGTTATCGACTCGTCTGCAATACGATGGTAAAGTAAGGGGAGATAGTTTTTGTACTAGAACTGAAGCTCTGAACATGGGAGAAATAAGCTTTAGAGCTTTGTAGTTATGTGTGACGGTGCCGTCTAAGTTCAGTACATCGCCGGTAAAAGTGACGCTCTAATGAGAATTTGTGAGCTTCTCGTTGAGCAAAGATTTCTTATAGGGTAGCGGCGTCGGTGCATCAACCCGGAGCGTTATTCCGTCGTCGATGGCATCGTCTTACTTGGCCAAGATGGTGACAGACGACGATTTTGAAGATGAGTCGACAAAGTGCACCATGATCTATATCGGCGATGTGAAAAGCCTAATGTTGTAGGGGAGTACTGTAACTTAAGGTAGGGCAAGCTGACGAAATTGTCGACCCAGACAGTCCTGAAGAGGGCAGTCTAGTATTACCCTACGTTAGTATGCTGAGGAGTAATCCACAGAAGCGAAGATGACGACACTATCGACCCAGACAGTTCTGAAGAGAGTAGTCTAGGACTACCCTACGTTAGTACGCTGAGAAGTAGCCCACGGAAGCAGAGATGACAACACCGTCGACCCAAACAGTTCTGAAGAGGGCAATCTAGGACTACCCTACGTCAGTACGCTGAGGAGTAGGCAAGACACTGGCGATGACAAATCATAACTTCAAGCAGACAATGTCAATTAATCTCAACTCCCTAATAAAAAAAGATGAAAAAAATGTGTTAAAAAAATAGAAAAAAAGAGTCAACAAAAAATAAGTCAACAGAAAAAAGGAAATAAAAAAAACGTAAGAGTCGAAAAGAAAAAAAAAGTCAAAAGAAAGAAAACAATACGTAAAAAAATATGGATGATACAAATTGTATTTATGTTGATTGGTGGTGGGGCCCATACGAAAGCAAAAAAGAGAGAAATCAAATGTTGTGGAAGAGTGAATTGGTTTTCTATGTATATTCCATTCATCACCACTCAACTTAATCTATGTGGGGCCCATGTAAAGAGTAAAAAGGAAAAGAAAAGGTGAAAAGAGAAGACATGTTCATGTGAAGTAGCAGGTCTTAGCAGCTTTTTAACTTCCTTTGGATTAATTTATCTCCTCATTGTCCATCATAAAGGGTCTAGAAGACTGGAACATGTCAATATTCGACCTTCCTATTTTTTTCTCTCTACCAGTTCTTCACCAACTCCATAGCCAAACTACCATTAAACCATCTTTTAAAATCTCCCCCATAGAAGAAAAAAAAAACAGCAACCCCCACTTTGTTTTCTTAAAAGAAAAACTATGTCTTTCGATTCAACATATTTTGTTTTCATCTGTTCAAAATCAAGATCATCAATATCATGATTAAAAAAGAGGCAATAACCCCACCATCATCTAGATAAAGCTATGATGATCAACGACTTGAAATCAAGAACAAATCACTAAATCATTATCAAAATCAAAAGCATAGTGATGATCAGAAGGTTCCAGATCAGAAGGTTCCAGACCAGAAAAAAAAGTCAAGTCCAACAGGGGAAAATAGAGACGAAGAAAGAAGAAACCAGGCAAGAAAAACAGTACCTGGGAATCACGTTGAATACCAGTAAATTGACTAATTCTACGGAGATTGGAGGCTAATTTATAGTATTCGACGGATAATTGTCATGCTCAAACTCCAACTTCGATCCAGCTGAAACTCCAACTCAACTCTCATTCGATTACAATTCAGTTCCAAATCCAACTCTTATTGTGAAATTTTATTTAATTAAATTCTGGATAGAATTTTATCCAATATGGAGAGAGAGGAGGTAGAAGAGTCATATCTGCTGTAAAACTCTCGTGAGCAATAATCAGTGTTTGAAAAAAAAAGAAAAAAAAGATACAGTGTCAAAAAAAGAAAAAAAAAAGAAGCGCTCAAACACCAAAGATCCAACTAGGCCCATGCTTCAATGTTACTATAAAAACATCATTGTTAAGAAAAATAAATTTGAGCGTGAAAATGATTTTTAGCTCATATATATGTATATGTATATGTATATGTATATGTATATGTATATGTATATGTATATATATATATATATATATATATATATATATACATATACATATACATATATATATATATGTATATGTATGTATGTATGTAAAGGAAAGGGTATCAATCTTTATAGTTTTGGTTATTAGATGAGGTGTACTAAGTTATCCACTCAACAAATTGGCGTAAGCCCATTTAGTTGGAAGTCAACACATCATGGCTACTTGATCCATTTTAAAAGAGAGAAGAAAAAAAAAAACAGTTCAGGTAGCACTAGTCAAACATTTGACTCTCTAATCAAGTTCCAAGATAGTACACCAAATCGGCAATAATAGTTTAACCATCAAATATTCGAGACCCAACCGTTTCAAACACTCTAATTCGTGTCCGCAGTTGACTCTTGAAGGGGGCATTTGTAGTAGGTAAAAATTTGTTGACAAATCAAAAAATGACACATGGAAAATAAATTAAATTTATTTGGTCAATTATTATCCGCCACGTGTAAAATTAATTACGGCAGTACATTTAATTAAATTTTAAATGAAAATGTATCATGGCCAATAATATCATGACACTTGTCAATTATGATGCAAAAAATAGTGATTATTTCTTTATTTAAAAAAATAAGAAATAACTAATCAGATTGGACCCAAGTCCAAAGCCGGCTCAAACTCTAGGCCTCTAGAGCCTATAAATAGGGGTCATCTCCCTCATTTTCAATACAATCTGCAGTCTACATCCGACATTCGGCATTTTGCACTTCAGAGGATTCAGGAGATCGAACTGCAAGCGGCCCCCAACTACCAAGCGTCAATGATGAAGGTCGACAAAAATTCAAGTTCAAAAGCTCCAAGTTTCCTGCACATCAAGGTCAAGGACTACAACTGAGTTTTTCAGCTCAACCTGCATTCAAGATCGAGATCAAGCGTCTGTGCCCTCGACTCATCCAAGCTTCTAAGAGATTGAATCAGAGGAATACTTTATTGTATTTAACACAGAGATTGTACCCACATACATTCAGAAATTAATACAAATTATATTTGCTTCACAATTTCTTGTCTTTATTAAATTTAGACCAGAAATTTGTGTTTACACCCCAAAAATATAAATCTAATATCGTAGCATATTTACAAGTTTCCTTTGCTTTCCTTGTCTTTTGCATATGCTTTCCTCTTGTTTGTTCCAAAGTAGTCCCCTTTCCTTCATCCCTTTCTTCCTTGTTATCATATTCACACGTTTCCTAGCACCTCCATTCTTGCATTGATGATCCCAAAGAGTAATCCTCCAAATCTGATCAATTAAACCCCTTAAACCTCTCTCATTGCACAAATATATCTTTCCTTGGTAGTTGATGCATATATTGGGTACAAAACACATCCAACATTGTCTTCAGTCAAAATCTTTCAATTAAACTACATGTGATACCCAGTCCTGAAAAAAAAAATACGGGAAGTAAATTTCTTACTTTTAGGCCTCTTTTTAGGAGAAATTTTATTAGCTAGGTTTTTTTTGTCTCTCCTAGTCCATTGCCATATAAATACTGCTTAACCCTAAAACTCGTTGGATACTGCCGCTGCTGTCAATTTCTTTTTACTAATGAGAGAGAAGCATGAGATGAGGGGCTGGAGCACAGATAACTATTGCCTTCGTAAAACCCTAACTACGATCAAGTTACGAAAAGTTCTAAACCTTGAATACTACCTCTAGTTAATTATGTCAGTGTAGGAATTGTTATGTACACAAGTTTTGCCTTCTGTCAATTACTACACCATTGATTCTTAAAGTTCTTCTTAAACAATCATCAAAGGTTCACTTTTTGTAGTAGAGATTTTGTTTTCTTATACTTTACTTTCTCTTTTATGGCTACCAGTAAGCAAAAGTCAAAGGTTTCAATATTTTAATGGTTAATACTCCCTGCAAACTAGCCATAGCTAGGTCTTAGTCATTCTTGGTTGCCTATCCCAACCAATTAATTTTACCTTGGTGAGACATGAGTTATGATATTAAATTGCATAATACGTAAAGTTGTCATATTGTGTTTTCAATAATGAAAGTGGAGATATTAATTAGTTCTTCCATGGTGATAATTGACAAAATTTATGATAGTTTTGGGAATCAATTCGTAAAGTAAGATGATGGATGATTATGGATTTTCTGATGATGATGATGATTTTAACGAATTCACGAAGAGAGGGGAAAAGGAATAAAGTAAGGACAATATAGTGGTTAATAATCTATTGTTGGATTTGCTAAACATGATTTCATTAACTAATTATTTAAGGGGATTAGAAAGATTAGTTTTTGTTGTTTGATTATGTTATCCCAGTGGCTAGATTAGTAAAACGGATTGATTGAGATATAGGGCAGTAGTGGCTAGGTTTAACTTGGACTTTCATAGCAGTTCCCGTATTCTATTCATGAGTTTTTCGTATCGTTATTCCTTCCTAGTTTTATTAGACGATAATAATTTATGAGAGTAAGGTCTCCATAAATTATCAAAATAAATTAGTATGAGTATCTGCTAATTTAAAAGCCCCGTGTGAATTATAGGTATCATCTAAATAGTGAAGTTTGGCCTTTAAGTAGCATCTCAGGTAAGTGGTGTGATACTTCTTTAGTCTTCCTTCGTGCCCAAAATATTGCTTTGTAAATTCCTTTTCCGTAAGTTGATTTTAGTAAATCGGGTTGGCATGCTATTATTTTAGTATACTATATTTGGTTATAATTATACTTGAAAGGTTAAATTAATTTTGTATTGTTATCTATGTTTACAAAGTACCCATTTGACATTAAATTTATAGGTTGTATTTATATTTTTGCTTTTATGTACCCAGTGACGTTTTGTAATGATTTAACTAATTTAACTGCAAAGTAGACGTTTTGAATAATAGTTTTGGTATTTGAATTATTTGAGCCTTCTATTTGCACAAGTAACTCTGTCAGTCTGATTTACTATTATCCAATTCACTTGACTGGGTACTGTTTGTATATTTTGACACTCAGCTTATTGGTTTTGTTTATGGGCTATGTCTTCTGCCTTAGCCAGTTAAGGTATGCAGTGGACCTGTCGATCACTTGTATGCGCGCTATTGTGTATTCTGATCTGTGTATGTGTTCCGTTGGGCCCAATTCTTTGTTGCCCCGCCACTGGGTCAATAGTGGTCTCTGTTGCCCATGCCACTAGGCTAGTAGCGGTTGTCTGTTGTCCATGCCACTGGGCTAGTAGTGGCCTCAGCCCCAAAGTGCGTTTTGTGATTCCGATTGCTAAGTTTTGATATGTTTTGTGCTATTCAACGGTAAATTAATATTCTTGTGTATTTCGGGAAGTTTTGAGCTAAATAAAGTGTTTTGAAAACCCAGTCATATTTTATTAATGTATTTATTAACTATAACCCAACCTATGTTTTACTCGCATGCCAAACCCAGCTAAGGGGGTGTTATGCTACTTACTGGGCTTTCAAGCTCATCCCTTCATCTTCCTATTTTTTTTTCAGGTTTTGATTCTTCGCTTCTTGGTAGTGTTCGGATTCTTTATGGTATCAGAGTTTAACAATGAAGCGTAGTGGGCCAAGAGGTTGCATGGGATAAGGTTTATGTTATTTTAGTTGCTTTGTGAGTTAGAAGATTTCAATATCTTTTGTTGTAGTATCCGCTGTGTAATTAAGTATCCTTCTTAGTTGACTATTCAGTCAAGTACTTTTTTCTAAGTTAAGTCTATTTTTGTATCTTGAGTCTGTTTCTGTCTTTTGAGCCTTGTATGCTTGTGGGACTTTGTCCTACAGGTGTGCGGCGTTTGTCATTCCTTGGGTTCGGGGCGTGACAGATAAAGTGTTATCAGAGCTCTAGGTTCTTGAAATCCTATGACTATTGTTCAAGAAATACCTCGGGGAATAAAAATATATGTGACTATCTTCTATGGAGTAGGAGCCTTCTATTAGGGAGCTGGGTTTTGAAAACTCTTGTTGTAGTTGGGTAATTGTGTTGGTTTTTGGAGAAATTCTTTCGGGAGTAGTAGTCCCTATAAGCTTCGTTTGAGTTTAGCAATTCCCGTCAAGTTAAGTCTGTTTTGTACCTTGGGTCTGTTTATGTCTTTTGAGCCTTGCATGCTTGTTGGACTTTGTCCTACATGTGTGCGGCGTGTGCCATTCCCTGGGTTCGGGGCGTGACATATTAAGTGGTATCAGAGCCAGGTTAGGCAAAATCCTATTGCCTTTGGGTTAGTCATAAGAAGTACTTTTGGGGAGATAAATGCTCGTGTAAGATACTTTGGGGTTTATTATTTTCGCCCTCACCAAGCCAAGTTCTTGAAATCCAATTAAGTGTGAGTGTTTTTCAAGAAATACCTAAGGGAATAGAATTCGGTGTAGCTATGTTGTTGGGAGTATGAGTATTCTATTAGGGAGCCAACTAGGCAAATCTCCTATTGTCTTTGGGTTTGTCTCAAATAAAAATATTTTGGGATTAGAAATCCTTGTGTAAGGTACTTTGGGTTTCAGAAAATTTTGTCTCCGTCATGTCATGTTGGTGAATCTTCAATTATTTTTTTGTTAGTATGTAGTGAAGTACATTTTGGGATTACTACTTTTGTAAAGTGCGTTAGGGTTAGGAAGTTCCAATTCCCGCCCATCCAGTTTCACGAAATCCAATTAAGTGTTAGCATTGTTGACGAATTACTTTGGGAGTATTATTCCATATATTGTATATTATTGGGTGTAGAAGCATTCTATTGAAGATCTAAGTGAGAAAATTCTTAATTATTGTCTCCGGGTTGGTTTTAGTGAAATACTTTGGGGATTATTCATGCCAAGTAAAGTTCACAAAGTTCCTATCAGATGTGATTATGGTTAGCGAAGTTTTGGGAATCGAATGAGAATTAGTATGTAGTGAGGTTTTTGGTGCAAGCGACATCAATCAAGGTGCTTCGTTATGAGTTATATATTAGATCTCAAGTTTAAAATCTCTTGAAATTCTGACCCCTCCTTAGTTATGTTCCAACTCTGAGGTACTGTATATCTAATCACTCCAGCTTCAATCTATATCAGCCTTTTTATACATTTTAGGCTTCTGCTATGTGCTACAAGCTAATTGTTTGATTATATGGATTGAAATGATTTGGTGGTTTATCAAGTTATCGTTGAATAGGCACCTTGGATAGACTAACTTGTGGGGTTGCTCAAGAAAATGTTTATGGAATGTTCTTAGAAGGTGGTATGATTGTCGGCCTTAAGGGTTCGTTGAGTACAATATTGATTAGAGAGGTTAACGGTGTAAATTCTTTTAGCATTTACGATAAGAATGAAGTTTATTTGTCTATACTTAGGTATTCCATAAAGATGTTTCGAGATATCTTTATAATAGATGTATGTTAAATTAAGATTTATTTCATATATTTGGTCATTGTGTACTGTCTCAAGGGACTTAAAGCTCCTTTCGGATTATATATATGGGAGATTTCGGCCTAAGTCGATATTTAAAATTTGTATCTTCTTCCATTGTTGAGGGACCTCTTAAATGTCTTGAAGAGTTCATAATTTCTAATGTAAGGATTCCCTTGGGCAATTTGCAGGGTTTTTTTTTTTTAGGTTTTGAAAGTTTATATTTTTAGTACAGCTTGGGTTATTTGCTTAGACATGGTTATGTGTTGCAATTTTTGAACGAAGGATTGATCTATAAATTTTGTGAACCATATCGGGCTAGGGTCCAAGCTATGAAATCCGTGGTCACCAAACCTGCCCGCACCCCCTTCGTAAAACACGGGCAAAACGACTTCAAGGTCGGGTGTGGAGTACATTTTAAGGTGGACCTGGGACCCTGGAGGCGTAATTTGATCGGTGTTGGGTGTGGTATCCACTTCAAGTGGGACCCACGACCATGGGAGTGGACCTACGAGTCCTTGTCAGGACCTACTTCGAGCCTTTGAATATGTTCGAAGTCTTTTGGAAAGAATAAGTGATAGGGGTCAACATGGGGTGTTGAAATGGACGTGCCTTCACTCATTCAACCATAAGTCTTTCAATACAACTTCGATGAACTTCAATTTTTGGGGGCTTAAAATACACACCGAGAGCTTTCCGTAGATACCTTATGGGTCTAAAATGGATTTCGGATGAAGAAGTTATGCTAGTTTGAAGTCGGAAGAAAAACTGCCCAGAAGGTGGCGCCCGTGATGATGCCCGTAGCGCCCGCGACGACTTGGCCAGAACGAGTTCGCGCCCGCGACTGGAGCCAAGAAACGTGGCGCCCGCAACACCACGCTACTGCCAAATCGCTCAGCTGCCTTCGACTCGTCGCGCCCGCGACGGACCTGAATTCTGTGCGTGTTTTAGTTCTTAAACGATTGTGTTTTGTTGCTTAATACAACTTGTATAAATACTCTATTTGCACTGTTTTCAAGGTAGACTTTGCTGATTATGATTATGCTAATGAAAAGCTAGAGTTTCCTTAATTTTCTCCTTAAATCTTATTTACTTTATCCAATTCTTTGGTGGTGTTGGAAGTCATTTCTTTATTGACTATTTGGTGGATTACCTTTAGATAATCATGATGGAATGTTAGGCCATTGGTGGTGGATTTTCTTCCTTTATCCAAGTGTCTTATCCAATCCTCTTTGTGTTCAAGTTTTGGGTCTTGGATATTTTGGGTTTATTTCACTATTGTTGTGTACTTCGTATGCGAGGTTGAATGAAATTATGATATTGTGTCACACTCTTTGCATATTGAATTTACAATTGGCACTTTATTTTATCCAGGTTGTTAAATAATGGGAAATTCAAGTGATTTTAGCTCGGATAAATTGTTCAATAATCTTATTGACGACTCTGACGACGATAAAACTTTTATTAGCAAGTTCATGGAAATCAAACGCTTGGAAAATAAGGCCATTGTATTAGCTACAAAGATTGCTCAACTCAAGCAACACTCCCATGGATCAGCGTCCCGGACTCCAAGAAGAATGAAAAAGAGTTTCATTGATAGGAATAGGGATGAAGCCCACGAGCGCCTATATCAAGACTACTTTGCAAATGATCCCTTATACACAGAAAATCAATTTCGACGAAGGTTCAGAATGTGCAGACATTTATTTCTCCGCATAGTCCATGCCTTAGAAGCTCATGACGAGTACTTCTCCATTAGGTGTAATGCAGCTGGCCGACGTGGCTAAACACCACTAGTTAAGTATACTGCAGCCATACGACAATTAGCGTATGGGATATCGGCCAATTGTGTCGATGATATTTGAAGATTGGCGAAAGCACAACATTGGAGTGTTTGAAGAGATTCTGTGAGAACATCATTGAGGTATTTGGTTCTGAATACTTAAGAAGGCCAACCCAAGCGGATGTCGACCGACTATTGGTCGTTACGGAGGCCCATGGCTTTCCCGGTATGTTGGGGAGCATTGACTGCATGCATCGGACATGGAAGAATTGTCAAGTCGCTTGGAAGCAGTCATTTGAGAAAGGATTGTACAAAGTGCTAACAATCATTCTTGAAGCAGTTGCTTCATATGACCTATGGATATGGCATGCTTTCTTTGGGTGTCCAAGAGCTTTAAATGACAAAAATGTCCTTGATCGTTCAAATGTGTTCTTTGAGTTGTACAATAACTAGGCTCCAAAATGCGAGTTTGTTCTTAACGGGACCCACTACAACATGGGGTATTACCTTGGAGGTGGAATATATCCTAAGTGAGCAACATTCGTGAAAACCATTAGTGCCCCACAAGGTCCAAAATAAAAATTGTTTGTTCAACGACAAGAAGCACTGAGGAAAAATGTCCAGCGAGCCTTCAGTGTACTATAGTCTTGATTCGCCATTGTTCGTGGTTCTTCTCGATTGCATGATAGAAAAGACCTGACAAAGCTCATGTTAGCGTGTGTGATACTTCATAATATGATCGTTGAGGATGAACGAGACTCATACGACTTAAGCTTCGAATATGATCAAGTCTGTACTGCACCCATTGAAGTTCATCAAGAACGTCATCTATGTTGGGATACTTTCTTGCAGCAGAGGCAAAAAGTAAAAGATCTTGCAGCCTATAGGAAGCTCAGATACGACTTGATGCAAGAATTATGGAAGAGAACTCGGGGTGTAAAACCACAAGCATGAAGTCATTGCAAGTTACCATTATGATTTATTTTTTTATTTATGTCAAAGTCAATTCTCGTGTTATTTATTATGTATCTTATTTACTTTCATTTTCAGCATATGATGTACTTGAATTTCAATTTTTGTATTGTACGTTGAATTTTAAAATTATGATGTACTTTAATATTATGAATTCACTAGATTTTCTAAAATAGCAAAGTTATAAACTAATTTTATTTTCATGTAGAGTAAAATAGCAAAGTTTCTTAAATATACATAATAAATGTGTCACCATAAAAACATTAAACATAAAGGAAAACATTAAGGAAAACATAAAAAAAGTGGGTCCACTTAATTGATCCTCCCACTACCTTCAGACTTTGATGTAGAAAACCTCAAAATTGCAAGGGTGGAAATAATGGGACCCACCATGACTTCCTCTATTTCTCTCGCTTTGTTGGGAGTGCTCTTATAGTAAAGATATAAAAGGAAGAGTTTTACCCTCCTTTTTTTTTGTTGGTAGAGTATCTGTCAACCTATGTGGCTGCTTGATTCTTCACGTACAATAACAATTTCACCTTTCTTTTCTTTACTTAAATAAAAAGGAAGAGTTTGCCAACAATTTTTGTTATCATTGTGAAGCTTGCCTGCCTACTTAGTGATGACTCAGAATATGTAACAACTGTCTTTTTCTCACTCTTCCTTATGCGTTCTCATTTCCTTTCCTTTTTTTTCTTCTCAGTATCCTTTATTCACATTTCTTTCTTTACGTTTGCTTGTTTCAGATTGTGAAGGGTGGGTGCTTGTTTAGTTATTTAATTACGCATTCACACATGTTATTACCTTTATACCCTTTTCTTAAGGCATTTTATCAATTTGCTAAGTTGCTCAACTATGTTGCACGCTCCCTGTTTGCTGACTTACTATTTCACACTAGAGCTGACCACTATAAATATTAGAGCAATATATATTGTATGCTCCATGGAGCACATGCTCTAGATCTGATGTGGCAAAATAATTTCCAGGCTGGCTCTAGGGTTTTCAATTTTTTAATTTGCCCACGTTCTGAGACTGGGCAACCAATCTAATCCCCACAAACATCCCTTTCTCAACCTCCTCCTCCAATGGCTTCTTCTCTCTCTCTCTATCTTTCTCTCTCCTCCTACTCCTCCTCCTCTCTCTCTCTCTCCTCCGCCATCATCGTCGTCGATGACCAGGTCGTCGATGTCGATGGTGCCAACACCGGCGTCGTCGACCTGGACTCCATGCTGTTGAACGCCAACCACCACTTCTCTCTCTTCAAGGCTAAGTTCAACAAGAAGTACGAATCTCATGAAGAACGTGACCGTCGATTCTCAATCTTCAAGGCGAATCTCCGGCGGGCGAAACGTCATCAAACTTGATAAAACTTGGTGAATCCTTGATGATGTATGAAGATGAACAGATCATTGCTAAATTTGGTGCAAAATCCTTTATGATAGTTATTTTGGTGTTTGATAAAACTTGGGAAAATGTTCTATTATTGCGATTGAGAAATTGATATGGACGTCTGAGTGGCGACCATTTTCATTGTGAAATTGATGTTCTGGGAGCACTTCAGTTGGGAATTTTGTTCATAGATTCAAAGAGTTTTGTTCACCGGTTCAATTTGTTATGTTCAACATATAGTTAGTAGTCATTGTTCTTTGTATCGTCCACTAATATTGTTCACATGTTTTTATTATTCACTAAACATGTTTATGTTGTTCATCGAATATATTGTCATTGTTCACTGAGATTGTTGTTCAATTTATCTTTTAGATTCGACCATTTTCAAGGCCATGTTAAACTAGTAAAATGACATGTTATAAACTTTAGTGAACGATATTGAAAAAGCTAGTGAACAATTTTAGTAACCGACATAATGTCAAGTGAACAATTACATTTTTATGAGTGATCAATACGATATATGTCAGTGAACAATCACTCTAATGGGAGTGAACAACTTTAAACTATGCCGATTGAAGTAAGTGAACAATGTAGTTGCAATAAGTAAACAACACAGTTAAAATAATTGAACAATGTAATTGAAGTAAGTGAACATTATTGATTAAATCAGTGAACAATTTTGATTAAGCCAGTTAATGAAAATTTGTAAGTGAACAATGTAGCGCCCCCAGATTCATAATCACCATATTACTACTAAACCATTCATAACTCAAGAATTAGCGCAACGGGATTTATAATCCGAAGGCATTACCGCCGTCCATGATCATGGACAAGACTAACCATGCACTGTTTTCAACTTAACATTCTCAAAGCTAATACCCGTATTAATATACCACAATATACATGTCATACTAACTTAGGATCAACATATCACCCTTCCAAGACAATATATTACACCCAACACCCAAAAATCATATATCTTCAAGTCGCTTATACATCAAGTTATCAAACATATACACCAAAGGTAAAAGGTAACTTCCTTAACACAAAGGAACCTTCTGCTCTTCAATTTGACTCAACTTCTTACCGATTCTTGGCTTATCCGCACTAGGGGCATCACCTAAAACAAAAACAGAAAACTTCGCAAATGAGTTGGCTAAACTCAGCACACACACCCCTACAATGTAAACTTTCACAGTTCATTTTAGTTCGCGCCTTGCTAAATTCTTTTGAAAATGGAAACACAAACAAGTCACAAAAACTCTTGAATAGCCTAAGAAAAAGAAAAAGAACATAATCATCATACACATCGTCATCATCATCATCATCATCATCATGATAGACCTCAATATGGACCTCGTTATAGACCTCATCATAGTCCTCGTTATAGACCTCATCATAGACACTGGCCAAGTCACATGACAGATGCCCGTCGACATCGAAAGTACCTCAATGCGATTAGCACCATATAACAAGAGACCTCATCATTGAAAGAACAAAATCATAAAATTTCCTTACGTTAAACATCATGAAGTCATCAACATAAAACATCAACATAAAACATCATCAATAAAACATCATCAATAAAACATTCTTGGGAAAGGTAGGCAATATGCGTACCTGAACATCTGAACTTACACACCAACTTGGACACGCACGGACTTGAACAAGTGGGCCCAACGACCTCTTGAGAACTCTTAAGAAAGAACAATAATCATGAATTAGAACCTAACTTGGGTGAGAGTAATGAAGAATATCCTAGTAGAATCCTAGGATTACTTGATACTTAAACTTGCTTCCTAAGGCTTATTCGGAAGGCCATAACTTCTTCCACAAGTAACGTATCATTATGCATAAGAACTTTCTGGAAAGCTAAGCTCATGCCCTGAAACTCTCTAGTTAATCATGAAGGTCAAAATCGTGGTCAAGAAGGGTAAAAAATTCCCAACACAGCAAGATGTCCAGAATATACAAGAATGGATACCGATTTTTTCAGAAAATCATAACTCGGGTTGTAGACCTCGGTTAGAGATGTGTGAGCTGTCCACGGAAAGCTTGAAAGACATACTAAAACTTTCATGTTGACCATAAACTGATTTGAACATGGAAAAGGCACGAATTCAGGCCATGAACACAGCAGAACCTCTCAAAATTCCAGGCAGAATCATAAGTACTGGTCGTGATTCGGTAATCTATAACTTTCACTCCCGATGCCCTATGAACGCGTAAAAGACCATTCTGGAAAGCTTGACAAACAATCTACAACTTTCATGTTGAACACTTAAACCAAAAAGGTCTCCAATCAGCTTAAAACATGCATTTACCTACCTATTTCAGAAATCGTATACAAATACACATGCTCACGGTTTTGGCCATAACTTAAGATATTCATATAGAAACTCCGAGATTCCAAAACCGGGTGTTAGCTAACATCTTAGGCTACCTATTAATGCCATAAAATAGGTCAAACTCACACTTTATATTCCCTGAAATTTTCAGATTGCAACTAGACCTGAAATTCACCCTTTATTTGATCTTACATGCATCCTAAACCTTAGTATTCAACTCTAATCTTCCCCAAATCACTTCTTAAGCATTAATACTCATTTTCCAACATTAAAACCATCTTGAATTCTTGCATCACTAACCATATTTTATCCATGCAAGGCATAATCTTGACATATTTTAACATCCCAAGTAAAGTCCTTCATGAATTCATCATCAAACATCATAATACTCACTAATTCACTAATCTAATCTAAAACCAAGTACATGCATCTATAATTATCCTTAAAACTTCACACTCTCACAGTGAATTCATCAACCAAATCATCATGCATAAACAAATCTCAACAATCAAACATCAATAAAGCCATACTCATCCAATCTTAATCCATTCTCTATGAGACATTTCACCGAACACTTTATGTGCATCATAATACACTAAAAATCCCTTTCTAATCCACCACTTTAATAACCAAAACCCATTAGAAACAACTCTAAGATTATTTTTAGATTTGGAATAACAATTAAACCATCATTAAAGTGACATGCACCACACAATTTCAACAATCAATCCTAATTTCATCACTTCCTACTTGGTTCACATCAATTTCCACATGATTTACTCTTCAATAAACAAGAAGATCCAAGATTATACTTTGCAATGCCATCGTTCTCTTAAAACAATGAATTCTATTCAGAAATTCCCAACCAAATAACAATCTTTCACTTGAACTCAATCTAGCAAGAGATAGAAGAGTTTTTAGAGATGACCTTTAGAGAGAGGAAAGGGAGAAGAAGAGAGCAGTGTAGAGAGGAGGCCGGCCACCATCCCTGGGTGGCGCCGCCGACTTCCGGTCGCCGGCAAAGGTCGTCGCTGGCGGAGGGCCACGGCAAGACATGTCAGAGAGGAGGAGGACATTGAAGAGAAAGTGAGAAGCAAAGAGCATATTTGTTCTGCTTTGTGAAAATGAAGAGGAGAATAAAAGAAACCAATTCCAATTGCTAAGATAAATAGAAGAGGAAGTGGGCTTACTTATCGATAAGGCCCAGACAAATACTCTCTCAACTTACCCCTCTTCCTTATAATTATTTCTCCCTTAACCCGATGCTATTAATTTGGGTTCCCGAATAAAACTCTACGAGACTAATCTATGAGAAATTTCTACTAATAAAAATTTCACGAGTACTTTAATCCTCCAATAATAATAAATTTGAACGAGAATTTTCAGACAAAAGATCTGAGTACTATATTTACTAGGAAGGATCGGTAAAACTGTTCGAGAGACATCTATAAATAATAATAAAAAAAAACTACTTTGGTGAAGAGTCGGTAGTCGTTGCATTGTTCAAGCCCTGCAAAAATAGTGACAACAATTAAAGAGTTTAAAAAGCGCGAATTAATTTAATTACGTCTGATTAGTAACATTAATCATCATAGATTAGGGCGGGTTATTACAACAATCACACTTTTATGAGTGAACAATATAATATCTACAAGTGAACGATCATACTATTGGGAGTGAACAACTATAATAACCCATATAATGAAAATTCTATGCGTAGACTGGTCACACCATGACTGACTTGATAACTTCTATGTAACCACTACTGGTAACCGCCAATTTTTTTACTGAAATTTAAAAAAAATTATCATCCTACGTGGATGCCATGTCATCTCTTGGAGCACATGCTCCAGGAGCACACAATAATTTGCAATATTAGAGACCTCTGTCCCCATTTCATACACCCCAAAATTCCTTATGCTTCGTCACTTAGAAATTGTTCTCTTTTCTCTCATTTAAATTCTTAACATTCTATTGAATTGAGTAACATTACTAATATTAGGATTTAGTTATTGATATGCCTGATTTGTAATTCATGTAATTTTATTTTTTCATGTAATTTTCCCCTCTAGATTTACTAGTTATCTTAATTTCTCTTAACTCTTTTAGGGTGGCAATTAAAACAAGACGGAAGGAGTATTTCATTATTCCTTCAGTTCACATTATTTATCATTTCGAAAGAGTGGGTAAAAATAATTGTGATAGATGAAGAATATATATATGTAAAATTAGTAACAGTTACATTGAGAATATAAAACAATAAGCAATTAAAGACAAGAAAAGTTAGTTATATAAACAAATAATCAGAGATGGAGGATGTAGTATTCTATGTGGAGACTAGAGTTGCTATTAAAAAATTAATTTTTCTTAGATAATGTAACACCCCCAGAATATTAATCATCAGATTAAGCTAAACATCAACTTAACCTAACAATTAGCGCAGTGGAATTACTTTCCCAAGGGTATTACCGCCGTCCATCAAATGTGAACAAGACTTAGAAAAACTCAACACAACAAGCAAGACAACTTTAGTTATACAACCCTCCAAGACACACGACTTTAAACCTACCTGATATTCATATTAACAACATACAACCACCAAAACCAAAAGCCAATCACCTAAAGAATCACAAACCACCAAAGCTCGGTCCTAACTATCCTTTCCAATCCATCTGAATTGTACTTATGAAGTCTTCAAATTCCGCCCTTCCTGGAGCTTACCCTTGCCCTTTCCTGAGTTTCCTTAAGACAACAATAAATCAAAGAATGAGATTTACTCAGTACGTATACTACCGACCTAAAGAACAAAAGTAAATAAAGCTTACAGTTTAATTTAGGCGCGACTCCGTTATTTATACAGTAAAAGTAAGACCGTAAAGAAAGAAATAAATAAAGTATACTTATAGGATAATTCTATCCAACTTGTTTTATTGATTATCCTTGAATAACCAATAATTAAACAAATAAATAGTTAGCTAAAGAAGTAACATAAGGAAAAGAGGTACTTGAGCATAACGTGCAAATGAAACGAAGTAGCTCAAGATAACCAAACTTAAAAGATTCAAAAACCAACCTTAAAGTTATCTTTCTTTGATTTAAGAAAAGTGGGAGTAAAAAGGATTTCAAAACATGAGTAATTCACTTCGCGAGTGAAATCGATAAAAACAAAGATCATACTAATAATGGTTACTAATATAAATGCCCCTACTTGCGATCATTGGCTAGGCCTCCGTATGCGCATACCCGGACTGATCGGGAGATCCGGATAGTGGATAATTATCCTACTGGCTAGGTTTTCATGGTGTGCATCTAGGGCACTAAAGCTATAATTCCTGCGGTGCACTATGGCACATACATAATTTACTTAGGATGCACAAAGGCACGTGAACATGGTGTGTACCAAGACACTATCTTCCTGGTGTGCTTTAAGCACGAAAAACCATGGCGTGGGGCCTTATTAAACTTTAGAAATCCTGAAGTTTTTCTCATGAAACCTTAACTTCCTTAAACAAATTTAATTACACTAAAAGAACCCTTCTTGGCCTTCTTGAGTGGCATTTGAATTTGTAAAAGCTTTTAAAGAAGTAAATTCTTAACTTTTTCTCACTAAGGTTTAGAAATGATTAATACAACATGAATTGTGATATCATAAACTTATAAACCAACCCCATGATAAGAAATAACATAGTAATTTTCTTATAATACATAAAAATTATCCCATGAGAGAGGTAACATTAGACAAAAATCTTATATAATATCTATGATATAAGGAAAAGACTAATTTAGCATGTGCTCGAAATATAAAATAAAAATACTTAATTAAATACATGGATTTCGTAAAAAGGACAAGTAGTACACGCACCTGGTACTTTGGAAATCATAACAGAACAACCAGGGACTTGAACAGCTGAAAGACAAAGATCTCTTGGAGGAATTTTAGAAAAGAGAAGATAACAAGTATTAGAACCCTATCTAGGTAGGAGGATGAAAGGATAATGAAATAATCACGACTCGATCACGGATTTAATTTCCTATGTCGCATAAAAACGGTCATAACTATCTCCATAGATATCGTATCAACGCATAAGAGGAATTTTCGGAAAGCTTGAAAAACACTCTACAACTTTGTAGTTTGCTCCAGAGACTAAAAATGTAGTTAAGGGGGTCAAAAATCTTCATTTCCTTAATTTGTCCAGAAAATATGAATGTCGACTAAGCTTTTTCAAGAGGCCATAACTTGAGTTATCTTAATCGGTTTAGGGCCTATAAGCTGTCTACGGAAAACTCGTAGTTCATACTCCAACATTTATTTTCACCACCATTTCATCTAAGTATGGGAAAGGGTCGAAATTCAACTCAGAACAGAGGCAACCATAAAAATATATTTTCTGGAAAAACTCATATTTTTATCTTTCAAATAAAAGCTCATAACTCTCTCTCCCGATATCCTATGAATGCATACCATACCTTTCTGGAAAGCCTAGAATGTCCTCTACAACTTTCATGTTCAGCTCCTAGATCATATAAGCCTCTCACTATTCGAAAAATGCCAATCTTTAAACTGCCATCAGAAATACGTACGCAGATTCGCACGACTTTACGAATTTGGCCATAACTTCTAATATACTAATCAAAACGACGAACCGCGAAATCTGGGTGTTAGTTAACACTTTTATATACCTATTCATGCTATTAAGTCACCCAGAATCACGTCCCTCATTCTCTGGAAAAATGAAATACCAACCAGATTGCAATCCTCTTAGCAAATTGTTGACATGCACACTTAAACTCTTGTGATTTAGCATAAATCTCTCTTGAAACATAATTTAGCAAACACATGCATAATTCCCAGCCTTAAAAACTTCAGAAAATCACCATAAGAGTCCCATTTAAACCCATGCAACATCACCACATCATTCATTCCATCATCCATCACTTTAAAGTAACATGCATTGCTTAAAACCTACAAGTTACTTGTTCTATAGCTAATCAATAACCATGTACCTCATTTAAAACACATTTTCTACGCTTTCACAGAAAATCTAACCACTAAACTTACATGCATGTCCACTATTTGCACTAATTTCACTTAATCCACCATGGTGTAGCAAGGAGTCATCATAACTTACCCAAATTCCTCTCTTTGAAGTTTGAATCCTTCACTCTTCCTTTGTTAATCACTATCACAACAAGATTATCTCTGAAACCAACATAATTCCACTCAAAAATCAGATTTTAACCATAATCTAATTGAAAAGAAAGAAGAGGAACAAGATGGGGAGTTTACTCTTACAAGAGAGGTGAGAGAAGAGGGTGGAAATGGTGCGGTGGTGGCCTGGGCGTCGGCGGCAGCAAGGCAGGCAGGGGGGCTGGCGTGGGTGAGAGAGGGAGCCAAAGAGAGACACACACACAAGGGAGCAAATGTGAGGGAGTTGTATTTGAATTCCTCCCATGACACTCCCTCCTAATCTTAATATATATAATACACAATACTAAGATAAAAGAAAAGAGTCCAACTCCCTCCTCCTCTCTTCCATTCGGCCGACCCAAATGGCCCAAATAACCCAAAAATTTTATCAGTTTTATCTCTTCCTCTTATATTCATGCCCCCCAATTTCCAAATTTTCCTTGAATTTATAAAACCGTAAAAGATAAACGGTAACCCAAAATAAATATAAACCTTCCTATAATTACTTATACTTATTCCTTAAATTGCCAATAAAAGAAGAATCCTAAAATATAGATTCCAATAAAAAGAATTCATACTCGATCTAGAACATCCTGAAAGTCATCGGAAAGAAATTCTCGAGGAAATTAAACTTAAAAAGGATTTAAAGCCGATCATTCCGTTGTTTAAGTCCTGCAAAACATATATTGATTAATAAAATAAAGGAGCGTGCGCTTTATTTATTTTGTGAATTATCCTTAATCTTAATTAATTAACCTAATTAACACGTATTAAGGAGAGATTTTCTTTGGGTTATTACAAATAATCTCTACTTAATCATAATTTAATTATAAATGCTGTATCATTTTGTCTTTATCATTGTGAATGTTTTATTTTTACACCTTTAAAATTTATATTATTTTCAAATATATTAGTATCAAAACGTTAAAAAAAGAATTTCAAATGATTAACAAATACTTCTTTTTCAAATCCATATATAACTATTAGATCTTCCTTTATTTCAAAGGGTGATGATACGTGTCTTGTATCAAAACACTTTTTATGTGTCTTATCCTACACTAAATTGATATTTCTTATGATTTTTGACACTATTATTTTAATAATAAGTGTTAATTATCAATTATAAGAAACTTGGAATGCGATAGATCACACGATGGCATAAATGATACCCTAATCGAGACAATCTATTCCGTTAAGTTTGTTTTTAGCATTTTTTTTGAAATATAAAAATTAATGTAGAAAAGTATAACTGTATACCATTTATATGTGATATTATAGTTATAAAATTAAATCATATCATTCAATTTTATTTCGATATACAATGTATATAGTTTTAATGATACGATAAGATACCTAAAAAATGTTTTGTCATTTATATCATTTCCGTATTTTAAAATTAAAACAAAAATATTATGGCTCTCTCCGTCCATAGGACGGACCAGTTATACCAAATACCAAATATATTTAGGGTTTTTGACTCAAAATAATCTGAAGTCGGATATCATTGGCTGAAAATTATCCAAACTCACTTTTTGGTTGAAAATAATCCAAACTTGTACCTATTTACTCGGACTAAACCGAAAACGATTTCCGGCGTCGGAATTCTGACTGGGAAGCCTGAGCGCGTGTTTCTTTAATTGATTTTGAATTTATGTTGACTGGGGTCTACATAAGCTGACCAGTCAGTATTACAACGCCAGAAATCGGTTTTAGTTTAGTCCGAGTAAATAGGTTAAACGTTTGGATTATTTTCAGTCAAAAAGTGAGTTTTGATATTTTCAGCCAATAAATCCGACTTCGGATTATTTTGAATCAAAAACCCATATATTTATATATATACTGTATAAGAAAAATTGTAACCCGTGCCTTGCACGGGTAGGAAGACGGGAGTTTAAAAGTGTCGAGCACACGCCGAAGAAGCGCAAATTTGCCGGATAGCCAGCAACAACTTCAAAATTTCTGAAAAATTCCCCGAATAAACCCAAAAGAATCCAGTTTGACCAGTTGAGTTTGAGTCAAAATTGATCGTTGTATTAAGTTTCGATTGCCCCTTGAATTCCAGTCCCCTCTTTTCTTTGATGGCAAACAGTGCGTCAGTAATTGGGGCGAAACTGCGAGAGATGCTAAAACAAGGATCACTTCTCTGGTTAATTGGTTTCAGAGAAGCATGTTGTCTTCACAGGGTTGTCATCTTGTGTTACAGGTTTCCTCATCTCTTAATTTTGTTGTTCATCTGGTTATATCAATCTTTTTTGTCATTATAATTATAAATTTTGTCTGGTTTTATAGGTCCAAGAGCCTTCTACGCCGGACAGGCCAATGTTTTTTGTTCAATGGCTTCATCTTTCTGGGCAGGTGAATTCCCCTTATGTTATTCACTTCAAATTAACTACTCAAGGTTTGCCTCTTAGAAAAATATGGGATTGATTAGGGCTTTCAGGCCTGATTGAATCACTCTCTTCAACACAAGATTTTCCCCTCATGCAAATTCAAGTCTAGAGAATACAACAAAGTTTTCTGGATTGATTATTTTATTTTATAGTCGACAATTCTTATGCAATTAACAGAAAATGGATAGGATAACAGTTACAAAAACTGTCAGTAGCTATCGACTAAACTGCTAATTGTAATAACAAAATTGGCTGCTGAAAATAAAAATAAAATGAAAACTGTTAGTAACCATCCATTAAACTGTTAATTGTAATAACAGAATTAACTACTGAAAATAAAAATAAAAATAAAAGGCCAGATTATAAGTATTGCTCCAAGCTTGATTTGCTAAGTGCCAAGTGCGTCTAATAAGTGCCTCTATCGCTGTACAATCCGCATCGCGTGTATGCGGTTCATTGCTTTGCGTTGCATTTGTTAGCCCACTCCATGCCCCTAGTACTCTTTAACTTATAAAGAGCTAGAACCTACATACTTCTATCTATGTGGGACATTTGTTTGTTGCAACATTTATTTCCCTCACTAACTTTCACTAACTATTCGACATTGCCTACTTTTAAATCTTAGGTAGTTGGGAGTTTACACTGAAGCCCACAATATGTGAACTTTTGAATAACGGGCTTTTTATTCAAGGCATAATTTACCAAGACTTATGATGAAGTGTACATCTTGTGATGGGTTTTGTGTCATTTATATGAGAGAATGACTTACTGCTGTAGATGGTAACAAGGAATTTCATTCCAATGAGGTTCTCAGTAAGAGAGTCATCATCCCTCTTTTTGTGAGCATAATTGACAGAGTTAGAAGTGTTGAGGCTTCAAATCTAAACATAATTGTTGTTCTTCCCTATTTCCTACCCAAGCAATGCTCGAAATAATGACAATTTTATATGCATATGTCTTTTGACTGTGAGCTTGCCCCTGAAGTTAGGTTGAAGATTAGCAACCTTGGGTTCTTGATTTTTAGTGTGTATATGCACCCATATACTGTTTTTTCTTTTCTTTTTTTTTTTTTTTTTTTGGGGGGGTGGGTGTGTGTGTGGTTGGGCCTGATTAGATAAAGTGCGTTATCTACTACATTTGAATGGCTAAATGAGACTGAACTCTCATGGAAATCGAGTCTCGACCATGTTTATGCCTCAAAAGAATCACGAGTATTGCATTTTATATATATATATTTTTTCTCTCTCTAATTTGTTTAGAGTGTGCAGTTGGGTGTTGTGCCTTATAATATAAAACAATGCTCTTACTGAGCACGATTGTTGTGGTTGGATGAGCATTCTATATCAGTTGATAGCTCTTGTCCATCAGATTGATTTTCTTTGAGTTGAAGGAGAATATTTCCATGTTTATCTCTCATATGTGTGTTTGATAGGGATTTGGAAAATGAAATTGAAGGTGGGCATGTTGCTAATTGTTGGAGGGCTTTTGATTTTGGTACTTTTTTTTTTTTTGGGGGGGGGGGGGGGAGGTGGCTTGTGGGAGACCTGTATTTTGTGATCTATACAGGAGCAGTAAAATCGTTTGGTTTGAGTCCAAATATGGAAAAATGAACTGAAGGTAATGCCCACCAAGTGTTTGACAAAATGCTTAAGAAAGATGCACACATGACTTTGGATTTAGATTTTGGAGGCAAAACAGATATCCTGCCCACATGCCAATCACTTCAGTAGGACAATTGGGTAAGCTCAACACCCTCTAACAACATTTGAAATGCTCGAACATATTTGGCTTGAATGTTCCGTCTATAGGTTCATTGGATTGATCCAACCAAAAGGGCTCCTTCTTTGGATGGCTTTGTGTTTGGATCTGAAGTAGTTTGAAGGCTCAAATGGCATTGTATTTGACTAAGGTCTGGTATTGTTTGGTCCTGGTGAGTAGAAAAAGTACTTTCAAGAGCCTCACTGATGCTTCTACAATTCATGAGCCCGAGGCTATGAATATTGTCTTTATACTAGAAAGTTGTTCCTTTATGAGGAATTGATACAATAATAACTAGCTAAAGTAATCTTGAGAAAGAATCAAAGGTTACGTTAGACCTGTCGGACATCATGTCACATGCAAACTTGGTTGGTTTTAATTTTATAGCACAAAGTCACAAGAAGTAAATTTACGTTTGCTAAAAGTTTCTGGGAGGACTCTATGCATAATCAAGTCGGGTAAATTTATGTTTGCTAAAAGTTTCTACAACTTTTATTGAGGCTTTGGCAAAAGATCGTGATTATATATTTTTTATGACATTCAAGTTTTATGATATGAAATTCTTGCCTCACTGTAAGGTACCATCCAATTGCAAAAGTGCTTTCACAACATTCATTGGGGAATGATTTAGCATTGAGGTCGCACATGTGAACTTGAAGATGAGATGAAGTCAAGTTGTTTAAATAATTCAAGATATAAGCCTTTAAGACAAGGCTATTTTGAAGGGGGAGGATTTCATATGAGGGAATCCAGTTTTTTTTTTTTTTTTATTTTCTCTTATGCAATTTCTATTAGAATTATATTTTGTTATTTGGTCTAAGTTGATTAAAGAGTAGCTGAGGGAAAAAGACATTGTATTGCCTATAAAGGCATATTAGGAAAAATTAATAGTCATAAAAAATGATCTGTTGAAACAAATTTCCTTTTAGCCCTCTCTCTCTAGTTAAATACCATCAAAATATGAATTGTGTCAGAAGCTATTAAAACCCTTTTCCCGATTTTTGGATTATTTATTTGAAGCGGTATCAAATATGAGCTCATCTGAGTTGCTAAGTGATCAAATGGTGATTGGTCTTTATTCTTCACAATGAAAGGGAACTAGTTTCTAATTATGGTTTTGTTAATAACTTCCTTTTGGACCTTTGGCCTAGCTAATGTCTTAAACCCTATTTAGTTCTATTTATCTATTTATTGATGGTAAAGCTTGTCTGCTAATTCCCACTTGGTAACAAGACTCTGTTATGGTAGTACTTTCTCGTCAATCAATTTGGTCGCCTTTCGTTTGGAATTAAGCTCTCAGTTTAGATGGCTTTCAGTACAGATGTTCGAAATACTGCTTGCTGTCTAACGTACTAATTGTTATTAGTCTCATGTTCCTTTATCAGTGAAGATTTTCCCTTTGCCTGGTGCAGTGTGTCTATGTTGAATTCATTTGTCATTCCAACATTGCAATGGATATTGCCAGATCATTGCCCTTCTATTGTTTATGAAGAGATTTGCAGACATGGAGCACTATTTAACCTCTATTTGGCAATGCGCAAAGTTCTGATACAACTCTTCTATGTGAGTATTTATTTGTTTAGACATCTTTTACTATAATTATAGGTTTATCCATCCTAATTGCTAGGTTTGAACCTTCCTCCTTATGAAGGGGAAAAACAAAAAGTTCTATTTTGTCCAAATATGTACTTGTGAGCACTACGGGCGTCACACATGAATGGAAAAAAAGCATATATGCATGACATTAAGGAGCGATTTTGCCACTAAAGTTTTGTTTTCGTGCTTATGCATCCACCAAAGAAACCCACTGATGACATGCTTAAAGGAAAAGATTTGTGATGGCAAGTAGGTGCTCTTTGTGGGGGTGGGGGGGGGGGGGTGGGGGTGGTTGGGGTTGAAGAAGAGTCCATTAACCACCTATATTCATTGTTGTTGGGCGTGCACCCTTTGGGTTTGGCTCTTACATTGTTGGGGGTTAGTTGGCGCAACCCATATTTACCATGAACGTAGAATGGTCGGATCGCAGAATAGGGAACGGTGGTTGCCATCTACCCATAAAAAGGAACAATGGGAAATTCGGAATGCTTTTTTTGGGGTGAAGTTTGTTCTTTTAGAATGCTACTTCTAAATTTACTAAATGATATAACACAAAACGTCATAAACTCTATTAGTTCCTATGTTTGACAAGAAGGCAAGGCTAAATGCCAAAAAAAAAGGAAAATTAGAATTGATATAAGTATCAAATCATGAACAGCCATTAGGCATGATAATCCACCCTTCATGTATATACATCCATAAGTTCAGTAGACTAGCAATTTGTATTTAAAAATGTAGGCATCAATATACCCTTTGTTGCAAATTATAATAGACAACAAGTATTCACCAACAACCAACCATAGACCATTTACAAAAGTTATAAAATATAAAATATAATAGGCAACAAGTATGAGCCAACAACTAGCAATAGGCCATTTACAAAAGTTACTAACTACAACAGGCAATAATTTAAATCCAAAGCTAAGTATGAAAGAAGCAAAATGAAACCAAGGGCATCAATATGCAACCTTCTCCTCGCCCTTGGCTAGTGCCCTTGAAGTATCAGCTTCGTACTCACCGTCTAGGCACTCCCATCTCAAGTCCGATCTTGCTACTGAATCATTAAAATGACTACTTTGTGCCTTAATGTTCCACTTATTATGTCAGCCTTCCTTATAATAGTCATCAAAACATGACAAAAGACAAATATTAGGGTGGATAAACACAAGTTTATCCGCCCGTACCCCATTGAGCCTATTCCTCTTCACACTATGGATATAGCTATAGGTACTCTAGTTTCTCTCAGGAGAAGAACTACGAATAGGTTGAGATAAAACCTTTTCAACAACTTCTATTAATTTTGGAGTTTCAGAGTCATGAGTAAACCACCACTTACTGGCATCTATGGTGGCAACAACAACTTTCTTTGGAAAAAAGCCTTTCTTCGTTGTAAAAGCAACAAATTGTTTCCTCATAGTTCGTGCTTTGTTGGACCTTCACAAATTCTTCTGAAAGAGTTCATTACTCCTTGCATGAACTTTTTTGTCTACATTAGGAGCCTTTCTAGGTGAACCTCTTTGCAGGGGAATCACGCAAATATGAGTCATAAAATTGAGGGCAAAGTGCATATGCCAAACAAGATGGATGCTCATTATTTCCCATCTTTCCAATATAATGTGCTCAATAAGCGGGTAATGAAACTTATGTATATTATTTCTCATAATGTCCTTTATGTGGCCCACCATAGAGTCCATCTTCTCATAAATCTCTCCCATCTTAGGAACCCGACAGTCGGCAAATTTGATCACATAATACATAGGCTTTAGGATAACAGTTGCATTTCCCACACCAACCCAAAACCCATCATCATGACAGTTTCCACAACTTTTCTAGCCAATTCTTTGGTAGCTACATCTGTACGTTTCACCCATTCTTTCCAAGACTTAAGTACTCATCGGCTGCAAGCGCACAAGGTATGGTTGTAGCACGTCAAGGTCGATCCCACGGGGACTCAATCATGCAATGCATTGAACTAGCCTTTTACTTGATTGCTAAGTTAGTCGATTTTTGAATTGGTTTGTTAAACTTGCTAATTCTAGCTAATTAAAACAAGAAAAATGAGTCTAGTAATTAAATAATGGATAAAGACATCTTGGCATTTGCTTTCCTAACAATGAGTTTTATTATTAAAACCTAGTTTGTATAATCATTCTTTCGTTTGAATCAAGAATCAATAACTATATGAATTTCTACAACTCTTTTGATGCTTAATAGAATTGCTCTAATTAACCTAACAAACAACTTTTGCAAGCTTATCAAATTAATCAAAGTTAAATATCTCAAATTATCGAAGTGGAGAAGATTGGTGACGTCATTGCTTAAATATCTCAACTTTTGCATGCTTATAAAATTAATCTAATTTCCCACAATGAGTTCGATTATTACTTGTGCTCACGATTTTTCTAAAATAGAGAACGTTGGTGATGTCATTGCTTTCTATTGAAAGCTATTGATGAAATTAGCTCTTCAAACGTGCTTCAAGTGGTCACTAACAATGCAGGCAATTGTAATGCTACCAGGAAAGAGGTTGAAAAGATACATCTACACATTTTTTATCTCCGTATGTTTTTCATAGTCTGAATTTATTTATGACAAGTTTTGCAAAAGAAATGACATAATTAAATTCAATGTATGAGAAACATAGATTAAAAGAGCGCAAAAAAGTTCACAGGCTCATGGCACAAACTTTGAATTGCAGCTGTAGGCTTTTCGCATCAGGGCACGGCATCAGAATCTTAGAAAAAAAAAATAGAGATGGAAGTCCGGATATTTATTACCAAAAAAAAAAAAAAGAAAAGAAAAGAAGACAAGGGTGGTTAATGAAGTATTCCAGAGGAAGAAAAATAGGAGAAAGGAACTGAGAAGAAGAAGAATAAATAGAGGGAGAGGAAGCTAACAAGAAGTTAGAAAGAGGGAGAGTAAGGAGGGAAAAGAGCAGAGGAGAAAGAGTAGAACTCAAGTTGGCATCCATAGTTTGTGGAAAAAGGATTTTCCATATCTCAAGAAGTCAACACCTCTACTCTCTGATTGAAAAATATTTTTGGTGAATTGCTGTATAACTTAGTAGCATACAATGCAATTCCTAATGTTTTCTCTTTGATGAGCTCATTCGCAAAAGTTTAACAATTATAAGGGCTTAGAGAGGATTGTGGGCAAATATCAATAGGAAAACTAGTTCTTCTGTGAAGGGGGTACTGGCCATATTGATTGGGATCATCTCTTTCATTTTTTTCGTTTTATTTCGTTTTTGATTCTTTTTTGGTGTCCATAATCTAGTTCAAAAAGATTATTTTTTTCAACTTAGAATGTAATGGACTAAAATAAAATTCCTCATTAAACCACTTCTGCTACTTCTCCATGTGGGGACGATTTGTGCACTGAGATGCCCTTTTAGTAGTTAGCGAAGAATTTCTAAATCTTGGGCCAATTGGAACTAATCTCTGATTACGAAATTTAGGGACAAGCTGCTACATTTGACCTGTCCATACCTCGCCTAGTTGGATTTTGGAGTATTGGTTTTGTTTTGTTTTGTTTTTGGTTTTGAACGGACAATAAATTGCCTTGTTTAAAATAAAGCAACTTTTTTGTGAGGTCTATCTAGGATCGCCCTAGCCCTAGTTTGGTGTAATGCTCCATGTGTGATTGATATTCTTTCTGTTGATCATCTGGATTTTATTAAAGAAAACAATTATCCTGATGATTAACTACAACTCAAAAGTTCTTATATATTTTATATTGATGCAGGTATTTTGGTTCTACCCGTTATATGTATTCAGCATCATAGTCAGCACTATTTGGTAATTTTTATTCTATAATTTTCATGTCTTTTGAATGATAAAGCCCATTTGTATTTGTGTGGACTATCTTTCACTCAAAACATTAATATTCAAATATAGTACGATGAATTATCCTTATTTCTTTTATTTTTATTTAAAAACTTATAAAAGTGTTGTAATATTATTAAATTACTACTAGTCGACTTTGAGTAGATCAATGATTTGTGTCTATATTATTTAGAGAGTGTAAATGGTTACTTTTAGCTATGGTGGATCTCTCTTGGCAGTTTATTTGATGAATAATAAGAAAGGAAGAATGCCTTGTCGCGTCCCTTAACTTTTGTAGATTCCAATTTGGAACACAATTAACTAGACTATTAGGATAATTCGAAATGGTTAGCTTCATCGTTAAAGTTTTAATATCTATAGTATTTTTGCGAAGATGTCCTAACTCTTAACTCATAATTAAAAGAAAATGAAAGAAAAGTCTTCCAGTTTCGTCCTACCAATGTCTTATGGGTTTCCTCATCCTTTGTTGGAGAAAAGCCTTAATCTGACTGCTATCCTATCTCTATCTATCCATCCTTGCTACCATTTTATCCATATCATCACCCTAGAACTTGGTGGCGACAGATTATGGATGCAAAGCCCCTATGTTCCCTTTTGTAAATGGGTGACACCCCTTGGTGCCTTTGCAACACGTCCTTTGATTAGTTGTCAAAAACGAAAAAGAAAAGAATCCCCTCGTCGTGTAAAGCTCTGTGTACAACTTGTCCCCCTATCCCTTTATTTGTTATGCTATCCACCAGCCCTTAACGCGTGAACTAATCACACTTCGTCATGATTTGCAGTAGATCTTATTCCTTGTGCAAGTTGGAAGGTCTATCAGGTTTCACAGACTAAAAACCAACTGTCACCAAACTCTAGCTAAGAAGAGATCTTCCATGGGTCTCTATCGTGAATCTCTCACTGATGCTTCCTTGCTTCGAGTAATAGCATTGAAGCTTCATCTTGGAGTTGGCTAGATCTATTATTCCCTCAACAATTGGTAATGGTGATGCTTTGATAGGGAAAAAAACTTGTGCATGGCGTAATTAATAAAAGCAGTAGAGAAGTAGATAAGGAGGAGATAGGGAAGTCTAGAAATAAAATGGGGGGCTAGTTCTTTGGAATAAAGAAGGGAGAGAGGAGTTGGGATTTTTCAAATTACTGAATTTAATGCTTTAAGAGAAGGGGAGAAATTTGACAAATTGCTTCCTTGCTTTCTACTCTCCCCTTCTCTCTCAAGGGTATTGTGCGAGAATGGTGGCCAATTATGTGAATAACTAATGTGGGGACGACAATTACATAATGGTAATCACGAGATTGATTGGTTCCATGCCTCTAAAAGGTCCTGTACTATAAGTGGCTTTTGTAACACACAACTTGGGTTCTTGAATGGTGTGGATCTCCTTATAAAATGCTTTTGGAATTCTAGGGCTCTTGCTAAAGCTTGTTTCTTAGTTTGGGCAACCATTAAAGTTAATATTCCTATTGAGAACGTGCTTAAATGAAGTTTAAGTGGTCCTAACTAGTTTCTTTGTCTGGAAGAAAAATGGATGGATCATCTTCTTGTGCATTGTTATAGGCCTTTTTGCTTTTGCATGTTGACTTGCGACACAATCATTGATGGGGATTTCTCGGGTCCAAGCATTTCGTGAAGTATGTGTTGGTGGCTTGGATGGGAGGGTTGTGGAGATGGTGTTTTGTGGAGTTTGGAATTTGGTTCCTTTTAACTATTTTATGGGCCACTTCACCCACTTGGATGTAGAGAAATAGACAAATGTTTACAGACTGAATTGTCTCATCATTTCGAGCTATACTTTTTGAGGGTGTTGCATAGTTAAAGTGAGATACCTAAGGGTGAGAAATTTGTACTTTTTGGATTTTATTGATATATAGTGACGAGAGCCCGTGGGCATAGTGGTTTTGTATTTGCTCTTCCTGAATTGCTAGTGGAGACACTAGCTTAGTGAGCACTAATAGTTGACCAATTGGTGTTTTCTCTTCGCCAAAATGCTAAATGTTCATGTGTTAGTGTCGAACACTGCTTGGTCTAATGATGAAAGCAGTGGTTTCAATTGGGTTAGCTGGAGGAGTTTGTAGCTCTAAGTGACAGTGGCGCGGGGGTGGGGGGGGGGGGGTGGGGGGAGGGGGTGTGTTGTCTTGCCACAAGATCTCTTAAGCATGTCATGAAGCCCTTAAAGCTAAGTGGCTTTGACATTTTGCAACAAGCAAATGCTCTTTGCAAGCATATGATCATTGAAAAATATGGGGTAGGTAACCTTGGTTGGCTGGCTAAGAAGAGCTGTTACCATCATGGAGTGGGTTGTTGGAAGCCTATTTTACAAGGTTTGGAATGTTTCAAGTCCTTAGTGCATTCTACGGAGAAGAATGGGTTAAGGGTGTTTTGTTGGCATGATGTTGGGTTTGAAGATAAACCTCTTTAAACTCAATTTCCTGACCTCTTTACGGTGGTGTTTCTTGAAGATGCTATGGTGCAAGAAATAGTCACTTTGAATGGTGTTCAAAGTCATCGGAACATCACTTTTTCCAGAATTCCCTGTGACTGGGAACAAGAGAGCATGTGTGATTTTTGGCATTATTGGCTAAAATGAAATTTTCTTGTGAGGTTGCTGATAGAATAATGCAGCCTTTGGTGAAAGAGCTTTCTCTGGTAAGAATTTATGCCGTATTTTTTTGATGATTGTTTTCCATCTTTCTTTCTTGCCAATGCAATTTGGATTTCTAAAAAACCTACGAAAGTGTGTTTTTATTTTGTTTGGGATGTGTTAAAGGTACACTTCTCACAGATGATATGTTAGCAACCTTAGTAGGTTCTGCCATGAGGAGGAAGAGTCAATAAATCATCTCTTATTCATTGCAGTTGGGTTATGTCTCTTTGCATTGATCTCTTCCCTTGATGGGTGTTGGTTTGGTTCAATCTTCTTATTGATGTAGTGGTAGCTTGGAGGATGGTGAAGATTGCTATTTGCACAGTTAAAGGTGTTTTTGGATATGCTTCCTTTGGTAATTTGGTAGCGTATTTGGAAGGAGAGGAATTGTTGGATCTTTGAGGATAAGGCCTTGTCCATTCATAATTTCAAGCTCTATTTTTTGAGGATTTTGTATAGTTGGAGCATAATGCTTCATTGTGGAAGTAGCTTGAGTTTTATGGGTTTTGTAGATAATATCATACATGAGCGTTTAAGTGCATGGTGATTTCTGTTCTTGCCCTTTTTGTAAACTGGTGTCCCCCTGTGCATCTACTACAATCTTTTGTTCACCCATCAAAACATTTCCCTTTCTTTTGCTTATCATAGCCAACTGAAAGCGGGAGGGGAGAAAAAAGGATGAAAGCTCTGGTAGGAACTTTTGTCTCCCTGATGGCTTTGTCCAAAAAGGTCTGCAGTGTTTGACCCTTCCATTAGTCTATGACGAGACCTTGTAACAGTGGAAGATCCTAAATGACCACGAGGGAGGGCCAAACAATCACTCGGTTGGCGTTTGTGCATGGCCTTATATTGGATAGTAAAGTTGATAAAATAAATACTCGTTACTTATCTTAATCATTCGGATATCTAGTTGGCCACCGGTCACTTTTCAAGGAATCACCTTGTTTTTTTGTTTTGTTTTTTTTTTTTTTCCACGGACAATCATACTGTTTTTTTTTAAATGCTTAGCTTCATTCAAATGGCCCAATCCTTGGAAGCTTATGTTCTAGTTACTCATCCTTGATGTACACACCTTTCCTTCGTTCATTTGTTTTTTTTTATTTTTTTATTTTTGGGGATTTTGGACACTAATATACTGTACTTTGTGGGTGTTGGACAATAATGCACCAAACGTTTTTCTTGGACAATAACATAATGTACTTTAGGGGGTATTAGACACTAATGCACCTGTAACTGATTCTGACGGTGGATGACTCGGTAGTGGTCTTACGTAGGGGTAAGCAAAAATTTGGGGAATTCTGGTCTTGTCTCGCTACCGGTCAAGTCCCTGTCCCAAAATCTCGCTCCCGGGTGGGAGTGGGATCGGGAGTGGGACTAATAAAGTCCCGATCAATAACGGGACTGGGAGGGGGACTTAACCTCATTTCCCGCTCCCGGTCCTAATATGTGTGTGTGTGTGTGTGTGAAATCATATGATTCCATGATGATTGATAAACTTATGTAATTTAATTTGTGTTCTCTCTTTAGATTTATTTTATTTAGTACTATTTCGAACTTGTATATTCTATTTCCGGAAAAAGACATTTTGTATTAGACATTGTGTAATTTTAATTTGGGAAAAAGTGGCTATGTAAACAAACCGGTGCCGGCATTTGTGAAAGTTTCGAAAATTTTTATTATTTATGTTGGTTGTTTTTGAAAATAAGTCAAATGATAAGTGAAATAAAATTAAGAAACGGAGACTAAATTTCTTGGTTGATTTCCCGCTCCCAGTGGGAACGGGAGCGGGAGCAAATCTTTGCTCCCGGCCACAACCTGGACCGGGAGCGGGAGAAAAACTTTGCTCCCGGTCACAACCGAGACTGGGATCCGGACCTCCAAAAATTACCGGGATCCCGGTCCCGCTCACCCCTAGTCTTACGTGGTAGGTTGAGGGAAAAAAATAAAATCTTTTACTAAATTAATGTCATGTCAGTGAGTCTAAATAAGCAAAGATGAATTATATTTATTTTTAGAAAAAAAATAATACTTTTAGGTTAGGGAGAATGTGGAGTAATGATGTGCTATTTTGCATTTAAAAAATTATAATTCATTTGGACTTGCAGATATGATATTAATTTCATCAAGAGATTTAATTATTTTTCCACGTAGGACTGCCAACGATTCATCCATTGCTAGAATCAATTCTAGGTGAAATAATCTCCAACACCCCCAAAGTACAGTTCATTATTGTCCAAGAAAAAGTTCTATGAATTGTTGTCCAACAGCCCCAAAATACAGTATGTAAGCGTCCAAAGACCCTTTATTTTTTATATAAGGAATATACCCTCCAGTTGCAAATGTACAATGTGGGCGCGCTCTCATTTTATAGGTATGCCTTTCTTGGAGCTTGTACAGTTGCAGAAAACCGTGCGGACTATTCTGTTTGGAAATAAGGATGGTGATAAGCTGTTGTTGGGAGGCTAAGATGTGGGTAACAGTGCTAACAGAACAAAAATTGAATTGAGTTCTCTCCCACAAGCTTATAGCATTTTATTTGGAGGGGGGGGGGGGTGAACTGTGGCACTTTTTGGGAGTTGTGTACTCTGGTCTTGGTGCCCCTCAAATAGAGGCAGAAGGGGGATCCCTCTAACTTTGATTTAGATGTCCATATGATCAGTATTTGGTGAAGTATTGGCACTCAGTTTTTAATAGGGCACGGTTGGCTTGTACTGCATTGTATTGTTTTATGATGTAGGATATTATGCTTTGTATATTCTGTTGTTTTACTTTTATTAGCTGTAACCAACTTCATTTATGTTGCTAAAATGTTAGTACCTTCTCAGGCTTCAACAAGAGATTGCTGAAGTTTGAGCAAGAAATGCAAACAGACTCACTTTTTCTGTTCTTTTTGCCCTTCAAAATTTAAATATGTTGCGGTTGTTTTAGAATGTTTTGATATATGTCCTTCATATAAAATTCAGGTACAATGACATAGCACAACAGGGGTTCATTGCAATGGGAGAACACAAGCCTTCTACTCCACAGAACACAACTAAAGAAAACATATCAGCTGGGGAGAATGCTGTTTCAGATAAACCTGCTGGCATTGGAGGGTAGAATTGTTTTGCCCTTTTCTATACGTCTAATTTGGTTGGCTATGTGATACATATATATTTTTTGTGTTGGTTGTCCATTCTAGGGCATTTTTCTTATACCGTGTTAGCGAAGAATTCATCAATAGATCTTTTTCTTTATTGCTATTGGGGAAAATCAATTGAGTCTTAAATACTTAGGACCAGCCAAGATTTCGCGAGCAGCTCTTGTTTCTTGTACTTGATTCCTGTCCAGCTGCTAGATATCTGATGTCTAGTACTAGACCTAACAAAAATTGAACTTAAATGAAAATCCGACCTGAACCTGCTTGAAAAATCTGGGTTGTGGACATGATTTTCTCAACCCGAACCCAGAATAGGTCGAACCTGACAAAACCCGTAAATTAGAAAGTTTACTATTGATCTGAATCAGAAACTAAAACCGCCCGACCTGCTGGCTTAAGGCCACAAAAATGATGTTTTTTGCACCTTTGTTTATATTTTGTACTTTTTCCATCCTAATAATAGCTATTGCCTATTGTCCACCAACCTGTACCATATTGAGAGACATTATTCTTTTACCTTATCCTCATTGATAATAGCAAGGGATAACAAGGGAAGTATTTTGAGCGATGAAGAAGGTGACAGAGAGTACCAAAAAGGATTGAAAAATTGAGTTATGCCTAGTAACTCTAATTGGTGTTGGAGTGGCCATAAGTAGTTATGCTCGTGAAATTGGCATTTGAAGGAGATATAGGGTTTTTTGTTAGAATAGCTTTTTATGGTTAAATTTTTTTTTTGGTGCCAACTAGCTATTTTGACATGGTCAAAATAACTAATTGGGTGTCTGGTAAATAGCTGTTTGAGGTAGTTGTTTGGCCCCAAACACCCTTTCTCAAAAAGCTTTTGGATGAGCTTTTTAGAAAGAAATTTTTGTTGAATTACCTATTTGCCCAGGGATTATAAAATTTATAATAATACCATTATACTCCACTTGGTATCTCGCACTAATTATAATCTAAACATTAAAAGGATTGATTGTATCTTGTTCAATATTTATGTCTGATTTAAAAAGGAATACAATTCAATATTCATTGTCTTACTATTAAGATTTTATTGATTGAAAGTAAATATTTAATATAAAATCTAAAACTTGTCCTTTTTTAACATTGGGTTTGAAACAAATGAACCATAATTTTTAAGTTCTTAGGCTGATATGTGTAGTTAACTCAAAGCATTTGAAGAAATTGTGTTGATTATATACAATAATATTAAGAGAAAAATTTTGATGGATAGAATTATTTTGAACATTTGAGACAAGTTTAATAATTTTTGAAAAATACTAAATAAGTATCAAGTACATACCTATGTTCAATTAAAATTGATTTAGATTAAGGGCACATCTGGAATGTTAACACATAAGTGTGACACTACTAGTTTTACCAAATAGTTTTTCTTGAAACAACTAACTTAAACAACTAATCTAAACAACTATCAACTGTTTGCCAAATAAGGCTATAGTAGGAAATGGTAAGATAGGTGGAAGTCGTTTAATGAAACCAATCAAGTTCTTAAAAAAAGGTCAATCCTTCTTGTTGTCCACAATCTCTCTAACATCATTGATACCGATAGGTCTCACAAATGGCTTTGAGATTGATGAATGTGTGTTGTTATTATGTATATGACTGTGGGATTATAGACGGATTCGATGTCTCGCCGTGTTTTGGCATTGGGTTATACTTTTTATACGATTTTCATCTTAATGTCAATAGAATTTTTTGAGCCAAATATATGATTTGTCCTGTCAAAATTCAAAGGAAAACTGGATTCTAATAATCCCTACTTTGGCCAATTGTATTATGATAATCCCTACTTTCTTTTTGTTTGTATTATTCTAATGGTTTCAAAAACATCAAAATTGTATTTTAGTGGTACCAAATCTACCTCGACATCTTTTTAATTTTTTCTTTCCTGCCCAAAAAAGGTTATGAAGTGTAGTTCCTAAAAGAATTTTAATTTTTTTTTTAGAATCTGAGCACTTATTGTGATTTTTTAAGGAATAAAAGGGGAAATCATGAAAATTAGTAAAAAATTGAAACAATTTCGGACAAACATTGTAAATTTACTAAAAATCGTGGGGAAGTGTTGTGCTAAGTTTTAGGGCAAGCGCAAGTCAAAATCCACGATATTTAGGGTATAAACTCGTAGGTAGTACCACTAAAATACAATTTTTATTTTTTTGGGACCACTAGATTACAAAAGAAAATAGGGATTATTAGAATACAATTGGCCCAAGTAGAGATTATTAGAATCCAATTTTCCAAATTCAAAATTAGTAAAAATAAGTAGATAAGAGCATGGTGCAACTCTAATCCAATATATATATATTTTTTTTTGGAAAAATTGGTGAGATCATCTATTAACAAGACAACTGTATATAGTATACTCTTGGCATACCAAGAGGGGCAACACAATTAAAAACTTGCCCAAGTTTTGCCACCGACATTTTTATATAAAAAACACAAAACAGACAACCAAAACATAAATGATCAATACTCTACCAATTTACACGAAACCTCAGAACATGTGAGCAAGATTAGGAGCAGACCGAGATTTGTCTTGATAGGTCTAGAGATTCTGCTCAAACCAAATATGATAAATCAAAGCTGTGACAATGAAAATTTAAAACCATCTTTCTTTGAGAGTCTCCACACATTAGCCGACTGCAGCCAATTATCCCAATCAGGCCACTTGTTGAAAACTCGATCAAAGGCCTCCTCCCCTACCGCACGACTATAGGGACATTCGAACCGTATATAAGCACTTGACTATTAGGCATACAAGTAGAGGCAACATTTATTAGCTAAAGGGTAGCCAAAACGCTGTAGTATATCCGAAGTAACCTGACGTCCATGAAAGTAAATCTAAGAGATCATAGAGAATTTGGGGATTTTTACCTTGTTCCACACTGTAGTAAACCAAGGGACTGGATTCATGCCCGACTTGATCTTTCTATATATGTCTGAAATATTGTAGGAATTCAAGTTGCCAATAAGATTATGTAGCTCATCCTGGATTCGCAACAACCTTGACAAGTACCAACTATTGTTTTGACTAGCCGGACAATCCCAAACATTATTCCTCTTGAGAAATATATGATGAATCCATCTAACCCGAAGTGTATCTTGTCCCGTAGCAATTTGCCAGAGCAGCTTCCCAAGTGCAACCTTGTTCCAAAGATTAATGTCCCACAAGCTTAAACCTCCATGCTTCTTGTAAAGACAACAAGTATCCTAGGAAGTAGGTGGTGTTTTAAACTCCCCCCAAAGAAAAGAGCGGCAAATTTTGATAATTGCATCAATTATACTTTGAGGGAGAATAAAGATTTACACCCAATATGAGTGGAGAGCGATCAAAATGCTATTGACCAACTAGACTCGACCAACATAAGTGAGGCATTCAAACAGCCCAACCTTGAATTCTTCTCCGCATCTTGTCAATAATAATCGCACAGTCATGTCTATTAAAGCGAAGGTTTAACGGGATGACGGAAGGGGACTATACCTTCATAGAAGCAAGTAAAATCCAGTATCTCCTGCTGTGAAGAATCAGAGACACCCGCCATAATGGTATTTGACTTACTCTGGTTGGCAAGTAATCCAGTGATATTTGAGAAGTGTTGCAAGGCAGAGCTCAACAGGGAGATGCTATGTGAATCACCTTTACAAAAGACAAGAAGGTCATTGACAAAGCATAGGTAGGCAAGGTTCGCCTCTTTTGGTGGTATTGAAAGCCCGGTTGAAAAGTAGCATCTCAAGTGGCTCCGTCCAAGTAATCCATCACCAATACAAAAAGTGAAGGAGAGACGAGGTCTCCTTGTCGAAGACCATGATAATTGGGGAAATACCCGTAAGATGAACCATTCATCCCAATAGAAAACTTAGCAGACCGAACACATACCATCACCCAGTATACAAATCTTTTCGGCAGTTGATAGGCAAGGAGTAAAGTTTCCAGAAAAACCCAATCAACAGTGCCGTAGGCCTTTTGGATGTTAATTTAGATCAAGCAACAAGACTTAACAGACCTCCAGTTGTAATACCTTACCAAGTCTTCCGCAATGAATATGTTATGCATGATGGATCTTCCCTTTGTAAAAGCTGGTTGGTTCTCTCCAACTAGGATAGGTAAAGCCTTCTTTAATCGAGCATATAGCAACTTAGTAATTGATTTGTAAAGCAAATTGCTACAGGAAATAGGTGTAAGATCTCCCATATCCTCCGGATGATCAACTTTAGGAATCAAAACAAGCTAAGTTGCTTCCAATTCACCAAGGAGTTCACCAGTTGAATAAATCCAAAATAGCATTTGTTACATCTACTCCAATTATCGGCCAGGCTCTCTTGAAGAAGGTAGCATTATAACCATTCAGGCGGACTTTTTGAACCATCTATAGCAAAAAGTCTTCTTGATTTCATCTGCCGTGACTGGTTCCAGCAAGCTTTGTCTCATCTCCGGGGGAAAATGGGATCTTGCATCAGTGTAGCCCATCAAATCCTCCCAGTACAACCCCTTTTAGAGAAAAACTTTTCGAAGTGAGAGGCAAGGAAGTGTCCGATCTCCTCAAGTTGGTCTAAGCCTAGAACCCTCATTTGTCTTTGATGGACTCAATCCAATTCTTGTATTTCTGAGATTTCACAAAAGAATAAAAGAGTGCTGAAGCCAGGATTCCTTGGTTTTTTTGCTTCAAGAAATTTCCAAATGCCTCCAATTGCTCATAGTAAAGTGACTTAGAACAACTTCCTTGTCAATCAGTGGTTGATCTTTTGGGTAGGCATGTTGTTGATTTTGTATGGCAATAAGCTCTTGATAGGCGCTTTGTGATTTAGAGATGTTATGTCCATATTGAGGCCTTGAAGATGTGAAAGAGGCTTTTTCAATCTCTTCAGCTGTGTGACCAGTTGGAACATGGGAGATCCTTGAAGAATAGTCTGATTCCAGCTGCCCTGCACAATATCATGAAATAAAGGAGAATCTGCCCACATATTACAGAAGAGAAATCGTTTCTTAGGAGGGGCAGGACACTCGTTCAACTGAATTAGAAGAGGGCAATGATCAGAAATACCCTCAGGGAGAACCCTGTAAAAGATTGTGTCATATAAGTGTCAACACATTCAACATTCATGAGGAACCTGTCAATCTTGGAAAAGATTTGTTTTTTTTTTTATGTTATGTGAAATGGAGACCCTTGGACCTCATCTCAATCATCTGTGATTGTAGAAGGAGGTTTTGACAGTGAACTATCTCCTCGTAAGTCACTTCATTCTATTCTCACAAGTCAATATGGTTGAAATTACTCATAACAGTCCAAGGGATATCAACATTCTGATCAATCTTATGAAGTTGAGACCATAGCTCCTTGCGCATCCCCATATCATTGTCATCATACACCAGCATAAATAGACAAGAATGATGCCAAACTCCACTGACAATGGATAAATTGATCATGAATAATCAAGCTAGTTATAGTGACATCACCTAGGTTCTAGAGAAGCCAATTCCTACTGTGAACATTTGCCTTTCCATTATGAAGGAGTGCCCAGTGAGGACACATGGACTCCTTAATAGAATCAAACATTTCAGATTTAACATTAGTCTCAACCAAACCAACCAACTTGAATTTATTCAAAAACAAGAATGTTTTACTCCCTCTTCTTTTTTTGGGCCATTAAGACCCCGGACGTTCCAAGTAAGGATACTATCCATGATCCACCAGGGTAGAAGCCTTGGAGCCATCATCCTCAAGTTCATCCACTTCTTTAATAATCGGAGTGAGAGTCACAGGAAATGACCCAATCATCACATCACGATTGGCTATTAGAGTATCTGGACTCTTGGATGACGAAGCTCCACTTTTAGAGGCTGTAGCAGTCTGTTGTGTTGTAGAAGAGGAGGATTTGTGAACCCATTTCTTCTTTTCTTGTTTTCGTGTATTTGTTCCTGTACGACCAAACATACGACGCTCTGAACAGATAATCGACTTCCATTCATATTCAACTTGTTGCATAAACATTGCCATTCTCATCAATGAAGGTCACTCACTTGGGAAACGAACTACTCAGACTCATATTAACCAGGGTTCTAGCAAAATTCAGAGACTTATCCTTAGTGAACAGGTTTGGCTCCAAAGGTTCTCCCAATAAGCTACCAATCTTACTCAATCTGGGAGTGCTCCAGTAATGCCAATCTAGATCGTGCAATTTGACCCAAATTGGAACAACCTTAGTAGCATATGTTTTAGTTGGTTGCCCTAATTCCTAAGCCCAGAGAATTAATGGTTACTGATCAAAGGATGCTACCTTCTTAGCCAAAATCCTATGCGAAGGCATTGATTGAAAACCAAAAATAAAGGTATGTTTTAGTTGCCAAATCACACGGTCAAGACCAGCCATCAACCACATCCAAAAAGCGAATCGCTCCATTACCGCCAAAGGTGGGTTTGAAACCACCACAAACCTAGAATTGAAGAGCTCCAGAACGCGATCTCTGAAGCAGTATCATCCTTGGTCAAGGAGTGGAGAACATGTCCAGAAGGGTGGCCGAACATCGCAGATTGGCGGTTCTTCTGTTTGCCTTGCTTTCGCCGACGCGTTCTCCTCGTTATCGTCTAGATAACGACGCATCTATCATTACTAGATTATAATTGATGGACTTAAGTTTTCTAATAAAAACTGAATTAAGTTTTTGTATTCTATTTTATTTTCATATAAGATTATAATTGATGGATTTAATTTCTAAATACTTTTGCTCACTAGTTCTTGAGTAATATTTTAAGATTGATTGGTTAATTGATATAACAATCCTATATTTTGATATTCTAAATAACATGGCCAAAGATTATTGAAAAGCAATATACAAAGCTTATTTTTGATTGTAATTCTTTACTATTAGACTAGAAATTCAACTTTAGTATGTGTTATTGCTCTTAATTAAGTCCATAGCTTTTTAAGTTATTTCATTAATGTAATGATATATTTAGTATATATATTGAACAAATTAGATTGTTTGGGGATAATTTTATTCTCTCATTGAAAGAAAATCATGGTCGCAAAATGAACCGCCTCCTGATACCAAAATACATGTGATCCATATTTACTCAACACATGACACATGCTTAATTTGCTCCCCCAAATTGCCAGGTCTAGTTGTGGAGGTGGTAATCTTAAGTTCTAAGCTATAAGTAAAATTGGATGCTAATATACTCGGTAGTGGCAGCCTAACTTACAATTTTACTCATCATCACCAAAGGTTAGTACATTAACAATAAGATTGTACACAAGGCCGGTATGCTAGTGCAATGTTAAAAGTTCGTAAATTACAGTCTAAAATACCCCTAAAGGTCAATATTTTAGTGTCCAAAATTCCTATATTCAAATGAGCTTTATTTTTATTTTAGCATTGAAAGCAATCCTGTAATTAGCGGTCAGATCTTCGAGGATTTTATTTATTTATATTTTTGTTTATTTGTGAATATTCTTATAAATAATTATTGCCTGTGGATTCTTGTTCACTTGAGAGTAGGCTGAGTCTCATCATCCTACTGCTTAATCCTTTTTGCTCCAATATTTTTCCTAAACTTTTTGTCAATATGTTTTTTATTTGCTTGATATGCACAATCTATCTGTTATTTCTAATTGCCCAAAATGCAACAGGCATATAGAGCTTCCTCCACTTCCTGGTCAACTTATTTGAAAATCTTGTCTGGATAATCTCTTTCATCGAGTGTCTTAGTGATTAGCGGGAATAAATATCAGAGAGAAATTCAAGACATTAAATAAGTTATGAATAGCAATGCTATTGGCATGTTTGACAACACCCGTTACCAACCTTAGATCTCTGATACTCCAACTCCTCGAAATAGTAGCCGTACTCGTGTCCGACACGACACGACATGGACATGGACACAAGATATGTGTCCGACACCCACTTTAGCAATCAGACACTTCTGAGTTGTCCTTGGATGATCCATAACTTTAAGTGGCTATTTGAAGGATGATCTAGACGGAATACACTTATGCTAACTGGGGAAATTTTGATTGCTTTATGGATGAACTCCATAAGTTTACTGTTTATTTTTCTGTCAGACTTTATCTAAGTTGTTATTATTGTTTTATGAACAATGATTATGAACTTTTTTAGGATTTAACTTATTGTAAAAATTGCGTGTGTGTGCCCATATTCGTGTCCCCGTACCCGTGTCCAAATACAAGGCCCTGTCCCTTAGTCCTACAAAAGCAAAAATTGTGTCAGACCCGCGGATATGTGTCCGGTCCGACACCTGCACTTCTAGTCAGAATAACATAGCCTTAGATTAAATGAGAACGAAGCGCAAGAAAGCTCAAAGATCTCTGGACCTGGGGCTTGGTCGTGTGGGCCTTGAAGTGCCGGTGTGGGATTTTTGCAGGCAAGAAAAAACACCCTAGAGCAGCCCCCCCAAAAAAAGAAGAAAAAGCGAAAAACAGAGACTTATTTCATCAGAGAAGTTCTACGAAGGATGAGATGGGAGCATGAAGAGCCGACTTACCTGAGATATGAGCAGCAGCATGAGGGGAGGAAGTTTGAGTGAGTGGAGTTCCCATGAGGAAGACATCGTCAGAGAGTCAGGTTGCAGCGCAACACCTGGCAAAAAGAGTGTAGGGGCTAGGGTTTTGTCCGGAAATGAAGGAAAGTAGAGGGTTCACATTCTAATTGCTTTACTTTTCCTTTTTTTGAAAGTCACCAGGAGCTGTCTCTAGAACGCAGAAGCACACTTTTCGTGCACTATGTGCCCTGGAAAATATTGCAAAAATGCCCTAAAAAGTCCACACTGGCTGTGCTCTCTGTAAAAACCCCTTTGGTGCTTGCTTTGTGCTTTTGTGCCGCTGGTGCGCTTTTTTAACTAAGTTACAAACCTTTAGAAAGCTTGTTTGTTTCAATTATCATTGAACTAGAACATTTCATGATTTTAGCATTTGACAAGGAAGACTACCAAACATAGGCAGGAAGGGGGTGGGTTGGGGGGGGGGGGGAGCTTGAAGGATTAGTGTCTGCATCTTATGTGATATAATTTTTGAAAAACAAAGGAAGAACAAGATCACATGAAGAGAAGGGGAAAATAGTCTTGAATTTGTTTAGGCAAACTAGACCTAATAATCCCATATTTCGGGGTGTTCAACACGATTAATCCCACCTTTTTAGTGGACACTGGTTGACCCACCAGTGTCCCTATTTATTTATGGACACGACGGGATAATGATTTAAGTTATTTTGCTAATGTAAACAACAAAGCATTGTGGTTGAGTTATTCCCCATCCTTTCCAATCATTACTCTCAGTGATGCAATGTTGAGTTGGGGTAGGCACAAAATTCGTAATCCGTGATCCGTTCGACAAATCCAAATATCCGATCCAAAAAAATAGATAATTAGCGGATCATTTTTGAAGTTGGCGTATCAGCTAATCGATCCAAAATATTTTTCTGGACCACGAATTAGATACGGATTGGGGGTTGAAAATCCAGATTACCGATTGGTTATCCGAAAATTCAAAAATAGTTAATTTACGACTTTGAACCCATGAAATGTTATCTTTTCGTGGTAAATTAGCATCATTAGCTTTGAAATGTAACACAATATATCGTGTTTATGCCTTTGAACCCATGAAGGTAAGAAGGACAATAGTGCTGATTGTACGAGTGTTTTATAATCTGTGAATATACAGTTATCCAATCCAAAAGTTTGTTAACCCAATCTTTCGGATCGAATACAGATTGCAAATTTTATTATCCGACAATTTGGTTAACTAAAAGTTCTAATAGCCAAAACTTTCGGATCAAATACAGATCATGATTTCAATTATTCGAATATCCGGTTAACTGATCGAAATTTATGATCGGACGAACCCATCCATGCCCACCTCTAGTGGTGAGTGGCAACCCTACAAGTAACAAGTAAAACCACAAGTTTTCTACAATTAAGTGCCTTGGAGCTTCAATTTATGTTAAATAAATTATTTCTTCAAATTTTTGCTTCCTTAATTGTCTACAATAACAAAATTTCTATTTAGACCATTGTTTTCCTAAGTTTTCGCTCTGTTCGCTCACTTATGATCCAAAATAAATAGAAATAAATAAGTAAATAAATAATTATATGAACAAATAAACAAATGAATATATAAATAAACAAAAGGGACACTGGTGTGTTCGCGGGTGTCCAACTTGAAAATTGAGATTATTTAACCCCAATACACCCCTTAAGTTGGAATTATTAGTATCTAATTTCCCATTTCTTTGATATTTCACTAATTTGTATTAAGTTATTTCATATATGACAATCTTCATATAAAGAGAATTTTCATCTGATGCAATGATGTCTTCTCTCCCATTCATAACTAAAATTACATGATGTTATTCAAGTGAGGAGTGCTCTCTTGCCAAAGATGTATTTGCCTGGGTGGCAAGTTCTCCACCTTCTAGCTTCTCCCATTCATAAGGTTGGAGCTCAAGTATTGGGCTTTGGCATTCCCCCACCCCTTCTCTGCTATTGGCTTATTAGGTTGCCTTGCGATAAGGGCCCAATGGTTTGGATTGCTTATCCTCGTGTTAAAAGAAGGGAGTGCTCTCGTAATTGTTTTAGGATTCTGTATCCTCTATATGCTGATCATTCAGCTACTATTGGGTCCTTTCCCTTGACACTTCGATTATGATGCAACTTCAGTGATTGGTGAGTAGATACCCTGTTGGGGAAAATTGACTGGATAGGTGAGATAGAATAAGAGCACCGAGGCTTCAACTTTCATCAATTTTTTACATCTTGTCTTAGCTGTCCTAGAGAAGTCAACAAACATTGGAGACCTTGAAACTTGAAAGTATTGCCAATGATCACTAATTTCCTTGGACTAGAGGTTGGAGCATTAAACATGTTTAACCTATCTGAAGTTGTAGTGAACTTTGTTGTCTAGTGCAGATATAGAACATATGAATTGTTCTTACATGCAACACGCCCTTTACATGTGTTATTTAGTAACTTGTTTGGTTTGTTTGTTTGTTTGTTTTTCCCCCTCACATCATTTATCATTTAAATATCATTTAAATATTTAATGGCAGTGTCATGATTGGAATAGGGGAGCAAGTCTACTCCGCCCTTCTGTTGAGCTTTTTCTTCTTGGAGGTAAGCCTTATAATACCATTAGTTTTGACTTTTGATGTTAAGCTCTGTCTCTGCTTCTTGGGCAGTTAGAGGAGTCACCTTGGAATGCTCTTAATCATAGATTCTACTGGACCAAAACAAAAGGTCTCTCTAGGTTGCCTTTACTTTTGATGTGGACCAGCAAATAGTAAGTACTGTCTATATCTAGGGTCGAACACTGTCCCCCTCCCTGTACCCTACCCCAAAAAGTAATAAGAATAATAAATCCCTTTCCAAGGCTGGGCTCTTGGTTAGTGACTTAATGATTTGATGGTTGCTGCTGTTTATGTTATATGTATACTATAATATTTTAAGTCATCATTTACGTCTTATCAATGTGTTTGTTCTTGGAAGTCAGTTGAAATTTCGGGTATGTTACTAGCCAGTTTAATTTTGTCTCATTGATTAGAGGCTTAACTTTCCATGTAGACATGTGCAGGTTTTTGCCACTGGCTTCATACCATTTGTTGGAAAAGCGCCAATTTCTTGCTTCTTTCCTGGATGTATGCTTATTACTGTTTTGAGTAAGTCTTAATGGTTGGTGCTGGTAAAGTTTCCCTTTTTGCATTATGTTAAATGCTGATTACAGATGATTGATGCTTTGTCTAGGTACAAATGGAACCTTTCTGGAGTGCCTTCGAGAGGAGGCTGGACTTCTTTGAATCCAACTGGGCATTCTTTTCTGGCTTTGGTACTGTTTCTCTGCCCATTGTTTGAGTGTTTGACACTTTGCTCCCTCTTCTCTAATTCCTTCTTATTTATTGCTACTTCTGAGGTACCTAAGAGAAAGAAAAGGAATAGTACATGACGGAAGTTTTGTAAGCTTTACTCAGCCATTCTAGTTGGGGGTGGAAAAGGATCTCGCAAAGTAGACCAAGTGTACTTTAGGATTAAAAGACTGCCTGAACCATCTAAGGTTTCCAGCAACTGTGATTCGGTTTGTTAAATCCTGCATTGGAGAGGAGGTATTTGACCTTCCAACAGCCAAGGGATAGGCACTTAAGCTGCTTAGGGACTCAGTAGCAACTAATGTAGGAACAAGAACACCACCTAGGCTGCCTAGTGATTCAGCAGCAACTATCAATGCAACTTATCTGCCTCAAGAGGTATTTGACCTTTTGACAACCAAGGAGATTTTCAAAGACTCAAACACTTAGGCACTGAGGCTATCAAACTAGAATGCACTAAGGAAGATCAACAAATGCTTAAGAACACCTTTAAACAACACACTGAGTGGGTGATTCAAGCTTTGTAATTTCAAAGATATTTTAAAAGCGATAGCAGTAGAAATAGTGATTCTAAGTTGATACAGAAACACCGTGGAGCGTATCGTGGTGAGAGAATTGATGCTTGAGTTGTTGAATATGATGGAGAGGAAGTTTAAAACATAGCCAAACCTTAGGTTCAATAGTTCATACAAGATAAGCAGTTGGGATAAAGGATCACCACCACCCAAGAACTATCAAACCCACCAAAGTTGGATAAAGGGATCATCACCACCAACCTCTAAAGGATTTGGCGTGCTAACACCACCACAAACAATGTTGAGGTTGAAGTAAGAATAAGACATTGATAGAGGAAGTTTGAGAGGAAATTCTCTTCTATTTGCATTCAATGATAATCAATGCCCTTACTACCCAATATAAATGCTTATAACATTGAGGAGGAAGAGTTAAATTACAAAAGGGACCCAAACAATACAATGAATACCCTCTTGAAGAGACTTTACAGAACATAAGGGAGGGGGCAAAAGTGGAATTAGACAAAAAAGGGGAAGAAACGAAAAAGGGAAGTCGGGAAAACGACCCAACTCCATCTATAGATGATCAACTTGAGGGTCAAGGAGGTCAGCCTCAAAGGTTCCAAGGTCCAACAAGCAGCACCAACCTTCAACGATTAGTCCAGTCGGTCCTTGCCAAGGACCTTGACGATCACGCTGTAAACGTCCTCTAGAACATGCTCGGTTTTAAGCCCGGATTTGTCTACCAGATTGCACACGTTTGGGAGGTTTTTCCTCTAGTTCCTAGCATTCCCTCACCTGCATAGAGGAGTTTGTTAACATCCTTGGAAGTTTCCAGCCAACAAGGACAGCTTGTGGGCGGCAGCTTGCCTCTCATTGGCTAGCGGAAAAGAAGCTTCCATCATTACTTTATGGGCAACTGAGCTATAGGCTGCTAATTTAGCATGTCATTTCGAAAATATTGTTAAATGTTGGTCCAATAGCAACCAAGTTTAGGGTTTTAATTATCGTTTAATATATGCTTCGCGATTAACTAAGGTCATTAACGATGAGCATATTTTAGCTGTCCTAATGACAAAGGGTTGTTTTGACGGAAATGGTTACCTATAATTAGCCTTTCGAGCTGCTTGTGAACACATGTTGAAGTTTATGAAAGAAGTCTATCTTAGCTCCTTTGTGTTCCCTCAAAATTCTTTCCAGCTTATCTCTAATTAGGCCGATTAGAGTGGTGATCTAGTTGAGTCTTGTTCTTTCCTTTGGTGGTGTATCTGTATCTGTTGGAGAGTTCAAGGGCCCTAGCAGTTACCTAGTGTATTATCTATATCCAGGTTGAATGTTAGCTTTATCCATTTCCAGAATTTCTATAAATGTAAGCAAACTGCCTTAGATAACTTGATTGATCTTTTTCCATTCTTGATTGCTTCCTTTCATCCCGGGAGTACATCATATTTGGTATCGAAGTTTAGGTTTCTCCTTTTCCTGGTGCATTTAGCTCAAACACAACCCGTGTCCAAACACATTAGTCCTCAAAAAAAACCCAGGCTCTATCATGAGTACTAGTCAAACTTTGGAAGAAAAGTTTGAGAGGTTGATGAGAGATCAAGATCGTTCGAGGGCTCAAAATGAGTATTGGAGGAAGCAACTCACGACTTCAAAGCCTAGAAGAGAGTGATCCAACGTACTCCTACATTAGTCAGCCTCGGAAGGAGAAGAAGAGTACGATAACCCCTTTGGAGATTCTGATGGGGAACCAGGAGCAGCCGAGGGAGTCATCGAGGCTATCTTGATCTCAAGGTCGATATTCCAAAATTTGAAGGGAAGTTGGATCTTGATGACTTCCTTGATTGGTTGAACACACTTGAGAAGATCTTTGACTTCAAGGATATTCCCAAAAGCAAGACACTTATTCAAGAAAGAGGAAAGGGAAAATCAAAACATGGGAGAAAATGAAATCAAAACATGGGAGAAAATGAAATTAAAACTCAAAGGTAGATTTTTAACCTCGTCCTATTTGCAAAACACTTATTCTCAACTCCATAACCTCGACCAAGGGTCTTTGAGTGTAGAACAATATACTAGGGAGTTTGAGCACCTCATGATGAAGTGTGATTTGCAAGAACCCGAGGAACAAACCATTGTGAGGTACTTAGGAGGCCTTGATCCTAAGGTTTCTTGTGTGGTTAAGTTACAACAATACTTGACTTTTGATGAAGTGTGTGTTCTTGCCCATAAAGTTTACTAGTAACAAAATGCCCAACACATCAACAAAGAATTTCCCAAACCCTTTTTCAAGAGTCAACCTTTTATCAAGGGGAGCTCTTACCCAGTCCCAAGGCCTTCAGCCACTACCCCACAAATTTCCCTAGCTCCACAAAAGGCCTTAGCCCCACAAAACAAGCCCAACTTTGGACCCAACACCGGAAGATGTTTTAAATGTCAAGGTCTTGGTCATATTGCTTCTAAGTGTCCAAACAGGAGGATAATCACCTGGGCACAATATGAAGCTACTCCGCTTGAAGAGGTGGAGGAAGAAGTACCTTATGTCACGGGGCGCAAAGAGGTTGATGAAGGAGAGTTGCTAGTTCTGAAGAGGACCTTAAGCAATATCCGAGATCCCAAGGACGAGCAGCGAGAGAACATCTTCCACACAAGGTGCACTCTCTAAGGGATGGTGTGCTCAGTGATTATTGACGGAGGAAGTTACACCAACATGGCTTCTGTTAACATGGCTTCTGTTAGCATGGTGGACAAGCTTAACCTCCAAGTTTTTGCCCAACCTCAACCATACAACATCCAATGGCTTAACGAACGCAAAGGTTTGCAAGTTAATTCTCGGTGCTTGATTCCTTTCAATTGGAAAAAAATTATTTGGATGAAGTCTTGTGTGATATTATTCGCATGGATGCTTGTGCATCGGTCCAAACCTGGACCGAATTAGTTCGACCTGGAGACCGAAATTTCACTAAATAATAGACCGGGGCCGGACCGATTTCACCTTAGACCCGGGCCGGACCGAGAAAATGGGTGGCCGGACCCGACCCGGACCAACTGGACCGTTTTCTTTATGTATCAAAATAACTTTTAAGTATAATAGTCGAACTTTTAACTAGCCAGTAGTCGCCACCTTGATTAGGAACTTAGTATTTTATTATACTCCATGATACAAGTCCGTATAATTACTTAAATTAATATACTTTAATGGCATAAATTCCCTAATGCATTAGTAATAAAGAAATAGTCATAAAGTGATTTTAATTCATTACTAGCCTATCACTATTAATTTGTTAATAATGCATTATGGAATTTATGAAAGTAATTTACGTACTGTCATAAATTCCATAATGCATTAGTAACAAATTAATAGTGACAGGCTATTTTATAAAAACAATTTGGTGGCAGCTTCCTTCGATTAGGAAATTTTTGTTGAAGATTAATTTGCTTAAACTTCAACTTATGGGAATGACGCATTTTTTAATTGGCCACCATGATCAAACATGTCGTAAATTCCATAAATTGAAATTTAGCGAGTTAATAGTAATAATATCATGGGGTGTTGTACCTGGGTGACATCCCCTTGGTATTGTCTTAATAGAACCTTGACTGCTCACGTAAGGAAAATGGTAAACAAAATACTAATTAAGTATCTTAATTTATTATTCATTTATTCTTTGGTGTAGACCGTTAAAATGCATTGATGATGTTTGTTGAGAATTGAGTTCTGCAAAGTAGTTATTTGATTTTCTACGGATCTATTGCTTGCTACATTTTCTTTTCTGCCTGTACGTTTATATGTTTTTCTTCATTCGTATCCTAGTTCTCCCACTTACTTCTTCACCTTATCTACATTTTGTAATGAATTTCAGGAAGCCCATGTGTCTTGGCTATTTTCTTTTTCCCTCCCTTGAAGAGCTATGCTGTCATGGCGACACTTTTTCCTTTGGTAAATCTCTGTAATTTCTAGGTTCTTTCATTTGTATCCTTATGTTTTTTCTAACATAATACACTTTTTTCCTTTCAAATATAAGTAGATTTAGCTTACTCTTGGTACATTACCATTGATGACTGATCACTCATAATTATTATGTTGCTTTTTTTTTTTGTAGCTTGTTAACTTATTTGGTGCCTTTTTTTTAATCCAATTTCTGATGGTCTTTTCTCGCAGTGCGCATTTCTTTTTCGCTACCTGGGGCGGAGGGGATTAGTCGAGGTCAGTTGGTAGGGCTTGCGGTCATTCATATCATATCCAATTGGAGCCTAGGGTCAACCCTCTACAGCCACCGTCCCCCACATCCCAAGCTCCAGACCCTTCAGGAGTGTAGCTCTGTTGGCAGTGAGAGTATCAGGGGTGAAGTATACCAGGTCCGTACTCCTCTCTCCTAGCGCAAGCGAAAAGGGTAGCGTTGTCTCGCATCTATATGGAGGTTTAAGTCACTTGTGACTCGGGAACTCCTAAGATCGCTTGGCTGCCTTTTAGATCGACCTCGAGTCTCTTCGAGTGGCTCGGTGTTCATCAACCCCAAGGCTTTTTGGTCTTTCGGTCTTCCCAAGAACATATTGGTCTTTCGCGCCACAGTGGTCGCCTGACGGAGCTTAAAGAAGAAAAGAAGGCTGTAAGAGGCCACGATCGCGCTGTGTCCACGCCTTCTCTTTGGGTCACGCCAGGTCGCACAAGCGCCGCACTCACTAGGAGGGATGACACGATCGCCATCTAGATCGCATGACCGTGCAACTAGGACCTTGTCATGTGTATTCCAGCGTTGAAACTAGCGCACAATCTTGACATGCTGGCGCACGATCGTGGATCAACAAGGGGATTTTCTAGCATTGAAGCTGGCGCACGATCGTGCTAGTCCAGCGCATGATCGTGCCACTTTTGGACACGAGCCGCATAGCTCCATTTCTCCCTTATTTTTGTGTTGTTTCTCCTTTTTGTCTCCACCCTTATGTTGTGTAAAACCTCAATATGAGGGTATTAATTGTTAAAAACTTGGGTCCTTTTGTAATTGTCCCATATTCTCTTCCAATTCAATGTATGCATTTACATTGTTGAGGAAGAGCATTGAATGCTTATGAATACAATTGAGTTCTCTCTCTAACTTTCTCCTCTCAGAGTCTTGTTTACTTTACCCTCAATTTAACTGTTGTGATGTTCAAACCAAATACTTTATGGAGTTGTGGTGGTCTAACCTTTAGCAATTCTTGGTGAGTTTGATAGTTGTTGGGTGATGGTTCTCCTTTATCCCAAGCCCTTATATTGTTTGGGTTGTAAGTTCTAGGGTTTGTTTGTGATAATCATCATCTTCTTCATCAAAGTCGTCATCTCAAGCATCTAATCCCTCCACGGTATGTTTCATGTGGTATCAAAGCTCAGGTTTGGGTTTGCTTGAGTTCTTGTTTTCTTCAATCGTATAATTAGGGTTCGTACCAATTTGTATTTGATGTGGAATTCTCTGATACTACGACTCTTCTAAATAGTAGCCGTATCCGTGTCCGACACAACACGACACGACGTGGATATGGACACAGGATATGTGTCCAGACACCCACTTTGGCAATCGGACACTTCTGAGTTGTCCTTGGATGATCCATAACTTGAAGTGGTTATTTCGAGGATGATGCAGATAATACACTCATGCTAACTAGGGAAATTTTGATTGTTTTATGGATTAACTCCATAAGTTTACTATTTATTTTTATGTTAGATTTTATCTATATTGTTATTATTGTTTTATAAATAATGATTATGAACTTTTTAAGTCTACATTGTTATTATTGTTTTATAAACAATGATTATGAACTTTTTAAGTCTACATTGTTATTATTGTTTTTATAAATAATGATTATGAATTTTTTAAGTATTTAGCTTATCATAATAGTTGTGTGTGAACCCATATCCGTGTCCCCGTACCCGTGTCCAAATACAAGACCCTGTCCCCGAGTCCTACAAAAGCAAAAAAATTGTGTCCGACCCTCGGATATGTGTCCGAGTCCGACACCCCTACCCGAGTCAGAGTAACATAGGTGGAATTTGGGTACTCCCCTCCCCCCTTCCCCCCCCCCCCCCACCCATCCCATGTGTTATCAATTTGGCGTTGGTGTTGTTGTGGTCTCGATTGTGCTAAAAAACACAAAGAACCTAAGCCAAACATAAGCCAAATACAAGAAAACTAAGGTCCACAAATTCTTCCTCAAACACATTCCGTCCTAATCCTTTCCTTCCCGATATGGAAGATGAACAAAATCCCAACCGGGAGGAACAAGCCAACAAAGGTTCCAAAGGGGTCTTTCTTTTGAAAGGGTCAAAATTCTAAGCTTCGAGAAGCAATTCAACTCCATGCAACAAACTCTTGGAACCCTCGCCGAGCAACTTGCCTAAGTAACTGCACACCTCCAAGACCAATCCCGAACTTGGAGAAGAGAGACCCCTAGAGTCCTCGTCGTCCTCCCTCTTTGGAGTAGAGTGATGATGGTAGTGGCCGCAGCATTTAACGAGGCAACATCAAGAAGGGAGAGACCACCATGGGATGAGTTCCATGATATCAAGGTCGAGCTTCCGGAATTCAACGGTTCCACCGATCCCGATGATTACTTGGAGTTGACTCTAATGGTAGAAAGAATCTTTGAGGCCAAGGGGTATAGTGATGGAAAGGCCTTCAAAGTGGCGAGCTCGAACTCAACAATGTGGCCTCCTTCGCTCTGAGCGAAGCTTTAACGGATCGATGGAAATGGCAAGATCACCGACAGCCGCAAGTGCACGTGAAATCAGAGCATAAATCAAGGTCGCTCCTACAGGACTTTTCCTTTCAACGCACTGAACTAGCCTCCTAGTTGATCGCTAAGTCGATCCGGTTTTTGTTTTGAATCAACTAAATCTAATTCTAATCACAATCAAGGTCTAAACAAACGAATATTCACAAAACTATTCTGATTTAATCAAGGTAAAAAGGCGTTCAGGGGATGAAACCTAAGTCAAATAACGAATCAACGACATGGATTGAACTTTCATTTCATTAATTTGCACAATCAAGGTTCGATAATCGCATAGAATACTTCGCAATGAGATTTTGTCACTAGAGCGAATTGCCAAGACTAACCAAGCACCTACTTTCGTGGTTATTTTGATTTAGTCAAGGTTAAAGATCTAATTATCTCAAGAACCCTAGTTAAAACTTCTATGTCTAGATAATTTTAACTAGTTTAATCTAGGTTTTCGGGTAGTCAAACTTCTCCTTTCGGTACTTCATTCAACAACCTATTAACATGCAATTGGTGATCAAGCAAAAGCAATAACAATTCAATTCAAAGACCAAATAGATTGAAACAAGCTAAATTCATGATAATTCAATCCAACAAAGTCAATTCATCAAGCAACTTCAAAGGTTCATCCCCTAAACTAAAAGGACTACTCACAATTCATGATTAAAACTACAAAGCAATTGAAATGTATTCTAGAAAGCATATGAAAATCTATGAGAGAATGAGAAATAAACCCAAGTGAAGAACAAACTTGCTAGGAATCAACAATGGAGGACTTTTGCTCCTCCACTTCAAAGTATGTTCAAATTGCTCCTCGATCTTCAATCGTCTCTCAATCTTCAATGATGGAATGGAATATGGATGATGAATGATATGATTAGAGCATGAAATGGATGACGCGGATGACGATCCTCTACTCACTAAAAATCCGCATAATATAGGCAAATATCAACTCAAAACCGCCAAAATGAAAAGACAGAGAGACACGACCGCTGTAGTAGGCACGATCGCGCTCATGCGACACGGATCAAGCCCCGCGACACGGACCGTGTCACCATCGCTTGTATTTTCTCACTGCCATGACACGACCCGCTTTCCCGGGGCACCCGCCACTACTTTTTCGGCCTAGGAGTACTTTGGGGCCATCATTTGGGCCTCACGATCCAACATCTCACTTCGTCCTTTAAGCTCATAACTGATCTACACTTGCTTTGGGGCTCTGGCTTACATCGATTCTTCACAAATTCCCTACAAAACTCACCAAACTCCAAACCAAGTGTAATGGGAAATTCGGTATAAAATAACATAATCAAATCAAATATTCCCCAAATTCTCATCAAAACAACCAAGTTCTCATATATACAAGAAGTACTTATCATCACCTCATGGGTGGAACCGAAGAAGCTAATGAATCTGCGATTCTTGCCATGCACATACAAACAAGGCATCATGAGAAGACTCTTCACCCTTGAGCAGGGAAAAAGAAATGTAAGCGAATACATTCAGGAGTTTAAGCACTTGCTCATCAAGAGTGACCTTTAAGAACTTCCATAGCAGACTATGATGAGGTTTTGAACGCTTATCTCCTTACATCGCAAAGGTCGAGATTTAACCTTATCACTTTGACGACTCGCAACTTGGTTTTCTAAGGTTGACCGAAGGAAGAAGGACAAGGCTCTTTCCAAACCTTACGGTCGCTCTTCTTCCTCCTTCCGCCATCACACCTGGCCACTCTCTACCACTAAGCTCCTAGAACTACTCCCTCGCCGAGGGTCAACAAGGGCAAGGAATCGCTTTTTCCTCCCCCAAGGAGCTTCCCAAGAAGTTTAAGGGCAAGCAATGTTTTAAGTGCCAAGGGTACGATCACTTTCAAGCCGATTGCTCAATGAGGACTTTGACGTTGCAAGAGGTTGAAGTGATTGAGGAAAGTCTTTTGGCTCACCAAGAGGAACACAAGGCGACTGTTTAAGATTGGGTTGAGTCTGATGAGGAAGCAGTTGTTGTCAAGGCTCACAATAGGGAGATACTTGTCTTGAGTAGAGTACTTCATGCCAGTGATCCTCCTCTTGACAAGGCACAAAGAGAGATGATATTCCATACTCGGTGCATGGTTGGAGGCAAGGTTTGCAACCTCATCATCGATGGAGGTAGTTGCACCAACGTGGCCTCGACTATCATGGTGGACAAGTCGGGCCTCCCCATCATCGCCATCCTCCCCGCATACATCAAGTGGTCAACAATAGTAATGACCTCAAGGTAACAAAACAGGTCCTTATCGTTTTGTGTGAAGTTGTTCCGATGAGTGCGTCACATCTTCTTGGGTTACTCATGGCAATTTAACCGGTATGTGATACATTGAGGGTTGCAGAACTTCTATTCCTTTGTCCACAATAACAAGAGTTACAAGAGGGTGAAACTTTCCCCCCTTAACACGCCATGAAATATTACCTACCAAAACCGGGGCGGGAAGTGAGAAGCCTAAACACTTGAGAGAAAAAGCCCTAAGTAAGGGGAAGGAAGTTCTTGCTTTACTCCTCTTAGAGGCGAAAAAAAGTAAGGAAGACATGCCCCTTCACCCTCTTGTAGCCTCTCTCATTGCCCCATTCAATGATGTGTTCCACATGGATTTGGTCGCCTGACCTTCCTCCCATTCGCAGCATTGAACATGAGATCGACCTTATGCCCGGGGCTCCCTTTCTCAACAAGTCTACCTGCAAGAGACCAAGGAGCTTCAACCCGGCAAGTGGACGAGCTCATTTCTAGGGGCTTCGTCCGAGAGAGTATGAGTCCTTGTTCCATGCCTGCTCATTTAGTACCCAAGAAGGATGGGACCTATTGTATGTGTGTTAATAGTCGAGCTATTGACAACATCACCATCGAATATTGGTATCCTACACCGATGCTTGGCGACATGCTTGATGAGTCGCACGACTCTCGCATATTCTCAAAAATCGACCTCCGGATTGGGTACCATCAAATCCGGATGTGGGAAGGCGACGAGTGGAAAACAACCTTCAAGACCAACGCTGGTCAGATGAGTGACTCGTCAGTGCTCTTCTACCTCTCTAAAGCCCCTAAAGACCTTCACGCCTTACTTAACGAGGTCTCGAGGCCTTACATCTACGAAGTTCGTGGTCGTACTTCGACGACATCCTCGCTCACTTGGCGAGGGCGATCATCTCTCGACTCGAGTCGGCCACGATTCTACGCCGCAGAAGTTGTTCGCAAGCTCGAGAAGTGTGAGTTCTATACATCTCAAGTCATCTCCGCGGCTATATTTTGTCGATCGAGGGATCTCGATGGGTCCTCGAAGGTGGAAGCTATTCGATCATGGCTCATTCCCTCCACCTTTACGGTGGTGAGAAGCTTCCACGACCTTGCTTCTTTCTATCGCCAATTCATCAAAGGTTTCAGCAGAAGTTGCTTCTTTCTATCGTTAAATGCATGAATAAGAGTACTTCTGAGTGGACCAAATCGGCTCATGAGTCCTTTGAGAAGCTCAAGGCTAAGCTTTGTGAAGCTTCGATGCTTGCCCACCTGGACTTCTCACAAGTTTTTGAGCTAGAGTGTAGTGCAAGCGGAGTGGGCATTGGAGTCGTCTTTATGCAAAATCAACGGCCCATAGCCTACTTCAGCGCGAAACTCAATGGCTCAAGGAAGAACTACTCCACCTATGACAAGGAGTTCTATGCCCTTGTTCAGGCCTTCATCCATCGCTTCACACTACTTGAGGCCTTACCAATTCGTCCTCCACTCCGATCATGAGTCGCTGAAGTACTTGAACGACCAACATAAGTTCAACATCTGTCATGCCAAACGGGTGGAATACCTCTAGAGCTTCAATTTTGCGGCCAAATACAAGGGAAGCGTCAATGTGGTGGCCGACGCTCTCTCCCGTAGGCATGCTCTACTATCGGTTGTGGAAGCTCATTTCTTGGCTTCCAACACATGCATGAGTTCTACGGGGAGGGTGAGGATTTCAAACCTCATCTCAAGGAGATATCGGTCCTTATGTGTCAGAGGATGGATTCCTCAAGGGGATCAAGTTATGCTTTCCTTAGTGTCCGCTGAGGAAACCGCTGTGAAGGAGGTCCATGCGGTGGCCTACTGGTCATTTTGGCATCAACAAGACCGTTGATTTGCTTACGGTGCATTTCTATTGCTCAAGAATGGGTGGCGTTGTACACGATGTGATTTCTAAATGTGTTACTTGCCACCATGCGTAGGGCCAATTCCACCAAGGGCTCTATACTCTACTCGCTGTTCCGAATGGCCCTTGGGGGGACTCAACATAGACTTCATTGTGGCTCTCCCAACTGGTCGAGGTAAGGACATTGTGATTGTAGTGGTGGTCCGGTTTTCCAAAATGGCACACTTCGTTACCTATGAGAGAACTGATGACGCTACTTATATCGCCAATCTTCCGGGAGATCGTAAGGTTGCACGACATCCTTAGGACCATCCTCTTGGATAGGGACACCAAGTTCATCAGTCATTTTCGGTGTCCCCTATGGAAGCTCCCGGGTACGAAGCTCCTTTTCACCACGTCCCACCATTCCCAATTCAACGCCAAATCGAGATCACCAACGACTCTTTCCACCTCGCTTTAGTGGTCTCGAGTACGAGTCCGCGAGATTAGGACGCCAACCGCCATGTCGAGTTCGCCTACAACTAAGCCCCCTCCAAAGCCACCGGCCACTCACCATTTGAGTTATGTTACGGGGTGAACCCTCTCACTCCTCTTGAGCTCCTTCCATCACCCTTGGAGTCGAGAGTGAACTTCGAGGTTAGTGAGAAGGCCCGGGAGGTTCAAAAGCTTCACCAACAAAACCGTGCACAAATTGACAGGATCAACGAGGTCTATAAGGCACGGGTCAACAAGAACTGTTGGAACATCACCTTCAAGCCCAGGGACTTGGTTTCGCTCCATTTGTGGAATGAACGGTTTCCATCGAGAAGGAAAAACAAGCTCATGCCATGGAGCGATGGATCGTTCAGGATCATGGAGAAGATCAATGACAACGCCTACAAGCTCGATCTTCCGAAAGACATGGGGGTCTCCTCCACCTTCAACATTGACAGTCTCTCTCCTTACTTTGAGGACTATGAACCCGATGAGGATTGAGCGAAAATCCTTTTAATGAAGGGGAGGATGAAGTAATCCGTGTCCATACTCTCTTCTAGCGCAAGCCAAGAGGGAAGCGTCGTCTCGCACCCGTATAAAGGTTAAATTCGTCTGTGACTCGGGAACTCCTAAGCTCGTTTTGGCTGTCTTTTAGATTGACCTCGAACCTCTTTGAATGGCTCGGAAGTCTTCACCAACATCGAGGGCTTTTTGGTCTTTTGGTCGTCCCGAGTGTGTTGGTCTTTCGCATCATGGGTGGCCCGGATGGACTCAAGACGAAGAAGGCTAGAAGAGGACACACAATCGGGCCCTTAGGTTGCCCGATCATGCCAAGGCCATGGCCTCTCTTTTGGGGTCATGCTCAGGTTGCACGAGCGTGCACCCTAGGGGCATGAGCATGCACCCCGCACGAGCAGGGACGGCACGATCCGTGCTATCTATGTTGCACGATCGTGCAACTGGGACCTTGGCTTGCAGATTCCAGCGCTGAAACTAGTGCACGATCGTGCCATGATGGGCGCACGATCGTACAGTCTTCAAACAACACGGGCGATTTTCTGGCGCTGAGGCTAGCGTACGATCGTGTTGTTCAGGTCAGATCTGTGTCTGATCAAGTTGGTTCTGAATTTTAGTAACTTTCTTTTGAATTCAGGTCAGATTTTTGTGCCTTATTTTTAGCTTTGGGGTTTGTTTTTACATATGTGATGTAGATTCATCATGCTTTAGCCTCACACAGAGAAATCCAAGGTCCATGGAGGGTGCATGGATACCATATTGGTACAAGGATATTACTTAGCTATCCAAATAACTACAAAACCAACGCTGGCATGAATTATCCAACAATCAACAAGGCTGCCAACGTTCTGGTGTGTTTAACTGTTAAATGAGTTATCTTTTGAAATTAAGCCCTAGGAGACGAAGGGCTATGAATAAGCTTTCCAAAAAGCTATCACACGTCCAATTTGGAGTTCGTTTGGTATGTCATTTAGATCAAACTGTTGGAGTGTACCTGTTAAAAGCCAACTCTGCCCAGCTTAGAATTTTGAGTTTGTTAAGGTTATTTTGGTCTTTTTACTTGGGTTTCGAAATTCCCTCATCATATATGATACTAAGGATGTCCAAGGTGCTAAGGAAAGTGAGAGGAGGTGTCCAAGAAGGAGGTGGCATTATGATATTTGGCTAAGTCTTTTGTTGGTCCATTGAAAAACGTCCATGTGCAATGTTTGATGTGGTGGCTTACTCTTGCTTATGTTGGACGTGAATCATCAAGGGAGGTCAACTATGCAGTTGATTTTAAAGTGATTTAGCTTAGTTAAATCTTGTTTAGATGTTTTTTCATGTGTAGGAAACCTCATGTGCATCTTGGAGCTACTTGCTTGCTAGCTTAGTATGTATATATATTTGGAACTCTTGTAAGCTGGTTCATAATGTGAGTTTGAGTAATAGAGAGAGCCTTTGAAGCCTCCTTTGTTTGTGAGTAACTAATAACCCTCAAACTTCTACTTCAGTATCTTGATTTGGCTAATCAAGTGGTGTTAAGTAGAGCTTGTTAATGATTAAGTGGTGATTTCTGTATCTTGATCTTGCTCTTTTGGTAGTGTTTATGTATCCAAAGGAGATTAGCAAGTCCAGCCCTTGTGGTTTGAGATTGCGGTGTCTTTGTATCATCATAAATCACTTATTTATCCCATCTTTCGTTTGCTTTTCTTTCTTTGAATCTGAATTCCTACTTGGTTTCGGATTGAAGAATACCTATCCATTCGAGTTCTTACTATTGGTGTGTGTCTGAATTCCTACTTGGTTTCGGATTGAAGAATACCTATCCATTCGAGTTCTTACTATTGGTGTGTGTCTAGCTAGGTGCACTTTGATCTCCTTGAGCTACACATATCACTATGCTGTCTTAGAAAATTTTATTAAGCATTACTATCTTTGAACTTCAGTAATTCGCATTTGGCTTTGAACAAAAGATGAGTAAAAGAAAAGAGTTCAGTGCTGGATTCAGGTTGGGTTCTGATTTTTTGAAGGCCACACCTGAATCTGAGCATGCTCCGGTTCTGTTTGTGGGGGCAAATTCTGATTGGAACTTGCATTTTAGGCTTCACCGCATTTGCTTCAAAAACTGATGGTGTGGATGCTTTTGCGTAGTTTGTTTGCATTTGACTTTGCATAGTTGGACCTGGATGTTACTCGCTGCCAGCCTTCTTGAAATCCTTAAACTATTACTTGATGCTCTTAGTGATGAATGCATGAGAGTGGGGTCTCCAGTGTTTAGTTGTCTCCTGAAATACAGTTTTGTTTTTGTGAATCCACTCTGTTTTCAGAATTATTATTGTTCCCATGTATTTTTCTGTGATTGCCTGTTCATAGTGATAACTACTGTTGGCTCTTTCTAGTTTGTTTTGTCAGCGACAGGATCACATGCTGATAACCTCGTAAGTTCTCCAAGAAGGCAGTGGTTAGGTGTGGGATTGGGAAGACTTCCAATATTTTATGCTGCTGATACTCTTTCGTAAGCATTTCAACTTGTTATCTAATGCAGTTTCATTATTTTTCAGATTAAAAAGGAAGAAGAGTGTTACTGCATTAACCCTATGCTTTCTATCTAGAATGGTAGAATCTCCTAACAAATATGAAAGGCTAAAAAGCTAACACGCCTGCCTTCAGGATCCCTTCTGAAGTGCAAATTTCACTTTCTAGAAATTGTGAACTCAGAGCTGAAGTTATAAATATTGGGAGAAACTAAAATGTTAATAGAAAGTAGCCTGTCTCAGGGTCTTCGTGAAAAATGACATTCTGACTGCGACTATGCAAAAGTACAAAGAAGAAACTTCTGAAATGAATTACTGGATGATGGCATGTCAAGCATGTACAATTATAAGTAGAAATAGCGCTTTTTTTAAAGTTGCCGAATTAAACAACTAATACACGACTATCCGTTTAAAAAGTGCGAAAATAGGAACTTTTGACATAAAGGTGCTATTCAAGTACTCAATTATAAAACTTTATCATGTTTCTGAACAAAAAGTTACCATATAAAGCATTATTTTTTTCATGCACCACTGTTTTATAGTAGTTCACGTTTTTATCAGCGGATATTTGACCATATTTTTAAGAAATGCTACCGAGTGAACTTCCAGAGTATTCTCCCAGGAGGTCATGTCAACTTCTGATGTGTGCCTTTGGCACCATTAGAGCCATCTTCCCCAAGTGTAACCTCTTCTTTAGGTCTATGATCAAGAACACAAGATGCCAACCAACATAGAGCTAGGAAACTGATCCGAAGCTGAAAATAGCTAAAAGAATCAAGCAACCTGAAAATGACCTAACTGGAGCCCACCCGACAAGAATAAAGTCTTGTTAACCTGAACAGGACTCGCCACAATGTTAACTGACCCAATCCTGAACTGAAAGACCCAATTGCCAGTCTACAACCAATTCGGTTGTATTTTCCTCTCTACAAATTATCGTGTCAGATAGCTAATCATTCTCCCAAAAATTATGGTAAGACTGTTAGATAAGGGTTTTTGTTCTCCCAAAATTGATCTTCTAAATTCTCCCTTAGAGAACCTCGCAACAATAGAAAACCAGCTAGGATGGTCCCTAAAGTATCCTTGAGATATGCTGAATGATATATTCATGATCTCTTCTAGTGATGGAAGCATTCTAGTCATGTATCTCCATGTTAGTTCAAGTGACAATTCTGGGAAGGTTGGTCCGAATTCTAGAAACGAGTCGATAATCTATAGGAAACTTGGCGTGCTTTTATCCATTTGTTCAATTGTGTAGATCTGTTTTCATGTTTCCCTGAGTTCAAAATATTCTGATAGTGGATACAGCAAGTAAAGGCCACTACTATCGACCGATATCTTTTGGGTGCATCTATCTTTGCATGTAGATTGTACCTCTGCACTCTGCTCACTGAACTCAGCTCTTTGGTTAAAACCACCAAGCTAACAGAGTTTTTCTGCCTTTGCTCTAAATGATTGTTCTGGGGGTGCTTTCATGAGCATCTGTAGTGTGGATCCAAGTTTCTTTGGTTGTCCTTCACATTTTATGGGCCTAGTAGAAGTATCTTGAATCAGAACTTATTTGTTTCATTTTCTTTTTGAAGTTTTTTTCCCCTGAAAAACTTCTTTTTTAAGTCGTCAGTTGACTCAGCTTAAAAATCCCTCAAACTGAATAAAAGAAATCTTCACAAGGAACTCCTGGAAATAGGCAGAAGCTGTTCATGGGGTTGGGGGCTTGAGCTCCAGTGGTGGTGGTCATTACAATTTGTGATGGAAATTTTGAAGTTTGAGAGCTGTTACTACATGGGGGAGAATCTGGTTAAGATACATATCAGTGCGTGTTTGTATGATTCCTGTTTTTCTAATCACGCTTACCTGCCATCTTGGCATCATGTCATGTCTGTGTCAACTGTCGAATATTCATTCATGAAGCCCTCTCACGTTTGAGTAGATTGACCGAATGTTAAAAATAGTTGGGTTTTGGAGGATCATTGCTATCACAAAATTTTGCATCATAATGTCATGCCATTCAAGTTCAAGAGGGAAAAAAAGGGGGGGGGGGGGGGGGGTGGACTCTATGTCAAGTATTCACTTAAATTGTTACATTGAGCAGTATTTGCTATTGCTTACAGAAAATAAAGACATAAGATGTGATTATTTGAAATGTGCTGTATTTCTAGGGCACAACTCTTAGAAAAGAAAAGGTCTTACACTTCGGTATTGTTTCAAGTGGTCTTACATTTTCTTTCTTTTTTGTTTAAGTGCCAGAAATGTTGTGGATGCAGCAGTCTTACCTTGTGCTACTTGTTCTGTAGGATGAAGGTGTTGTCTTTCTTTCCCTGGAAACCACATGACCACTGAGTAACAAAAGGGACTCCCAATTCATTTTAGGTAAGTTTGTGGGAACTGATAATTGTCTCTAAATAACCTGTATTGATTTGTAAGCTTGTAGCAAAATATTTGAAAGGCCATAGGTCTGAGTCTCCATACCTCTCCGAGAAAAAGTTGATGAACTGGACTTGAAAATGGTTTAGTTTCGCTATAAAAGTTGTCACCTATGAATGAATATGATAAAAAGGAACGTAGTAGAACTTGAATTTTATAGTTGCAACTCCAACTCAAATTTTGCAGTGCCTGGAGCATCTATGACACGTGTGTTTGCAAAATCTGCCATGTCTGTACATAATTCACAGTGGTGGATCTGCATAACTTTCAAGAGCAGTTTAAATGATAGAGAGATGCAATCGAATGGGAGAAACACTGGTCCAGCTTTCATTTTTTGTGTTGCTTTCCATTTTTGTCTATGTCCATTGTCCATTGTTAATTGGGGAAAACTGAAATTTGATTTGAAAATTATATGTTTTGTTGACACTGTTATTATTTTAGAGCTGGATGACGAACTATGCTTTCTATCAGGTTTTAATTGTTGTATTAGTTTATCTGAAAATCATGTGGAGATTATATCTATGTTTATATCAACTGTATTTATTATGTATTTCTCGAATCACAAATTCTTAGGTCAAATAAACTGCGTAATTACCTTTCCACCCTATTATATGATATGATTTGAAAGAGGAGCATCTCCATGGTTAGTTGTAGGGTAATTACATAATTTCAGTACAGACCATTTGACTAACTAATGGCTTACTCCATAGCCACGAGTCATGAATCTGTCATAGTGATGCAATGGAACTTTTTTTTTTTTTAATGTTTTGATAAATACTTAAATATTACTTTTGTATCTTGTTTCAAATTGTCAATTTCTTTTTTTGCCATCCAATTCTTTTATGAATAACTATGTAATAATTGTGGAAAATTTTTTTTAGTTGTTTTTCCCTGCTTCCCTGTGTTGAGTATTTTCGCCCTTATCTTATAGGGATATTATCCACGTCTAGTAGGCCGAAATTGCAAGAATCACCATTGAAATGAAAGAGAAGAGGATTGAAAAGAGGATGCCAAAATGAAGGGATGGGAAGTGGGAGCGGGTCAAGATGAAATTGAAGTACGACGAAGCAAACCGTGAGGAAATCAATAGGAAAATACTATGACAAAAGATGACGTGGAGACATTGGTTGCGAAGCAAAATTGGGGATAAAGTCATTCGATAAGTCCCCAAATGGAATATCAATGATCTACATAGGGATGAAAATGTGGAGAGGAAAATATCTCTAGTAGATGCAAAGAAGTTTAAGCCTGATGAAGTAGTGGAGGTTTGTAAATAAGTGGAGTGTTTCGTGATGGGTAATGTTTTGAGTTTTTGATGAACTAGCAAAAGGAGGATTGAAAGCTTCAAAGTACTAATCCACCAACCAAAGCATCAAACCCACCAAGATTCGATAAAGGTGAACACCATTAATTTCTAAAAGATTTAGTTTAAGGCTAACAATAGATAAAGTAATGTAAGATTTGAGAGAAATAAGCACACAAAACTTTCAAAGTGTTTCATTCCATTCATAGTCAAAGTTCTATCTTTACAAGTGAGTTTCTTAGCCCCTATATGGACATCCAAGGCAACCCTTTGGCTGATATAAATGACTCAAATAAAGAACCAAGAGTATATGAAGATATTTACTAGAATTTGAATTCGAGAATTAAATAATAAAAAATGACTCCAATCCGAATTCGAGAATGAAATAATTCTAAGTCCGGGGTAAGGTTACGAATTCGAGAATTAAATACTTGAATCACTGCTTAAAAAATGACTCTACTAGAATAGAACTTGAAATGAAATTGAGCGGGGAGAATTTTTAATAAATTTCACGAATTTTATATTCCAAACATGCAAGATTAAAGCAATGAAGAATTTTACAAATGAATGTACAAGTAACATGTTACATGGAAATAAACTACATTATTTAAAACCAAAGGATGAACGAACCTCACTTTAAACTTCGGTAGGATGAATGGAAGATCGAACTCCTTATGGTGGACCCTTGATCGTGGCTTGATGGTAGCTTGGAATGAAGGCTATGGTAAAGAAATATGGATGATAGTGATTGAAGATGAATATAGAAGATAGATGATAGTAGAATAGAGTGGTGTAAGAGAGGATTGTGATGGAAGTTGTTGATGATTGTTGGTGAGAATGAGTGAGGATGAGGGGGGGGTATTTATAGGTGAATGGTGGATGTATGTAGATGGAAGGAGGGGGAAATGATTCCAAAAATCATGCCTTAGACAAATAGGAAAGCCTCTCGGCCATGCTCAAATCAAGGGTCAAATGATCAAGGCAATGATCATGGGATTATATTGAAAGGGAGGGAAAAAATTGACGGTAAATGCTGTGATCAAAAGGAAGGTCGCTGAGCATTTGATTTTATTAACCACGAATTGCCAGCGTGGCAATCCGGAAATGAGCTGAGATCAAGAGGAAGGTCAGACGGCCTTCCTTTTTTCTTCTATGCCAGACGCACTTTTCGGGCCTGGACATTGAGCAAGGCCGCTTGGCCTTGCTATTTGGCTAAGGCAACTTCAAACGGCCATAATTTCTTCCTCCGAGCTCCGATTTAAGCGATTCAAAAGGCGTCGAATAGTTTAGGGTGTGTACTTTACTCTCCTAAAAAGAAATAGGGCCAATGAGACTTGTGGAAAAAATGGGATTCGAAATGGTGGGCACATGTATGTGGAAAGGGCGGAGAATGAAGGTTTTTTTGTAGTGGGTTGACCCGGTAGCTTTTGATTGAGGAAGGCCAAGTGGCTTTGCTTTACTTCTAGCCCTTTTTGTTGTGCCTGGTGTACACTTGATCCGCACAAAATTTGGTGTCTACAGAGAGCCCCCACTTTGATCGAGTCCGAATAGGACGACGGCCAAAGTAATACGAGATGTTGCCGCTTGATGTCCGACTAGGATATGGATGTCGGTGCTCTTTTATGTGGCGACCGGAAGATGGATGATGTCGGTGCTCTTTTATGTGGCGACCGAAAGGTGGATGCTGTCGATGCTCTTTTATGTGGCGACCGGAAGGTGGATGCTGTCGGTGCTCTTTTATGTGGCAATCGGAAGGCGGATGAAGGTCAGCGCTCTTTTAACGGTAGTTGGAAGATGATGTCCCGGTTTTCCCAGTGTTGGTGACGGCTCCCTGCACAGAAACCAAAGCAGAATGTCAGATCATTTTGAACAATGGCTGTAGATATAGAGAATTACCTGTCTGGAAGATTGATCTCAGCTGATCCGAACTCCCCTTCTCCTTTGTTTCTATCGTTGTCCCAATCTTTCCCGGTGTCGATGATGCCTTACGGATTTTCCCGAGGCGGATCGGATTTTCCCGATGTTGATGGTGCCTAACAGATTTTCCCGAGGTGAATAAGATTTTCCCGATGTTGATGGTTCCCAACGGATTTTTCCGAGGTGGATCGGATTTTCCCGATGCAGATGATGCCCAACGAATTTTCCCGAGGCGGATTGGATTTTCCCGATGTTGATGATCAACGGATTTTCCCGATGTTGATGGTGCCCAACGAATTTTCCTGATGGAGATGATGCCCGACGGATTTTCTCGAGGCGGATCGGATTTTCCCGATGTTGATGATGGTGCCCAACGGATTTTCCCGAGGCGGATCAGATTTTCCCAATGTTGAAGATGCCCAACGGATTTTCCCGAGGCAGATCGGATTTTCGTGATGTTGATGATACCCAACGGATTTTCTCGATGCAGATGATGTCCAACGGATTTTCCCGAGGCGGATCGGATTTTCCTGATGTTGATGGTGTTCCCGAGGCGGATCGTATTTTCCTGATGTTGAAGATGCACAACAAATTTTCCCGAGGCAGATCGGATTTTCTCGATGTCGATGAAGTGATGAGGGCTTTTCGGATTTTCCCGACGTTGATGACGATGTCCATGAAGTGATGATGCTCAACGGATTTTCTTGAAGCTGATGACGCCCAATGGATTTTCCCGAGGCGGGTGATTGTGTCGGTGGCGTCCATGACAACTTTTGTTGCTTTGGCAGACTAGAAGATTGTCATGAGGATGATAGATAGAAGTCATCCAGAGTGTGATTAGAGATTTCTCTAATCTTGCTCTTAATGATTTGCATCCGAGCTTGAGTCTCTGTTAGAGATAACATTCTTTGATTCTCCCGCTATTGTCGATGAGTATGCATGCACTTGGTCTTCTAGAATCTAGACTGTTATGCACTAATGCAATGACTAGGATAATATGTATATGAACGGTGTTTTTATAATGCATGTGACTCAATATGCAAACAGCCCCCAATACCAAGACTAGAACGATGATTATACAATGAACTAGGGGTGGAAACGGTGCGGTGCGGTTTCGGTGCGCCGAAGTAGTGCACCGGACTAAACGATGTGCTAAAACCTTAAACCGGAACCGAATTGTGACGATGCCTGATGATGAAGGCATTGTCCTGGATGATTGTCTTGTCCTGTCCTCTTCCTTGGTTCATTGTGGAGATAGGTAGAGCACCTTCGCAGGTTATGTGATGGTTAGGGGAGCCCCCAGTTCAATTGAACTCTTCTCTTAAGTCAGATGATGTTTGTAATTAGCCATTGATGTGGCTGATTTCTTGTCCTTGATGGATGGGCCTCGCTCAGATCTGCTGAGAACGGGCCTCGAAATATCGAATCTCGCACTTGCACTAATGATTGAGTCAAAAAGCTTTGGTGGTATAGGAGGATGAAGAAGGTTGGCAAAAGAAAGGGTAAGTCTGATGATGGTCAGACGGGTTCATGAGGCACTTGGTAAAAAGGAGATAATGGTGGGTCGATGGTCGAATCTGGGTCTGTCATGATTGACAAATGACTATGTTTTAGCTAAGGCTTGATGGTTAGCAAGGGTTAAGTCACCTCATAGGAGAAGAGGTGAGGGAATGGTTGAGTTAGATTCGTGTCACAGTAGGAGAGGTGGTTGGCTATTTGGATGTGAAGGTGATCCAAGTCTGATGGAAAGAAGGTTGGGGAATTATGATGGTAGAGATGTGAAAGAACTTCAAAATTCAGGGTTTACTCTCCTTTTGCCTAACCTGCCCTGACGGGTTTTCAGGCTAGCCTCTCTTATTCTATCACTCTCATTTTTCCTAGCTCGGGGTTTCAAGGTAGCCTCTCTTGTTCTCTCACTCTCCTTTTGCCTAGCTCAGGGTTCCGAGCTAGCCTCTCTAATTTCTTTTTTCTCTCTCAAAGACCAAAATTTTGTGACAAAGAATGGTTCTTGAAGTGTAGTGGCCTGGCCTCAAAGAGGTTCTCCTACGTATCCGATGTAGAATCAGGCCAGTTGTAGCTCATAAGGTGCAGCTTCAAAGGATTGGTGCCTCGAGGAGGGCTTGGTGAGGTAGGCTTTGTGGATGGTTATGGATACCAAGGTATGATGATGATGTGAAGGCTTGGGGCGCAAAGCTTGAGAACAATTCGGGAGGTTTATGAACGGTTTTCGGTGTGCGTGACTATTAGCTCCGTCTCCAGTTTCTCAATCTTTTTTTTCTTCCTCTTCTTCTCTTTGATTTTTCCGCTCTTTTTTAGCTAATTTATTGTTCGTCCTTATTCTTTTTTTTTGTTGGTATGTTTCGAGATATGCATGGCCCAAATGGGGTTTTACTCTCCTAGCACAGGTTTTTCCATACGCAAACAAAGTGCTTAAGGGACATGAGTGTCCTACCACTCATGCCGACCTATGTTGGTGGACCAACTAGGAACTCTCTCCTTTTTTTTCTTTTTTTTTTCTTTTTTGCTTTCTTCTCTTTTTCGACTTTCTTCTCCATGGGATTGACTCCTATCTGCCTTTCTGCTGATATTTGTCACAGCACACCTTCTGGCTTTGGGATAGATAGGGAGTGGTTACGAGGAGAATGACCGGGTTGGTCAAGGCTAAGGTTTTTCGAATGGTGACTGTTATGGGTGATGCAAAGAGGGATGATTGGTGAATGGGAACCTGGGATGAAGATGTAGATGATAAGGATAGATGTTGTGGGCGAATGGGAAGGTAACAGGTGATACGAATGCTAATGTGGGTGGTGAGGCGGTAACCCCCCTGTCCTAGGCATATTTTGTTCAGGTTGCTGTTCTAGGTGCATAGAGATGTCCACTTTCAAGAGACTGGTGGTTTTGGTCTTCTCTCTTTTTGCCCAACCTGCTTGATGAATGCAGACTGACTTCCCTCTTTTTTGTTTTTTTCTCTCTGTTTTCTTCAATTTTATTTTAAACCCTGAATTCGTAGGATGAACACTTGATGAATGGAAGGGTATGTGAGGGTGATGATAGACTTGGATGTGTCAGACTTGAGTGTTAAGGCTAATGAATGGGTGAAAGAGCTTTTTAACTCAAGTTAAGAATGCAAGCACGAGATTCTCAAACAATCAAATAGATGCATCTTATTGAATTCAAAAGACAAGCATATCAAAGATCGACTCAATGCCACCCCTAATTGACTCAGAAAACAGGATGCTCAACATAATTGGGATCCTAGCTAACTTCTCAATCCTCTTCATGCAGTATTGCCTTGCCTTATTGACTGCTCCTGTAGGCTTTCTGTGCTGCTTTTGGCTGAGGCGATTTCCCTGACCGGATCATACCCTCAATCTTATTCTTTAAGGTCCAGCACTTCTCGGTGTCATGTCTCTTACACCTATGATAGTTGCAGAATGCACTTTCATCCCAGCTTGGGTACTTCGTTTCTGGCTCTGGTCTTGGTAATGGTAACTCAATCAGGTTTTTTCTTAAGAGATGAGCCAAAGCATCAACGTAGGTGGTGTCAAGTAGGGGGTAATGGTCGTACGTTGGTTGGATTCCTGGCTGAATTACATTAGTCTCAGCGCTCTTAGAAGGGTGGCTAGGCGAACCAGTAGCCCTCCTATTAGGACTAGAATTCCTCCACCCTTGAGCGGCGGCCTTCTCATTGTTCATGGTTTCAAGTTGGACGCAAAGGTCCTTCAAGAAATCGAAGTCCTTGATCACATGGTATCCCAAGTGTCGTGCCCGGTTACCCTTGAGTCCCTGCTTAAATGTAATCAGTTGCAGGCGCAAAGGTATGGTTTCATTGATGTGAGATAACTTGGTGTGCCACCTTTCGAAATAGTCCAGGAAAGACTCGTCTTCCCTTTGCTTCATGGTAGTCAGGTTATCTACAATGGCCTGCTTCTTCTGGATGTGACTGCAATGGTTGATGAAAGCCTTAAACAAATCGTTTCAATCAGCCTTGTCTTAAGGTGACAGGGCATGGTACCATACTTTGGCTTCTCCATCTAGGGTGGATGGGAAGACTGTAGAGTACAGGTCAACATCAATCTTGTTAAGAGGTGCTAAGCGCATGAACTCCTCAATGTGGTGAGTGTGATTTTCAGATGGCTTGAACTTGATGTTGGGTACTTCAACTTTGTCGGTCGCCTTCATGATTGGGTGGATAGGCAAATGCACATCTGTGTACTTGTCAGCAAAGACCGGAATAAAGGTGCTCATCATCTTGGTAATACTCTCAAGTTTTTGTTCCAATGCCTTGACAATAGAGTTTTCAGTGACTTTGGGAATCTCTGACGATACTTTGAACTTCCCTTTAAATGATCCTGAGCCCCCTAACTTATCCTCTGTAGGTATCTTGACAAGTTCGGGCTCAGATTCATACCCATGGACTATTATGACATCATCATCTCCCTCAGTGCACAGGCCCAGCTTCTCATTGGTCTTGCTGATGGCTTGTAGCATGCCATCCATCAATTGTTGTTGCTCAAGGAACCTCTTCCCAATTTTTTGCTCCTGTTCGAGGGAATTTGCAAAGACTAGGCCTTGCATTTTAGTGTAAAGATCCTCCAGCTGTTTCGAGATGTTGGCTTCAGCGCCTTGGACTGGGATCCCTTGGAATCGTTCCTCAGCCATAATTCGAGCTCTGGGTTGAATGATAGATGGGTCCCAACTTGGATTTAAAACCAACCGGTCGGTATGTGGATCTCTGATGCGGGCCCGAAATCAATCTCCTATCTTGCCTGTATGGAAATTCGTTAGTGACTCGATAATTACTCTGACACTTATTACCCGATGCATGCATGTCCTAAAAGACCTATATGAGACCGTAACAGACCTAATGCCTTCATGCTGACCAAAAGATGACTCACCCACTTCTTGGGAGTGCATGACCTAACTCTATATGGACCTAACAACAGAACATTATAAAGGGCCGAATAAATTCAAACATAGCGAGCTGGTCATAAGTTGGAAAGCACAAGTCAGTGTTTCTCAATTCGAATGGACCCAATCCACGGGCGGACCGTTTTAAGGTGAATCCCGTAACTTGGGCTGACGTGCTTTAGACAGCTTGAGCCATACTGGCTATTATGCGGACTAAGATAATGTTCAACAAGACCAAAAGCCTACACTTTTTTTTCTTTTTATTTTTTTTTCATTTACTCAAGGAAAATGGATATTGTAAAGGACTGAATAAAGCCAACAATAAGCGAGTTATAATTATTTTATAGGCTTAATTGGTAAATCCAATATGATTGGGCCTAACAACGGGTCAGCCATAAATGTGATGGACTTTATAATTAAATCTATAAATTAATTTACTCAAGCTTAGTGACTATTATGCAGTCTAAAGATGTTATCCATTAACTTTGTTGAGACTTTAGTCAAATTTTTTGGACCTTTATTAAGAGAACATTGTAAAGGATCATATAATATCATCAAAGGTGATTCGAGTTTTTTTTATTAATTAAAATAATCAACCTTTGTACATAAATGGGCCCGTCCACTGGGCTAGCCATAATGTCTTAAGGTTAATTGTTCTAATTAATAAATAATCTTCTTCTCAACCCAATGAATTTTATATAGACTAGAACGAAGCCTCTAAAATAAGGTCGACTCGAATAAAGAAAAGGGGAAGGGAAACACATATATTCACATAGCATACAACATGAAGGGTATTCTAAACCAAGGCTCTACATTCATGGATTACTATGGTTGGGATTGGATGAGATACCACATGTTCTCCCCTCGGTGCACTTCACCCATATAAGGTTTATGGGTAAAGTGTGTGAGGTGTTGCTCGTCGGACTTCAAGGAAGCCTCAGAGTATAATATGGGTAAGAGGAGAGACCAAATGTTTGGCCATGTAGAGTGCATCACACAAGTAGTGGCCGCTCGCTCTCGGGTAAAAATCCTAGGTTAATTCTAAACCGTCGCTTATGTACTCCCATGTCAAAAGACCCTTGCAGTAGCCTGGTATGCAAAATGCCTAAAAGAATAATAAAATTGTGAAATAAACAAACTTTCTCCCTTTTACCATTTCAAATCAACTCAAATTTTCAAATTTTACCCTCTTTTTAAATTTAAGTCCCCAGTGGAGTTTCCAATATGTAGGACCCCGGAAAAATCCTTTCTGAGTGCGCTACTTGGTGATCGGGAGCCGACTAAGGTTGCCCAATCCTTAAATAAGGATAATTTTATTTTATGAAATTCATTTTCAAGAAGAGACTTTTATTTATTTAATAATCAGTTTTTATTATTCACATGCTTGAAATTACATCAAATTAACTTGCAAATAATTTTACATAAAATTCGATTCAGATCCGGGCCATGGCCCAACAGAGAATTCTTTAGAAAATTCAAAGACCATGTGACCTTTGATAATTTCTATGACATTTTCTCTTGAGTAGATTCCGGATCGGAATATGGGAATATGTAAATTATTTTATAAATTCTTTTGACGTAATAAACATACATGTTGGATAATAAAAAGAGATTATATAAAAAAGAAAGAGTCGCCAGCCGATTTAAGAAAACCGACAAACCATAAATAATAAAAAATGACTCCGGTCTACGAACCCGAATTTTAAGTCCGGGGGTAAGGTTATGAATTCGAGAATTAAATAATTCTCGAATCCGCCTATTTAAAAGACAAACTCTACTAGAATCGAAGTTGCAATGAAATTGAGCGGGGAGAACTTTTAATAAATTTCGCAAATTTTATATTCCAAACTTGCAACACCAACATTAACAAATGGATAAAGTAAAAAAAAAAAAAATTAGAGAAGAGAGAAAACTTCAAGCCTTCCCAATACATTCATAATCTTCATTAGCAAAAGTCATTTACAAAATTTTAACAAGAGCTATTTATTGGGAGGGGTTTAAAACATAAATTTTGGATCGAGTCAAGGGTGTCGCTGGCGCGACGTAGGGTGTCGCGGTCGGGACATCGTGGCTTGGGCAAGGGGGCATCTCCCTGATGCATCGATCGCTGGCGTGACGTCCCCCATCTCGACCATGACATAGTGATAGGTGCTCCAAGACTTCACTGTGTTGTGGGAGTGACTTCGGGCGTCGCGGTCGTGACTCGCTTCCAAGGAAGATCTGTCAAGGTCATGATGAATATGTCGCGGGAGCAGCAATATTAATACCAGGAGGTGTCACGGTCGTGACAGGTGACTCACGATCATGACATGTTGCGGCCTCACAGAGAAGAAAAGAGGAAAAGGGGGCGCGGTCATGACCGGGGAGATCACGCCCATGACGCCCTGTTTACTAGCCAAATCTCATTCCTAACGAGGGTCACGGTCGTGACCATGATGGTCACGCCCGTGACGAGGCTGCTGGCCTTCCCCTATCACCATTAACACTTTTATCAATCCTAACCAAGGCCCTCCTCCATTATTTATGTCAAGATGAAAAGGACACTCACCTATAGGGCGTCTCGGGCCATTCAAGGGAAGGCCCTGACTGTCTCATTCGGCCTCGGGTCCACCTTGAAATGGACACCACACCCGATTTGGAAACACATTTAATCGGGATTTCCAAGGGATGTTCGGGAGGGCTTAATGGCCATAAACTATGAGACTCGGACCTCACCTCGATATAGTTCATACTTTCCCTCTTGAAGTATAGTCGTCCACAACTCTTGAGGGCCAAATTGTAGGTTCTCTCTACAACTCGGTTGCCCGACATGTTTCTCCAGCGCTTCGGGCATGATGTTATTGAACTCGACATCATATCCATTGAAAGGGTGCCTACCATAAGGAAGGCGTTCTTCCGATAGCTTCTTCACTTCATCGCCATTCCCACAAGCGTCCGAACATTCTTCAAACCCCAACATGTAGCCATTCTCATTCTAGTAGAAATCAGATTTTAACCATAATCTAATTGAAAAGAAAGAAGAGGAACAAGATGGGGAGTTTACTCTTACAAGAGAGGTGAGAGAAGAGGGTGGAAATGGTGCGGTGGTGGCCTGGGCGTCGGCGGCAGCAAGGCAGGCAGGGGGGCTGGCGTGGGTGAGAGAGGGAGCCAAAGAGAGACACACACACAAGGGAGCAAATGTGAGGGAGTTGTATTTGAATTCCTCCCATGACACTCCCTCCTAATCTTAATATATATAATACACAATACTAAGATAAAAGAAAAGAGTCCAACTCCCTCCTCCTCTCTTCCATTCGGCCGACCCAAATGGCCCAAATAACCCAAAAATTTTATCAGTTTTATCTCTTCCTCTTATATTCATGCCCCCCAATTTCCAAATTTTCCTTGAATTTATAAAACCGTAAAAGATAAACGGTAACCCAAAATAAATATAAACCTTCCTATAATTACTTATACTTATTCCTTAAATTGCCAATAAAAGAAGAATCCTAAAATATAGATTCCAATAAAAAGAATTCATACTCGATCTAGAACATCCTGAAAGTCATCGGAAAGAAATTCTCGAGGAAATTAAACTTAAAAAGGATTTAAAGCCGATCATTCCGTTGTTTAAGTCCTGCAAAACATATATTGATTAATAAAATAAAGGAGCGTGCGCTTTATTTATTTTGTGAATTATCCTTAATCTTAATTAATTAACCTAATTAACACGTATTAAGGAGAGATTTTCTTTGGGTTATTACAAATAATCTCTACTTAATCATAATTTAATTATAAATGCTGTATCATTTTGTCTTTATCATTGTGAATGTTTTATTTTTACACCTTTAAAATTTATATTATTTTCAAATATATTAGTATCAAAACGTTAAAAAAAGAATTTCAAATGATTAACAAATACTTCTTTTTCAAATCCATATATAACTATTAGATCTTCCTTTATTTCAAAGGGTGATGATACGTGTCTTGTATCAAAACACTTTTTATGTGTCTTATCCTACACTAAATTGATATTTCTTATGATTTTTGACACTATTATTTTAATAATAAGTGTTAATTATCAATTATAAGAAACTTGGAATGCGATAGACTGCGTCAATGAGCATAAATGATACCCTAATCGAGACAATCTATTCCGTTAAGTTTGTTTTTAGCATTTTTTTTGAAATATAAAAATTAATGTAGAAAAGTATAACTGTATACCATTTATATGTGATATTATAGTTATAAAATTAAATCATATCATTCAATTTTATTTCGATATACAATGTATATAGTTTTAATGATACGATAAGATACCTAAAAAATGTTTTGTCATTTATATCATTTCCGTATTTTAAAATTAAAACAAAATATTATATTCTCTCTCCGTCCATAGGACGGACCAGTTATACCAAATACCAAATATATTTAGGGTTTTTGACTCAAAATAATCTGAAGTCGGATATCATTGGCTGAAAATTATCCAAACTCACTTTTTGGTTGAAAATAATCCAAACTTGTACCTATTTACTCGACTAAACCAAAACGATTTCCGCGCGAATTCGATTGGAAGCCCGAGCGTGTTTCTTTAATTGATTTTGAATTTATGTTGACCGTACATGTCGACCAACAAGACATTACAACGCCAGAAATCGGTTTTAGTTTAGTCCGAGTAAATAGGTTAAACGTTTGGATTATTTTCAGTCAAAAAGTGAGTTTTGATATTTTCAGCCAATAAATCCGACTTCGGATTATTTTGAATCAAAAACCCATATATTTATATATATACTGTATAAGAAAAATTGTAACCCGTGCCTTGCACGGGTAGGAAGACGGGAGTTTAAAAGTGTCGAGCACACGCCGAAGAAGCGCAAATTTGCCGGATAGCCAGCAACAACTTCAAAATTTCTGAAAAATTCCCCGAATAAACCCAAAAGAATCCAGTTTGACCAGTTGAGTTTGAGTCAAAATTGATCGTTGTATTAAGTTTCGATTGCCCCTTGAATTCCAGTCCCCTCTTTTCTTTGATGGCAAACAGTGCGTCAGTAATTGGGGCGAAACTGCGAGAGATGCTAAAACAAGGATCACTTCTCTGGTTAATTGGTTTCAGAGAAGCATGTTGTCTTCACAGGGTTGTCATCTTGTGTTACAGGTTTCCTCATCTCTTAATTTTGTTGTTCATCTGGTTATATCAATCTTTTTTGTCATTATAATTATAAATTTTGTCTGGTTTTATAGGTCCAAGAGCCTTCTACGCCGGACAGGCCAATGTTTTTTGTTCAATGGCTTCATCTTTCTGGGCAGGTGAATTCCCCTTATGTTATTCACTTCAAATTAACTACTCAAGGTTTGCCTCTTAGAAAAATATGGGATTGATTAGGGCTTTCAGGCCTGATTGAATCACTCTCTTCAACACAAGATTTTCCCCTCATGCAAATTCAAGTCTAGAGAATACAACAAAGTTTTCTGGATTGATTATTTTATTTTATAGTCGACAATTCTTATGCAATTAACAGAAAATGGATAGGATAACAGTTACAAAAACTGTCAGTAGCTATCGACTAAACTGCTAATTGTAATAACAAAATTGGCTGCTGAAAATAAAAATAAAATGAAAACTGTTAGTAACCATCCATTAAACTGTTAATTGTAATAACAGAATTAACTACTGAAAATAAAAATAAAAATAAAAGGCCAGATTATAAGTATTGCTCCAAGCTTGATTTGCTAAGTGCCAAGTGCGTCTAATAAGTGCCTCTATCGCTGTACAATCCGCATCGCGTGTGTATGCGGTTCATTGCTTTGCGTTGCATTTGTTAGCCCACTCCATGCCCCTAGTACTCTTTAACTTATAAAGAGCTAGAACCTACATACTTCTATCTATGTGGGACATTTGTTTGTTGCAACATTTATTTCCCTCACTAACTTTCACTAACTATTCGACATTGCCTACTTTTAAATCTTAGGTAGTTGGGAGTTTACACTGAAGCCCACAATATGTGAACTTTTGAATAACGGGCTTTTTATTCAAGGCATAATTTACCAAGACTTATGATGAAGTGTACATCTTGTGATGGGTTTTGTGTCATTTATATGAGAGAATGACTTACTGCTGTAGATGGTAACAAGGAATTTCATTCCAATGAGGTTCTCAGTAAGAGAGTCATCATCCCTCTTTTTGTGAGCATAATTGACAGAGTTAGAAGTGTTGAGGCTTCAAATCTAAACATAATTGTTGTTCTTCCCTATTTCCTACCCAAGCAATGCTCGAAATAATGACAATTTTATATGCATATGTCTTTTGACTGTGAGCTTGCCCCTGAAGTTAGGTTGAAGATTAGCAACCTTGGGTTCTTGATTTTTAGTGTGTATATGCACCCATATACTGTTTTTTCTTTTCTTTTTTTTTTTTTTTTTTGGGGGGGTGGGTGTGTGTGGTTGGGCCTGATTAGATAAAGTGCGTTATCTACTACATTTGAATGGCTAAATGAGACTGAACTCTCATGGAAATCGAGTCTCGACCATGTTTATGCCTCAAAAGAATCACGAGTATTGCATTTTATATATATATATTTTTTCTCTCTCTAATTTGTTTAGAGTGTGCAGTTGGGTGTTGTGCCTTATAATATAAAACAATGCTCTTACTGAGCACGATTGTTGTGGTTGGATGAGCATTCTATATCAGTTGATAGCTCTTGTCCATCAGATTGATTTTCTTTGAGTTGAAGGAGAATATTTCCATGTTTATCTCTCATATGTGTGTTTGATAGGGATTTGGAAAATGAAATTGAAGGTGGGCATGTTGCTAATTGTTGGAGGGCTTTTGATTTTGGTACTTTTGTTTTTTTTTTTGGGGAGGTGGCTTGTGGGAGACCTGTATTTTGTGATCTATACAGGAGCAGTAAAATCGTTTGGTTTGAGTCCAAATATGGAAAAATGAACTGAAGGTAATGCCCACCAAGTGTTTGACAAAATGCTTAAGAAAGATGCACACATGACTTTGGATTTAGATTTTGGAGGCAAAACAGATATCCTGCCCACATGCCAATCACTTCAGTAGGACAATTGGGTAAGCTCAACACCCTCTAACAACATTTGAAATGCTCGAACATATTTGGCTTGAATGTTCCGTCTATAGGTTCATTGGATTGATCCAACCAAAAGGGCTCCTTCTTTGGATGGCTTTGTGTTTGGATCTGAAGTAGTTTGAAGGCTCAAATGGCATTGTATTTGACTAAGGTCTGGTATTGTTTGGTCCTGGTGAGCGTAGAAAAAGTACTTTCAAGAGCCTCACTGATGCTTCTACAATTCATGAGCCCGAGGCTATGAATATTGTCTTTATACTAGAAAGTTGTTCCTTTATGAGGAATTGATACAATAATAACTAGCTAAAGTAATCTTGAGAAAGAATCAAAGGTTACGTTAGACCTGTCGGACATCATGTCACATGCAAACTTGGTTGGTTTTAATTTTATAGCACAAAGTCACAAGAAGTAAATTTACGTTTGCTAAAAGTTTCTGGGAGGACTCTATGCATAATCAAGTCGGGTAAATTTATGTTTGCTAAAAGTTTCTACAACTTTTATTGAGGCTTTGGCAAAAGATCGTGATTATATATTTTTTATGACATTCAAGTTTTATGATATGAAATTCTTGCCTCACTGTAAGGTACCATCCAATTGCAAAAGTGCTTTCACAACATTCATTGGGGAATGATTTAGCATTGAGGTCGCACATGTGAACTTGAAGATGAGATGAAGTCAAGTTGTTTAAATAATTCAAGATATAAGCCTTTAAGACAAGGCTATTTTGAAGGGGGAGGATTTCATATGAGGGAATCCAGTTTTTTTTTTTTTTTTATTTTCTCTTATGCAATTTCTATTAGAATTATATTTTGTTATTTGGTCTAAGTTGATTAAAGAGTAGCTGAGGGAAAAAGACATTGTATTGCCTATAAAGGCATATTAGGAAAAATTAATAGTCATAAAAAATGATCTGTTGAAACAAATTTCCTTTTAGCCCTCTCTCTCTAGTTAAATACCATCAAAATATGAATTGTGTCAGAAGCTATTAAAACCCTTTTCCCGATTTTTGGATTATTTATTTGAAGCGGTATCAAATATGAGCTCATCTGAGTTGCTAAGTGATCAAATGGTGATTGGTCTTTATTCTTCACAATGAAAGGGAACTAGTTTCTAATTATGGTTTTGTTAATAACTTCCTTTTGGACCTTTGGCCTAGCTAATGTCTTAAACCCTATTTAGTTCTATTTATCTATTTATTGATGGTAAAGCTTGTCTGCTAATTCCCACTTGGTAACAAGACTCTGTTATGGTAGTACTTTCTCAATCAATTTGGTCGCTTCGTTTGGAATTAAGCTCTCAGTTTAGATGGCTTTCAGTACAGATGTTCGAAATACTGCTTGCTGTCTAACGTACTAATTGTTATTAGTCTCATGTTCCTTTATCAGTGAAGATTTTCCCTTTGCCTGGTGCAGTGTGTCTATGTTGAATTCATTTGTCATTCCAACATTGCAATGGATATTGCCAGATCATTGCCCTTCTATTGTTTATGAAGAGATTTGCAGACATGGAGCACTATTTAACCTCTATTTGGCAATGCGCAAAGTTCTGATACAACTCTTCTATGTGAGTATTTATTTGTTTAGACATCTTTTACTATAATTATAGGTTTATCCATCCTAATTGCTAGGTTTGAACCTTCCTCCTTATGAAGGGGAAAAACAAAAAGTTCTATTTTGTCCAAATATGTACTTGTGAGCACTACGGGCGTCACACATGAATGGAAAAAAAGCATATATGCATGACATTAAGGAGCGATTTTGCCACTAAAGTTTTGTTTTCGTGCTTATGCATCCACCAAAGAAACCCACTGATGACATGCTTAAAGGAAAAGATTTGTGATGGCAAGTAGGTGCTCTTAAAGGGGGAAGGGGCTGGGGGTTGAAGAAGAGTCCATTAACCACCTATATTCATTGTTGTTGGGCGCACTTTCTGGCTCGCTCTTACATTGTTGGGGGTTAGTTGGCGCAACCCATATTTACCATGAACGTAGAATGGTCGGATCGCAGAATAGGGAACGGTGGTTGCCATCTACCCATAAAAAGGAACAATGGGAATTCGGAATGCTTTTTTTGGGGTGAAGTTTGTTCTTTAGAATGCTACTTCTAAATTTACTAAATGATATAACACAAAACGTCATAAACTCTATTAGTTCCTATGTTTGACATAAGAAGGCAAGGCTAAATGCCAAAAAAAGGAAAATTAGAATTGATATAAGTATCAAATCATGAATGACCATTAGGCATGATAATCCACCCTTCATGTATATACATCCATAAGTTCAGTAGACTAGCAATTTGTATTTAAAAATGTAGGCATCAATATACCCTTTGTTGCAAATTATAATAGACAACAAGTATTCACCAACAACCAACCATAGACCATTTACAAAAGTTATAAAATATAAAATATAATAGGCAACAAGTATGAGCCAACAACTAGCAATAGGCCATTTACAAAAGTTACTAACTACAACAGGCAATAATTTAAATCCAAAGCTAAGTATGAAAGAAGCAAAATGAAACCAAGGGCATCAATACGCAACCTTCTCTCGCCTCGCTAGTGCCCTCAAGTATCACCAGACTCACCGTCTAGGCACTCCCATCTCAAGTCCGATCTTGCTACTGAATCATTAAAATGACTACTTTGTGCCTTAATGTTCCACTTATTATGTCAGCCTTCCTTATAATAGTCATCAAAACATGACAAAAGACAAATATTAGGGTGGATAAACACAAGTTTATCCGCCCGTACCCCATTGAGCCTATTCCTCTTCACACTATGGATATAGCTATAGGTACTCTAGTTTCTCTCAGGAGAAGAACTACGAATAGGTTGAGATAAAACCTTTTCAACAACTTCTATTAATTTTGGAGTTTCAGAGTCATGAGTAAACCACCACTTACTGGCATCTATGGTGGCAACAACAACTTTCTTTGGAAAAAAGCCTTTCTTCGTTGTAAAAGCAACAAATTGTTTCCTCATAGTTCGTGCTTTGTTGGACCTTCACAAATTCTTCTGAAAGAGTTCATTACTCCTTGCATGAACTTTTTTGTCTACATTAGGAGCCTTTCTAGGTGAACCTCTTTCAGGGAATCACGCAAATATGAGTCATAAAATTGAGGGCAAAGTGCATATGCCAAACAAGATGGATGCTCATTATTTCCCATCTTTCCAATATAATGTGCTCAATAAGCGGGTAATGAAACTTATGTATATTATTTCTCATAATGTCCTTTATGTGGCCCACCATAGAGTCCATCTTCTCATAAATCTCTCCCATCTTAGGAACCCGACAGTCGGCAAATTTGATCACATAATACATAGGCTTTAGGATAACAGTTGCATTTCCCACACCAACCCAAAACCCATCATCATGACAGTTTCCACAACTTTTCTAGCCAATTCTTTGGTAGCTACATCCGACGCTTCACCCATTCTTTCCAAGACTTAAGTACTCATCGGCTGCAAGCGCACAAGGTATGGTTGTAGCACGTCAAGGTCGATCCCACGGGGACTCAATCATGCAATGCATTGAACTAGCCTTTTACTTGATTGCTAAGTTAGTCGATTTTTGAATTGGTTTGTTAAACTTGCTAATTCTAGCTAATTAAAACAAGAAAAATGAGTCTAGTAATTAAATAATGGATAAAGACATCTTGGCATTTGCTTTCCTAACAATGAGTTTTATTATTAAAACCTAGTTTGTATAATCATTCTTTCGTTTGAATCAAGAATCAATAACTATATGAATTTCTACAACTCTTTTGATGCTTAATAGAATTGCTCTAATTAACCTAACAAACAACTTTTGCAAGCTTATCAAATTAATCAAAGTTAAATATCTCAAATTATCGAAGTGGAGAAGATTGGTGACGTCATTGCTTAAATATCTCAACTTTGCATGCTTATAAAATTAATCTAATTTCCCACAATGAGTTCGATTATTACTTGTGCTCACGATTTTTCTAAAATAGAGAACGTTGGTGATGTCATTGCTTTCTATTGAAAGCTATTGATGAAATTAGCTCTTCAAACGTGCTTCAAGTGGTCACTAACAATGCAGGCAATTGTAATGCTACCAGGAAAGAGGTTGAAAAGATACATCTACACATTTTTTATCTCCGTATGTTTTTCATAGTCTGAATTTATTTATGACAAGTTTTGCAAAAGAAATGACATAATTAAATTCAATGTATGAGAAACATAGATTAAAAGAGCGCAAAAAAGTTCACAGGCTCATGGCACAAACTTTGAATTGCAGCTGTAGGCTTTTCGCATCAGGGCACGGCATCAGAATCTTAGAAAAAAAAAATAGAGATGGAAGTCCGGATATTTATTACCAAAAAAAAAAAAAAGAAAAGAAAAGAAGACAAGGGTGGTTAATGAAGTATTCCAGAGGAAGAAAAATAGGAGAAAGGAACTGAGAAGAAGAAGAATAAATAGAGGGAGAGGAAGCTAACAAGAAGTTAGAAAGAGGGAGAGTAAGGAGGGAAAAGAGCAGAGGAGAAAGAGTAGAACTCAAGTTGGCATCCATAGTTTGTGGAAAAAGGATTTTCCATATCTCAAGAAGTCAACACCTCTACTCTCTGATTGAAAAATATTTTTGGTGAATTGCTGTATAACTTAGTAGCATACAATGCTATTCGTAATGTTTTCTCTTGATGAGCTCATTCGCAAAAGTTTAACAATTATAAGGGCTTAGAGAGGATTGTGGGCAAATATCAATAGGAAAACTAGTTCTTCTGTGAAGGGGGTACTGCCATATTGATTGGGATCATCTCTTTCATTTTTTTCGTTTTATTTCGTTTTTGATTCTTTTTTGGTGTCCATAATCTAGTTCAAAAAGATTATTTTTTTCAACTTAGAATGTAATGGACTAAAATAATATTCCTCATTAAACCACTTCGCTACTTCTCCATGGGGGACGATTTGTAATCGAGATGCCCTTTTAGTAGTTAGCGAAGAATTTCTAAATCTTGGGCCAATTGAACTAATCTCGACACGAAATTTAGGGACAAGCTGCTACATTTGACCTGTCCATACCTCGCCTAGTTGGATTTTGGAGTATTGGTTTTGTTTTGTTTTGTTTTTGGTTTTGAACGGACAATAAATTGCCTTGTTTAAAATAAAGCAACTTTTTTGTGAGGTCTATCTAGGATCGCCCTAGCCCTAGTTTGGTGTAATGCTCCATGTGTGATTGATATTCTTTCTGTTGATCATCTGGATTTTATTAAAGAAAACAATTATCCTGATGATTAACTACAACTCAAAAGTTCTTATATATTTTATATTGATGCAGGTATTTTGGTTCTACCTTATATGTATTCAGCATCATAGTCAGCACTATTTGGTAATTTTTATTCTATAATTTTCATGTCTTTTGAATGATAAAGCCCATTTGTATTTGTGACGACTATCTATCACTCAAAACATTAATATTCAAATATAGTACGATGAATTATCCTTATTTCTTTTATTTTTATTTAAAAACTTATAAAAGTGTTGTAATATTATTAAATTACTACTAGTCGACTTTGAGTAGATCAATGATTTGTGTCTATATTATTTAGAGAGTGTAAATGGTTACTTTTAGCTATGGTGGATCTCTCTTGGCAGTTTATTTGATGAATAATAAGAAAGGAAGAATGCCTTGTCGCGTCCCTTAACTTTTGTAGATTCCAATTTGGAACACAATTAACTAGACTATTAGGATAATTCGAAATGGTTAGCTTCATCGTTAAAGTTTTAATATCTATAGTATTTTTGCGAAGATGTCCTAACTCTTAACTCATAATTAAAAGAAAATGAAAGAAAAGTCTTCCAGTTTCGTCCTACCAATGTCTTATGGGTTTCCTCATCCTTTGTTGGAGAAAAGCCTTAATCTGACTGCTATCCTATCTCTATCTATCCATCCTTGCTACCATTTTATCCATATCATCACCCTAGAACTTGGTGGCGACAGATTATGGATGCAAAGCCCCTATGTTCCCTTTTGTAAATGGGTGACACCCCTTGGTGCCTTTGCAACACGTCCTTTGATTAGTTGTCAAAAACGAAAAAGAAAAGAATCCCCTCGTCGTGTAAAGCTCTGTGTACAACTTGTCCCCCTATCCCTTTATTTGTTATGCTATCCACCAGCCCTTAACGCGTGAACTAATCACACTTCGTCATGATTTGCAGTAGATCTTATTCCTTGTGCAAGTTGGAAGGTCTATCGTGTTCATGCGGACTAAAACCAACCGTCACCAAACTCTAGCTAAGAAGAGATCTTCCATGGGTCTCTATCGTGAATCTCTCATCGATGCTTCGCTTCGAGTAATAGCATTGAAGCTTCATCTCGAGTCGCTAGATCTATTATTCCCTCAACAATTGGTAATGGTGATGCTTTGATAGGAAAAAAACTGCGTGGCGAATTAATAAAAGCAGAGAGAAGTAGATAAGGAGGAGATAGGAAGTCTAGAAATAAAATGGGGCTAGTTCTTTGGAATAAAGAAGGGAGAGAGGAGTTGGGATTTTTCAAATTATCGAATTTAATGCTTTAAGAGAAGGGGAGAAATTTGACAAATCGCTTCCTTTTCTACTCTCCCTTCTCTCTCAAGGGTATTGGCGAGAATGGTGGCCAATTATGTGAATAACTAATGGGACGACAATTACATAATGGTAATCACGAGATTGATTGGTTCCATGCCTAAAAGGTCTGTACTATAAGTGGCTTTCAGAACACACAACTGGGTTCTTGAATGGTGTGGATCTCCTTATAAAATGCTTTTGGAATTCTAGGGCTCTTGCTAAAGCTTGTTTCTTAGTTTGGGCAACCATTAAAGTTAATATTCCTATCGAGAACGTGCTTAAATGAAGTTTAAGTGGTCCTAACTAGTTTCTTTATTCGAAGAAAATGGATGGATCATCTTCTTGTGCATTGTTATAGGCCTTTTGCTTTTGCATGTTGACTTGCGACACAATCATTGATGGGGATTTCTGTCCAAGCATTTCGTGAAGTATGTGTTGTGGCTCGATGGGAGGGTTGTGGAGATGGTGTTTTGTGGAGTTTGGAATTTGGTTCCTTTTAACTATTTTATGGGCCACTTCACCCACTTGGATGTAGAGAAATAGACAAATGTTTACAGACTGAATTGTCTCATCATTTCGAGCTATACTTTTTGAGGGTGTTGCATAGTTAAAGTGAGATACCTAAGGGTGAGAAATTTGTACTTTTTGGATTTTATTGATATATAGTGACGAGAGCCCGTGGGCATAGTGGTTTTGTATTTGCTCTTCCTGAATTGCTAGTGGAGACACTAGCTTAGTGAGCACTAATAGTTGACCAATTGGTGTTTTCTCTTCGCCAAAATGCTAAATGTTCATGTGTTAGTGTCGAACACTGCTTGGTCTAATGATGAAAGCAGTGGTTTCAATTGGGTTAGCTGGAGGAGTTTGTAGCTCTAAGTGACAGTGGGGGGGGGGGGTGGGGGGAGGGGGTGTGTTGTCTTGCCACAAGATCTCTTAAGCATGTCATGAAGCCCTTAAAGCTAAGTGGCTTTGACATTTTGCAACAAGCAAATGCTCTTTGCAAGCATATGATCATTGAAAAATATGGGGTAGGTAACCTTGGTTGGCTGGCTAAGAAGAGCTGTTACCATCATGGAGTGGGTTGTTGGAAGCCTATTTTACAAGGTTTGGAATGTTTCAAGTCCTTAGTGCATTCTACGGAGAAGAATGGGTTAAGGGTGTTTTGTTGGCATGATGTTGGGTTTGAAGATAAACCTCTTTAAACTCAATTTCCTGACCTCTTTACGGTGGTGTTTCTTGAAGATGCTATGGTGCAAGAAATAGTCACTTTGAATGGTGTTCAAAGTCATCGGAACATCACTTTTTCCAGAATTCCCTGTGACTGGGAACAAGAGAGCATGTGTGATTTTTGGCATTATTGGCTAAAATGAAATTTTCTTGTGAGGTTGCTGATAGAATAATGCAGCCTTTGGTGAAAGAGCTTTCGTAAGAATTTATGCCGTATTTTTTTGATGATTGTTTTCCATCTTTCTTTCTTGCCAATGCAATTTGGATTTCTAAAAAACCTACGAAAGTGTGTTTTTATTTTGTTTGGGATGTGTTAAAGGTACACTTCTCACAGATGATATGTTAGCAACCTTAGTAGGTTCTGCCATGAGGAGGAAGAGTCAATAAATCATCTCTTATTCATCATACTGGGTTATGTCTCTTTGCATTGATCTCTTCCTCGATGGGTGTTGGTTTGGTTCAATCTTCTTATTGATGTAGTGGTAGCTTGAGGATGGTGAAGATTGCTATTTGCACGCTTAAAGGTGTTTTGGATATGCTTCCTTTGGTAATTTGGTAGCGTATTTGGAAGGAGAGGAATTGTTGATCTTCGAGGATAAGGCCTTGTCCATTCATAATTTCAAGCTCTATTTTTGAGGATTTTGTATAGTTGGAGCATAATGCTTCATCAGGAAGTAGCTTGAGTTTTATGGGTTTTGTAGATAATATCATACATGAGCGTTTATGCATGGTGATTTCTGTTCTTGCCCTTTTGTAAATCGTGTCCCCTCGCATCTACTACAATCTTTTGTTCACCCATCAAAACATTTCCCTTTCTTTTGCTTATCATAGCCAACTGAAAGCGGGAGGGGAGAAAAAAGGATGAAAGCTCTGGTAGGAACTTTTGTCTCCCTGATGGCTTTGTCCAAAAAGGTCTGCAGTGTTTGACCCTTCCATTAGTCTATGACGAGACTCAGAATGATGGAAGATCCTAAATGACCACGAGGAGGGCCAAACAATCACTGGTCAGGCGTTGTGCATGGCCTTATATTGGATAGTAAAGTTGATAAAATAAATACTCGTTACTTATCTTAATCATTCGGATATCTAGTTGGCCACCGGTCACTTTTCAAGGAATCACCTTGTTTTTTTGTTTTGTTTTTTTTTTTTTTTTCCACGGACAATCATACTGTTTTTTTTTAAATGCTTAGCTTCATTCAAATGGCCCAATCCTTGGAAGCTTATGTTCTAGTTACTCATCCTTGATGTACACACCTTTCCTTCGTTCATTTGTTTTTTTTTATTTTTTTATTTTTGGGGATTTTGGACACTAATATACTGTACTTTGTGGGTGTTGGACAATAATGCACCAAACGTTTTTCTTGGACAATAACATAATGTACTTTAGGGGGTATTAGACACTAATGCACCTGTAACTGATTCTGACGGTGGATGACTCGGTAGTGGTCTTACGTAGGGGTAAGCAAAAATTTGGGGAATTCTGGTCTTGTCTCGCTACCGGTCAAGTCCCTGTCCCAAAATCTCGCTCCCGGGTGGGAGTGGGATCGGAGTGGGACTAATAAAGTCCCGACAATAACGGACTGGGAGGGGGACTTAACCTCATTTCCCGCTCCCGGTCCTAATATGTGTGTGTGTGTGTGTGTGAAATCATATGATTCCATGATGATTGATAAACTTATGTAATTTAATTTGTGTTCTCTCTTTAGATTTATTTTATTTAGTACTATTTCGAACTTGTATATTCTATTTCCGGAAAAAGACATTTTGTATTAGACATTGTGTAATTTTAATTTGGGAAAAAGTGGCTATGTAAACAAACCGGTGCCGGCATTTGTGAAAGTTTCGAAAATTTTTATTATTTATGTTGGTTGTTTTTGAAAATAAGTCAAATGATAAGTGAAATAAAATTAAGAAACGGAGACTAAATTTCTTGGTTGATTTCCCGCTCCCAGTGGGAACGGGAGCGGGAGCAAATCTTTGCTCCCGGCCACAACCTGGACCGGGAGCGGGAGAAAAACTTTGCTCCCGGTCACAACCGAGACTGGGATCCGGACCTCCAAAAATTACCGGGATCCCGGTCCCGCTCACCCCTAGTCTTACGTGGTAGGTTGAGGGAAAAAAATAAAATCTTTTACTAAATTAATGTCATGTCAGTGAGTCTAAATAAGCAAAGATGAATTATATTTATTTTTAGAAAAAAAATAATACTTTTAGGTTAGGGAGAATGTGGAGTAATGATGTGCTATTTTGCATTTAAAAAATTATAATTCATTTGGACTTGCAGATATGATATTAATTTCATCAAGAGATTTAATTATTTTTCCACGTAGGACTGCCAACGATTCATCCATTGCTAGAATCAATTCTAGGTGAAATAATCTCCAACACCCCCAAAGTACAGTTCATTATTGTCCAAGAAAAAGTTCTATGAATTGTTGTCCAACAGCCCCAAAATACAGTATGTAAGCGTCCAAAGACCCTTTATTTTTTATATAAGGAATATACCCTCCAGTTGCAAATGTACAATGTGGGCGCGCTCTCATTTTATAGGTATGCCTTTCTTGGAGCTTGTACAGTTGCAGAAAACCGTGCGGACTATTCTGTTTGGAAATAAGGATGGTGATAAGCTGTTGTTGGGAGGCTAAGATGTGGGTAACAGTGCTAACAGAACAAAAATTGAATTGAGTTCTCTCCCACAAGCTTATAGCATTTTATTTGGAGGGGGGGGGGGGTGAACTGTGGCACTTTTTGGGAGTTGTGTACTCTGGTCTTGGTGCCCCTCAAATAGAGGCAGAAGGGGGATCCCTCTAACTTTGATTTAGATGTCCATATGATCAGTATTTGGTGAAGTATTGGCACTCAGTTTTTAATAGGGCACGGTTGGCTTGTACTGCATTGTATTGTTTTATGATGTAGGATATTATGCTTTGTATATTCTGTTGTTTTACTTTTATTAGCTGTAACCAACTTCATTTATGTTGCTAAAATGTTAGTACCTTCTCAGGCTTCAACAAGAGATTGCTGAAGTTTGAGCAAGAAATGCAAACAGACTCACTTTTTCTGTTCTTTTTGCCCTTCAAAATTTAAATATGTTGCGGTTGTTTTAGAATGTTTTGATATATGTCCTTCATATAAAATTCAGGTACAATGACATAGCACAACAGGGGTTCATTGCAATGGGAGAACACAAGCCTTCTACTCCACAGAACACAACTAAAGAAAACATATCAGCTGGGGAGAATGCTGTTTCAGATAAACCTGCTGGCATTGGAGGGTAGAATTGTTTTGCCCTTTTCTATACGTCTAATTTGGTTGGCTATGTGATACATATATATTTTTTGTGTTGGTTGTCCATTCTAGGGCATTTTTCTTATACCGTGTTAGCGAAGAATTCATCAATAGATCTTTTTCTTTATTGCTATTGGGGAAAATCAATTGAGTCTTAAATACTTAGGACCAGCCAAGATTTCGCGAGCAGCTCTTGTTTCTTGTACTTGATTCCTGTCCAGCTGCTAGATATCTGATGTCTAGTACTAGACCTAACAAAAATTGAACTTAAATGAAAATCCGACCTGAACCTGCTTGAAAAATCTGGGTTGTGGACATGATTTTCTCAACCCGAACCCAGAATAGGTCGAACCTGACAAAACCCGTAAATTAGAAAGTTTACTATTGATCTGAATCAGAAACTAAAACCGCCCGACCTGCTGGCTTAAGGCCACAAAAATGATGTTTTTTGCACCTTTGTTTATATTTTGTACTTTTTCCATCCTAATAATAGCTATTGCCTATTGTCCACCAACCTGTACCATATTGAGAGACATTATTCTTTTACCTTATCCTCATTGATAATAGCAAGGGATAACAAGGGAAGTATTTTGAGCGATGAAGAAGGTGACAGAGAGTACCAAAAGGATTGAAAAATTGAGTTATGCCTAGTAACTCTAATTGGTGGAGTGGCCATAAGTAGTTATGCTCGTGAAATTGGCATTTGAAGGAGATATAGGGTTTTTTGTTAGAATAGCTTTTTATGGTTAAATTTTTTTTTTGGTGCCAACTAGCTATTTTGACATGGTCAAAATAACTAATTGGGTGTCTGGTAAATAGCTGTTTGAGGTAGTTGTTTGGCCCCAAACACCCTTTCTCAAAAAGCTTTTGGATGAGCTTTTTAGAAAGAAATTTTTGTTGAATTACCTATTTGCCCAGGGATTATAAAATTTATAATAATACCATTATACTCCACTTGGTATCTCGCACTAATTATAATCTAAACATTAAAAGGATTGATTGTATCTTGTTCAATATTTATGTCTGATTTAAAAAGGAATACAATTCAATATTCATTGTCTTACTATTAAGATTTTATTGATTGAAAGTAAATATTTAATATAAAATCTAAAACTTGTCCTTTTTTAACATTGGGTTTGAAACAAATGAACCATAATTTTTAAGTTCTTAGGCTGATATGTGTAGTTAACTCAAAGCATTTGAAGAAATTGTGTTGATTATATACAATAATATTAAGAGAAAAATTTTGATGGATAGAATTATTTTGAACATTTGAGACAAGTTTAATAATTTTTGAAAAATACTAAATAAGTATCAAGTACATACCTATGTTCAATTAAAATTGATTTAGATTAAGGGCACATCTGGAATGTTAACACATAAGTGTGACACTACTAGTTTTACCAAATAGTTTTTCTTGAAACAACTAACTTAAACAACTAATCTAAACAACTATCAACTGTTTGCCAAATAAGGCTATAGTAGGAAATGGTAAGATAGGTGGAAGTCGTTTAATGAAACCAATCAAGTTCTTAAAAAAAGGTCAATCCTTCTTGTTGTCCACAATCTCTCTAACATCATTGATACCGATAGGTCTCACAAATGGCTTTGAGATTGATGAATGTGTGTTGTTATTATGTATATGACTGTGGGATTATAGACGGATTCGATGTCTCGTGTTTTGGCATTGGGTTATACTTTTTATACGATTTTCATCTTAATGTCAATAGAATTTTTTGAGCCAAATATATGATTTGTCCTGTCAAAATTCAAAGGAAAACTGGATTCTAATAATCCCTACTTTGGCCAATTGTATTATGATAATCCCTACTTTCTTTTTGTTTGTATTATTCTAATGGTTTCAAAAACATCAAAATTGTATTTTAGTGGTACCAAATCTACCTCGACATCTTTTTAATTTTTTCTTTCCTGCCCAAAAAAGGTTATGAAGTGTAGTTCCTAAAAGAATTTTAATTTTTTTTTTAGAATCTGAGCACTTATTGTGATTTTTTAAGGAATAAAAGGGGAAATCATGAAAATTAGTAAAAAATTGAAACAATTTCGGACAAACATTGTAAATTTACTAAAAATCGTGGGGAAGTGTTGTGCTAAGTTTTAGGGCAAGCGCAAGTCAAAATCCACGATATTTAGGGTATAAACTCGTAGGTAGTACCACTAAAATACAATTTTTATTTTTTTGGGACCACTAGATTACAAAAGAAAATAGGGATTATTAGAATACAATTGGCCCAAGTAGAGATTATTAGAATCCAATTTTCCAAATTCAAAATTAGTAAAAATAAGTAGATAAGAGCATGGTGCAACTCTAATCCAATATATATATATTTTTTTTTGGAAAAATTGGTGAGATCATCTATTAACAAGACAACTGTATATAGTATACTCTTGGCATACCAAGAGGGGCAACACAATTAAAAACTTGCCCAAGTTTTGCCACCGACATTTTTATATAAAAAACACAAAACAGACAACCAAAACATAAATGATCAATACTCTACCAATTTACACGAAACCTCAGAACATGTGAGCAAGATTAGGAGCAGACCGAGATTTGTCTTGATAGGTCTAGAGATTCTGCTCAAACCAAATATGATAAATCAAAGCTGTGACAATGAAAATTTAAAACCATCTTTCTTTGAGAGTCTCCACACATTAGCCGACTGCAGCCAATTATCCCAATCAGGCCACTTGTTGAAAACTCGATCAAAGGCCTCCTCCCCTACCGCACGACTATAGGGACATTCGAACCGTATATAAGCACTTGACTATTAGGCATACAAGTAGAGGCAACATTTATTAGCTAAAGGGTAGCCAAAACGCTGTAGTATATCCGAAGTAACCTGACGTCCATGAAAGTAAATCTAAGAGATCATAGAGAATTTGGGGATTTTTACCTTGTTCCACACTGTAGTAAACCAAGGGACTGGATTCATGCCCGACTTGATCTTTCTATATATGTCTGAAATATTGTAGGAATTCAAGTTGCCAATAAGATTATGTAGCTCATCCTGGATTCGCAACAACCTTGACAAGTACCAACTATTGTTTTGACTAGCCGGACAATCCCAAACATTATTCCTCTTGAGAAATATATGATGAATCCATCTAACCCGAAGTGTATCTTGTCCCGTAGCAATTTGCCAGAGCAGCTTCCCAAGTGCAACCTTGTTCCAAAGATTAATGTCCCACAAGCTTAAACCTCCATGCTTCTTGTAAAGACAACAAGTATCCTAGGAAGTAGGTGGTGTTTTAAACTCCCCCCAAAGAAAAGAGCGGCAAATTTTGATAATTGCATCAATTATACTTTGAGGGAGAATAAAGATTTACACCCAATATGAGTGGAGAGCGATCAAAATGCTATTGACCAACTAGACTCGACCAACATAAGTGAGGCATTCAAACAGCCCAACCTTGAATTCTTCTCCGCATCTTGTCAATAATAATCGCACAGTCATGTCTATTAAAGCGCGAAGGTTTAACGGGGATGACGGAAGGGGACTATACCTTCATAGAAGCAAGTAAAATCCAGTATCTCCTGCTGTGAAGAATCAGAGACACCCGCCATAATGGTATTTGACTTACTCTGGTTGGCAAGTAATCCAGTGATATTTGAGAAGTGTTGCAAGGCAGAGCTCAACAGGGAGATGCTATGTGAATCACCTTTACAAAAGACAAGAAGGTCATTGACAAAGCATAGGTAGGCAAGGTTCGCCTCTTTTGGTGGTATTGAAAGCCCGGTTGAAAAGTAGCATCTCAAGTGGCTCCGTCCAAGTAATCCATCACCAATACAAAAAGTGAAGGAGAGACGAGGTCTCCTTGTCGAAGACCATGATAATTGGGGAAATACCCGTAAGATGAACCATTCATCCCAATAGAAAACTTAGCAGACCGAACACATACCATCACCCAGTATACAAATCTTTTCGGCAGTTGATAGGCAAGGAGTAAAGTTTCCAGAAAAACCCAATCAACAGTGCCGTAGGCCTATTGGATGTTAATTTAGATCAAGCAACAAGACTTAACAGACCTCCAGTTGTAATACCTTACCAAGTCTTCCGCAATGAATATGTTATGCATGATGGATCTTCCCTTTGTAAAAGCTGGTTGGTTCTCTCCAACTAGGATAGGTAAAGCCTTCTTTAATCGAGCATATAGCAACTTAGTAATTGATTTGTAAAGCAAATTGCTACAGGAAATAGGTGTAAGATCTCCCATATCCTCCGGATGATCAACTTTAGGAATCAAAACAAGCTAAGTTGCTTCCAATTCACCAAGGAGTTCACCAGTTGAATAAATCCAAAATAGCATTTGTTACATCTACTCCAATTATCGGCCAGGCTCTCTTGAAGAAGGTAGCATTATAACCATTCAGGCGGACTTTTTGAACCATCTATAGCAAAAAGTCTTCTTGATTTCATCTGCCGTGACTGGTTCCAGCAAGCTTTGTCTCATCTCCGGGGGAAAATGGGATCTTGCATCAGTGTAGCCCATCAAATCCTCCCAGTACAACCCCTTTTAGAGAAAAACTTTTCGAAGTGAGAGGCAAGGAAGTGTCCGATCTCCTCAAGTTGGTCTAAGCCTAGAACCCTCATTTGTCTTTGATGGACTCAATCCAATTCTTGTATTTCTGAGATTTCACAAAAGAATAAAAGAGTGCTGAAGCCAGGATTCCTTGGTTTTTTTGCTTCAAGAAATTTCCAAATGCCTCCAATTGCTCATAGTAAAGTGACTTAGAACAACTTCCTTGTCAATCAGTGGTTGATCTTTTGGGTAGGCATGTTGTTGATTTTGTATGGCAATAAGCTCTTGATAGGCGCTTTGTGATTTAGAGATGTTATGTCCATATTGAGGCCTTGAAGATGTGAAAGAGGCTTTTTCAATCTCTTCAGCTGTGTGACCAGTTGGAACATGGGAGATCCTTGAAGAATAGTCTGATTCCAGCTGCCCTGCACAATATCATGAAATAAAGGAGAATCTGCCCACATATTACAGAAGAGAAATCGTTTCTTAGGAGGGGCAGGACACTCGTTCAACTGAATTAGAAGAGGGCAATGATCAGAAATACCCTCAGGGAGAACCCTGTAAAAGATTGTGTCATATAAGTGTCAACACATTCAACATTCATGAGGAACCTGTCAATCTTGGAAAAGATTTGTTTTTTTTTTTATGTTATGTGAAATGGAGACCCTTGGACCTCATCTCAATCATCTGTGATTGTAGAAGGAGGTTTTGACAGTGAACTATCTCCTCGTAAGTCACTTCATTCTATTCTCACAAGTCAATATGGTTGAAATTACTCATAACAGTCCAAGGGATATCAACATTCTGATCAATCTTATGAAGTTGAGACCATAGCTCCTTGCGCATCCCCATATCATTGTCATCATACACCAGCATAAATAGACAAGAATGATGCCAAACTCCACTCGACAATGGATAAATTGATCATGAATAATCAAGCTAGTTATAGTGACATCACCTAGGTTCTAGAGAAGCCAATTCCTACTGTGAACATTTGCCTTTCCATTATGAAGGAGTGCCCAGTGAGGACACATGGACTCCTTAATAGAATCAAACATTTCAGATTTAACATTAGTCTCAACCAAACCAACCAACTTGAATTTATTCAAAAACAAGAATGTTTTACTCCCTCTTCTTTTTTTGGGCCATTAAGACCCCGGACGTTCCAAGTAAGGATACTATCCATGATCCACCAGGGTAGAAGCCTTGGAGCCATCATCCTCAAGTTCATCCACTTCTTTAATAATCGGAGTGAGAGTCACAGGAAATGACCCAATCATCACATCACGATTGGCTATTAGAGTATCTGGACTCTTGGATGACGAAGCTCCACTTTTAGAGGCTGTAGCAGTCTGTTGTGTTGTAGAAGAGGAGGATTTGTGAACCCATTTCTTCTTTTCTTGTTTTCGTCTGTATTTGTTCCCTGTACGACCAAACATACGACGTTCTGAACAGATAATCGACTTCCATTCATATTCAACTTGTTGCGCATAAACATTGCCATTCTCATCAATGAAGGTCACTCACTTGGGAAACGAACTACTCAGACTCATATTAACCAGGGTTCTAGCAAAATTCGTCAGAGACTTATCCTTAGTGAACAGGTTTGGCTCCAAAGGTTCTCCCAATAAGCTACCAATCTTACTCAATCTGGGAGTGCTCCAGTAATGCCAATCTAGATCGTGCAATTTGACCCAAATTGGAACAACCTTAGTAGCATATGTTTTAGTTGGTTGCCCTAATTCCTAAGCCCAGAGAATTAATGGTTACTGATCAAAGGATGCTACCTTCTTAGCCAAAATCCTATGCGAAGGCATTGATTGAAAACCAAAAATAAAGGTATGTTTTAGTTGCCAAATCACACGGTCAAGACCAGCCATCAACCACATCCAAAAAGCGAATCGCTCCATTACCGCCAAAGGTGGGTTTGAAACCACCACAAACCTAGAATTGAAGAGCTCCAGAACGCGATCTCTGAAGCAGTATCATCCTTGGTCAAGGAGTGGAGAACATGTCCAGAAGGGTGGCCGAACATCGCAGATTGGCGGTTCTTCTGTTTGCCTTGCTTTCGCCGACGCGTTCTCCTCGTTATCGTCTAGATAACGACGCATCTATCATTACTAGATTATAATTGATGGACTTAAGTTTTCTAATAAAAACTGAATTAAGTTTTTGTATTCTATTTTATTTTCATATAAGATTATAATTGATGGATTTAATTTCTAAATACTTTTGCTCACTAGTTCTTGAGTAATATTTTAAGATTGATTGGTTAATTGATATAACAATCCTATATTTTGATATTCTAAATAACATGGCCAAAGATTATTGAAAAGCAATATACAAAGCTTATTTTTGATTGTAATTCTTTACTATTAGACTAGAAATTCAACTTTAGTATGTGTTATTGCTCTTAATTAAGTCCATAGCTTTTTAAGTTATTTCATTAATGTAATGATATATTTAGTATATATATTGAACAAATTAGATTGTTTGGGGATAATTTTATTCTCTCATTGAAAGAAAATCATGGTCGCAAAATGAACCGCCTCCTGATACCAAAATACATGTGATCCATATTTACTCAACACATGACACATGCTTAATTTGCTCCCCCAAATTGCCAGGTCTAGTTGTGGAGGTGGTAATCTTAAGTTCTAAGCTATAAGTAAAATTGGATGCTAATATACTCCGGTAGTGGCAGCCTAACTTCCAATTTTACTCATCATCACCAAAGGTTAGTACATTAACAATAAGATTGTCCACAAGGCCGGTATGCTAGTGCAATGTTAAAAGTTCGTACATTACAGTCGAAAATACCCCTAAAGGTCAATATTTTAGTGTCCAAAATTCCTATATTCAAATGAGCTTTATTTTTATTTTAGCATTGAAAGCAATCCTGTAATTAGCGGTCAGATCTTCGAGGATTTTATTTATTTATATTTTTGTTTATTTGTGAATATTCTTATAAATAATTATTGCCTGTGGATTCTTGTTCACTTGAGAGTAGGCTGAGTCTCATCATCCTACTGCTTAATCCTTTTTGCTCCAATATTTTTCCTAAACTTTTTGTCAATATGTTTTTTATTTGCTTGATATGCACAATCTATCTGTTATTTCTAATTGCCCAAAATGCAACAGGCATATAGAGCTTCCTCCACTTCCTGGTCAACTTATTTGAAAATCTTGTCTGGATAATCTCTTTCATCGAGTGTCTTAGTGATTAGCGGGAATAAATATCAGAGAGAAATTCAAGACATTAAATAAGTTATGAATAGCAATGCTATTGGCATGTTTGACAACACCCGTTACCAACCTTAGATCTCTGATACTCCAACTCCTCGAAATAGTAGCCGTACTCGTGTCCGACACGACACGACATGGACATGGACACAAGATATGTGTCCGACACCCACTTTAGCAATCAGACACTTCTGAGTTGTCCTTGGATGATCCATAACTTTAAGTGGCTATTTGAAGGATGATCTAGACGGAATACACTTATGCTAACTGGGGAAATTTTGATTGCTTTATGGATGAACTCCATAAGTTTACTGTTTATTTTTCTGTCAGACTTTATCTAAGTTGTTATTATTGTTTTATGAACAATGATTATGAACTTTTTTAGGATTTAACTTATTGTAAAAATTGCGTGTGTGTGCCCATATTCGTGTCCCCGTACCCGTGTCCAAATACAAGGCCCTGTCCCTTAGTCCTACAAAAGCAAAAAAATTGTGTCAGACCCGCGGATATGTGTCCGGGTCCGACACCCGTACCCTAGTCAGAATAACATAGCCTTAGATTAAATGAGAACGAAGCGCAAGAAAGCTCAAAGATCTCTGGACCTGGGGCTTGGTCGTGTGGGCCTTGAAGTGCCGGTGTGGGATTTTTGCAGGCAAGAAAAAACACCCTAGAGCAGCCCCCCCAAAAAAAGAAGAAAAAGCGAAAAACAGAGACTTATTTCATCAGAGAAGTTCTACGAAGGATGAGATGGGAGCATGAAGAGCCGACTTACCTGAGATATGAGCAGCAGCATGAGGGGAGGAAGTTTGAGTGAGTGGAGTTCCCATGAGGAAGACATCGTCAGAGAGTCAGGTTGCAGCGCAACACCTGGCAAAAAGAGTGTAGGGGCTAGGGTTTTGTCCGGAAATGAAGGAAAGTAGAGGGTTCACATTCTAATTGCTTTACTTTTCCTTTTTTTGAAAGTCACCAGGAGCTGTCTCTAGAACGCAGAAGCACACTTTTCGTGCACTATGTGCCCTGGAAAATATTGCAAAAATGCCCTAAAAAGTCCACACTGGCTGTGCTCTCTGTAAAAACCCCTTTGGTGCTTGCTTTGTGCTTTTGTGCCGCTGGTGCGCTTTTTTAACTAAGTTACAAACCTTTAGAAAGCTTGTTTGTTTCAATTATCATTGAACTAGAACATTTCATGATTTTAGCATTTGACAAGGAAGACTACCAAACATAGGCAGGAAGGGGGTGGGTTGGGGGGGGGGGGGAGCTTGAAGGATTAGTGTCTGCATCTTATGTGATATAATTTTTGAAAAACAAAGGAAGAACAAGATCACATGAAGAGAAGGGGAAAATAGTCTTGAATTTGTTTAGGCAAACTAGACCTAATAATCCCATATTTCGGGGTGTTCAACACGATTAATCCCACCTTTTTAGTGGACACTGGTTGACCCACCAGTGTCCCTATTTATTTATGGACACGACGGGATAATGATTTAAGTTATTTTGCTAATGTAAACAACAAAGCATTGTGGTTGAGTTATTCCCCATCCTTTCCAATCATTACTCTCAGTGATGCAATGTTGAGTTGGGGTAGGCACAAAATTCGTAATCCGTGATCCGTTCGACAAATCCAAATATCCGATCCAAAAAAATAGATAATTAGCGGATCATTTTTGAAGTTGGCGTATCAGCTAATCGATCCAAAATATTTTTCTGGACCACGAATTAGATACGGATTGGGGGTTGAAAATCCAGATTACCGATTGGTTATCCGAAAATTCAAAAATAGTTAATTTACGACTTTGAACCCATGAAATGTTATCTTTTCGTGGTAAATTAGCATCATTAGCTTTGAAATGTAACACAATATATCGTGTTTATGCCTTTGAACCCATGAAGGTAAGAAGGACAATAGTGCTGATTGTACGAGTGTTTTATAATCTGTGAATATACAGTTATCCAATCCAAAAGTTTGTTAACCCAATCTTTCGGATCGAATCTGATTGCAAATTTTATTATCCGACAATTTGGTTAACTAAAAGTTCTAATAGCCAAAACTTTGGATCAAATACGATCATGATTTCAATTATTCGAATATCCGGTTAACTGATCGAAATTTATGATCGGACGAACCCATCCATGCCCACCTCTAGTGGTGAGTGGCAACCCTACAAGTAACAAGTAAAACCACAAGTTTTCTACAATTAAGTGCCTTGGAGCTTCAATTTATGTTAAATAAATTATTTCTTCAAATTTTTGCTTCCTTAATTGTCTCTGATAACAAAATTTCTATTTAGACCATTGTTTTCCTAAGTTTTCGCTCTGTTCGCTCACTTATGATCCAAAATAAATAGAAATAAATAAGTAAATAAATAATTATATGAACAAATAAACAAATGAATATATAAATAAACAAAAGGGACACTGGTGTGTTCGCGGGTGTCCAACTTGAAAATTGAGATTATTTAACCCCAATACACCCCTTAAGTTGGAATTATTAGTATCTAATTTCCCATTTCTTTGATATTTCACTAATTTGTATTAAGTTATTTCATATATGACAATCTTCATATAAAGAGAATTTTCATCTGATGCAATGATGTCTTCTCTCCCATTCATAACTAAAATTACATGATGTTATTCAAGTGAGGAGTGCTCTCTTGCCAAAGATGTATTTGCCTGGGTGGCAAGTTCTCCACCTTCTAGCTTCTCCCATTCATAAGGTTGGAGCTCAAGTATTGGGCTTTGGCATTCCCCCACCCCTTCTCTGCTATTGGCTTATTAGGTTGCCTTGCGATAAGGGCCCAATGGTTTGGATTGCTTATCCTCGTGTTAAAAGAAGGGAGTGCTCTCGTAATTGTTTTAGGATTCTGTATCCTCTATATGCTGATCATTCAGCTACTATTGGGTCCTTTCCCTTGACACTTCGATTATGATGCAACTTCAGTGATTGGTGAGTAGATACCCTGTTGGGGAAAATTGACTGGATAGGTGAGATAGAATAAGAGCACCGAGGCTTCAACTTTCATCAATTTTTTACATCTTGTCTTAGCTGTCCTAGAGAAGTCAACAAACATTGGAGACCTTGAAACTTGAAAGTATTGCCAATGATCACTAATTTCCTTGGACTAGAGGTTGGAGCATTAAACATGTTTAACCTATCTGAAGTTGTAGTGAACTTTGTTGTCTAGTGCAGATATAGAACATATGAATTGTTCTTACATGCAACACGCCCTTTACATGTGTTATTTAGTAACTTGTTTGGTTTGTTTGTTTGTTTGTTTTTCCCCCTCACATCATTTATCATTTAAATATCATTTAAATATTTAATGGCAGTGTCATGATTGGAATAGGGGAGCAAGTCTACTCCGCCCTTCTGTTGAGCTTTTTCTTCTTGGAGGTAAGCCTTATAATACCATTAGTTTTGACTTTTGATGTTAAGCTCTGTCTCTGCTTCTTGGGCAGTTAGAGGAGTCACCTTGGAATGCTCTTAATCATAGATTCTACTGGACCAAAACAAAAGGTCTCTCTAGGTTGCCTTTACTTTTGATGTGGACCAGCAAATAGTAAGTACTGTCTATATCTAGGGTCGAACACTGTCCCCCTCCCTGTACCCTACCCCAAAAAGTAATAAGAATAATAAATCCCTTTCCAAGGCTGGGCTCTTGGTTAGTGACTTAATGATTTGATGGTTGCTGCTGTTTATGTTATATGTATACTATAATATTTTAAGTCATCATTTACGTCTTATCAATGTGTTTGTTCTTGGAAGTCAGTTGAAATTTCTGGTATGTTACTAGCCAGTTTAATTTTGTCTCATTGATTAGAGGCTTAACTTTCCATGTAGACATGTGCAGGTTTTTGCCACTGGCTTCATACCATTTGTTGGAAAAGCGCTCAATTTCTTGCTTCTTTCCTGGATGTATGCTTATTACTGTTTTGAGTAAGTCTTAATGGTTGGTGCTGGTAAAGTTTCCCCTTTTTTGCATTATGTTAAATGCTGATTACAGATGATTGATGCTTTTGTCTAGGTACAAATGGAACCTTTCTGGAGTGCCTTTGGAGAGGAGGCTGGACTTCTTTGAATCCAACTGGGCATTCTTTTCTGGCTTTGGTACTGTTTCTCTGCCCATTGTTTGAGTGTTTGACACTTTGCTCCCTCTTCTCTAATTCCTTCTTATTTATTGCTACTTCTGAGGTACCTAAGAGAAAGAAAAGGAATAGTACATGACGGAAGTTTTGTAAGCTTTACTCAGCCATTCTAGTTGGGGGTGGAAAAGGATCTCGCAAAGTAGACCAAGTGTACTTTAGGATTAAAAGACTGCCTGAACCATCTAAGGTTTCCAGCAACTGTGATTCGGTTTGTTAAATCCTGCATTGGAGAGGAGGTATTTGACCTTCCAACAGCCAAGGGATAGGCACTTAAGCTGCTTAGGGACTCAGTAGCAACTAATGTAGGAACAAGAACACCACCTAGGCTGCCTAGTGATTCAGCAGCAACTATCAATGCAACTTATCTGCCTCAAGAGGTATTTGACCTTTTGACAACCAAGGAGATTTTCAAAGACTCAAACACTTAGGCACTGAGGCTATCAAACTAGAATGCACTAAGGAAGATCAACAAATGCTTAAGAACACCTTTAAACAACACCTTGAGTGGGTGATTCAAGCTTTGTAATTTGAAGATATTTTAAAGCGATAGCGATGAAATAGTGATTCTAAGTTGATACAGAAACACCGTGGAGCGTATCGTGGTGAGAGAATTGATGCTTGAGTTGTTGAATATGATGGAGAGGAAGTTTAAAACATAGCCAAACCTTAGGTTCAATAGTTCATACAAGATAAGCAGTTGGGATAAAGGATCACCACCCAAGAACTATCAAACCCACCAAAGTTGGATAAAGGGATCATCACCACCAACCTCTAAAGGATTTGGCGTGCTAACACCACCACAAACAATGTTGAGGTTGAAGTAAGAATAAGACATTGATAGAGGAAGTTTGAGAGGAAATTCTCTTCTATTTGCATTCAATGATAATCAATGCCCTTACTACTGATATAAATGCTTATAACATTGAGGAGGAAGAGTTAAATTACAAAAGGGACCCAAACAATACAATGAATACCCTCTTGAAGAGACTTTACAGAACATAAGGGAGGGGGCAAAAGTGGAATTAGACAAAAAAGGGGAAGAAACGAAAAAGGGAAGTCGGGAAAACGACCCAACTCCATCTATAGATGATCAACTTGAGGTCGAGGAGGTGACCTCAAAGGTTCGAGGTCGACAAGCGCTGACCTTGGCGATTAGTCGGTCGGTCCTTGCGAGGACCTTGGCGATCAGCGTATGGCGTCCTCTAGAACATGCTCGGTTTTAAGCCGGTTGTCTACCCAGTTACTGCGTTTGGGAGGTTTTTCCTCTAGTTCCTAGCATTCCCTCACCTGCATAGAGGAGTTTGTTAACATCCTTGGAAGTTTCCAGCCAACAAGGACAGCTTGTGGGCGGCAGCTTGCCTCTCATTGGCTAGCGGAAAAGAAGCTTCCATCATTACTTTATGGCAACTGAGCTATAGGCTGCTAATTTAGCATGTCATTTCGAAAATATTGTTAAATGTTGGTCCAATAGCAACCAAGTTTAGGGTTTTAATTATCGTTTAATATATGCTTCGCGATTAACTAAGGTCATTAACGATGAGCATATTTTAGCTGTCCTAATGACAAAGGGTTGTTTTGACGGAAATGGTTACCTATAATTAGCCTTTCGAGCTGCTTGTGAACACATGTTGAAGTTTATGAAAGAAGTCTATCTTAGCTCCTTTGTGTTCCCTCAAAATTCTTTCCAGCTTATCTCTAATTAGGCCGATTAGAGTGGTGATCTAGTTGAGTCTTGTTCTTTCCTTTGGTGGTGTATCTGTATCTGTTGGAGAGTTCAAGGGCCCTAGCAGTTACCTAGTGTATTATCTATATCCAGGTTGAATGTTAGCTTTATCCATTTCCAGAATTTCTATAAATGTAAGCAAACTGCCTTAGATAACTTGATTGATCTTTTTCCATTCTTGATTGCTTCCTTTCATCCCGGGAGTACATCATATTTGGTATCGAAGTTTAGGTTTCTCCTTTTCCTGGTGCATTTAGCTCAAACACAACCCGTGTCCAAACACATTAGTCCTCAAAAAAAACCCAGGCTCTATCATGAGTACTAGTCAAACTTTGGAAGAAAAGTTTGAGAGGTTGATGAGAGATCAAGATCGTTCGAGGGCTCAAAATGAGTATTGGAGGAAGCAACTTGCTGACTCCCTCAAAGCCTAGAAGAGAGTGATCCAACGTACTCCTACATTAGTCAGCCTCGGAAGGAGAAGAAGAGTACGATAACCCCTTTGGAGATTCTGATGGGGAACCAGGAGGTAGAAGTCATCGAGGCTATCCTGATCTCAAGGTCGATATTCCAAAATTTGAAGGGAAGTTGGATCTTGATGACTTCCTTGATTGGTTGAACACACTTGAGAAGATCTTTGACTTCAAGGATATTCCCAAAAGCAAGACACTTATTCAAGAAAGAGGAAAGGGAAAATCAAAACATGGGAGAAAATGAAATCAAAACATGGGAGAAAATGAAATTAAAACTCAAAGGTAGATTTTTAACCTCGTCCTATTTGCAAAACACTTATTCTCAACTCCATAACCTCGACCAAGGGTCTTTGAGTGTAGAACAATATACTAGGGAGTTTGAGCACCTCATGATGAAGTGTGATTTGCAAGAACCCGAGGAACAAACCATTGTGAGGTACTTAGGAGGCCTTGATCCTAAGGTTTCTTGTGTGGTTAAGTTACAACAATACTTGACTTTTGATGAAGTGTGTGTTCTTGCCCATAAAGTTTACTAGTAACAAAATGCCCAACACATCAACAAAGAATTTCCCAAACCCTTTTTCAAGAGTCGACCTTTTATCGAGGAGCTCTTGCAGTCAGGCCTTGACCACTACCCATGGAATTTCCCTAGCTCCATGAAAGGCCTTAGCCCCAAAACAAGCCCGACTTTGGACCCAACACCGGAAGATGTTTTAAATGTCAAGGTCTTGGTCATATTGCTTCTAAGTGTCCAAACAGGAGGATAATCACCTGGGCACAATATGAAGCTACTCCGCTTGAAGAGGTGGAGGAAGAAGTACCTTATGTCACGGAGTAAGAGGTTGATGAAGGAGAGTTGCTAGTTACGAAGAGGACCTTAAGCGATATCAGAGATCCCGAGGACGGCGTGAGAACATCTTCCAGCGAGTGCACTCTCTAAGGGATGGTGTGCTCGGTGATTGTGTGGAGGAAGTTACACAGCGTGAAGCCACATTAACATGGCTTCTGTTAGCATGGTGGACAAGCTTAACCTCCAAGTTTTTGCCCAACCTCAACCATACAACATCCAATGGCTTAACGAACGCAAAGGTTTGCAAGTTAATTCTCGGTGCTTGATTCCTTTCAATTGGAAAAAAATTATTTGGATGAAGTCTTGTGTGATATTATTCGCATGGATGCTTGTGCATCGGTCCAAACCTGGACCGAATTAGTTCGACCTGGAGACCGAAATTTCACTAAATAATAGACCGGGGCCGGACCGATTTCACCTTAGACCCGGGCCGGACCGAGAAAATGGGTGGCCGGACCCGACCCGGACCAACTGGACCGTTTTCTTTATGTATCAAAATAACTTTTAAGTATAATAGTCGAACTTTTAACTAGCCAGTAGTCGCCACCTTGATTAGGAACTTAGTATTTTATTATACTCCATGATACAAGTCCGTATAATTACTTAAATTAATATACTTTAATGGCATAAATTCCCTAATGCATTAGTAATAAAGAAATAGTCATAAAGTGATTTTAACTAGCCACTAGCCTATCACTATTAATTTGTTAATAATGCATTATGGAATTTATGAAAGTAATTTACGTACTGTCATAAATTCCATAATGCATTAGTAACAAATTAATAGTGACAGGCTATTTTATAAAAACAATTTGGTGGCAGCTTCCTTCGATTAGGAAATTTTTGTTGAAGATTAATTTGCTTAAACTTCAACTTATGGGAATGACGCATTTTTTAATTGGCCACCATGATCAAACATGTCGTAAATTCCATAAATTGAAATTTAGCGAGTTAATAGTAATAATATCATGGGGTGTTGTACCTGGGTGACATCCCCTTGGTATTGTCTTAATAGAACCTTGACTGCTCACGTAAGGAAAATGGTAAACAAAATACTAATTAAGTATCTTAATTTATTATTCATTTATTCTTTGGTGTAGACCGTTAAAATGCATTGATGATGTTTGTTGAGAATTGAGTTCTGCAAAGTAGTTATTTGATTTTCTACGGATCTATTGCTTGCTACATTTTCTTTTCTGCCTGTACGTTTATATGTTTTTCTTCATTCGTATCCTAGTTCTCCCACTTACTTCTTCACCTTATCTACATTTTGTAATGAATTTCAGGAAGCCCATGTGTCTTGGCTATTTTCTTTTTCCCTCCCTTGAAGAGCTATGCTGTCATGGCGACACTTTTTCCTTTGGTAAATCTCTGTAATTTCTAGGTTCTTTCATTTGTATCCTTATGTTTTTTCTAACATAATACACTTTTTTCCTTTCAAATATAAGTAGATTTAGCTTACTCTTGGTACATTACCATTGATGACTGATCACTCATAATTATTATGTTGCTTTTTTTTTTTGTAGCTTGTTAACTTATTTGGTGCCTTTTTTTTAATCCAATTTCTGATGGTCTTTTTCTGTGTGCGTACTTTTTTTTTTGCCGCCCGGGGGGGGGGGGTGGGAGGGGATTAGTTGAGGTTGGGTTGGTAGGGCTTGCGGTCATTCATATCATATCCAATTGGAGCCTAGGGTCAACCCTCTACAGCCACCGTCCCCCACATCCCAAGCTCCAGACCCTTCAGGAGTGTAGCTCTGTTGGCAGTGAGAGTATCAGGGGTGAAGTATACCAGGTCCGTACTCCTCTCTCCTAGCGCAAGCGAAAAGGGTAGCGTTGTCTCGCATCTATATGGAGGTTTAAGTCACTTGTGACTCGGGAACTCCTAAGATCGTTTCGGTCGTCTTTTAGATCGACCTCGAGTCTCTTTGAGTGGCTCGGAAGTGTTCATCAACCCCGAAGGCTTTTTGGTCTTTCGGTCTTCCCAAGAACATATTGGTCTTTTGGCGTCACAGGGTTGGGTCGGGATGGAGCTTAAAGAAGAAAAGAAGGCTAGAAGAGGCCACACGATCGTGCCAGGTCCATGCCTTCTCTTTTGGGGTCACGCTAGGCTGCACAAGCGTGCACCCCTCACTAGGAGGGATGACACGATCGTGCCATCTAGATTGCATGACCGTGCAACTAGGACCTTGTCATGTGTATTCCAGCGTTGAAACTAGCGCACAATCTTGACATGCTGGCGCACGATCGTGGATCAACAAGGGGATTTTCTAGCATTGAAGCTGGCGCACGATCGTGCTAGTCCAGCGCATGATCGTGCCACTTTTGGACACGAGCCGCATAGCTCCATTTCTCCCTTATTTTTGTGTTGTTTCTCCTTTTTGTCTCCACCCTTATGTTGTGTAAAACCTCAATATGAGGGTATTAATTGTTAAAAACTTGGGTCCTTTTGTAATTGTCCCATATTCTCTTCCAATTCAATGTATGCATTTACATTGTTGAGGAAGAGCATTGAATGCTTATGAATACAATTGAGTTCTCTCTCTAACTTTCTCCTCTCAGAGTCTTGTTTACTTTACCCTCAATTTAACTGTTGTGATGTTCAAACCAAATACTTTATGGAGTTGTGGTGGTCTAACCTTTAGCAATTCTTGGTGAGTTTGATAGTTGTTGGGTGATGGTTCTCCTTTATCCCAAGCCCTTATATTGTTTGGGTTGTAAGTTCTAGGGTTTGTTTGTGATAATCATCATCTTCTTCATCAAAGTCGTCATCTCAAGCATCTAATCCCTCCACGGTATGTTTCATGTGGTATCAAAGCTCAGGTTTGGGTTTGCTTGAGTTCTTGTTTTCTTCAATCGTATAATTAGGGTTCGTACCAATTTGTATTTGATGTGGAATTCTCTGATACTACGACTCTTCTAAATAGTAGCCGTATCCGTGTCCGACACAACACGACACGACGTGGATATGGACACAGGATATGTGTCCAGACACCCACTTTGGCAATCGGACACTTCTGAGTTGTCCTTGGATGATCCATAACTTGAAGTGGTTATTTTGGAGGATGATGTAGAGCGAATACACTCATGCTAACTAGGGAAATTTTGATTGTTTTATGGATTAACTCCATAAGTTTACTATTTATTTTTATGTTAGATTTTATCTATATTGTTATTATTGTTTTATAAATAATGATTATGAACTTTTTAAGTCTACATTGTTATTATTGTTTTATAAACAATGATTATGAACTTTTTAAGTCTACATTGTTATTATTGTTTTTATAAATAATGATTATGAATTTTTTAAGTATTTAGCTTATCATAATAGTTGTGTGTGAACCCATATCCGTGTCCGTGCAGTGTCGAAATCTGAGACCACGTCCCGAGTCCTACAAAGCAAAAAAATTGTGTCAGGCCCTCGGATATGTGTCGAGTCGACACCCTACCAGTCGAGTAACATAGGTGGAATTTGGGTACTCCTCCCCTTCCCCACCCGTCCATTGTGTTATCAATTTGGCGTTGGTGTTGTTGTGGTCTCGATTGTGCTAAAAAACACAAAGAACCTAAGCGAACATAAGCGAAATACAAGAAAACTAAGGTCCACAAATTCTTCCTCAAACACATTCGTCTCTAATCCTTTCCTTCCGATATGGAAGATGAACAAAATCCCAACCGAGGAACAAGCCAACAAAGGTTCGAAAGGGTCTTTCTTTTGAAAGGTCAAAATTCTAAGCCGAGAAGCGATTGACTCCGTCTGACAAACTCTTGGAACCCTCGTGAGCGACTTGCCTAAGTAATGCACCTCGAGACCCGATCCGAACTTGGAGAAGAGAGACCCCTAGAGTCCTCGTCGTCCTCCCTCTTTGGAGTAGAGTGATGATGGTAGTGGCTGTGTACGAATGAGGCAACACTGAAGAAGGGGAGAGAGACCACCATGGGATGAGTTCCATGATATCAAGGTCGAGCTTCCGGAATTCAACGGTTCCACCGATCCCGATGATTACTTGGAGTTGACTCTAATGGTAGAAAGAATCTTTGAGGCCAAGGGGTATAGTGATGGAAAGGCCTTCAAAGTGGCGGAGCTTGGAACTCAACAATGTGGCCTCCCTTTGGTTTGAGAGCGTGAAAGCGGAACGGGACTGGGATGGAAATGGCAAGATCACCTGATAGGCCGCAAGTGCACGGGTGAAATTGTAGCATAAATCAAGGTCGTTCCCACAGGGACTTTTCCTTTCAACGCACTGAACTAGCCTCCTAGTTGATCGCTAAGTCGATCCGGTTTTTGTTTTGAATCAACTAAATCTAATTCTAATCACAATCAAGGTCTAAACAAACGAATATTCACAAAACTATTCTGATTTAATCAAGGTAAAAAGGCGTTCAGGGGATGAAACCTAAGTCAAATAACGAATCAACGACATGGATTGAACTTTCATTTCATTAATTTGCACAATCAAGGTTCGATAATCGCATAGAATACTTCGCAATGAGATTTTGTCACTAGAGCGAATTGCGAGACTAACGAAGCACCTACTTTCGTGGTTATTTTGATTTAGTCGAGTTAAAGATCTAATTATCTCGAGAACCCTAGTTAAAACTTCTATGTCTAGATAATTTTAACTAGTTTAATCTAGGTTTTGGGTAGTCGAACTTCTCCTTTCGGTGCTTCATTCAACAACCTATTAACATGCGATTGGTGATCAAGCAAAAGCGATAACAATTCAAAGACCGAATAGATTGAAACAAGCTAAATTCATGATAATTCAATCCAACAAAGTCGATTCATCAAGCGACTTGAAAGGTTCATCCCTAAACTAAAAGGACTACTCGCGATTCATGATTAAAACTACAAAGCAATTGAAATGTATTCTAGAAAGCATATGAAAATCTATGAGAGAATGAGAAATAAACCCAGTGAAGAAACAAACTTGCTAGGAATCAACAATGGAGGACTTTTGCTCCTCCACCAAAGTATGTTCAAATTGCTCCTCGATCTTCAATCGTCTCGATCTTGATGATGGAATGGAATATGGATGATGAATGATATGATTAGAGCATGAAATGGATGATGGTGGATGATGATCCCTACTCTCTAGAAAATCCGCGTAATATAGGCGAATATCAACTCAAAACCGCCGAAAATGAAAAGACGGGAGAGACGCGGGCCGTGCGGGTAAGCGCGGACCGTGCCCGGGCGCGACGTGTCGACCACTGCTTGTATTTTCTCACTCTGGCCATAGACACGACCCGTGCTTTCCTGGGGGCACCCGTGTCACTACTTTTTCGGGCCTAGGAGTACTTTGGGCCATTGTTTGGGCCTTGGGCGATCCAACATCTCACTTCTTGGTCCTTTAAGCTCATAACTTGGATCTACACTTGCTTTTTGGGCTCGGTTTACATCGATTCTTCACAAATTCCCTACAAAACTCACCAAACTCCAAACCAAGTGTAATATGGGAAATTCGGGTATAAAATAACATAATCAAATCAAATATTCCCCAAATTCTCATCAAAACAACCAAGTTCTCATATATACAAGAAGTACTTATCATCACCTCATGGGTGGAACCGAAGAAGCTAATGAATCTGCGATTCTTGCCATGCACATACAAACAAGGCATCATGAGAAGACTCTTCACCCTTGAGCAGGGAAAAAGAAATGTAAGCGAATACATTCAGGAGTTTAAGCACTTGCTCATCAAGAGTGACCTTTAAGAACTTCCATAGCAGACTATGATGAGGTTTTTGAACGGTTTATCTCCTTACATCGCAAAGGTCGAGATTTAACCTTATCACTTTTGGATGACCTTGGCAACTTGGTTTTCTAAGGTTGACCGAAGGAAGAAGGACAAGGCTCTTTCCAAACCTTATGGTTGGCTCTTCTTCCCTCCTTCCTGGCCATCACAATCGGTCACTCCTCGGCCTACGGAAGCTCCTAGAACTACTCCCTCGCCGAGGGTCAACAAGGGCAAGGAATCGCTTTTTCCTCCCCCAAGGAGCTTCCCAAGAAGTTTAAGGGCAAGCAATGTTTTAAGTGCCAAGGGTACGATCACTTTCAATGGGTGCTCAATGAGGACTTTGACGTTGCAAGAGGTTGAAGTGATTGAGGAAAGTCTTTTGGCTCACCAAGAGGAACACAAGGCGACTGTTTAAGATTGGGTTGAGTCTGATGAGGAAGCAGTTGTTGTCAAGGCTCACAATAGGGAGATACTTGTCTTGAGTAGAGTACTTCATGCCAGTGATCCTCCTCTTGACAAGGCACAAAGAGAGATGATATTCCATACTCGGTGCATGGTTGGAGGCAAGGTTTGCAACCTCATCATCGATGGAGGTAGTTGCACCAACGTGGCCTCGACTATCATGGTGGACAAGTCGGGCCTCCCCATCATTGCTCATCCTCCCCCGTACACATTGAAGTGGCTGAACAATAGTAGCGACCTCAAGGTAACAAAACAGGTCCTTATCGTTTTGTGTGAAGTTGTTCCGATGAGTGCGTCACATCTTCTTGGGTTACTCATGGCAATTTAACCGGTATGTGATACATTGAGGGTTGCAGAACTTCTATTCCTTTGTCCACAATAACAAGAGTTACAAGAGGGTGAAACTTTCCCCCCTTAACACGCCATGAAATATTACCTACCAAAACCGGGGCGGGAAGTGAGAAGCCTAAACACTTGAGAGAAAAAGCCCTAAGTAAGGGGAAGGAAGTTCTTGCTTTACTCCTCTTAGAGGCGAAAAAAAGTAAGGAAGACATGCCCCTTCACCCTCTTGTAGCCTCTCTCATTGCCCCATTCAATGATGTGTTCCACATGGATTTGGTCGCCTGACCTTCCTCCCATTCGCAGCATTGAACATGAGATCGACCTTATGCCCGGGGCTCCCTTTCTCAACAAGTCTACCTGCGAGACGAGGAGCTTGACGTGAGTGGGCGAGCTCATTTCTAGAGCCGTCAGAGAGTATGAGTCCTTGTTCGTACACCTTTCATTTAGTACCCAAGAAGGATGGGACCTATTGTATGTGTGTTAATAGTCGAGCTATTGACAACATCACCATCGAATATTGGTATCCTACACCGATGCTTGGCGACATGCTTGATGAGTCGCACGACTCTCGCATATTCTCAAAAATCGACCTCCGGATTGGGTACCATCAAATCCGGATGTGGGAAGGCGACGAGTGGAAAACAACCTTCAAGACCAACGGTGGGTTGTATGAGTGACTCGTTGTGCTCTTCGGCCTCTCTAAAGCCCCTAGCACCTTCATGCGTCTTATGAACGAGGTCTTGAGGCCTTACATCGGCGAGTTCGTGGTCGTGTACTTCGACGACATCCTCGTCTACTCTAAGTGTGAGGGCGATCATCTCTTGCACTTGGAGTCAGTTTTCACGATTCTATGTCAGTAGAAGTTGTTTGGCAAGCTTGAGAAGTGTGAGTTCTATACATCTCAAGTCATCTCCGTCGGTTATATTTTGTCAGACCGAGGGATCTTGATGGGTCCCTCGAAGGTGGAAGCTATTCGATCATGGCTCATTCCCTCCACCTTTACGGTGGTGAGAAGCTTCCACGACCTTGCTTCTTTCTATCGCCAATTCATCAAAGGTTTCAGCAGAAGTTGCTTCTTTCTATCGTTAAATGCATGAATAAGAGTACTTCTGAGTGGACCAAATCGGCTCATGAGTCCTTTGAGAAGCTCAAGGCTAAGCTTTGTGAAGCTTCGATGCTTGCCCACCTGGACTTCTCACAAGTTTTTGAGCTAGAGTGTAGTGCAAGCGGAGTGGGCATTGGAGTCGTCTTTATGCAAAATCAACGGCCCATAGCCTACTTCAGCGCGAAACTCAATGGCTCAAGGAAGAACTACTCCACCTATGACAAGGAGTTCTATGCCCTTGTTTGTGCCTTCATCCATTGCTCACACTACTTGAGGCCTTACCAATTCGTCCTCCACTCCGATCATGAGTCGCTGAAGTACTTGAACGACCAACATAAGTTCAACATCTGTCATGCCAAACGGGTGGAATACCTCTAGAGCTTCAATTTTGCGGCCAAATACAAGGGAAGCGTCAATGTGGTGGCCGACGCTCTCTCCCGTAGGCATGCTCTACTATCGGTTGTGGAAGCTCATTTCTTGGCTTCCAACACATGCATGAGTTCTACGGGGAGGGTGAGGATTTCAAACCTCATCTCGAAGGAGATACTGGTCCTTATGTGTTGTAGGATGGATTCCTTTTGAAGGGGATCAAGTTATGCTTTCCTTAGTGTCCGTTGAGGAAACTGCTTGTGAAGGAGGTCTATGGTGGCGGTCTAGCTGGTCATTTTGGCATCAACAAGACCGTTGATTTGCTTACGGTGCATTTCTATTGCTCAAGAATGGGTGGCGTTGTACACGATGTGATTTCTAAATGTGTTACTTGCCACCATGCGTGGGCGATTCCACGAGGCTCATACTCTGCTCATTGTTCCGAATGGCCCTTGGGGGGACTCAACATAGACTTCATTGTGGCTCTCCCAACTGGTCGAGGTAAGGACATTGTGATTGTAGTGGTGGTCCGGTTTTCCAAAATGGCACACTTCGTTACCTATGAGAGAACTGATGACGCTACTTATATCGCCAATCTTCCGGGAGATCGTAAGGTTGCACGACATCCTTAGGACCATCCTCTTGGATAGGGACACCAAGTTCATCAGTCATTTTCGGTGTCCCCTATGGAAGCTCCCGGGTACGAAGCTCCTTTTCACCACGTCCCACCATTCCCAATTCAATGGCCAAATTGAGATCACCAACGAGACTCTTTCCACCTTGCTTTAGGGTCTTGCGAGTATGAGTCTGCGAGATTAGGACGTCAAACTGTGCCATGTCGAGTTCGCCTACAACTAAGCCCCCTCCAAAGCCACCGGCCACTCACCATTTGAGTTATGTTACGGGGTGAACCCTCTCACTCCTCTTGAGCTCCTTCCATCACCCTTGGAGTCGAGAGTGAACTTCGAGGTTAGTGAGAAGGCCCGGGAGGTTCAAAAGCTTCACCAACAAAACCGTGCACAAATTGACAGGATCAACGAGGTCTATAAGGCACGGGTCAACAAGAACTGTTGGAACATCACCTTCAAGCCCAGGGACTTGGTTTCGCTCCATTTGTGGAATGAACGGTTTCCATCGAGAAGGAAAAACAAGCTCATGCCATGGAGCGATGGATCGTTCAGGATCATGGAGAAGATCAATGACAACGCCTACAAGCTCGATCTTCCGAAAGACATGGGGGTCTCCTCCACCTTCAACATTGACAGTCTCTCTCCTTACTTTGAGGACTATGAACCCGATGAGGATTGAGCGAAAATCCTTTTAATGAAGGGGAGGATGAAGTAATCCGTGTCCATACTCTCTTCTAGCGCAAGCCAAGAGGGAAGCGTCGTCTCGCACCCGTATAAAGGTTAAATTCGTCTGTGACTCGGGAACTCCTAAGCTCGTTTTGGCTGTCTTTTAGATTGACCTCGAACCTCTTTGAATGGCTCGGAAGTCTTCACCAACATCGAGGGCTTTTTGGTCTTTTGGTCGTCCCGAGGGTGTGTTGGTCTTTTGGCATCATGGGGTTGGCCCGGGATGGACCTTGAAGACGAGAAGAAGGCTAGAAGAGGACACACAATCGGGCCCTTAGGTTGCCCGATCATGCCAAGGCCATGGCCTCTCTTTTGGGGTCATGCTCAGGTTGCACGAGCGTGCACCCTAGGGGCATGAGCATGCACCCCGCACGAGCAGGGACGGCACGATCCGTGCTATCTATGTTGCACGATCGTGCAACTGGGACCTTGGCTTGCAGATTCCAGCGCTGAAACTAGTGCACGATCGTGCCATGATGGGCGCACGATCGTACAGTCTTCAAACAACACGGGCGATTTTCTGGCGCTGAGGCTAGCGTACGATCGTGTTGTTCAGGTCAGATCTGTGTCTGATCAAGTTGGTTCTGAATTTTAGTAACTTTCTTTTGAATTCAGGTCAGATTTTTGTGCCTTATTTTTAGCTTTGGGGTTTGTTTTTACATATGTGATGTAGATTCATCATGCTTTAGCCTCACACAGAGAAATCCAAGGTCCATGGAGGGTGCATGGATACCATATTGGTACAAGGATATTACTTAGCTATCCAAATAACCAAGCAAAACCAACGTTGGCATGAATTATCCAACAATCAACAAGGCTGCCAACGTTCTGGTGTGTTTAACTGTTAAATGAGTTATCTTTTGAAATTAAGCCCTAGGAGACGAAGGGCTATGAATAAGCTTTCCAAAAAGCTATCACACGTCCAATTTGGAGTTCGTTTGGTATGTCATTTAGATCAAACTGTTGGAGTGTACCTGTTAAAAGCCAACTCTGCCCAGCTTAGAATTTTGAGTTTGTTAAGGTTATTTTGGTCTTTTTACTTGGGTTTCGAAATTCCCTCATCATATATGATACTAAGGATGTCCAAGGTGCTAAGGAAAGTGAGAGGAGGTGTCCAAGAAGGAGGTGGCATTATGATATTTGGCTAAGTCTTTTGTTGGTCCATTGAAAAACGTCCATGTGCAATGTTTGATGTGGTGGCTTACTCTTGCTTATGTTGGACGTGAATCATCAAGGGAGGTCAACTATGCAGTTGATTTTAAAGTGATTTAGCTTAGTTAAATCTTGTTTAGATGTTTTTTCATGTGTAGGAAACCTCATGTGCATCTTGGAGCTACTTGCTTGCTAGCTTAGTATGTATATATATTTGGAACTCTTGTAAGCTGGTTCATAATGTGAGTTTGAGTAATAGAGAGAGCCTTTGAAGCCTCCTTTGTTTGTGAGTAACTAATAACCCTCAAACTTCTACTTCAGTATCTTGATTTGGCTAATCAAGTGGTGTTAAGTAGAGCTTGTTAATGATTAAGTGGTGATTTCTGTATCTTGATCTTGCTCTTTTGGTAGTGTTTATGTATCCAAAGGAGATTAGCAAGTCCAGCCCTTGTGGTTTGAGATTGCGGTGTCTTTGTATCATCATAAATCACTTATTTATCCCATCTTTCGTTTGCTTTTCTTTCTTTGAATCTGAATTCCTACTTGGTTTCGGATTGAAGAATACCTATCCATTCGAGTTCTTACTATTGGTGTGTGTCTGAATTCCTACTTGGTTTCGGATTGAAGAATACCTATCCATTCGAGTTCTTACTATTGGTGTGTGTCTAGCTAGGTGCACTTTGATCTCCTTGAGCTACACATATCACTATGCTGTCTTAGAAAATTTTATTAAGCATTACTATCTTTGAACTTCAGTAATTCGCATTTGGCTTTGAACAAAAGATGAGTAAAAGAAAAGAGTTCAGTGCTGGATTCAGGTTGGGTTCTGATTTTTTGAAGGCCACACCTGAATCTGAGCATGCTCCGGTTCTGTTTGTGGGGGCAAATTCTGATTGGAACTTGCATTTTAGGCTTCGACCGTACTTGCTTCAAAAACTGATGGTGTGGATGCTTTTGCGTAGTTTGTTTGCATTTGACTTTGCATAGTTGGACCTGGATGTTACTCGCTGCCAGCCTTCTTGAAATCCTTAAACTATTACTTGATGCTCTTAGTGATGAATGCATGAGAGTGGGGTCTCCAGTGTTTAGTTGTCTCCTGAAATACAGTTTTGTTTTTGTGAATCCACTCTGTTTTCAGAATTATTATTGTTCCCATGTATTTTTCTGTGATTGCCTGTTCATAGTGATAACTACTGTTGGCTCTTTCTAGTTTGTTTTGTCAGCGACAGGATCACATGCTGATAACCTCGTAAGTTCTCCAAGAAGGCAGTGGTTAGGTGTGGGATTGGGAAGACTTCCAATATTTTATGCTGCTGATACTCTTTCGTAAGCATTTCAACTTGTTATCTAATGCAGTTTCATTATTTTTCAGATTAAAAAGGAAGAAGAGTGTTACTGCATTAACCCTATGCTTTCTATCTAGAATGGTAGAATCTCCTAACAAATATGAAAGGCTAAAAAGCTAACACGTCTGCCTTCAGGATCCCTTCTGAAGTGCAAATTTCGACTTTCTAGAAATTGTGAACTCAGAGCTGAAGTTATAAATATTGGGAGAAACTAAAATGTTAATAGAAAGTAGCCTGTCTCAGGGTCTTCGTGAAAAATGACATTCTGACTGCGACTATGCAAAAGTACAAAGAAGAAACTTCTGAAATGAATTACTGGATGATGGCATGTCAAGCATGTACAATTATAAGTAGAAATAGCGCTTTTTTTAAAGTTGCCGAATTAAACAACTAATACACGACTATCCGTTTAAAAAGTGCGAAAATAGGAACTTTTGACATAAAGGTGCTATTCAAGTACTCAATTATAAAACTTTATCATGTTTCTGAACAAAAAGTTACCATATAAAGCATTATTTTTTTCATGCACCACTGTTTTATAGTAGTTCACGTTTTTATCAGCGGATATTTGACCATATTTTTAAGAAATGCTACCGAGTGAACTTCCAGAGTATTCTCCCAGGAGGTCATGTCAACTTCTGATGTGTGCCTTTGGCACCATTAGAGCCATCTTCCCCAAGTGTAACCTCTTCTTTAGGTCTATGATCAAGAACACAAGATGCCAACCAACATAGAGCTAGGAAACTGATCCGAAGCTGAAAATAGCTAAAAGAATCAAGCAACCTGAAAATGACCTAACTGGAGCCCACCCGACAAGAATAAAGTCTTGTTAACCTGAACAGGACTCGCCGTCAATGTTAACTGACCCAATCCTGAACTGAAAGACCCAATTGCCAGTCTACAACCAATTCGGTTGTATTTTCCTCTCTACAAATTATCGTGTCAGATAGCTAATCATTCTCCCAAAAATTATGGTAAGACTGTTAGATAAGGGTTTTTGTTCTCCCAAAATTGATCTTCTAAATTCTCCCTTAGAGAACCTCGCAACAATAGAAAACCAGCTAGGATGGTCCCTAAAGTATCCTTGAGATATGCTGAATGATATATTCATGATCTCTTCTAGTGATGGAAGCATTCTAGTCATGTATCTCCATGTTAGTTCAAGTGACAATTCTGGGAAGGTTGGTCCGAATTCTAGAAACGAGTCGATAATCTATAGGAAACTTGGCGTGCTTTTATCCATTTGTTCAATTGTGTAGATCTGTTTTCATGTTTCCCTGAGTTCAAAATATTCTGATAGTGGATACAGCAAGTAAAGGCCACTACTATCGACCGATATCTTTTGGGTGCATCTATCTTTGCATGTAGATTGTACCTCTGCACTCTGCTCACTGAACTCAGCTCTTTGGTTAAAACCACCAAGCTAACAGAGTTTTTCTGCCTTTGCTCTAAATGATTGTTCTGGGGGTGCTTTCATGAGCATCTGTAGTGTGGATCCAAGTTTCTTTGGTTGTCCTTCACATTTTATGGGCCTAGTAGAAGTATCTTGAATCAGAACTTATTTGTTTCATTTTCTTTTTGAAGTTTTTTTCCCCTGAAAAACTTCTTTTTTAAGTCGTCAGTTGACTCAGCTTAAAAATCCCTCAAACTGAATAAAAGAAATCTTCACAAGGAACTCCTGGAAATAGGCAGAAGCTGTTCATGGGGTTGGGGGCTTGAGCTCCAGTGGTGGTGGTCATTACAATTTGTGATGGAAATTTTGAAGTTTGAGAGCTGTTACTACATGGGGGAGAATCTGGTTAAGATACATATCAGTGCGTGTTTGTATGATTCCTGTTTTTCTAATCACGCTTACCTGCCATCTTGGCATCATGTCATGTCTGTGTCAACTGTCGAATATTCATTCATGAAGCCCTCTCACGTTTGAGTAGATTGACCGAATGTTAAAAAATAGTTGGGTTTTGGAGGATCATTGCTATCACAAAATTTTGCATCATAATGTCATGCCATTCAAGTTCAAGAGGGAAAAAAAAGGGGGGGGGGGGGGTGGACTCTATGTCAAGTATTCACTTAAATTGTTACATTGAGCAGTATTTGCTATTGCTTACAGAAAATAAAGACATAAGATGTGATTATTTGAAATGTGCTGTATTTCTAGGGCACAACTCTTAGAAAAGAAAAGGTCTTACACTTCGGTATTGTTTCAAGTGGTCTTACATTTTCTTTCTTTTTTGTTTAAGTGCCAGAAATGTTGTGGATGCAGCAGTCTTACCTTGTGCTACTTGTTCTGTAGGATGAAGGTGTTGTCTTTCTTTCCCTGGAAACCACATGACCACTGAGTAACAAAAGGGACTCCCAATTCATTTTAGGTAAGTTTGTGGGAACTGATAATTGTCTCTAAATAACCTGTATTGATTTGTAAGCTTGTAGCAAAATATTTGAAAGGCCATAGGTCTGAGTCTCCATACCTCTCCGAGAAAAAGTTGATGAACTGGACTTGAAAATGGTTTAGTTTCGCTATAAAAGTTGTCACCTATGAATGAATATGATAAAAAGGAACGTAGTAGAACTTGAATTTTATAGTTGCAACTCCAACTCAAATTTTGCAGTGCCTGGAGCATCTATGACACGTGTGTTTGCAAAATCTGCCATGTCTGTACATAATTCACAGTGGTGGATCTGCATAACTTTCAAGAGCAGTTTAAATGATAGAGAGATGCAATCGAATGGGAGAAACACTGGTCCAGCTTTCATTTTTTGTGTTGCTTTCCATTTTTGTCTATGTCCATTGTCCATTGTTAATTGGGGAAAACTGAAATTTGATTTGAAAATTATATGTTTTGTTGACACTGTTATTATTTTAGAGCTGGATGACGAACTATGCTTTCTATCAGGTTTTAATTGTTGTATTAGTTTATCTGAAAATCATGTGGAGATTATATCTATGTTTATATCAACTGTATTTATTATGTATTTCTCGAATCACAAATTCTTAGGTCAAATAAACTGCGTAATTACCTTTCCACCCTATTATATGATATGATTTGAAAGAGGAGCATCTCCATGGTTAGTTGTAGGGTAATTACATAATTTCAGTACAGACCATTTGACTAACTAATGGCTTACTCCATAGCCACGAGTCATGAATCTGTCATAGTGATGCAATGGAACTTTTTTTTTTTTTAATGTTTTGATAAATACTTAAATATTACTTTTGTATCTTGTTTCAAATTGTCAATTTCTTTTTTTGCCATCCAATTCTTTTATGAATAACTATGTAATAATTGTGGAAAATTTTTTTTAGTTGTTTTTCCCTGCTTCCCTGTGTTGAGTATTTTCGCCCTTATCTTATAGGGATATTATCCACGTCTAGTAGGCCGAAATTGCAAGAATCACCATTGAAATGAAAGAGAAGAGGATTGAAAAGAGGATGCCAAAATGAAGGGATGGGAAGTGGGAGCGGGTCAAGATGAAATTGAAGTACGACGAAGCAAACCGTGAGGAAATCAATAGGAAAATACTATGACAAAAGATGACGTGGAGACATTGGTTGCGAAGCAAAATTGGGGATAAAGTCATTCGATAAGTCCCCAAATGGAATATCAATGATCTACATAGGGATGAAAATGTGGAGAGGAAAATATCTCTAGTAGATGCAAAGAAGTTTAAGCCTGATGAAGTAGTGGAGGTTTGTAAATAAGTGGAGTGTTTCGTGATGGGTAATGTTTTGAGTTTTTGATGAACTAGCAAAAGGAGGATTGAAAGCTTCAAAGTACTAATCCACCAACCAAAGCATCAAACCCACCAAGATTCGATAAAGGTGAACACCATTAATTTCTAAAAGATTTAGTTTAAGGCTAACAATAGATAAAGTAATGTAAGATTTGAGAGAAATAAGCACACAAAACTTTCAAAGTGTTTCATTCCATTCATAGTCAAAGTTCTATCTTTACAAGTGAGTTTCTTAGCCCCTATATGGACATCCAAGGCAACCCTTTGGCTGATATAAATGACTCAAATAAAGAACCAAGAGTATATGAAGATATTTACTAGAATTTGAATTCGAGAATTAAATAATAAAAAATGACTCCAATCCGAATTCGAGAATGAAATAATTCTAAGTCCGGGGTAAGGTTACGAATTCGAGAATTAAATAATTCTTGAATCCGCCTGTTTAAAAAACAGACTCTACTAGAATAGAACTTGAAATGAAATTGAGCGGGGAGAATTTTTAATAAATTTCACGAATTTTATATTCCAAACATGCAAGATTAAAGCAATGAAGAATTTTACAAATGAATGTACAAGTAACATGTTACATGGAAATAAACTACATTATTTAAAACCAAAGGATGAACGAACCTCACTTTAAACTTCGGTAGGATGAATGGAAGATCGAACTCCTTATGGTGGACCCTTGATCGTGGCTTGATGGTAGCTTGGAATGAAGGCTATGGTAAAGAAATATGGATGATAGTGATTGAAGATGAATATAGAAGATAGATGATAGTAGAATAGAGTGGTGTAAGAGAGGATTGTGATGGAAGTTGTTGATGATTGTTGGTGAGAATGAGTGAGGATGAGGGGGGGGTATTTATAGGTGAATGGTGGATGTATGTAGATGGAAGGAGGGGGAAATGATTCCAAAAATCATGCCCCTTAGACAAATAGGAAAGCCTCTCGGCCATGCTCAAATCAAGGGTCAAATGATCAAGGCAATGATCATGGGATTATATTGAAAGGGAGGGAAAAAATTGACGGTAAATGCTGTGATCAAAAGGAAGGTCGCTGAGCATTTGATTTTATTAACCACGAATTGCCAGCGTGGCAATCCGGAAATGAGCTGAGATCAAGAGGAAGGTCAGACGGCCTTCCTTTTTTCTTCTATGCCAGACGCACTTTTCGGGCCTGGACATTGAGCAAGGCCGCTTGGCCTTGCTATTTGGCTAAGGCAACTTCAAACGGCCATAATTTCTTCCTCCGAGCTCCGATTTAAGCGATTCAAAAGGCGTCGAATAGTTTAGGGTGTGTACTTTACTCTCCTAAAAAGAAATAGGGCCAATGAGACTTGTGGAAAAAATGGGATTCGAAATGGTGGGCACATGTATGTGGAAAGGGCGGAGAATGAAGGTTTTTTTGTAGTGGGTTGACCCGGTAGCTTTTGATTGAGGAAGGCCAAGTGGCTTTGCTTTACTTCTAGCCCTTTTTTTGTTGTGCTCGGTTTGTACACTTGATCCGGTACAAAATTTGGTGTCTACAGAGAGCCCCCACTTTGATCGAGTCCGAATAGGACGACGGTCAAAGTAACATGAGATGTTGGCTGCTTGATGTCTGACTAGGATATGGATGCTGTCGGTGCTCTTTTATGTGGCGACCGGAAGATGGATGATGTCGGTGCTCTTTTATGTGGCGACCGAAAGGTGGATGCTGTCGATGCTCTTTTATGTGGCGACCGGAAGGTGGATGCTGTCGGTGCTCTTTTATGTGGCAATCGGAAGGCGGATGAAGGTCAGCGCTCTTTTAACGGTAGTTGGAAGATGATGTCCCGGTTTTCCCAGTGTTGGTGACGGCTCCCTGCACAGAAACCAAAGCAGAATGTCAGATCATTTTGAACAATGGCTGTAGATATAGAGAATTACCTGTCTGGAAGATTGATCTCAGCTGATCCGAACTCCCCTTCTCCTTTGTTTCTATCGTTGTCCCAATCTTTCCCGGTGTCGATGATGCCTTACGGATTTTCCCGAGGCGGATCGGATTTTCCCGATGTTGATGGTGCCTATGATTTTCCCGAGGTGAATAAGATTTTCCGATGTTGATGGTTCCCAGCGGATTTTTCCGAGTGGATCGGATTTTCCGATCTGATGATGCCCAACGAATTTTCCCGAGGCGGATTGGATTTTCCCGATGTTGATGATCAACGGATTTTCCCGATGTTGATGGTGCCCAACGAATTTTCCTGATGGAGATGATGCCCGACGGATTTTCTCGAGGCGGATCGGATTTTCCCGATGTTGATGATGGTGCCCAACGGATTTTCCCGAGGCGGATCAGATTTTCCCAATGTTGAAGATGCCCAACGGATTTTCCCGAGGCAGATCGGATTTTCGTGATGTTGATGATACCCAACGGATTTTCTCGATGCAGATGATGTCCAACGGATTTTCCCGAGGCGGATCGGATTTTCCTGATGTTGATGGTGTTCCCGAGGCGGATCGTATTTTCCTGATGTTGAAGATGCACAACAAATTTTCCCGAGGCAGATCGGATTTTCTCGATGTCGATGAAGTGATGAGGGCTTTTCGGATTTTCCCGACGTTGATGACGATGTCCATGAAGTGATGATGCTCAACGGATTTTCTTGAAGCTGATGACGCCCAATGGATTTTCCCGAGGCGGGTGATTGTGTCGGTGGCGTCCATGACAACTTTTGTTGCTTTGGCAGACTAGAAGATTGTCATGAGGATGATAGATAGAAGTCATCCAGAGTGTGATTAGAGATTTCTCTAATCTTGCTCTTAATGATTTGCATCCGAGCTTGAGTCTCTGTTAGAGATAACATTCTTTGATTCTCCCGCTATTGTCGATGAGTATGCATGCACTTGGTCTTCTAGAATCTAGACTGTTATGCACTAATGCAATGACTAGGATAATATGTATATGAACGGTGTTTTTATAATGCATGTGACTCAATATGCAAACAGCCCCCAATACCAAGACTAGAACGATGATTATACAATGAACTAGGGGTGGAAACGGTGCGGTGCGGTTTCGGTGCGCCGAAGTAGTGCACCGGACTAAACGATGTGCTAAAACCTTAAACCGGAACCGAATCACCCGGTTTTTAAAAACCGGTGCACCGGCTTTAACGGTGCAGTTTCACCGGTGAACCGGAACCGCATTAATTTCTATCAAACATCAAAAAATCTCTATTAAATAAAAAAAAAAAAGTACGGGCTACCCAACGCCGCCCGGCGCCCAGTGCCCAATGATTACTTAATATCTCTATTAATATCTAAAGGTTATTAAATTAAAAATATACTAATTTGAAATCCTAAAACCTAATTCCCCCCTCCCCAGTCCCCCTTACTCGACAGTCAGTGAGCAGCCCATAGGTCCAATAACTCCTAATGTTCTTTATTTTTTTTAACTAGTTAATTTACATTATTTTTGTATTAATTTTTGGGTAGAATTTTTTTTTAAACCAAAATTTATATATATATATATATATATATATATATATATATATATATATATATAAAATTATATTAACGGTTCGGTGCCGGTTCCCCGTCGGTGTGAATATCCCAAACCGGAACCGCCCCGTTTAGTATCCGGTTTTTCCGGTGCGGTGCACCGAATTTTAAGCTGGTTCGGTGTTGCCCGTTCCCGGTTTTTTATCCGGTTTCCGGTTCGGTGTGCCGGTTCCGGATTTTTCTTCCACCTCTACAATGAACGATATTTTACAATGCATGTGACTCAAATTGCAGACAGCCCCCAATACCAAGACTAGAACGATGATTCCCTAAGTGTCAGAGCAACTTGACATGTAATTTTAGGACAAGGCAAGATTGGTGAGGCTTGTGACGATGCCTGATGATGAAGGCATTGTCCTGGATGATTGTCTTGTCCTGTCCTCTTCCTTGGTTCATTGTGGAGATAGGTAGAGCACCTTCGCAGGTTATGTGATGGTTAGGGGAGCCCCCAGTTCAATTGAACTCTTCTCTTAAGTCAGATGATGTTTGTAATTAGCCATTGATGTGGCTGATTTCTTGTCCTTGATGGATGGGCCTCGCTCAGATCTGCTGAGAACGGGCCTCGAAATATCGAATCTCGCACTTGCACTAATGATTGAGTCAAAAAGCTTTGGTGGTATAGGAGGATGAAGAAGGTTGGCAAAAGAAAGGGTAAGTCTGATGATGGTCAGACGGGTTCATGAGGCACTTGGTAAAAAGGAGATAATGGTGGGTCGATGGTCGAATCTGGGTCTGTCATGATTGACAGATGACTATGTTTTAGCTAAGGCTTGATGGTTAGCAAGGGTTAAGTCACCTCATAGGAGAAGAGGTGAGGGAATGGTTGAGTTAGATTCGTGTCACAGTAGGAGAGGTGGTTGGCTATTTGGATGTGAAGGTGATCCAAGTCTGATGGAAAGAAGGTTGGGGAATTATGATGGTAGAGATGTGAAAGAACTTCAAAATTCAGGGTTTACTCTCCTTTTGCCTAACCTGCCCTGACGGGTTTTCAGGCTAGCCTCTCTTATTCTATCACTCTCATTTTTCCTAGCTCGGGGTTTCAAGGTAGCCTCTCTTGTTCTCTCACTCTCCTTTTGCCTAGCTCAGGGTTCCGAGCTAGCCTCTCTAATTTCTTTTTTCTCTCTCAAAGACCAAAATTTTGTGACAAAGAATGGTTCTTGAAGTGTAGTGGCCTGGCCTCAAAGAGGTTCTCCTACGTATCCGATGTAGAATCAGGCCAGTTGTAGCTCATAAGGTGCAGCTTCAAAGGATTGGTGCCTCGAGGAGGGCTTGGTGAGGTAGGCTTTGTGGATGGTTATGGATACCAAGGTATGATGATGATGTGAAGGCTTGGGGCGCAAAGCTTGAGAACAATTCGGGAGGTTTATGAACGGTTTTCGGTGTGCGTGACTATTAGCTCCGTCTCCAGTTTCTCAATCTTTTTTTTCTTCCTCTTCTTCTCTTTGTTTTTTTCTCTCTTTTTTCTCTTTTTTTTTTTGCTTCCTTATTCTTTTTTTTTGTTGGTATGTTTCGAGATATGCATGGCCCAAATGGGGTTTTACTCTCCTAGCACAGGTTTTTCCATACGCAAACAAAGTGCTTAAGGGACATGAGTGTCCTACCACTCATGCCGACCTATGTTGGTGGACCAACTAGGAACTCTCTCCTTTTTTTTCTTTTTTTTTTCTTTTTTGCTTTCTTCTCTTTTTCGACTTTCTTCTCCATGGGATTGACTCCTATCTGCCTTTCTGCTGATATTTGTCACAGCACACCTTCTGGCTTTGGGATAGATAGGGAGTGGTTACGAGGAGAATGACCGGGTTGGTCAAGGCTAAGGTTTTTCGAATGGTGACTGTTATGGGTGATGCAAAGAGGGATGATTGGTGAATGGGAACCTGGGATGAAGATGTAGATGATAAGGATAGATGTTGTGGGCGAATGGGAAGGTAACAGGTGATACGAATGCTAATGTGGGTGGTGAGGCGGTAACCCCCCTGTCCTAGGCATATTTTGTTCAGGTTGCTGTTCTAGGTGCATAGAGATGTCCACTTTCAAGAGACTGGTGGTTTTGGTCTTCTCTCTTTTTGCCCAACCTGCTTGATGAATGCAGACTGACTTCCCTCTTTTTTGTTTTTTTCTCTCTGTTTTCTTCAATTTTATTTTAAACCCTGAATTCGTAGGATGAACACTTGATGAATGGAAGGGTATGTGAGGGTGATGATAGACTTGGATGTGTCAGACTTGAGTGTTAAGGCTAATGAATGGGTGAAAGAGCTTTTTAACTCAAGTTAAGAATGCAAGCACGAGATTCTCAAACAATCAAATAGATGCATCTTATTGAATTCAAAAGACAAGCATATCAAAGATCGACTCAATGCCACCCCTAATTGACTCAGAAAACAGGATGCTCAACATAATTGGGATCCTAGCTAACTTCTCAATCCTCTTCATGCAGTATTGCCTTGCCTTATTGACTGCTCCTGTAGGCTTTCTGTGCTGCTTTTGGCTGAGGCGATTTCCCTGACCGGATCATACCCTCAATCTTATTCTTTAAGGTCCAGCACTTCTCGGTGTCATGTCTCTTACACCTATGATAGTTGCAGAATGCACTTTCATCCCAGCTTGGGTACTTCGTTTCTGGCTCTGGTCTTGGTAATGGTAACTCAATCAGGTTTTTTCTTAAGAGATGAGCCAAAGCATCAACGTAGGTGGTGTCAAGTAGGGGGTAATGGTCGTACGTTGGTTGGATTCCTGGCTGAATTACATTAGTCTCAGCGCTCTTAGAAGGGTGGCTAGGCGAACCAGTAGCCCTCCTATTAGGACTAGAATTCCTCCACCCTTGAGCGGCGGCCTTCTCATTGTTCATGGTTTCAAGTTGGACGCAAAGGTCCTTCAAGAAATCGAAGTCCTTGATCACATGGTATCCCAAGTGTCGTGCCCGGTTACCCTTGAGTCCCTGCTTAAATGTAATCAGTTGCAGGCGCAAAGGTATGGTTTCATTGATGTGAGATAACTTGGTGTGCCACCTTTCGAAATAGTCCAGGAAAGACTCGTCTTCCCTTTGCTTCATGGTAGTCAGGTTATCTACAATGGCCTGCTTCTTCTGGATGTGACTGCAATGGTTGATGAAAGCCTTAAACAAATCGTTTCAATCAGCCTTGTCTTAAGGTGACAGGGCATGGTACCATACTTTGGCTTCTCCATCTAGGGTGGATGGGAAGACTGTAGAGTACAGGTCAACATCAATCTTGTTAAGAGGTGCTAAGCGCATGAACTCCTCAATGTGGTGAGTGTGATTTTCAGATGGCTTGAACTTGATGTTGGGTACTTCAACTTTGTCGGTCGCCTTCATGATTGGGTGGATAGGCAAATGCACATCTGTGTACTTGTCAGCAAAGACCGGAACAGTGCTCATCATCTTGGTAATACTCTCAAGTTTTTGTTCCAATGCCTTGACAATAGAGTTTTCAGTGACTTTGGGAATCTCTGACGATACTTTGAACTTCCCTTTAAATGATCCTGAGCCCCCTAACTTATCCTCTGTAGGTATCTTGACAAGTTCGGGCTCAGATTCATACCCATGGACTATTATGACATCATCATCTCCCTCAGTGCACAGGCCCAGCTTCTCATTGGTCTTGCTGATGGCTTGTAGCATGCCATCCATCAATTGTTGTTGCTCAAGGAACCTCTTCCCAATTTTTTGCTCCTGTTCGAGGGAATTTGCAAAGACTAGGCCTTGCATTTTAGTGTAAAGATCCTCCAGCTGTTTCGAGATGTTGGCTTCAGCGCCTTGGACTGGGATCCCTTGGAATCGTTCCTCAGCCATAATTCGAGCTCTGGGTTGAATGATAGATGGGTCCCAACTTGGATTTAAAACCAACCGGTCGGTATGTGGATCTCTGATGCGGGCCCGAAATCAATCTCCTATCTTGCCTGTATGGAAATTCGTTAGTGACTCGATAATTACTCTGACACTTATTACCCGATGCATGCATGTCCTAAAAGACCTATATGAGACCGTAACAGACCTAATGCCTTCATGCTGACCAAAAGATGACTCACCCACTTCTTGGGAGTGCATGACCTAACTCTATATGGACCTAACAACAGAACATTATAAAGGGCCGAATAAATTCAAACATAGCGAGCTGGTCATAAGTTGGAAAGCACAAGTCAGTGTTTCTCAATTCGAATGGACCCAATCCACGGGCGGACCGTTTTAAGGTGAATCCCGTAACTTGGGCTGACGTGCTTTAGACAGCTTGAGCCATACTGGCTATTATGCGGACTAAGATAATGTTCAACAAGACCAAAAGCCTACACTTTTTTTTCTTTTTATTTTTTTTTCATTTACTCAAGGAAAATGGATATTGTAAAGGACTGAATAAAGCCAACAATAAGCGAGTTATAATTATTTTATAGGCTTAATTGGTAAATCCAATATGATTGGGCCTAACAACGGGTCAGCCATAAATGTGATGGACTTTATAATTAAATCTATAAATTAATTTACTCAAGCTTAGTGACTATTATGCAGTCTAAAGATGTTATCCATTAACTTTGTTGAGACTTTAGTCAAATTTTTTGGACCTTTATTAAGAGAACATTGTAAAGGATCATATAATATCATCAAAGGTGATTCGAGTTTTTTTTATTAATTAAAATAATCAACCTTTGTACATAAATGGGCCCGTCCACTGGGCTAGCCATAATGTCTTAAGGTTAATTGTTCTAATTAATAAATAATCTTCTTCTCAACCCAATGAATTTTATATAGACTAGAACGAAGCCTCTAAAATAAGGTCGACTCGAATAAAGAAAAGGGGAAGGGAAACACATATATTCACATAGCATACAACATGAAGGGTATTCTAAACCAAGGCTCTACATTCATGGATTACTATGGTTGGGATTGGATGAGATACCACATGTTCTCCCCTCGGTGCACTTCACCCATATAAGGTTTATGGGTAAAGTGTGTGAGGTGTTGCTCGTCGGACTTCAAGGAAGCCTCAGAGTATAATATGGGTAAGAGGAGAGACCAAATGTTTGGCCATGTAGAGTGCATCACACAAGTAGTGGCCGCTCGCTCTCGGGTAAAAATCCTAGGTTAATTCTAAACCGTCGCTTATGTACTCCCATGTCAAAAGACCCTTGCAGTAGCCTGGTATGCAAAATGCCTAAAAGAATAATAAAATTGTGAAATAAACAAACTTTCTCCCTTTTACCATTTCAAATCAACTCAAATTTTCAAATTTTACCCTCTTTTTAAATTTAAGTCCCCAGTGGAGTTTCCAATATGTAGGACCCCGGAAAAATCCTTTCTGAGTGCGCTACTTGGTGATCGGGAGCCGACTAAGGTTGCCCAATCCTTAAATAAGGATAATTTTATTTTATGAAATTCATTTTCAAGAAGAGACTTTTATTTATTTAATAATCAGTTTTTATTATTCACATGCTTGAAATTACATCAAATTAACTTGCAAATAATTTTACATAAAATTCGATTCAGATCCGGGCCATGGCCCAACAGAGAATTCTTTAGAAAATTCAAAGACCATGTGACCTTTGATAATTTCTATGACATTTTCTCTTGAGTAGATTCCGGATCGGAATATGGGAATATGTAAATTATTTTATAAATTCTTTTGACGTAATAAACATACATGTTGGATAATAAAAAGAGATTATATAAAAAAGAAAGAGTCGCCAGCCGATTTAAGAAAACCGACAAACCATAAATAATAAAAAATGACTCCGGTCTACGAACCCGAATTTTAAGTCCGGGGGTAAGGTTATGAATTCGAGAATTAAATAATTCTCGAATCCGCCTATTTAAAAGACAAACTCTACTAGAATCGAAGTTGCAATGAAATTGAGCGGGGAGAACTTTTAATAAATTTCGCAAATTTTATATTCCAAACTTGCAACACCAACATTAACAAATGGATAAAGTAAAAAAAAAAAAAATTAGAGAAGAGAGAAAACTTCAAGCCTTCCCAATACATTCATAATCTTCATTAGCAAAAGTCATTTACAAAATTTTAACAAGAGCTATTTATTGGGAGGGGTTTAAAACATAAATTTTGGATCGAGTCAAGGGTGTCGCTGGCGCGACGTAGGGTGTCGCGGTCGGGACATCGTGGCTTGGGCAAGGGGGCATCTCACGATGCATCGATCGCGTGCGACGCCCCCATCTCGACCATGACATAGTGATAGGTGCTCCAAGACTTCAGCGTGTTGTGGAGTGACTTCGGCGCGGTCGTGACTCGCTTCAAGGAAGATCTGTCAAGGTCATGATGAATATGTCGCGGGAGCAGCAATATTAATACCAGGAGGTGTCACGGTCGTGACAGGTGACTCACGATCATGACATGTTGCGGCCTCACAGAGAAGAAAAGAGGAAAAGGGCGCGGTCATGACCGGGAGATCACGCCACGACGCCTGCTTACTAGCCAAATCTCATTCCTAACGAGGTCACGGTGACCATGATGGTCACGCCCGCGACGCAGGCCGCCTTCCCTATCACCAGTAACACATTTATCAATCCTAACCAACGCCCACCGCCATTATTTATGTCAAGATGAAAAGGACACTCACCTATAGGGCGTCTCGGGCCATTCAAGGGAAGGCCCTGACTGTCTCATTCGGCCTCGGGTCCACCTTGAAATGGACACCACACCCGATTTGGAAACACATTTAATCGGGATTTCCAAGGGATGTTCGGGAGGGCTTAATGGCCATAAACTATGAGACTCGGACCTCACCTCGATATAGTTCATACTTTCCCTCTTGAAGTATAGTCGTCCACAACTCTTGAGGGCCAAATTGTAGGTTCTCTCTACAACTCGGTTGCCCGACATGTTTCTCCAGCGCTTCGGGCATGATGTTATTGAACTCGACATCATATCCATTGAAAGGGTGCCTACCATAAGGAAGGCGTTCTTCCGATAGCTTCTTCACTTCATCGCCATTCCCACAAGCGTCCGAACATTCTTCAAACCCCAACATGTAGCCATTCTCATTCTAGTAGAAATTGTTTGGAGGTTTTTGGGGTAAGGGAAAGGGAAAGGGACAAAGGGAGAGAAGAGGGAATTTTTGTGGTGCATGGTGACACTCTACCTCACATGGTTCACTACAAGGCAAAGACAAAGTCATAGGTAACTTGTCCTCACCATGAGCACACTTGACCCGTGTTTCTCTCACGTGAAGGTTCCTCTTCTAACATCCCACCCCATTTTTGATTTGATGTGGGGGGAGGGGGGTAAGGGAATCAATTTTATCTTCTTCCCATTATGCACAAAGGAGTAGGAGTTCTTGAGACTATCATGAGTAGCCCTCTTGTCAAATTGCCATGGGCGCCCTAAAAGAGCGTGACAAGTGCTCATAGGAACAATATAACACAAGATGGAATCGAAATACTTAGATCCAATAGAAAGATCAATGGAAACTTGTTTTGATACCTTTAGGACATCTTGATCGCCAATCCATTTAAGTGTCTAAGGAAGAGGGTGAGGGCATGTTGGGAGGTTGAGCTTCTCCACTAAGTTGGCTGAAGTAGCATTTGTGCAACTTCCTCCATTGATAATAAGATCTCTAACCTTGCCCCCAATAGTGCACTGAATGTGGAAAAGCAACTCCATTTGAGTCTCGTCAAGAGCAGATTCATTAGGATGTGAAAACCTCTCAAGACTAGTAACTCACCGGCGCCCATCTTAAGCTCGGCCTCATCTTCGCTAGATTCTACCTCATTGTGGTTGGCTTATCCTTCTTGGACCAATATAAGGTCCTCAACAATCTCTCACATCTCTTGTAGGGTCAAAGTTCTTCAAGTAAGGCACTCGGCTTGGAAGTGTCCACAGCCAAGGCATTTGAAGCATTTCTTGCCTTCCATCTTCGTTGGAAGATCCTTAGGGGAGGAAATGTGGCGCCTTTTCCTGTTTCGACCCTAGGCAATGGTGCAGACGTAAGAGCTTCAATAGGACTAGGAGTGGCCGGGTGATGTGTGTTTTTTACATATATGAGATCTTGGATTATTTGGACTTAATTTGAGTGATTTTAGATATGAAAGTATTATTTTTATACTCGAATTCTCCTATTTTATGCTTGGTTGGAGTTTGGTATAATTTTATAAAAAATTGGAGTAGTATTGATCAAATCAAGCTCAAAATCAAGTATGTGAAGTCCAAGAGGATCACAATTGGAGAAGAAATTCACCCCAAGGGCCCAAACTCAGGCCTAAATCATCAAAGGACAGCGTCTGGCATCAACACAGATGTGTTTTAGCCCAGCACGACCCGTTTCAGGGTCTAGAAGCTTCAAAAAGTTGTTCCAGTGAGCAACACGACCGGTGCTAAGGCAACATGGGTAGTGTCAGGGTCAACACAGACCGTGTTGACCTGGCACGGACCGTTTTAACCCTGTTTATGATGGAAATGGCGTTTTGAGAGGTGCTCCGCAAGTGTACGGGTGCAATGTAGTATCAAAGTCGTCTCTCAGGAACTTGTGTCAACTACGCACTAAACTAGTTCACTACAAAAAATGTTAGGTCGGCCAAATATTGGTATGAATAAGTGATTTAATAAAATAAACAAAGAAAACAACAAACTTTATATGTTTTACCAGAAAATTAGGGGAGTCCACTCTAGTCAGTCAACCAATTAATAAGCAATTCCAATGTGAAGTGGTGTTAGGATTATCGGGGTCTATAATCTTCCTAAGGCCTATCACAACAATCTTTCGATCCGATGTGAGTTGCAGTGACTAAACTAAACACCTATTCCTATGGCTATTTAATTCAATCAAAGATAAGAACTGATTATAACGCGACCTTAAGCATGAACCCATTATTTCTAATTGTTTTCTATGCCTATTCAATCTTCGTTTATCCAGTTCAAAATAACAATCTTTAGACCCGATATTAAGAATCTAAACCAAGTAAAAGATAGCTAATCAATTACTATGACAAACGAAACACGAAGATTAAATAACTGTATTAAAACCTAAAACTGAAATCACACTAATCAAGAAACATCGAGTTTATTTCCTAAACAATGAAACTAACTACTCATGATAATAAAATCTAGGAAAACAAATACGAAATCTGAATTGCAAAACATAATAAAAATAGAAAATAAACCGAACATCTGAGTCGTCGAATTCGATCTCTTCGTGTCACCCGATTCAATCTCCTTCTCCTCCTCTTCTATTCCTAATCTACTAGAACGGATCCCCGAAGGGAGGAAAATACAAAGAAAACCTAATACTAAAAGTTGATGGAATAATAACTTGAATAATTGATGCCCTCAAGTTGTGCGGCGACCTTTCTTTTATAAGATGGTAGGAAACGCTGACAGCATCAAAAAGGCGCCACCAGCGCTTCATGTTTCGTCGTGAATCATGATGTTCTGTCCCAGGAGCCGCTGGGGGGCAACGTAAACGCTGGTAAGGGGTTAAAGGACGCTGCTCTTTTGTCTTGGGCTGGCTGCGGTTGGGTTGGGCTTGCTCCCAATTTTTTTTCTTTTGGCCCATCTGCTCTTTCTCTTCTCTTTTCAATACTCTTCCCTTCATCTTTCCTTTTCTTTCTAATTTCCTTGATTTTACATGGATTTTCCTTCAAATCTGCAAAACTTACCGATCTCCAATCCAAGTGAAGAAATCACAGAATTTGATATGAAAATACAAGATAATATTACATAATTAACTAAAATATACAAGTTAAAGACCTAATAAATACTATAAAATACACACTTATCAAGTTTCCCCATGCTTAGCACTTGCTTGCCCTCAAGCAAGTCTGACTTAAGAACAGTAGGGAGAGAAGAAGGACTCAAACTAAAAAGAAAAGACTCAAGATAGAAAAAGGAAAAAGAAGTAAAAAGGGTTAGCGTTAGGGTTACAAATACAGTTAAACACCCCCTCAGGCTAACCAATCAAACACATTAATTCATCAAGCAAACACCAAGATCAGTCTGGAAGAGAACAAAACCAGTGCAAAAGAGATATAATGATGTTTTCAAAATCAGGGAAAGAGAACAAGCACTTCAAATGCGAAAAGCCACCAGCAGTCTTAAGATGAATGCAAATATGCGCGGTTGGTTATGGACGTAGGCTAACCTATGAGAAAACCTCACTTTTGGGTAAAGTGGAACACTCTAACTAACGAAATTTTTTTTTATTTAAGTGGGTTTCTCTCACTCGGACCAAAAGAAGCGACCTACCATAGGCTTGGTAAGAATCTTGCTCTCCATTGTTAATATGCAAATGCGCAAGTGACAATTAAGAGGACTTTTAGGGTTGTAACGAGGCTTGTGCTAGGGGAAAGGAGTGGTAAACTTTGGGTATGAGGAGCTTTAAAGAGCCATGCTTGGAATAAATTTCACCAAAAACCCGCTCTCAATTCACACTCTTGCCAAATGTAGGCAAGATACTCTCTTTACTCCCTCATTAAGATCAAACACCTCATCAAATTTCATAACCAAGTCACAAGCTTTCACAAATTTTAAATAAATCTCCTCAATCACCCTTTTTCGAATTCTTTTCTCTTTTTTTAAAAAAAAATTTCTGCTTCTCTTTTTAATGGGTGATCAAGGGAGAAGAAACACGAATGTATAAACTTAGCCCTGACCTAGGTTTATATCGGATGAACAACACTACCAATCATGCCAAAAATCTATAGAAATTGGGGAACATCATCATCCCAACTCATCAAAAGTACAAACACCTTCCATCTTTTCATTCCATTGATACTAACACCGGGCCAAACATCACCTCCAAAACAACGAACTCCCATAAACATCCAAGCAAGGCAAAGTGTAGGAATTGAATATGGCCAAGGCTTGTATTGTCAGGGTTTCATCACAAAAAAAGGAAATCAAAGGCTAGGCGGGGGTAATGAACGGTAGTAATAATATTATCAGGAAGGCTATTTGGCTATGTAGTTTAACAAATAAAGAAATGAATGCCTCATAACTTTTCCACGGCATGTAATGGAAAAGTGCAGTCTCAAACAAGATGCAAAACAAGTTCTAGAGGTGCAACTAGTGGTGGAGTCACTCAAGGAATAAAAGGATCGATAAATATGATCAATCTATACTTTTTGGCTATGTGGACTCACGGGATAGGGCTTAATCAACTAAATTTAACCCAAATATTTGCGGCACACATATTTCTGTAAATTTCATGGGTATCTTGATGTAAGGTAAATGATGAATTTTGGTAATATTTGGTAACTTTTGGTAACTTTCTATGGGTAAATTTGTGTTTTTGAAATAAAAGGAAAAAAATAAAAAAAACCTACTTTACACGTGTCATGTGATTTTCGGTAATTTTGGTAATTTTTGGTAATTTTCGGTAATTTATGGTAATTATTTACTTACCTAAATTAACCCATGAAATTTACAGGGCCGTCAATTAAAGCAGTTAAACACACCTTTAATAGCTTGTCTCAAAATTAGAAAGATTTGCAAACTCAATTTCAAAAACTTTTTTGTTCTCAACCAAATTTCTCAAGATAAAGCAAGACACACTGAAAGTCTAATTGGTTTACAAGTCATCACCGAAGGTGTTCCGGATTATTAATCCTAATCCTATCCTAATTTTTTTTGTTTTTCTTATCTTTTCTAATTTTTTTTGGACTTTTCCTAATTTTCTGATTTTTTTTGTGATTTTTCTAATTGTGATGCAAAACAAAGAAAAGGACAAATCGAAAAAAAAAACTAAGAAAAGAAAAGAAAAGAAAATGAAAATCTAGCATGCTCTAACTACTGCAACTATATGAATGCAAGGTTTTTCTAAAAAAATTAAGGGAAAAATTAAAAACAATAAAAAGACACACTAAAAACATGAAAACTCAAATAAAGAAAGCACACTAAAGGAAAAATAAGTATAAAAACACGGAAATTAAACTAAGAAATGAAAAAGAAAGACGGAAATAAAAGAAAAAAAAAAGAAAATCATGAAAATAAAAAAACCAATATACACAAAGTTGATATAGACCCCGGCCCCCACCCCAATGCTTAAACATAGCAGTGTCCTCAATGCTAAAGACAACAGTGGTATGGGAAGGGGCAGAGCAAAGGATCAGACATCCTCGCTCGGCGAAGATGGGGCGGTCGGATTTTGGGTAGGTGGTGAAGAGGACTGGTGGAACATGGCCTGTACGAGGCAGGAAAGGTTGGAGATAGACTCCTGTAGACGGGTATAGTTCACGTCGGATTGTTGTCGCATCTTGACTAGGTATGCTTGCATCTCGTCAAGCGGACGTTCGTTCCTAGTGACCACAAGTTGGAGGGCGTTGTAACGCGCCTCACGGTCAACGGGTGTCTGTTGGGGTTGGGGAGGTTGTTGGGGTTCGGGCGCAATGGGTGCATGAAGGATGGGAGAGAGCCAAAGAAGGTTAAGTTGCTCCCGGACTGATAAGTGGTCGTGGGGTAGGGGGTACCGGACATTGTTATGGTAGATCCATAATTAACGGTGCTCACTATAAGATAGACACATCCCGAAAGAACGACATTGCTCAGCGTCAAGGTATATGTTACCCCGAACACGGTCCTCGGATGCGGGGTTAGGTTGAAAACTGAAATAACGGGCGAGATGGGTAATATAACCTCCTATGGCAATCCATGCAGTGGAGTTTGGGATGCGTGATATGTGAGAGGCGAATAGGGCGGCAGGGTCCGCGACATTGCCGCCGTGAAGCGTGGCGTAAAATGTGTAGCAATCGGCCTTAGTGGCCTTATTTGAACTCCCAGGTCTCCCAAAGATGCCACAAGAGAGGATATGGTGTGTATACCTCAGTGCGGGGTTGCGAATTAGGGAAGAGGGTGTGCTACTAGGTCCTAATGGTCAAAACCCGATATGTCTCTAAAAAAGCCCACCCCGTCCCAGTTGTTAGGGATGGTCGACCGATGCGATTGATCCTCTCAGGGAAACCAAATATCCTAGCAAATTCATTCAGGGTCATTTGGCGAACTTCTCCTAACAATTGAAAACGAATTAATCCGTCCCGACCCTCAAGGGTAACCTCTACGGTACTCATGAACTCTAAAGTTAAAGACCTAAAGGTAAGCTCGTTAAGACAAGCCACCCTCGACAACTGTCCACGGTTCACAAGCCAAAGAACATCATCAAGCAGGCCACAATCACGTAGAAAGCGCACATGTAAATATTTAGTGGGGATGAGGTTGCATTTAGCTAGGGAGTCATACCTTCCTTAGTCGCTCCTACAAAATTGAATAGGTTGCTAAGTCTTGTGCCCCTTGAAACGGTCACCTTTGACTTCCCTTTTTCCGCGGCCGTGGCTTTCCGTTATCGGCTGCCCCGACTCCATCATCACCAGGATCACCAGCCGCAAAGCTTGGATTCTTCGTTCGCACCATCTGAACATTAATCAATATGAGTGTCTAAACATGATAATTGCAGACATGGAAAGCACCCCCATGCTTGCTTGATACTTAGAGGGTACAAAAACAAGCTCAAGCAAGCACTTAAAACAAAGTATAGTAGTCTTACTCAATCACCAACCACCTATAACTCCAAATGGAACCCAAATCTCATCACATTATGCTCATTACTAACAACGTCACATAATTCATGCACCAAAGCAACAAAGATGCGATTTTTAATCGAGTTATTACTCATCTTAGACAAGTCACTAGCATAAAAAATAAACTCAAGAAAGTTTCTCGATATCCTTAAGCAAGAACCATGGGGTATCAAAAAAATCCAACAAGTAGCTCGAGAATTTATGCACAAATACACCACAAATACTAGCGATTGACCATGAATGATAAAAGGAGAGTTATAACAATGTATAAACGATTCAAAGCAAATTTATAACAACCTTGCAACCATCAAAACTAGTGATTGACAATGAGAGGTAAAATGAAAAGTATAACAAAGTGTAGTAAGTTCAAGGCAAATTCACAACAAAATCGCAACCATCAATACTAGTGAACTACAATGTGTGAAAAATAGAAAGTTTTTAACAATGTACAACTAAGTTCATGGCAAATTTACAACAAAACTAAAACAATTAAAACTCCTCCAATCTTACCCATTACTTAACTAGCATTCAAAATTCAAAATTCTTTTTCCTCAAACACTCAACTCTACTACTCAAGAACAGGGTATAACCAGCTTCACACTCCCAAAACAGAGGTTCAACATATCCAACTCCAAATTTCATCACATTCTACATCAATAACAAGACATTGCTTCCAATTATGCATAACAATCAACAAGGATGTCAAACTTTCCAAATCAAACAACCTAAATATACTAGCTAGCATAAAAAATTACTCAAGTAAGGTGCACCAAACTATGAGCATGAACAATGGTGAATTTAAACAAAATTTCCAAGTATAACTCATAAAATTTTCCTAAACACACCAAGAAATACTAGCAAGTAACAATGGAGGTGAAAAATAAGTGATACCTAGAATTTGTTGAACACAAGAAGAAGTAGAGAATGCAAGTGACACTGTGTAGGAAAATTTCAATCTGAAAATTTGAAACTAAATGGAATCTGCGTGGTGTTGGGCGGAAAGCAGTGAAGAGGGGTGTGGGGGAGTGGCTTGGGTTTGCTGAAGAAGGAGAAAGGAGGTAGAAGAAGAAGAACTAAGAAGGAGGAAGAAGAAGAAGAGAGGAGGGAGCAGCAGGGGTGTTGCGGTCGAAGAAGAGAAGGAGCAAGTGGCCGAGTAATTTAGGGATTTTAAATTGAGAAAAAGAAAGGAACTTGATTTTATGAGGAACGATTGTTGGGCGCTGGCAGCAGTTTATGATTTTGCAATTTCTGCCCCCTCTGTGTTAGACGCTGCTAGTGTGTAATGAGACCCTCACCATCGTTTTTTTTCTTACTTGACGGTGCTTACCTTTGTTTTCATCCCTTCCCGTTTCTTTATCTCTTTAGTTCCCTTCATTTCTTACCTAAGGTAAAAAAAAAAATTCAATACTTGTTATAATTGAAAATTTATAAAATAAAACCACCAAGCATACTAATTATAATTAAGAAAAACTAAAGAGAAATCGAGAGTTCCAAAAAAATAAAATAACTATCATAAAAAATATAAGAACTCGGGAAAACTAGAATCGAAAATGAGGTTTAGAAAAAGAATCAAAGGGAAATTAAGAACTTTAAAAACTAAAATAAACTTAGTTAAAATGTTAGGATCGGGGCCATCGTGCACCACTATGGGCCACCCCAAAAGTCGCCCAAGCAATGTCACCATCGCCCTGCACGCCCAGACCACCGACCTCGTCTCCGACCACTGTCGCAATCGCCAGAAACCCCCACCAGCAACAGCCATACCCATGAAGGAGCAACGAGCAGGGCCTACACCCATCGCGACCACAGGCTGACACCAACGGTCTGACGCTATTTGCCGCCGCCCGACTTGCCAACGACCGGCCCAGTCCTTGCTAGTTGCGCCACCTAGCTAGCAAACCTTGGAGCTTGTATAATCCCTAACCCTAGTGTGTGTATTATTGATATTGTATATTTTTCTTGCAATTATTATTATTATTATTATTATTATGATTATTTGTATTATTGCATGTAAATCATATTGAAATAATTACAAATATTATGGAAATAGTTTCTGTAATTAAGGTGTTGTTTGTTGTATTTTTATTGTTAGTTTTGCTAATATATGATTATATCGGCATTATATGCTAAATCATGTTTAGGGTATAGTTACTGTTATTTTATGCATGAGTTAAGATTAGGTTGAATTGTTAAATCTGAGTTTATTGTTATAATTAATTTATGATGAACATTGTTGAGTTTCTAGATAGGGTTGTGTTTTAATCCTCAATTAATTTTACTTTTCTTAGTTAAATTTTGTGATTTTAGTCCATTTTATGAAATGTTTATAAGTTAAAGATTAGCTATACTTATTATTTATTCTCAAAGCTTAAAAGAGTATTTTACCACCTTTCCTACTGTTTTTGCTAGTTTAGAATATTTTATGTTAGTAAAGTTTGAACTTAGGTGTTATTACTATCGTGATTATGTTGTTATCATGTGTATATTACTATTTCGATTCTATCGGGTTTTTGTTATGCAAAGTTATGTTGTGATACCAAAAGAGCATTCAAACTCCTATTATTTTTATAAGTTTTATAATGTAATATGTGTAATAGAGTTTCAAACTTTATGTATTTATATTATTTGATGTTATTAGTACGTGCTTATGTGATTATTATGTTATTATCGAATTTTCTTTACTTAAAAAGGTTTCATTTTGATTATAATTTGTGGTAGTTAGGCCTTTGCTGTTTTCTTATGTTTTTATGAAATTTAGATGTTCAAAGTTTAGTTTTATTTTGATTATTAGGTTGAGTTTTAGGCTTATGTGATTAATTGGGAATAAATGTGTTTATTTGGGAAATATTGTGTTAGTTAGGTTGTTAGAGTTGGCCTTGATTGTGTTAGAAGGTTAAAGAGGTGTCTTTTAACCTTGGTTAGATGTTTAGGTGTCTAAGTTGGAGTCTCGAGTTGAGTTGATTACTGTTAAGGTTTGAAATATGAAATAAAATTAAATTGATAACGGGACATATTTGTTGGGTCATAATAGAACGTCCACCATAAATTGTGTAATCGAGCTTTAACGTAGCCGTTCAATCTTGAAGTTCCCTAAGATGTTAGCTTTCATAAGAATTTATGAATCGGGCTTTCGAGGTGTATAATTCGAGTTATGACCCAATTACCTGATCACATAGGTCAAAACTAGACCAGATTGACTAATTGAGTATTGGCTATGTTTGGGACCTTTAGAGTGTGTTTTAGGTCTCAGAGTCAATATGAGAGTTTTAGTAGGCATCCCGAGGTTTCCAGAAAGTCTAGAGTCAAGTTCGTGGGGTGTCGAGAAGTTAAGTTATGGTCTTTAGAATGCAAGTATAGTAATATGCCGAGTTTCTTTAATTGTTTTGAATGTGTTAATGTTATGCTATTTTAGTTGAAATGTATTATGTAATCAAATGTGTTAATTCATGAATGATGAGAAATTTATAGTGTTGTAGGGTGAGGTTAAGTAGAAGGTAGTGTATACTAACTTCGAGAGCACGTGATTGATTATAGAATTTATTCTATTTATAGGCACGATCTAGAACTCAACGTTTTAGTGAGCTCAAGTGTGTTCGTTGAAGTGAATTGAAGATATCCAGGTAATGTCTATGCCTAATCCCCATTGGGATGCTCTTTAATTGTTTTGTGGTTTTAATCTATTTTATGAAGCATGCATCCCGCAGGGAATTTTCTGTGAAATTGGACTATCTTATTTGGATGTCTGTGTTTCATTTTTTGAGTTGAGTAAAATGTGACAGTCTTTTAAACTCTACCTTTTATTTATGTCGGCTTTGGAAAACTGGGTTGAGTTTTGTTTAAAGTGTGACGATTGAGATTCATAAGATACTAATAATCAAAGTGAAACCATAAGTGGGTTGCGGGCAATGACCCAAAGACCATGATTTGTTCCTGCAGGGGAGTTATCAAGAGATCGGGGGAGGCCCCGATATATTTATGAGATTGAGTATGCACATGTGTGATTTTGTTTCTGGGTGACCATCCATGTTTTGATTATGAGGATTCGAGATCATATTCTGGTTATGAGATTGTGATTATGATTATGATATTCTGGGGATAAGCAAATCTAGTTCGCATAATAAAATTCTGAATTGTTTTCTGATGAAAGGATTACTCTGTATTATGATATCTGATATTTGATTTTGAGATTGAAAGTTGGTTGAGATTTTTGGAACGTTGTGATTCCTGAGTTGAAAGGTTATTTGATAATTTTCTTAGTTCTGTTATTTATGAACCTTGTTGTTTTGGAATGAAAGTAAATGGTTTGCGAAAAGATTTGACTTGTTCACTTCTCCCCCTAAATGAATTGAAATGAATTTTAATATATTTTGATAGTTAGGGGTAGACATTATTGAGTCTTTCTCATGTTTTAGATGTTTTGTTTTCAGGTGGAGAGTTCTGTGATGGGAATGAGAACTAGAAGAGAGGACAATAGTTTTGAAGTTAGAGGTTTTGAGAATAAAGTTTAGTTTATGTTTTAGAATTGAAGTTAGTTAATATTTAGTTTGTGTTATCTCTCGAATTTGAAATTTCTTTCATTTGATTAAATTAAAGTAACAGACTAACAATTATCGTTTGTTAGTTTCTTTTCACTCTTGCTTTGTATTCCTGTGTGGATACGACAGTAACAACCAAATAAAAAGAAAAAAATGAGACTTTCGTTATTAACGTTAGTCAATGTTTGACTTTTTCATAAATGAATTTTCAGGACGTTACACGGTTAATGTTTCAATTTGATTATTAATGACTTATGAATTCTCTCTCATTCATCAGAGTTTAATAGAACCAACCCAATTCCCGAAATTGCAGAATAAACAAAACTCAACACAAGTGTTCTATTTTTACTCCAATCAAAATGAACTCAAAGCAACTTGAAAATCAGAACAGTTCAGATTTTACCAAAAAAATCCCCGACCTGATGCATGCCTCAGAAAATAGATCAAAATCACCCAAACAAAAAAAGGTGCATCCCAATGGGGGATAAAGGTATAAATGTTGCCTATAATGTTTCAGCTTCCTTGTAATTGAGCTCAACTAATGTGACTAACCTAACTTGAACTTATAAATAGATAGGTTCCAATTAATATGAGACTTAAAGGTCAGTACATGCAGTTTCTAACCTTTCACTACCCAAAGAAACATAAAAGATTCTAACTTATAAAGGATACCCAGTTTAAAAGGTTACACAACACTTTTTTTTTATAATTTTCCTTTTTAAACTTAATTAATTAAAGTTGAATAGAACAATAAGTCTGACTTCGAGAGGCAATAACTTTACTTCCCAATACCCTATGAAGATGATATATAATTCGGGAAGCCTCAAAGAATCCTCTATAATTTATATGTTGACCACAAAAATGAAATCAAACCCAAAGGGGTTCAAAAACAGCAAAAACATGAAAACTAGTCCCATTTTGACTTGTTAGTAAAATGTCTGTAACTTGGTCCACAATTATCAAACACCTAAATTCCAAAGCCCTACGAAAGCTAACATCTCTAAATACCTCCAAACCAAAGCTTCCAATTTAATTCAACCGATACCAATTATAGTGAATTTGTAAAGTCGCCCTAACAAAACTGCCCAGATCAAATATTCATATTTTATCTTGATAATAACCCAACCTTAAGCACCAAGATTCCAACTTTTGGCTTCTATTCTTATTAATAAACATGCTAGGTCATACACGACACTCCAACACCACTTTAGTTACCATTAATCCTAATCTAAAATTAGTAACACAACCCAAAGGCAAGGACTTTACATTAAACTCCACAATAACACAACTTTCATACAAAAAAGATAAAAACTTTAACTAGTAAAACATGCAAACAATTTAAAAGACTCAACCTTTAATAATCAAAATATAGTCATAATAATAGAAATACTAGTCACACTATGTCTCAAACTTAATAATAATATAATATAGATACTCAAAATAATGAACTTTTCTCACATAAACTTAATGAATAACCCAATTAAGCATGAAAACAAAATTAAAACTCTTAAAGATGCAAACTTTATCTCATTAAACTCCTACCAAACACTTTTAACATTAAAACCAAGCAATTTGTATCAAAAAATAACACCTACTTAAAAACCCGATATGAGAAATTTATAATAAGCAAATGAGCTTGTACCTCAAGTGGTATGAGGGTGGGAGGTTTTTTCTCCCCACCAGGGCTCAATTCCTAGTGACCACCATTTCATTGGTAGAAATTGTTGGTGCACTTAGGAGGCTCCTTAAGGAGTCTCATAATGGTCTAGCTTTTCCCCATTGAGCTGATAGGTTTATTGGGCTCTCCCAGAGATAAGGGACTAAGTAGATGACTCAACATACCAATGTTAAAAAAGAAAAAGAAACTTGTAATTAAACTTCCATGAAAAATAACTGGGGTTTTAAGATTTGACTAACAAAGGAGAGGTGGTGGTTGGTCTCGGTGGTGGCGACGACAATAAGGGACGGTGACAACAGAAGGTGCACAACAATAGAGGCGACGACAACGTGGGTATCGCGGCAGGTGGCGTTGGGCAGTAACAGAAGCAATTCGAGGTGGCTTGGGTCCCGGCTGGCAGCTCTTGGAGATGACAGTCGATGGTGCTTGGCAGGGAGGGTGGACGTGCGGGAGAGAGAGGGAGTACATATTTGGGGAGAGTTATCATGAGGATTAGGGTTACACTCTAAGAGACTATTTAGGTATATTAGGGAAAATAATAAAGGACAACAACAACAACAACGTAACGACGACAACAACAACAACAATATCATTAGGTTTTTGAAATATTTAAAAAAAGCCAAGGAGCAAAATAATTGTCAGCTAATAATTAAGTAATTTACACCCATTATAAATTCTAGCTAACACGTAAAATTTTGTAATGCTTCAAGCCAGGTGATCAATTTGTAAAAGTCACAATTCCTAACCTCGCCAAATACAAGCAGCAATGAGATGGAGGGGTTAAAAATTATCTTTGGATATGAAGAAACGGAGGCCTTTGATAAATATTTAGGAGTCCCACCTGCATTGGGGAAGAATAAAATTTCTCAATTGGGATTCATGATGGATGGCATTAGAAAGAAGATTCAATCTTGGAAGGCTGCACATTTATCGCCAGGGGGAAGACTTGTCCTCATCAATGCAGTTCTCATGACCCTCAATCAACATATTCTCTCGATTTATAAGGTTCCATTGTATATAGCTCGGAAGATAGATGCATTGATTGTAGATTTCTTTTGGTGGTGTAGTACAGGAGAGAAAGGTAAACATTGATTAGGAAGGACTTCTTGTATGGTCCGAAGGGGATGGGTGGCCTGGGTGTACGAAGGGTAGACCTTTTGAATGATGCAATGCTGATGAAACAGTCCATGAAACTGGCTAACAATCAAGAGTGCTTACTGGCACAGATTTATAAAGCGAAATAAAAGGTAGCATCACCAGTATTGGGAACATGAGGTAATTGGAAAGCAGCCTCTTGGGGATGGAAAGGGTTGACCAAGGCCACTCACAATCTAAACAGAGGCTTGGGAGTCCAGGTGGGGAATGGGAGATCTGCGCTTATTAAAGAGGATAGGTGGACGATGAAGGAGCTTGAATGGAGCAAAACAGTCAACCCAAGTGATTGGGAGGGACGAACACTAGACAACCTAATGTTGGTTAACCAACAAAAGTGGAACGCACCGTTGATACGACAGCTCTTTAAGCCATCGTCGGCGGTGGACATTCTGGCAATTGCATTGAGGGACGACAGTAGTGGGGACAAGGTCGTATGGTGGGCTTCAAAAAGTGGGGAGTATAAGGTGAAGGATGGCTATTGGGAGGGATTGAGGATACTAGAGGAGCAAAAGGATGCGTCCCTCCGCGTGTTTCAATCCGCCACTAATGACAAAATCTGGAAATATCTTTGGGCGATGGAAATCCCTTTGAGATGGAAAATTCTCTTTTGGAAAGTCTTCTGGAATGCACTTCCAACAGATGATAATAGGAAGAAATGGAAGGAGGAATCGCCTAACAACTGCCCTTTCTGTGGACTGGAAGAAGAATTAGTTGAGCATATATTTAGAACATGTGTTTTACTAACATTTTGTGGTTTGCAGGTGAGTTAGGGACTAAGGATGCCCAGAATACATTGATCAAGACCAGCCACTGGTTGTTGAATTGGCTGCGATATTTGATAAAGATTGATGGAATCAAAGGGAAGGCTGCAAAAACTTTCATAGCAACCCTTTGGGTGGTGTGGCTCTGCAGAAACAAGGGGGTCTTCAACAATTGGAGGGCTCAACTTTTAGAAGCCATTCACATGATGAGGTCGGAGTCGAAAGGTATTGAGCAGACAAAGGGAGGGGTCAAGGATTCTACAACTTATCATGCAAAGAACAATCCAAACTGTCCAAGGTTCGGCAGCAAGACACCTTCAGATGTCTCTGATGATCCATTGGAGGACATTTACATTTGTGATGGGGCATGATGTGCTAGATCGTGGAAGGTTGGGTTTGCATGGGTAGGAATCAAAAGCTGAATCATGAGGCTATTCCTTGTTTTGCATCTTCAGCAACGCAAGTCGAGTTATTGTCGATTGAAGCAGCCCTTCAACATGCAACAGATAATGGGCGAAGGCGAATTGAAGTTCATTCTGATTCTACGACGGCGATTGAGATGATTCTCATTGGGAAGCCATCGGAGAAGAACTGTGCTACAATTTTAAATGATTGCCTCGTGTTAAAATCTAAGTTAGATGTTTGTTTTGTTAAAAGAGTAAATTGTAGATTAGTTGGGGAGACCCATAGTCTAGCTACAGGAGCTAGAAAAAGGGTTATCTCAACTAGTGTGTAATGTTCAATGGATTGTTTGCCAAAAAAAAAAAAAAAAAAGCTAACACGTTAAATTACTTCTATGCCCCCTGTATAGCTAGCCTTGTTAGTCACTCAACGATTCTATGAGCTTAAGTGTTAACATATTATTTTATCAAAGTTAAACAAAATTAGAACATAATTTAACAAAGCAAACGATGAACATGTTAAATGTTTCATGGTTTTACAATAACAAATTCAAATAGAACTCAATTAAAAAAAAACCAAAATTTTCACATCAAACAAGTGGGGCCCGAGTTGACACTCTATTTTGCGGGTTTTCGGATTCGATTTATTTCGAGTTCAAATCGAGAAAATTATGTTCAAAATAGCACAAATTTTGGGGAGATTCGAGTTGGACTACTAGATTTAGTCAATTACTCAAATTTTTACAAATATTAGACTATATACAATAGCATTTTAGTTTTTGTAATGCAAATGGAATTTTCCCTCCTTATCACACATCATTTCTATTTTCTGAAACTCTATTTCATTTTTTATATAACAATGAAAACTAATTCCTTTTTTTTCGCTTTAAATAATTTAAACTAAAAATATTTTTCAAACAGAAACTAAATTATCCCATAATTTGTTAAAAAGGAATGTCAATGATTGTGAGTTTAGGAAGGGAGCCCCCCAAGAAATTACACTCATATAAACTCTATTTCCTGGCACAAGTTCCAATGCAAAAGTGTCTTAAGCGTCAACAAATAGTAAATTTTAAAAAAAGTTTAATTCGTTTTTTAAAGAAAAAAAGGGGGGCAAAACTCGTGCAAATTATTAGGTGCTCCAGGAGCACGTGCTCCAGATTCTACAATTGTTCACTCATATGTATTAGATTGATCACTCTGATTATTATGATTGTTCACTCTGATTCATATGATTGTTCACTCACAAGTATCTGGAGCACATGCTCCGGGTGCATGTAATATACTCCGCAAAACTCGTAAGGGAGAAAGGGGCCACTATTTCTGGCCTTGCTTCACTGCGGGCATGCACATCCAGATTTTTCACGAGGCTCCAATCAAAACACACGAACGACGAGACAGAAAATCTGGCAAATTAGAATGGCATTCTCGAGCTTGGCTCCATTGCACAAGGTTCAAGACTCCCTGATTTTCGTCCTCTCAATTTAAATCTCAACCGAAATAACCCATTTGAAATCTTCATCTTTTGGTTCCATTCTCAATCTGTGGACAATTTTGCTGGTGCAGGTGGGTCGAATTGTTTGCAAAAAGAGAGAGAGAGAGAAAGAGATAATTTCCCTTATACAGTCATTGAAATCACACCTCCACCCAAACACCTTGGCGTCCGTTGCTTCCCTTCCGTAAGTCCCCATTTACCCATTTCTATTCATAATTCATCGGGCTTCTAAGTTTCATAATTCTCTTAGTTTACCACAAATTGTAGAGGTTGGTTAGGATGAAAGCATGAGTTTCTATGTGGGTATCTATGCGATGGGTTCTCAACTATCTTGGCTGTATTGCCACGAAGAAATGCAGGAACGAGTGCTTATGGGTGAATTATTTTAGTTACTGGGTGAATTATTTTAGTTACTAGGTTCATTCATGCCGGAAAATTCACTATTTATGCTCCTTTACTTGACTTTATTTCCTTATACCAAGCAAGCCAAGCACTTAACTGACTTGTTCTTACATTTGTCAAAGTTTGTAAATTGTAGCTTTCTGTTCATCGAAATATTCTACAACAATTATTATATTTAATCCTGATGATTTATTCATTCATGGGCATATAGTGATCTGATAAGTATTTCTTAGATTTGTGCACTTAGTTGCTTTCGCTATCTTTGTACACTTTCTTTTGCCTGTATTTTTATTTTGCGATTCAGCAAACTAGTGATTCTTGAGCCATGTAATCATTAAGTATCCCTAGATTTCAAAGATTGTAATTACCATTTAGATATCTTGATTTGTCTATTAATTCTCAAAGGCTCACCAACTGGGACTATAATATATTTGTTGAGAAGATGGTGCCTAGAATCAGATGTCCAGTTGATAAGTCTTCTGATGCAAGGGATGCCATATTGATACAGTTCTGTTTTGTGTCATTGCTTGATGTTGGTCAGAGGTGAGTAATACAATTACAAATTTATAGTAATTCCTAGCGCTTAGCAGAACCTTGCTTCTTGAAGAAATTAGGTGAATGTGAAGGAAAATTAGAGAGCTATGAATTTCTGTCTATTTCTCCTCTCATCTGTTTCTGCAGTACATGTCTCTATTTATACATAACTCTTGTAAGACTCATACTTCTACTGTTATCACAGAGGCAGTCCTAGACTGATGAGAAATCTGAAACAGTGAAACACATCATATTCTAGGTATACAAAACCGATGAGGACTCTACTCCTGTTAATACTCTCCCTCAAGTTGGACCGAATAATGCCCAACTTGGCCTTCAATTATTGAAAATTCATCTCTTCCAAGAGCCTTTTTAAGTATATCGGCAGGTTGATCATTGGTATGAATTTTAAATAAATTCAACAAACCACTTCTACCTTTTCGGGAACAAAATGATAATTAATCTCTATATGTTTCGTCCTTTTGTGATATACTGGATTGGAGGCAATATGCAAGGCTGCTTGATTGTCACAGAACAACTTCATAGATTCCGTAGGAGAAAACCCATAACACTTAGAAATGTTCGTTGCCAGACGAGTTCACACGTAGTTGTAGCCATTGATCTGTACTCAACTTTTGTAGAAGAGCGGGATATGCTAGCCTGCTTCTTAGTTTTCCAAGATACAGGAGCTCCTCCAAGAGTGACATGCCCTGTTAAAGATGTTCTTGTAGTAGGACAGGTCCCCTAATTAGTGTCACAATAGGCAAGTAATTGTAGGTTAGATTCTCTAGGTAATAGAATTCCTTGCCCAGGTGAACCTTTAATGTAGCAAACCACCCTTGTTGCTACTTCCATGTGCTCTTCCTTGGGATTTTGCATAAATTGAGAAAGAATATGAACTACAATGTTAGGTCAGGTCTAGTGATGGTGAGATAGATCAATCTTCCAACAAGCCTCCTGTAGGAGGTTGGATCTTGCAACTCCTTTCCTTGTGCGAGGGAAAGCTTGTGGTTTTGCTCCATGGGGAAATCTATATGTTTTGCACCCAGAAGTTCACATTCATTAATTATCTCCAACGCATACTTTCTTTGACATAGGAGAATGCCCTTCTGCCCTTGTGCCACCTCAAGGCCAAAAACCTACTTTAAAGGACCCAAGTCCTTTATAGTGAAACACTCATCCAGATAGGTTTTAAATTTTTGACACTCTGGAGCATGATTGGTGGCTAGAATGATATCATCAATATAGACTAGAAACGCCATAAACACCCCTCTCTTTCGATAAGTAAAGAGGGAATACTCGACATAGGACTTGACAAAATCATATTCACAAAGCTTAGAAGGCAGTTTTGCAAACCATTGCCTAAGGGCTTGCTTCAGTGCAAAAAGAGATTTTCGTAGTCTGCAGACCTTATCAGGTGTAGAAGCATGATATCTTGGTGGTAGTTTCCTGTAGACCTCTTCAAGAAGATCCCCATGCAAGAAGGCGTTGTTTACATCCAACTGATGTAGCTCCCAACCCTTTGCTACAACAACTGAGAGAAAACAATGAATACTCATCATTTTTGCTACTGATGCAATAGTTTGATCATAATCAATACCTTCTTCTTGATGGTCTCCAGGAATCACTAATCTTGCTTTGTATCTCTGAACAGAGTCGTTTGCATTATACTTCACTTGATAAACCCATTTACATCCGATTGGCCTTTTTCCTGGAGGAAGATCAACTACATCCCAGATACCTATTTTATGCAAGGCCTTCACCTCTTCAGTCATAGCTTCTCTCCACTTACTGTCTTTCACAACTTCATAGAAAAATCTATGTTCATCAACCTTCATAATGCTCCTCAAAGAATTTTTATGAGGAGAGAACTTAACACAACTTACATAATTATGTTATGGGTAGGGTGTAATTGAGGACTCCTTTTGATAAGGCAAGTTCGCATAGACGGGGTCTTTAATATTGACATTGTAGCAAATATAGTCATTTAGTCAAGTCGTTGGGCGTCGCATTCGTTCAGATTGTCTGGGACTCGGAGCAGTAGGCTATGGCATTTGAACATGTTGTGTTTCAATTGCAGGCGCATGCTCTTGCTCTTGTTGTGGGGTAGTTTCAGGTGAGCCCAACATATTTGGCATCTTGGATGACCTACAATTGTTCTCTCCCCTTGAAGCGTTGTGCCCATGGTTAACAATTTCCCCATGATTTTCTTCAACACGGTCAGCCCTTATGCCATCCTCTTCATCTGTCTGCTTCCCTTGACCCACCGCACACTGAAGGCCTTCTTGCACAAAATTATCCCAAATATGATTCTCATTCCAAGTTTGTGTGAGGGAATTGTTTTCTTGGACATGTTTATCCTTTCCTTCAAAAGGTAACACACCTTCAACAAACTTCACATCCTGACTCTAAAAAAATTCTTGGGTCTCCAAATCATATAACTTCCATCCTTTCTTTTCAGGGGGATAACCAACAAACATACACTTACGACTATGAGGTGCAAATTTATCATTCGTTTTGCACTGAGTAAAATGTGATCGTAATTCGATTTTTCATCAAACATCAGCTCATACGGGGTCTTTCCTTTTAGCAGCTTGCTAGGGGTACGATTAATTAAATATGCAGCCGTTCTGATGTACTCCCCCCAAATTGCCTTGAAAACGTAGAGCTCTAGCAACATTCAAGAAATGTCTTTGTTTTCTCTCAACTCTTTCATTTTGTTAAGGAGTGTTAATACAACTAGTTTGATGAAAAGTACCCCTTTCAGCATAAAACTCCTGCATTACCCTTGACTTAAGTTCCAAGTCACTGCCACTTTTAACCACTTTAACAAATTTTCCAAATTGATTTTGCACCAATATAATGAAATTCTTTAAACGTGTTTTTTGGTTTCACTTATATCACTCATCAAATATTACCACTCACTTCAACAAAAAGATCGATAATGGTAAGAAAGTAGTGAGCACCACACGAGGTAGAGGTTCTATACGACCCTCATATGTCCACATGGATAACGTCAAACAAACACTTTGCTTTATTTTCACTAGCAATAAAATTATTCTAGTCTGCTTTGCTCTAAAACAAATGTCACGACCTTCATCAATTACACTAACTAAACCTTGTAAGGATCTATCCAAAAGTTGCACTACTTCCTTTGAGGGATGCCCTAGTCTGTGATGCCAAAGACTTTCGGTGCAAACTACTTAAGTCCCGATCTCTCCTTGATGCCTTTTGTGGAAATAGACCCCGTCATGCTGCTTACCCGTACCAATCGAAATCCTCGAGGTGCAGTCTTGCAAGATACATGAATGTTCGTCAAACAAGAATGTGCAGTCCAAATCCTTACATAAATGACAGACTGAAACTAGATTACAATGCAAGGAAGGAACAAAGAAAGTGCAATCTAGCAACAAATTGTTTTCTAGTAACACTTTTCCCTGATTATTTGCCACCGTCTTTGCTTCGTTGGGCAAATCAACCATTATAGACTGTGTATTTTCCACATCTCTCAAGCGTGTTCTATATTCAATCATGTGAGATAAAGCACTACTATCAATTAGCCATAGTTATTTTGGGTTACCTGTCGAAGTCTCTCCAGCTTTGGGTTGCTCAATCATATGCAAAATCTTCTGGAGCTGATCAGATGTAAAATCAATTAGTGGCTAGCCCATTACTGACAGGCCCACTTGAATTGTTAGAAGAGCCTGGAGCTCCATATGGCGACCTTCCCATTTCTGTTTTCCCTCTCACTGCCATTGCTTGAGGTGTGCCATCTGTAGATCCGAAACCAGTTGCTTCGCTGTTTGAGCTGAGACCGTCGGTCAATGCTACAACAGTCCCTTGCTAGGTTCGATCGAATCATTGTCCTCCCCCTGTCTGACCAGTCAACCACCACGACCACATCCATTCTGGGTTCTTCCACCACATCCGCCGCTGCGATTACTGCAATTGGTTGGGTAACCTATCAACTCAAAACATCCTGCTGCGTCGTGCCCGTATTTTCCACAATGACTGCAGGTGGGTCTCTCTATGCGCGCATCTCGCCGGGCTCCACCCGAGAAGGTCGCTGCAACTTCTTTCACCTCACGCCTTCTGAGCACCTTTTGATGTTCCTCTTCTTGTTGGACAAAATTGAAAATTTTCTTCAAAGAAGGGGATCCGTGGCTAGAAATTGACTCCTCAGGCTTTAATATTTGACATCATTCAGACCCATAAGGAATTGATGCGTCCGATCCTTTTCCAGAAGAGCCAGCAAATGACCTTCAAGGTTGCAGGTGCACTTCCCTCACTTGCAACTTAGGTGTGTCCTTATAATTGTTCAACTCCATCTACATGCTTCATAATTTTGCATAGAATTCTCCTGCCTCAAGAGTCCTTTCCTTGCAAGAAGATATACCCTCCTTTAGCTGATGAATTTTTGGGGTATTGGCTGCTGAGTACCTTCTGTTTAAGTCGTCCCATAGGACCTTTGCTGATTCAGTATAGGGAAGTGTGGAGTGTAGTCTCGGATCTATTGAGTTTTGCATCCACATGTAGATTATTGAGTTTACATGTTCCCAAGCATCCAATTCTTCTCCTTCTTTGGTCGGTTTGCTGATTCTCCCATCAATGAACTTGATTTTGTTCTTAGCCTTCAAGGTTGTTTGTACAGACCTCTTATAGGTCTTGAAATTACTTCCGTTGAAGAATATGGAAGTTATAGATGTTCCTGAACTCTTCGAGGGATGAAGACAATATGGTGAATATGAGGTAATAACGAAGGGTTTGGGTTGAGGTGGCTTCTCCTCATCCCCATCGTTCTTGGGCTTCTCATGGTCCCTCATGCTTGTATTTCAGAAGTTAGAAACCAAGCTCTGGTACCATGAAAAAATTAGGTGAATGTGAAGGAAAATTAGAGAGCTATGAATTTCTGTCTATTTCTCCACTCATCTGTTTTTGTAGTACATGTCTCTATTTATACATAACTCTTGTAAGACTCATACTCTTGCTAGGTCTTATCACAGAGGCAGTCCTAGATTGACAAGAAATTCTAAACAGTGAAACACATAATATTCCAAGTATACGAAATAGATTAGGACTCCACTCCTGTTAATACTTCTCATGCCTACCATTGACCTTTTTATGTAAAATTTTTCATTTGCTTGCATGGTGTAAAAGTTAGCTTCATCTCTCTCACCCTCCCTAAGCTTATCTTGCTTTTTGTATTCATGCTAGACTTTGCAAAACTTAGTCTTCACATTGTCTGACCCAAAGTACTGGGATTGCCAACTCACTAACACTTGAATTGGGTAAACCCAAATATGACCCAAACAAATGTTTGGAAGAGGCTGCTGAATCTGGGAGACTGGCATCAAGGAATGGCTGGGATTCCATTACTCGGAGATGTTTGAATCAAGCTATCACTAATCTGTTCTTTATTTATTTATTTTTAATATATGTATCTTCTCACAGAACTTTCAGTGTGGCGAGAGCATGACAATTGAAGGACAAGATTACACAATCTCATCTGTAACGCATCGATACCAACTTCGGAAGGGAAAGTATGAGCCTAGTGAGAAGAGACTTGATGTACTCTCACAAGGGAGATACATACTCAACTTGTATCTTCAAGATTTGTTTGAAAAATCTTGATTCCTTCAAAACCACACTTGTATAAGAAAGTTGTTTTCACTTGCTGTTAATTCAAACCATATTTGTTGGTATAGTGGTTCTTTGTTTTCGCTGTACCTGTCTTCCTTTTGTTTTCTTTGGTTCACTAGGAATCAATGGATAGACAGATCATATGTCTATATTGATTGGTTTAATTTGGACCAACTATCAAGAGGTATATGATGATTGTCTGTGAGTTTTGTGATTGAAGAAACCAGAAGAGTGAAAAAAAGTTACAACTGCCTTAACAATTACGTCTGTCTATTGCCTTTGGCTGATTTTCACTTAGCTGGTTTAATGACAGTAGAGTGGAATCAGCTATGATCAAGGCGATGGTGATAGTAGAATGAAGTTCTCTATAACGCCTATATGAGTAGGACTAGTAGAGTAAAACCTACTAAAATAAGAGTTTGAGGTGTAAATTTGCACGTATCTCCTTTCTAATTTTTGACATTTATAAAACCAACCCTATCGTTGTTAAGTTACAATTTGTGTCCCTAGACCATTTTAACAAAAGTAATTTACCACTTAACCATTTAACCAATATAATTTGATGAATTTTCTAGACAATTTTTCAAACTACTATGTATTAACATATGCATACATGTGTATGTATGTATGTGTGTGCGCATGCGTGCACACACACACAATATATATATATATATATATATATATATATATATATATAGGGAAATTGGATTCTAATAATCCCTACTTTTGTAAATTGGATGCGTAATAATCGATTTGTATTACGGTGGTAAAAAAAAAAAATTGTATTTTAGTGGTACCAAATCCATCACCACATTCTTTTCATTTTTTTCATGCCTACCCCATATTGTTTTTGTTTTTTTCGTTCCTGCCCTTAGATAGGTAATGAAGTGTAGTTGCTAAAACATTTTTTAAATTATTTTTTTGAGATTCCGAACAATTATTATGATTTTTTTAAAAAGAATAAAATTGAAAAAATCATAAAAAATAGAAAAAAAATTTAAAAAATTGGGAGAAGTGCTTAAATTCATTAAAAATCGTGGTAAAGTGTTACACAAAGTTTTGAATTAAATGCAACACAAAATCTATGATATTCAGGGTATACTCTCAATTATGTCCCACTACAATACAATTTTAATTTTTTTTGGACCACCAGAATACAAATTTAAAGTAGGGATTATTGCCATCCAATTTGCAAAAGTAGGGATTATTAGAATCCAATTTCCCTATATATATATATATATATATATATATATATATATATATATATTATATATATATATATATATATATATATATATATCATATTTTGACAAAACAATGAAGAGGAAAAAGTTAAATATAATAACGATACAAATAAAAACTAATAAAAAAATACCTAATATAGTTAACAACAATAAAAAAAATTAGAAAAAATAACACATAAAATTAACTCAAAATAAAAGGAAGAGAACAGAAGAAAAGGTAGGAGACATACCATAGTATTCTCCCCCTTTGTTATCCACCTATTTATACTTTTATATTTAGTTTGTTTAGTATGTAATTTACTTGGTCATGATTTATAACCATTGATTTATTGATTATCATGGATGATGATTAATGACTATGTAACTCCTTTCTTCTTTTACTATTTCAATTAATTAATTTTTAATTAATTTTTTTGTTTAAAAATGTAACCTATGTTAACAATAATAAATATATATTATTAATTACTTTCTATAATTGTGATTCATGAATATTTAATAATCACTTCTTTAAAAAAAATATATTAACAATTATAATCTTTCAAAAATACCCTTGTGAAATCATTCAAATTCCAATTTTACCCTTTGTACATACCCCTACAAAATCACACAAATTATAACCTCACCTTTTATGCCCAGAAATATATATATATATATATATATATATATATATATATATATATATATATATATATATATATATATATATGATTAGATCACATTTTTTTGTTCAATATATGGGTATGATAAATTTGTTATACCTAGTACATTTTTAAAAAGTTTTTTGACTCAAAATAATCTGAAGTTAAAGTTGAATGGCTGAAAATAATTCAAACTGACTTTTTAACTCAAATGAATATAAGCTTATGTTATTACAAACTAATGCAGTTTTGTTAGCCTCATTAGCTAAAAAGTAAGGAATTACATCATTAAAAAATGCTTAAGTAAGAATTTCTCCTTTTTTTTAAAAAAAAAGAATAAAAGAAGTAAACGTTGACAATTATCATATGACATGATTATTCATATTAATTGTTCATATTGTATAAACATATATATCTGAATTGAAGTAGAATATAAGCAAAATAAATAATTAAGTGAATTTGTAACTCTTGAATTTTTTTTTATTGCAACAATTTGTTATTTGTTAATAAACTTTTAACCTTAATTTATGTCATTATGAAACATTTAGCAAAAAACAATAGAATAACATAATTATTGTGAATATAATATAGAGCCACAACATATTCTAGAAAAATATAATAATAAATTAGAATAATATGGCTTCAAAATTGTTACCTAGATATTAACATCATACCTTGTATTTTGAAAATAACATGAGTAATGATCTCAAAAAAAAAATAACATGAGTAACGAATTAATTTATATTTAAAAATATATATAATGGATAAAAATAACATAAAAAGATATCATTTGTCTTTATAAATAGTCGTGATAAATCAGTGTAAATATAATTGTGGAACGATAGAATGTTAATAATGATATGTTCAAATGTACTTACGTTGCATCAAAACTTGGTAAAGAATTCAATCAAAAAAAAAAAAAATTGGTAAAGAATATATATATTCTGAGTGTTAGCTATTGGAGTAAAAAGAAAAGAAGGATAAGAATTTTTTTGGATACATAAGGATAAGTTACAAAATTAATAATGATAATAATAAGTACAATAAAGATCATAGCAAATAGAGGTTAGCCTTTAAGTAACGTAAAAAAAATTTGGTCTTAAGTACTATCCTAGCATTTATGCACAATTAATAAATGAGTATTATAAATTAAGGAATTAATTTTTCTTTTCTCATTTTTTATTTTGCATCATGGATATGTTTCATCTTTTCTTTGATTCTAAAAAAAAGCTTCTCATTTCGATTTTGCACTTGACGTGATTATGTTTTAATAATTTAATCACAATAATGTTTCATAATTATACTGATAATGAATTTTAATAATTTTGGAATCTACTATTCCCCTTGCAAAAAAAAAAAAATAGAGCATTAAATTTAACCTATGAAATCAAGGGGAAAAGAAATGTAATTATTTTTGAAAATTTCTATTTTCATTTAATGGAGTAAAAACAATCATATATTATGAAGATAAAATAGAGCATGTCCAAGTATATAGTTTGAAGTGAAAATCTCTAATCCCACCTAAAAAAAAATGCAATTCAAAGTTAATGATTTATATCATTCTATTTTAAAAATTGTAGCTCATGTTAAGTTTTTGTAAAGTTTTAACGTATTGATATCTTAATCAAGTGATAACCATAAGAATTAACAAATTTTAAGTCCAAATACATGATTATTATTTTTAAAAATGAATATAAATAAAAACTTTTAAAAACATAACTATAAGTATTGCCATATTGTAATTGAGTGTAAATAATAATGAGAAAGAAACAATGAAAAGATAGTGAATGTGACCAAAAAAAAAATGCAAGAATGAAGTAAAGAGAAATTACCGAATTGTGATCACCAATAGTCAAAACCTGTTACAATATAGGGGAAATAACAAATATAAATGAAAGTTTAGGTGAAATGAAAATAATTCAGTATATAGCATGAATATTAGCATGAATTTATCTTCCCAATAACAGTGCACATAACATAATGAAGATCGGTAGTTTGGTACAATAAAAAACAATGAGAAAAGAAAGGGATGAGAAAGTAATACACAACATAAAAATTGTGGGAGAAGAGAAAATAAATGGATTAGATTATAGCATACCTTGAGGAAAGGTAAATGGATGGAGAAATATTTGTCTAGTTATTACAATTAAAAAGAATAATCAATTACTTTAGTTACATATCATGTAGAAATGTTCATAACGGAATGATTTTATACTTTTCTTTTATATTTTTGTTCAATTAATATAACTTGTAAAAGATAAAAGGAATGTAATTCAAAACACAAATATAGCAATACATAATTACTAATATCTATAGTAAGCATATGATTAAATGAATATATTTTAAAGAAATAAAGCATACGTTTTGGTTGATGTAATATAAGAATGATAATGTGAGATGATATGTAATTGGAGATATATTTTGTGTTTAATAGAAAGAAAGCTTCAAAAGAAATAATTGATATCATTCAAAAGAAGCAAATAAAAAGTATACATATTGGTTGATTTATTATAGGAGAAATAAATAATATTTACCTGGAGAGATATTTAGTGTTTAGTAGAATAAACGCATCAAAAGAAATAATTTATGACCTATCAAAATATTTGAAATATAATAATTTGGAAGAAAAAAAAATTTAAAAGCCTAAGTTTGGTGTATGTACGCACATCTTTCTTACACAACCGAACTCCAATGTAGAAATCTACAAAATTGAGGCTTTTATAGTCATAAAAGGAATAGAAGTATAGAAGAAAGGATTATATAAAACGTATGAAAGAATAACAATAATAAACATGGTTAATTATTAGTGAATGTTGATTATAACAATAATAAACATGGTTAATGAAAGAATAATATAAAACGTATGAAACGTATGATTAGGAATGCATATGACTATCAAGATTCTTTATGGCTAATTTTTCTTAGCTTAGGTAAATTTATACCATCAAGGCATCAATTAATATTTATTTTAACTTTTTTAAAAATTGAAAATGATAAATTTTACTTTTCCAAAAGTGCCCTCATTAAAACTTATAAATTACTATCCTCACCCTTTGTACCCAGAAATATATATATATATATATATATATATATATATATATATATATATGATGTATGATGATTACAATCAAGGGTATATTTGCATTTTGATAATCCCATCTAGGAAACGAAAACATTTATGCAAATATCACTTAATACACATTTTTAATGTTAATTTTAAAATAGGGAAGAAGTTTAAAATAACAATTAAATGGACATTACTTTTCAAACTGACGCCAATAAAAAGATGAACACAGGTATGTAATAAAAAGGTACAATTTTCAACATGTATGTGAAACGAAGTTCCATGTAAGAACCAAACATCTAGATAAATAGTTCCCTTGAAAAGATGGCTATCTAATTTATGTAAGGTAGCTATTTTACAAAAATAAAGAAAAAAAGGAATACATTTTTACATAAAGTTTTGTAGTGTATTAGCTTCACCAATCTTCCCAAAAAGAATCATATAATATGGGACTGAGGGTGCATATGGAATTACATTATTATTTACACATTTTTGTGGACATACGTTATCAAAAATATAAACTAATATAAACTAATAATATTTATCTCCCATCAACTTGTTCGATAATAGAATTTTACCTTTCACATTTGAAAAATTAAATATACCCTACCTCACCTTTTATTTATAATAAATACCTATCAAATCCGGGCAAGAGTATAGAATAGACAAAAATATTGTTGTGATTTATAAGGAAAAGGCAAAATTCCCTCCCCTTCATCTTCTTCTTCCTCCATGTCTTCTCCTTTTCTCATCATCTGGTCTTGCATTGTTATTGAATCAAGGCTAGGAAATTCAATCAATTTAAAATATTTTACTTGTAGATTTATTCTTCAAATCTTAGTTCTTCAATCCAAATTGCCAGTAGATTTTCACAAGAATTGCACAACATTCCAAAATACTATGTCAATACCCTTATATGAATGCTTCTGGAGCACTCCCTCTCCCTTTCTGATCGATGTTTTGTTGGAAGATGTAATTCGTTCAGATGCATTAATGAATTTGATCTTTGCGTTTTGATTGCAAAAAAAAAAAAAAAAATTATTGCTCACAATTTTGATCAATAAAAGTCCTAATTTATTTTTTTTATCGGTGAAGTTACACCTGTAATTTTTAGGAACATTTGTAAACTTCAACAAGGATAGAGGTAGAGGGAAGGAGCATCTAACTAGTGACTAGAAGGAATGAATTGATGAAAAAAGTGAAGGTGTGTTGGGTATTTTTGGTCAAATGATACATGGGGATATCGGAAAAAGTACATCAAACTATTTACATTATACTTAATATAACATATTTATAACTAGTAAAGATGAGGTAGGATACATGTAATTTCTCAAAAGTGGGGTAAAATTTTCTTATCAAAAAAGTTGGTGGAGGGTGAATGTTATTACTTCATTTTTACACTATAACAAAGTAACCGGTCGAAGGGAGATCTTTTATTGGAATGAACTAGAAAACCCCCGCGCCTCACTCTCTTTTCTTTTGTCTTTCCTATTGTTGAGAAATGCAGGTAGATGGAAGTAAATGAGCTTCTATTTCTACGATTTGATTGAAATAAAGGAAGCGTAGTGTTGAGAACACAAAACATAAGCTTAGCAGTACAGTCAGAGAACACATACGCTGAACAATACAAAGGCCAATATGGATTTACATACAGCTTGAAGTATTTTTCTGGGTACTGAAAGCTGCAACTACATTGACACCGGACCAGAAGCATGACTTGAGAGACCTATCTGCAAGCAGTGAACAGTGATTGTTGAATGTCGTAGTTGCTTGCTTAGGGATCGGGTTGGGGATGGTTTCAGGAATTCATATAGCACATCGGCTGTGCTTGAATATAGTAGGAGTCCCTGTACTTGCGGTTACTTCCCACATACAAGCCCCCGCGGATCCAATCTTCACGATGTATCCATGCTTCACGACTGAAATCAAGAATGCCCAGAATCTTCCCACACCCAAAATTCCATCACACAGCAAAAAAGAACAATCAAATTAAAACATATACAGTAAACTGTTAATGTTAGTTACAATGATAGGGCGTGAAAAGCATCCCTGGTAGATTTGTTACACGCATGTCATGCTTAAATCCCCCCCCCCCCCCCAAAAAAAAAAAAAAAAAAAACACATACACATACACACACAGCAGAATCTGTCCCTAAACAATTCTCTTCTTTTGCTTCTCATTACTGGCCACCCAAAGTTTCAGGTGTTGACTACAATAAATTGGAAACATCTCAGTCAATCAGCTATTTCAGATGCAATGTACATATACATGATGCACCTCTCCAATAAGTTGACGACCCCCTTCCTCACAAAATTCCCTTCTAATGTCAAGACTCCAAGATAACGATTTAGTTTGACAAAAGTTTATGAGATTGGATAGCCTTTTAAGACAAAATGCTAGAACTCGAATTTCCTTATAAACTAGGGGAGAAAATGCCAGCACATATGAACCAAGTCAATTTCCCAAAAGATTACTTACCACAATTTCCACAACATAACCAGATTACTGGCTGCATCATGCCTACAGCAAGAGCTAGCACGATGCAATGCAGCCATTGATGCTATATGAGCAGAGTAGCCACTAAACTACAAGTAATTTTCTGCCTACAGTGATACAATCATTTGTGCATCTATGATGAAATATTAATCAGCTGGGCAAGCTTAACCAGGCATAGCTGAAGTGCATTGTAGAAACTTACCACACCACCTTTCCATGAAACGTAGCTGGGATTATTTCTTGACTGTAGAACCTGCAGGTGAATAACATGACCAGTTCAGTAGAACCCACTGGTAAGAGTATTAGTCAAAACATCCACAGCATTTCATGACTGCACAAAAAGCCTCATTCTATTTCCCACAGAAAGCCTTGTAGTCTAGAGTTTTCTAAGTGCACTGGGTCCCGGCAAGTCCTCAATGAAGATTACTTAACTTGGGAATCCAGTTCGGATATTTGTATAATGAAAATAACACAGGAAGTTACAGACTAACCTCCACTGTATCAATTGCTTCATTCGGAGGGATTGCATGCAAGACCCTGCAAAAAAGACCCAAAAAATAGGAAAATTAGATTCTAATAATCCCAACTTTTGACAATTGGACGATAATAATCTCTACTTTGTTTTTGTACACCAGCAGTCCCCAAAAAAAAAATGAAATTGTATTCTTTTGGTACTAAATCGACCTCCATATTTTCACTTTGCGGATTTTTGAAATTTTCAGATTTTTCTAACTTTTTTCATTCTTGCCCCCAAAAAGATTACAAAATGTAGTTACTAAAAGAAATTTTAGATTGTTTTTTTTTTAAGAATCCAACATTATGACTTTTTTTTAAGGAATAAAAGGGGAAAATCATACAAGTTTTTAAAAAAAATCGAAAAACATCGAAAAAAATCGCTAAAATCATCGGGAAGTGTTGTGCTATGTTTGAGAGCAAATGCCAGTTAAAATCCACAATATTTAGGGTAGTACACTCGGTGGTGGCACAAAAAAAATACAATTTTATTTTTATGGGACCACCGGCGTACAAAAACAAAGTAGGGACCATTATTGTCCAATTCCCAGAAGTAGATTATTAGAATCCAATTCCCCAAAAGATACACATAAATTAGAAGTTAAGGAACTTCCGTTACATACCCTCCATTTCAAAAAAATTGTCATTTTAAATGTTTTTTTTATCTCACAATATTTGTCACTTTAGGTTCCCAATGACATCAATTACTCTTTTACCAATTTTGCCCTTGTTCATTGTTTATATGACCTCATTCTTCTCATATCTATCATTCTTAAATGAATTTAGGGCAATTTGGTACCTTAGTGTAAATTTGTCTAGTTACTTTTGTTCCCTTTGTACTCTCATATAACCTTTTTTTTAATAGATACTCTCATATAACCTTAAAAAACGACTGGTCCGCCCGTTCCAAAATAACTGCTGTTTTCAGTTTCGA